>CM022300.1:85711534-86311534 GCA_011799875.1 Thinopyrum elongatum | reverse complement strand
TCTTGAGGTCTTGGAAGGCTTCCTTAGCCACCGGAGTCCATTCGAACGGGCCCTTTTTCTTCATCAACTTGAAAAATGGGAGAGCGCATTCACCGAGTTTAGAGATGAAACGCCCGAGCGAGGTCACACAGCCCGCGAGCTTCTACATTTCCTTGAGGGTCTGCGGCGGGATCATCCTTTCTATCGCCTTGATCTTCTCTGGGTTAGCCTCGATTCCCCTGTGTGATACCAAGAAACCCAGAAGCTTGCTGGATGGGACACCGAATACACACTTTTTTGGATTGAGCCGCAAGTTTACTTGGCGTAAGGTGGTAAATGTTTCCTCTAGGTCTTCGAGGAGGGTCCTCGCCTCCCGCGACTTGACCACTATGTCGTCGACGTATGCCTCTGCGTTCCTCCCAAGCTGCTTGCCCAGGGCGATGTGCATCAACCGCTGGAAGGTCGCGCCAGCATTGCGCAACCTGAACGACATGCAGGTGTAGCAATACACCCTGCACGGGGAAAGGAAAGCTGTCTTCTTGACATCTTGCACATCCATCTTGATCTGGTGGTAACCCGAGAAGGCCTCTAGGAAACACAGCAGATCGCACTCGGCGGTGGAATCCATGATCTGATCGATGCACGGAAGAGGGAAGGGGTCTTGAGGGCAAGCTTTGTTGAGGCTCGTGAAGTCGATGCACATATGCCCCTTCCCTGCCTTCTTTGGGACGATGACCGGGTTGGCCAGCCAATCGGGGTGCCGCACTTCTCGGATGACACCGGCTTCTTGCAGCTTGCAGACTTCCTGGACGATGAACGATTGCTTCTCTGGGGCTTGTCGCCGTGCCTTTTGCTTCACCGGCCGTGCGCCGGGGCACACCATCAAGTGGTGCTCAATTATGTCCCGCGGAACGCCAACCAGGTCCGTCGCCTCCCAAGCAAAGACATCCTCGTTCACGCGGAGGAAGCTGACCAGCGCTTCTTCTTGACCCGGCGGGAGACCAGCGCCTATGGTGAAGGTGAGGCTTGAGCCCTCATCGTCGATCCGCACCTGCTTCGTCTCAGCCCGGTCCTGAGAGAACAGCTGCTTTTTCTTCGCGAGCGCGGCCTCCGGGACCTTCGAAGCGCCCTCCGCACCCGGTTGCGCGACCGCCGCGGCTTTTAAAGCGAGCTTGAGGGCCAGGAGGGCATCCTTGGTGTCGCCCACCACTGCAAGGATGCCGCCGCTCCCCGGTATTTTGATGACGTTGTAGCTGGGGTGCGTGGCTGCCATGAACTTGGCGAGGGCAGGGTACCCGAGGATGGCATTGTAAGGGAGGCCGATGCGGGCAACATCGAAGTTGATGAGCTCGGTGCGGTAGTTGTAGTGCGTGCCGAAGGTGACGGGGAGGTGGATCTGCCCCAGCGGGCGACCGAGCCGTCGAGCACCGCTGAGAAGGGCATGGTGGGGAGGAGCCAGTCGTACGGCACCTGAAGCAGGTTGAAGGCTTCCACGGAGAGGATGTTGAGGCTAGCACCGCCGTCGATGAGGGTTCGGGTGACCGCGACACTGCTGATGGTGAGCGTGCATAGCAAGGGAAGCACGCCCGAGCCTACCATAGTCTTGGGGTGATCCCTGGAGTCGAAGGTGATGTCGATCTCGGGCGCCGCCCGGCCCGAGGGAGCTCCCAGCTGCGGCTGGGCGGCCCCCTTCTGTCGGAGGAACTGCTTGACGTGGCGGCTTGAGGCCGTCGCCTGCGACCCACCGAGGATAGCTGCAAATGCATGAGGCGCCGGCCCCGCGAAGCGCGCGACAAGCAGGTCGCGCAGCTCTTCCTAGGAGGCCACCGAGGACTCTGGCAGGTTGATGAGCCAGGCGCGTGGAGCGCCCATAAGAGCCATGGGGAGCCAATTCACCATGACCTTGTCGTCGCCTCCTGCCGCCCAAACGGCCCCCGCGTACGCCCGGAGGAACCCCGCGGGGTCCGCCGCGCCGTCGTACCGCGGCGGCAACTCCGGGCTGAACTTCGGCAGCCACCGCACTCGTCGCAAGGTGGGGGAGAAAGCTCGAAGACCCGCGACGCCCCCGAACGCGTCCGTCGGCCCGGCAGGTGGGGCAGCGTCCGCCATAGAAGCAGCGCAGGGCAGAGAGTGGCTGATAGGGAAGCGCATCTCCGACACACCCCTACCTGGCACGCCAACTGTCGGATTCAGGGCTCCGCAGACCCAAAGGAGGTTCGAACTCTGGGGCGTGTGCGAAGAACTCAACCTATCAGCCAACCAAACGCGCCACCCTACAGCCTAGCTCGATGAACAAGGAAGAAGATGTACACGGCAGTTTACCCAGGTTCAGGCCACCTTGCGGTGTAATACCCTACTCCTACTTTGTGGTTGATTTGCCTTACGGGGGGCGGAGGATGAACTAGTACAAGGAAAGAACAACCTCACGAGGTCTGCTCTAGTGTGGATGTGAGTTGAGGATCTGATCCCAATTGGTTTTCGTCGTTCCCCTCTATGGTGGGGGCTAGCCTATATTTATAGTGGCCTCGGTCCTCTTCCTCCAAACGAAGGCGGGAAGGGATCCCACAGTGGCCAATTTGAAAGGGGACAAGTAGTACATCTTATCCTGACGAAAGGTGGTCGTCGCCTGCAAAGCCTCTGGTCGTGATGCTGCGGTGGGCTCGGCGATGACATCCGTCCTGGCGGTCTTGGTCTCATTGCACGGGAATGGGAACCTTTGGGTGATTCCTCGGGACCCCGCGCTTGCGCTTGCTTCCTTAGCACCAAAGAGGAAACCTGCTGCTCTGCGCGAGCTGGCGCCCGCTGGCCTCGGTCATCATGGCTTGCTTCACCTCGACTTCACGAGGTGGGTACCTGCATAGAAATCTCCGCTCCTCAGGAGGCAGCCTGGGAAGGCCGCTCCCCCTGGAGGTCTTGATGTCACTTCCCTCGCGAGGCTCGGCCCCTCGTGAGGGTCTTGTCTTGTTGGTGTTGAGCACGGGCCGAACCAGGCCGTTGGTGAAGCCACGCCATGGGCCGCAGGCAGGCAAGTCTGGGTACCCTGGTTCCCAGAACGCCGACAACTGGGCACTATGTCAATAGGTTAGTCCCAAAAAATGATATAAAGTTGCTATAAAATGATTGTAAAGCATCCAAGAATGATAATATAACAGCATGGAACAATAAAAAATTATAGATACGTTGGAGACGTATCACCCAACTCCTCCTCATAATAAGTAGATTCCAGTGGCCAGAGAACTAGTCGCTCCAGTGCAACAAAAAACTTTAAGATGGGATAAGATGCTCGATAGGGCATGGGGTTCAGTATCATAACAGTTTCTTCGTAGTAACGCCAGCGAATCTCGTCAAGAACTCTTTGTGCTTTGAAAACAGACATAGGGATACGTTTTTGTGCTTTGAAAACTCTCTCGAACTTAAGTAGACGATAATATGTCAACTCCTTTCTAATAAGCGTGTGCGTATCCTCGCATCATGAAATTTTATAGCATTCAGATCATATTTTCTACATGTTTCTTACCCATCTCTCTTTTAGAAAATAATCTTAAAGGATAGAAGACTTTCTAAGTGATCGTGTTCGAGGAAAGTATCTTGCAGGAATTCTCTCTGCTCCAATGCTGATGCAAGTACCTGTTGTATATCACAATATTTTTACGTCAGCATGTAATTTGTTAATCGGCGTGAATCCAACCTTTATCTGATCTAAATTTACTTGTAGAAAAATGTATAATTAAAGGCAACAATGTTGATTTTTGTAAGGAAAACTGCCTGGTAGTTTTGCATACTGAGCTGCATGAGTGTACTATCTCATATGATGCACATTACTTAATTGTAGTGTTCTGGTATGGTTGCCCAATCATTCATTGTGTCAATGTTGCTTTCCTATTACCGTACCTGGCTGATGATAGCTGTGCCATATTGTGTTAATTTGGTGCAGGCTGGTGTGGTCTGGTTGCCCAAACATTCATTGTGTCAATGTTGCTTTCCTATTATATAACCTGACCAATGATAGCAATGCTAGTGTGTTAATTTGGTGCAGGCTGTTGAGGATAAGAAGACAAACTCTGAAAACAGTAAGGCAACCCCATTGTTTCTTTCCAATAAATTTAGTGCAAGTAATATGGCAATAACTCTTGATTAATCTGTTTGGTTCCCATCCTAATTTATGTTATGATGCAGTGGTCGAGACACTCTCCACTATCAATAATACAAGCCTGCCAAAATCGCCATCTGAATATGTTTAGTTTCCTCTATCTCGAATCCAACGAAAAAATGCATGTTTGTGAACCAATTACTGGCTGAAGCAATGACGGAAATCTTGGAGGAATCAGAGATGCACATTCTTGCACAACAACAACTGATCAATGTTTTCAGAGACAGTGTAGCAAAGAAGGAAGAACTTGCTCACATGCTTATGGGCGTCATCCGCGCTGAGGTTGCAGATTGTGAGATTGTAGATCGTTATGTTCTGTTCATTTATATGCACTGGCCTCAATCTTTGATTGCCCAGCGGATGTAATTTCCTGTAATATATGCTGGATGTGCTACGTTTTTCCTTGTATGCCATACATTTGCTTAGTGCGCCTCGCATTCTAGCTAACTGGTCGCTAGGAAGCCAAAAAAGCAGTGAAATTATTAGCTAGAACGAAACGTCATGGACCCTTTATCAAGGATAGCGGCCCACTTCCCTTAATGCCCCCCTAATGGGCTCGCAGGGGCCAAAATTCGCTTGGGCCTTTGATTGATCGGTTTTGGTCATGTCCATAAATGCTCGTCGTAATGAGCTCAAATTATAGCTGGGCCGAAATCGACTTTGTCTAATTGGGCCTACAGACATGTTCGAACTTTAGTGGGCCCAATAAGTTGATGGGCCATAACCAGGCAGAAAGCTCTATTGGGCTGCTATAATTGAAACGAGCCAACAGTTAATGCTTGGCCCAGCTACCTCTCGCGTAGTTAACAGGCCGAAATCAAAGCAGGTAATAAGTGGGCCCATTCGATTTCACGGGCCGTTAATAGGTCGATACTAAGGTCGAGCTGTATATGGCCCAACTGTATTGTGGGCCTTTAGCAGGCCGAAAGAGACAGCGGGCTAGTATAGGACCATGAAGAGCATGGGCCGCTAAGAGACCAAAAGTCAGGTCGGACTGTATATGGCCCAACTGTGTTGTGGGCCTTTAGCAGGCCGAAAGAGAAACCGGGCTGGTATTGGACCATGAAGAGCATGGGCCGTTAAGAGGCCAAAACTCAGGTCAGACTGCAAATGGCCCAACTCCTTTATGGTCCGTTAATAGGCTAAAAGACACACTGGGATGGAAATTGGCCCAACACTTAAATGGGTCGCTAAAAGGCCGAAAGACGTACATCCTGAAAATTGGCCCATCCCTTGAATGGGCTGTTAACAGGCCGAAACTACGTCGGGCCGATATTGAGCCCAAATATATAGTGGCCTGTTAACGGGCTCGAACTGACGATGGGCTGCAATGGTGTCAAATAGTTAACGGGTCATTGACGGGCCGAATTGGCACATCTCGTATGGGTCGTGGGCCTAAATGGACCAGACACAAGTAGGCCCTATATGGGTCGGCCTGCTAATTTTGACTGGGTCAGCCCCTTTCACCTAAATGGGCCAGTGTTGGGCCCTGCCACGTGTCGACGTATTATAGGTGACTCCCGTACATTATTCACACTCAACATTATTCACCTTGACTCCAACTAAGCCATCATGTGTAATTTGATGTATCCAATGTAACCACTTATCTCCAAACCCTCTAATTCTAAGGAGTTCAGCTAGGAATTCAAGGTTAACCATATCAAAGGCTTTCTAATAATCTAGTTTAAGCACCAACCCTTGTACTTTACTAGAATGGATAGAATGCAAACCTCATGGGCAGTAACAACACTCTCCACTATGTACCTACCTTTAAGGAATGTAGATTGGTTGCTAGCAATTAATCTTTGTAGGACACTAGCAAGTGTATTTGTAAGTACCTTAGTAAAAAAAGTTACAGTTCAGTAGACTGATAGGCCTAAACTTGTTCATAGAAGTGGTTTCAGCCTCCTTGGGAATAAGTGTTAGCATGACAAAATTAAGTCTATAGATATCTAGCTCACCTTTCTGGAAATATTCAAACATAGCCAACAAGTCAAGTTTGATCAGATCCTAGAAGTGTTGGTAGAAAAAGAAGGGTATTCCATCAGAAAAATACTGGCTTTTTAACTTCCTCTTCACAGAAAGGTGCCTCCAATAGCTCATTTTCATTGTCTTGCACCTTGTCTTCAGCAGGAAAGAATCGAGTATTCAACTGAAAACCTTTTCTATTTTCAAACTTCAAAAGATCTTTATAATACCCACTAGCTACTTTCAACATATCCTTAATATCACTAGCAAGACCAGAAGGACTATTTAAAGAATGGGTGGTGGTTTTCCTTCTTCTCTGGATAGCTACTGCATGGACGTAAGCAGTGTTCCTATCACCCTCTTTGATATCTCTATCTCTAGATCTTTGTTTTGCTTTGGTTTATTCTTGAAGCCAGATTTTATGAAGCTCAGAATGGATGGATTTTAATCTGGTAAAGTCAACCTCATTAAGGTCCAAGGTTTCAGATTACACATCTAACTTATCATATTCCTCTACCAAAATCTTCTTAAACCTCTTCAATTTAGCTTCACCTCTTGGTAACTCTCCTAATTTCCCTAATTTTCTCCTGCCAAATGCAATAGGGGATGAAGCAGAGGTAGGCTTATTCTAGAGTTTAGTAACAAATTTAGAGAAATCTTTCCTTAAAAGCCACCACTTCTCAAGCTTATAGCTTCTGATTTGGGCAGTTGATCAAGCCTAGACTACCAGATCAAAGGGGTATGACCACTACCACATGTAGGTAGAGTTTTACAAGAGGCAAGTGGAAATATTTTATCTATTTTTGTGTTACAGAAAAACCTATCTATTGTGGACATAAACAGATATGCCTGGTTATTTGCCCAAGTAAATTTCCTGCTGGAAAGCTTAATTTCAAGTAGGCTTCAGATTTCAATCCAGGCATTAAAATTCTCACTCCACTTATGGTTAATAGCTCCATTACTTTTCTCTTTGGCACAACTAACTAGATTAAAATCACCACCTATAAGGGTAGGGAGGGAGATTTCTAGGAAAATTTATGCAACTCCGAAAGGAAGGCCTCTTTTCCTTCTTCATAAGATGAGCCATAAACAATAATAATTCTAAACTCTTTACCGTTGCTCTTCATCCTAACATTACAACAAACAAAGAAATATAGACTAGACCAAGGGATAACATAAAAAATATCTAAATCCACTCCCATTAGGATGCCACCAGCATAGCCTTTTGATGGTAAATTGTGCTAAGCAAAATCTCTGCTACCAATGAAAGATTTCATGTAGGAGTCAGAGAAACTCTCTTTCTTGGTATCCTGAAATCCTAGCAATATAGCATGAGTCTTATTAATGGTATCAATTAATAGTGGTCTTCTACCAGGTGCAACAGTGCCTTTGACATTCCACAAGAGAGCATTCATGATAAAACCACTGTATTAGGGTGCTTTCCCTGTCTATTTTTGCAAACTATAGACCACAAACCTTCAGAAAAACTAGGTGAAGAGCAAGCATGTAAACTAGCAGCAAAGTGATTAGTAACAGTTCTAAGAGAAGTACTGAAGTTTGGATCAACACCAATAGTTGCCAGAATCCATTTGATTAAGGACATCTATTGGTACCTTTAAAGATGTCTCAACATCAGGGGAGATATCTACATCCACCCCAATCTTATTCATTACAGAAATGAAAGAAGGATTGTCAAATAAAGCAAAGGCATTTGGTTATTACCATGATCTTGGGGGATTTCTAGGTTCTGCGCCTTCTTAAGTTGTTGGGCTTTCTCTATTGTTGGCCTGTTATCTCCTTGTATCCTTGAGACCATCCTAACAGCTTGCACAGGACCCCACTTGTTGTTTTTGGTGACGACTTATTTAGACAGGACAGGGAAATCTACCCCATATTGATCTTGGTCTTGGGGCAGCTCAAATATAGGTTGCCCAAAAAGTTACTCCTTGTGCTCTTCCACAGATTCATTCACTTCACCTTCAGGTCAGTGATAACCCACAAGTATAGGGGATCGCAACAGTCTTCAAGGGTAGTATTTCACCCAAATTTATTGATTAGACACAAGGGGAGGGAAATAATATTTATAAGCCTTAGCAGTTGAATTGTCAGTTCAACCACACCCGAGAAGTCACTTCCTTCCCTCAATTTATTAGTAAAATATTAATATGATAGTAGTGATAGAAAATGTAATTGTAACTGTAGCAGTGACATTAGTATCAGTTTTGTAGTAAGCAGAGCAACATTAGTAATAGTAACTTGAGCAACAATAATAGTAGCAAAGCGTAGGCAACGGATCAGTGATGGATATTTGGATGAAATTTGATATGTAATAGTCACAACCGAGAGCAATACACAATAGCTCCAATTCATCACTCATATGTAGGCATGTAATCTGTATATAGTCATATGTGCTTGCGGTAAGAACTTGCATGACTTATTTCGTCCTACCCTCCCATGGCAGCGGAGTCCTAATGGAAACTAAGGGTGATTAAGGCGCTCCTTTTAGTAGAGAACCAGAACAAAGCATTAGCACATCGTGAATACATGAATTCCTCAAGTGACAATCATTCCCGGAGAGTATCCCAATTATTGTCACCTTGGGGTCTGCGGTTCAGAACAATAACATGTGCATATAACTTGCAGGTAAGATCAACATCTCAACTATATAACCATGAAAAGCATTGGTGTTCAGATAGGAAATCATGGCACTCGGGCCCTTGTGACAAGCATTAAGCATAGCAAAGTCATAGCAACATCAATCTTAGAACATAGTGGATACTAGGGATCAAGCCTTAACAAATTGACTCCATTACATAAGGAATTTCATCCATCTCCATCACCGGCCAGCAAGCCTACAAAGGAATTACTCACTCCTTGTGGTGAGCATCATGGAATTGTTGATGGAGAAAGGTTGATGATGACGATGGCGACTAATGCCTCTCTCCGGGGCCTCGAACAGTCTCCAGATTAGGGCTCTCAATGAAGAATAGGAGGTGGCGGCAGATCCTTATCGTAAACTGCAATACAACTTTCTCTCTGATTTTGTACTCAGTAAGACGAATTATATAGGCTTGGAACTAGGTCATACAGAGGCTCGTGGTGTTGGAAATATGCCCTAGAGTTAATAACATTGTATTATTATATTTCTATATTCATAATTAAGAGTTTATATTCTATGTTATAACTGCTATGATCCTGGAATATGCGATTCAGTGGAAAACTCATATGCATGTGTGATGTGTGGAATGAAAATGGTAACATATGATTCCTAGTCTGGCCTCTAATACTAGCTCAAGTGTGGGTGGTGATCATTTTTTCCGGATCTTAGGATATCGTTAAGTGTAACAATAGTCCTAAAACAACATTGAGAGTATGACATTAGAAGAACGATCGTATTGAATCGACCCAAAATTGTTTGTTATACTTTGAGATAATATCGTCTGAAGTCAATTGTTATAACACGGAGTGTTAACATGTGTTTAAGTTCCTTAGACCATGAGAGTCGTAGTCACTTCTTATCGTACGATGAACTTTGGGGTTGGTCAAACGTCATCAGTAACACGGTGATCATAACGACAACTTATAGGTTCATCAGAAAATTTGTGAAGGGACTAGATAGCTCGAGAGTGCAATTTGCCCCTCTGACGATGGAGATATATTCTTAGGGCCCTCTCGGTGTGACTGCTGATACATCCATTTTGCATCATGTTTTCGTACTGTTATT
Source organism: Thinopyrum elongatum (assembly GCA_011799875.1). NCBI lineage: Eukaryota > Viridiplantae > Streptophyta > Magnoliopsida > Poales > Poaceae > Thinopyrum > Thinopyrum elongatum. The sequence goes on along the minus strand of CM022300.1, from coordinate 86,301,713 downwards.
TATAGTGTTTTTAATCAATATAACACTTTGCATCATAGGTTCACACAAAAGAAGGAGATTACCGGCAACTGTAATTCTGGACCTGAAAATGCTATGTCAGAGTGTGGTTGAATTGACAACTCAACTACTAATACTTACAAATATTCTTTGGCTCCACTTGTGTCGAATATATAAATTTGGGTTGAATACTCTACCCTCGAAAACATTGCGACCCCCTATACTTGTGGGTTATCACGGTGCCCTGGGGGCTGCATGACATGCTCCTATCATTTTTTGGCAACCCCAATGCTGGTTTCTTGAAACCAACTTTGGGTTTGGGGGCTACTCACTCGCTAAGCCGCTTGGAAGGTTGTGGTATTATGTCCTCGGACAACAACATATATCTATAAGCTCAAATGAACAAATCAAACTTGGTTAAGGATAGAAGCATACCTCGAAGCTCGTTATGAGGTTCTTAAAAACCTCATGCAGGTCGGCCCCTGCGGACTGGAAATCCTGCAGCGCCACGCCTATTAAGGCATGGTGCTCTTCCTTAATAGAGGAGATCTTTAGGGTCACATCTATTTCCTTGGTCCACCCCGCGCCAGCCCGTCATTGGGCATTTGGCGGGGGAGGACAAACGACCTCAGATCCGGGCGCCGAGGCGCTGGCCCGGCTAGCCTCCACCAGCGGTGGCGTAGCTAAGGCAGATATCAGCTGGACCGATGACTGGCCCAACCCCTCATCGACAACCTCAAGACCGCGGCCCAGACGGACTGCGAGGTGCTCCCGCAGTTGGAGCAAATCACCTTGGGTAAGCAATACTTACTACAGTGTGTTTTTGGTAGCAAGGGGTGCGTCGAGCTCACCCAGCTGTGGCATTCCGCAGAGGTCTTCGCAGATCTCTCGCAGAGCATGGCAGATGACGTTGCTCACTTTGACCAGTTGGCGGGTCACAAGGTGGAGAAGGCCTTTTGGGGGCAGTTCCCGGGGTCTCCGACGTCGCAGCTGTTGAGTAATCGAATGAAACGGCTGCAGAGCTACTCCTCCTGGTGAGGCCGGTGCTACAGGACCTCTGTGTCGCGTTGTGGCCGGCTGAGGCCCTCCCAACCAGTCTCTTCGGGCTTGTGATGCGCCTGCGGGGAGATGTCTCATGGACGGATAGCTGGACGAGATCTGCGTGCTTTGAGGGAGCATGGAGGGCGTATTCCTGCATGAAGATGCACTACCGCAAGGTCAACGTGGTGACGGTGGCCACGGGCCCTCCTGTGGACAAGCCTCTCACCGCGGAACAGTTCTACCCCGAGGTGGAGGAAGGGGCTCGGATTACCAAGGCCATGTGTCCAAAGGATACATTGTATTACTAGGTAGCACTTCGGAATGCCGAAGTTTTGCATCTTTCTATCGCGCACACACCTCATCCCACAATCTCCCACCCATATAGTCCCCTCACAATCTCGAGGGGATCTCTCTATCACAAACACACCCTCTCTCCCTCCCCATGCATCCATCTTCTCCAAGCATCCCTCTCGACCTCTGTCCCTTGTTGGCCAGACCTCTATTGGACATGTGCTATAGGGGGCTCTCTCTCCGTTGCAAACAACCACGCACTAGCTATCTTCGTGTATCTCCTCACCTCACTTTTCTATCTCGGAGATGCATGCGTGATATGTTTGCATAAGAAACGAACACACGCTCTCTCTATTTTATCATCTGTTGTCCCTTTCTCTTTCACACACACACTCTTTTTGCACACTCACTCTTTCTCCTTCACATGCACTTCATCTCTCTCGACTTAGGTACTCTCTTTGGTCCATAGCATATAGATTTATTGAGAAATCAAACTTCACAAAGTTTGACCAGGTACGTGGAGAAAAACATTTACATCTAGAACGGCAAACATATATCATTAGATTCATCATGAGATTTAGTTTTGTATGATGTATCTTTGGTATTGTAGATATAAATAATATTTGCGTAAACTTGGTCAAAGTTTCCAAAGTTTGACTTCTAAAAAATTTATATGCACTGCATTATCGAACGGATGGAGTATCTCTTTCCCCCTCTCAGCTATCTGACGCACCACTCAGCCGTATCGAGGCTCCTCTATCTCTCTCAAACTTTATATCTCCCTGGTTCACATATACACATATCTCGCTCGCGCTACATAGACCCATCTACCACTCTCCGCCCTTGTTCTCTCTCTATGTGACACGCACCCCCCAAAGTACCATAATCTCTCACTCCATCATAGGCACACGCACTCCCCCCTAAGTATGACTATCTCTCACTATCCATCAGGAACACACGTATTGTCTCCTTCCATCCCTACGTATATCTCGATATCTCTCGAGGTATCTTCTATCGCGCACACACCTTGTCACTCGATCTCCCAACCATGTAGTCCTATCACGATCTCCAGGGGATCTCTCTATCACAAACACACACTCTCTCCTCCCCATGTCTGCATTTTCTCCATACGTCTCTCTCGACCTCTCTCCCTTGTTTGTCAGACCTCTCTTGGCCACGTGCTAGGGGTCTTTCTCTCTCGGTTGCAAAAAGCCACACACTATCTCCTCACCTCGCTTCCGCTGTCGAAGATGCATGTATGATATGTTTGCGTAAGACACACATGCTTTTTCTCTACTTTATCGTGTGTTGTCCATGTCTCTTTCACACATGCACACACACTTTTTCACGCACTCTTTCTATTTCACACACACACTCTCTCTCTCTCTACTTAGGTACTCTCTCACGTCCATAACATATGGATGTTTTGAAAAGTCAAACCTCAGAAAATTTTGACTAGGTATATGTGGAGAAAAACATTTACATCTGGAATGATCAATAGATTCATCACAACATGTACTTGGTTCATACTATCATTTATTTCGTATTGTAGATATAAGTAATTTCTTTATAAACTTGATCAAAGTTTCAAAAGTTTGACTTTAAAAAAATATACGCACTACATTATCGAACAGAGGGAGTAGCTCTTTCTCTCTCTCTACTATCTCTCACGGGCCCCCCTCTCACTCGATCTCTCTTTACCGAGGGATTATACGGTCACTGTGTCAGCGTATAGCTCCGTATATTGTTTAGTTGACCGGTCAACCAGTCCACATGCTGCCTTGTTAGCTCGTGTTCTCTATCTTCGTGTGATGGCCCACGTGGCAGTGGGTGAAAATAAGTAAACTAGAGGCCCATCTGACACACGGTGAAGTAAAAAAAGTTGAAACCACTCGCGGTAGCACCCCGCACACTAGTAAATTGAGGGCACACTTCTTCCGCGTGAAGGACGCACTCACGCACACTACACTACTGCATGGTGGCATGCACACAAGGACGCACTCGCGCACACCCAACACACAATACACACCAGCACACGTGTACACCGGCGTCGCCGCCGGCTGAGATGGACGGCGAGGCAGCCAACAAGCGGAGGCAGCTCGAGCCAAGACCGCATCTGGCGATCCTAGACTTCATCAGCAGCCTCCCCGAGGAAATGCTGCTCGTCATCTCGCCCTCCTCCCCACCAAATCTGCCATGCGGACCACCCTGCTCTCCCGGCGGTGGTACCCCCTCTGGCGCCGCGTCCCCCTCAACCTCACCATCGACAGCTGCCTCTACGACGGGGATTGCAAATGCATGGCCGCTGTCGGCGTGGAAGCACGATCACCTATGGGGGAGGGGTGCCCCTTTGTGGTTCGGCATGGGGACGGCCGCATTGCACAAAGAGCAGAAGCAATAGAGGACATCACGGTGATGGATAGCTCATTTTTACCCAGGTTCGAGCCGCTTTGCAGTGTAAAACCCTACTCCTGCTATGGTGGATTGGTCTGGGGGAGGATGAAGGCGTGGAGTGCACTACCCCGACATGGGTGCCTCGGGAGTGCGATCATGCTCGTACAAGTGTAAGGGAGGAGAAGTGTTCGAACCCTTTGCTCGATTGCCTCGGGCCTCCTTTTATAGGTTAAGGGGCGACCACAGTGGCAAAATAGTCATTTGGGCGAGATTAGATAGCTAACAGTGCTACCATACCTAACTCTAGGAGTTAGGACAAAGTGCATTAAATGCACTGCTAGGTGTCGTGTCGAGGTTGAATCCCGGCAAGCCTGTCGCGCCGCTTATCTGCTTCTCCTTGTTAGCGTGACACATCTCCTAGACGGGTGTCAATAAAGCTAATCACTTCTTGATCATGCTGCCACATGCCTGACAGGATCCACCTGGTTTCTTGGTTCCTTGACACCGCACTGATAAATGACTTGGGTGCGATGAGGTGGAGCGGTGGCGTCTTGGTCGAAACCTACCGGCAATAAGTTTGGCGGGTTTTGATCTTGGCGGCCCCGGCAACCCTGCCGGGGATATATGGAATTGTCCTCATGTGTGGCCACAGCCTGGCCAGGCTCTCCTGCCAAGCAAGGGAGGCCTTCCCAAGGTGATTTCCTGCTATCTTATCCTTCTCAATGCTCTACTTGATCTCACGAAGAGTGGCTTCTCTGGCCTATCTAATGCAGAGCATCCTATGGTCATTCCCATGGACCTACCATCGTCTCACCAAGTGCCAAGAGGACCGATGACACAAGCACGAGCTAGAGCTCTCGAGAACGAGGTGACATCTCTCCTTAGTGATATTCCATATGATCCTCTCGAGACATGGCTACTACCTATGTCCGGAATGTTGTGCATGATCAGGTACCAAGAGGACCCTCTCGAAGATGCACGTGAAGACGGACAAGTCTACAAGTTCATGGATGAAGGGAACCAATGGAAGGAACCGAGAACAGCTTCCAGGACCCGGACATCCAGCCCCTGGAGGTGTCGACAGCAGCAGCAACCCAGCAGCCAAGTCTACAGGGCCCAGACATCCGGCCTCCAGCACGGAAATCCGGACCCCCATCCCGGACATCCGGACAAGCCCTATCCAGAGAACAAATGAATGACCCCGACAGCCCGGACATCCGGCCCCCGCCCCGGACATCCGGCTCCTCGTGAAGGCCCGGACATCCGGCCTGACGCCCGGACGTCCGACTCCGCCTGTCTGCTCACAGTAAAGGGCCGAGGCCCATGTATCCCTTCGCCCCCCTAGACTATATATACTCCCTCTCCCTCACGTTTTAGGGTTAGCAAAGGATTAGCTCATTTTAGGAGATAGAGCTTTGCTCATCCACTTGATACCTTCTCCTCCGGAGACCACGGCCTCTACGGAGAAGATCCCCCAAGTGGATTCAAGACCCCTCACGGGAAGACCTTCAAGACCTCCTCACGGAGAAGAACTTGCTACTTGTATCGTCCTTTATTGACTTTGGATCGTGTATCTCTTCGTGTATTCAGATCTAGCACATGTGTAATTGAATCTTGTTGGTTTGAGTGAATCCTCTTGCGTTTTCCCCTTGTGTTCTTCGTGTTCTCCGCGGGATCTGCTCCAGTCATGAAAGATCGGGCATCTAGGGTTCTACCCTACATCATCTTGGTATCAGAGCCACGTTGATCATGATTTTGGAGCCCCCCTCTTTGTTTTCTAGCATAATTTTGTTGTGTTCTTACCCAATTTTGAAAATCCCCAAAAAAATAGCCCTCCAAATTTTTTTGTGATTTGTTGGTGTTATGATGTTTTGTTGGATTTGATCTGTGGATTTCATGTGTTACTCATAGATCTAGCTTCCCCTAACTTTTTCCCCAATTCCATCCACAAAATCCCTCGAATATTGCCCCAAAATTTTCTCTACCCATGAGATCCACCGAGTTCGTCCACGGAACCAGGTCCTGGACATCCGGCCCGTGACCCCGGACATCCGGCCACCCCGCACATCCGGTCCGCAAGCCCGGACATCCGGCCCCTAGCAGCAACACCTCCTCCACCACTCCTTTCTTCCGCCTAACTTTCGCCAATTTTTCCGAGCCTACACCAAACTTTCCGTATACCACCATTGCTCTCCGCAACCACCATCGCTTACTCGCTACAACCGCCAACAAAATTTTGCCACATTTGCTTTGAGAATTTGAGTTGCGGTTTCCATTTCCTAACGTGTTTCGGCAACTTAGGGACGGTTCGACAATGACATCACCGCCGTTCATATTCGCCACGGGCTCGTCATTGACAACGACCACTTCACCATTTTGACACCCTCAACCATAAGCAAGTACGATAACCTCGACGACAACTTTGTGTACTCCTTGCCATTGCATTGATAACCCCATAGCCTTCCTTTTGCGTCACTTACCCATCGAGACTAGCCTTTGAGTATTGCCGGCAACTTTACTTGTGCACATTAGTGATCATTGCATATATCATCATCATTGGTATACATATCTTGGTATCATCTCTTGTGTCACAAGGTTGTCATAGCATATACACAATTGCTATTTTGGTTCGTGAAGTTCTGCATAAGTGGCTACCGAAAGAGCTCAAAAGAGAAAGAGCCAAACAAGCTTTTAAGCAAAAGAGAAAGATAATCAAAGAGCTTTTAAGCAAGAACCATAGCATCATACTACATTAAGATTGTCATACTTGATCACCTCGGATCATATCAACGGAACACCATACATATAGCATAATTGGGATAGAAATTGTTGCATTTTTGCTTTATAGGTTGTGCACAAGTCTCGTATCCGCCTACTGTGCAATCATGCTAGCGTCTCTCTTGTGTTGTGCAACACGAGCATTTTCCATGGATTCCACATTTTCCGCTCATTTTTGGTTTGCACAACCCCATTCATCTATTTGTGTGTGTGTTTCTGTGTACCTCTACTTGCTATTGGTCTACTTGTTGCATTTGCAAATTTGCGAATCTTTTCCAACATTATTGAGTCGTGCTAACATTTGCATCAAATTTTGTGCCACCATCCTCACCAAGCTCCACCAAAAGCTTTTATTTGTGTAGGTGTGAGAATCGACAAGAATTGGTACCAATTGTGCTATTTCCTTACTACACATTTGAGTGATCATTGATCCATTCTCAACATCGGTCAAGGTACATTTGGTATAGTTCTTCTCTTTCTCCCACTCACACATTTACTTGAAATGATGGATAGGCCAACTACTTCTACCAACCCAATCTTCCTCGAGCAAGACGACAACCCGAACAACTACCTCACCAAGAACCACCTCTTCGGTGCGCAGCGAGCCTTGCATCAAGAACAGCAAGCATTGAGCAACCGCATCGACAACCTCGCCTCCGACTTGTGACATTCCGAGAAACATACAAAAGACTACTTCGACAACAAGCTCGATGAACAAAAACAAGAGAACAATGCAAGAATGGACGAGATTCGTGCCTTGTTGGTCAACCGCTCTTCTACCACTTCATCATATTCAAGGCGGAGCCACTCAAGTCAACATTCCTACGACACCATCTCCGGTTCAAGTACACCGACATCGAACACTCTTTGTTGAGCCGCGCGTCAAGACCGTCAAGCAAACCGTAATCCTCTAGATGGCAATGATCCACAAGAGCAACTTGAAGAGCAAGAACGTCGACATCATCTCAATCAAGCTACCCTTGCGCAAGCACAAGAAAGGCAACACCAACGCCAACAAGAGGAAGTGCAAGAACGCCAACGCCTATGAGAGCAAATGCAAGAGCGGGCACGACAACACCAAGACGAGCAAGACGCCGAAGTTCTCCATCAACAATAACAACGGCGTGAAGCACAAGCCCTTGAGGCGCAACGTGCACTCCATGACACCAATCGTGCCATCACCGCCCGTAACCGACCTGTTCGAGAAGAAGAAGAAGCACTTTGCGAGGAAGTCCAAGAGCGACAACATCAAGCACGATTGCAACGCCAAGCTCCACAAGTTCCTCCACAAGCTCGACAAGAACCACAAGTTCGCCAAGAGCAACAAGACAATGGAAATCCTCCACGTCAAGGGCATCATCACCCCCGACCCCAACACAATGAAGAGCAACGCTACGGCAAGCTCAAGTTCACCATGCCCAAGTTCACCGGAAGCAATGATCTCGAAGAGTATCTTTCATGGGCATTGAAGGTTGACAAGATCTTTCGGTTGCACAACTATGAGGAAGAGAAGAAGATCGCCATGGCATCCCTTGAGTTCCAAGACTATGTCCTCATTTGGTGGGAGCTAGTCATTGGGCGTCGTGAGGCAAGAGGTGAACCACCCATCACTACTTGGGCACAAATGAAGGATGTCATGAGGGCGCGCTTTGTGCCAACCTACTACAATCGCAACCTCTTCAAGAAGTTACAACTCCTCAAGCAAGAGCGTTGAAGAGTACTACAAGGAAATGGAGATTGCCATGATACGAGCCAATGTCACGGAAGATGATGAGCAAACTATGGCACATTTCTTGAATGGACTCAATCACCATATCAAGAAGATCGCCGACTTCCAACCTTACTCCAACCTCATCGAGCTAGTGCATCAAGCCACCAAGGAGGAACGACAAGTGCAAGATGACTTCAAGTATGCCAAGTACTCTTCCAAGAACTACGGCTCCAACACCCAAGCTTCAACGACTCCAACACCTTCTACCTCAACCAAGCCTTCTACAAGCAACGGCGACAAGTCAAGTTACAAGAAAACTTCGACGACCTCAAGTCGTCCTCCTACTACAAGCAACTTCAAGCCGAGAGCTTCGTCATCTACGACTCCACCGGACGAGACCATGAAGACAAGTTCCATCAAGTGCTTCACATGTGGTGGCCGAGGCCACAAGTCCTTCGAGTGTAGCAACAAGCGCACCATGATCCTCAACGACGATGGCACCTGTGACTCCATGAGTGAAGAGGAAATAGAAGCCCTTGAGCAAGTGGCCATGCACCAGCGCATGAATGAGGATGAAGATGATCAAGTCTTTTGTGACGAAGATTCGAGCCCCGCTCTTGTTGTCTCCAAAGTCTTGACACTTCAACATCAACAAGATGAAGACCAAAGATGCCATATCTTCCACACCAAGGCGGGCATCAATGGGCGGTCCGTGAAGGTCATCATCGACGGAGGAAGTTGCCATAACTTGGCGAGTGAAGAACTATGCTCCAAGCTCCAATTGGTCAAGATGAAGCACCCTCGCCCCTACAAGGTCTAATGGCTTAGCGACTCCGGCACTATCCAAGTAGAGCACACCGTGCAAGTTTCCTTAAAGATAGGAGCATATGAAGACACTTTGGAGTGTGATGTCGTTCCGATGTCGTTTGCCATCTCCTACTTGGACGACCATGGCAATTCGACCGCGGCATCATCCACAACAGGCGTACCAATCACTATAGCTTCAAGATGAAGGGAAAGGAGTATGTGCTACGACCTATGTCACCAAGCCAAGTGATCGCCGACAAGCAAGCAACAAAACATCATGGAGAGAATAGTGAGAGAGTGAGCCACCCAAAAGGGAGTGAGAGCCACAAGCCACAAATGAGTGCCTCCACGATGAGTGACAAGAAAAACCTCGTATTATTTGCTACCATAAGTGAGATGAGAGAAGTGTGTGAGAACACATCAAGTGTTATGCACTATGTCCTTTTGTGCAAGGATGAGGCACCAAAAACTAACACCTCTCACAATATACTGTTAGTGTTGTCTTCTCTATTGCAGGAATTCCAAGATGTATTCCCCGATGAGCTACCTCCGGGACTACCTCCACTACGAGGCATCGAACACCGTATCGACCTCATACCCGGAGCCCCTCTTCCTAACAAGGCACCATACCGAATCAATCCCGAAGAAACCAAGGAGATCCAACGGCAAGTACAACAACTCATCAACAATGGCCATGTAAGAGAAAGCTTGAGCCCATGCGTCGTCCCGGTAATCCTTGTTCCCAAGAAAGATGGTACATATCGCATGTGTTCCGATTGTCGTCCTATCAATGCTATCACCGTTCGCTATAGATATCCTATTCCATGCCTTGATGATATGCTAGATGAGCTTAGCGGAGCTACTATTTTCTCTAAAATTGATCTTAAAAGTGGTTATTACCAAATCCGCATACAAGAAGGTGATGAATGGAAAACCGCATTTAAGACCAAATTTGGCTTATATTAATGGCTTGTTATGCCAATGGGCTTATCCGAAGAACCCGGTACTTTCATGCGAGTCATGCATTTTGTTCTTAGGCCCTACATTGGTGTTTTTGTTGTGGTCTACTTTTGACGATATTCTTGTATTTAGCAAATCTCTCAAAGCTCATGTCACCCATCTTAGAACCGTTTTACAAACTCTTAGAAAAGAGCGCCTTTATGCTAATATGGACAAATGCCTTTTTGGTATTGATAAGCTCGTTTTCTTGGGTTTCATCGTGTCTTCTAAGGGTGTTCATGTAGATGAATCTAAGATCCATGCTATTAAAACTTGGCCCCAACCAACCAACTTGCAACATGTCTGTAGCTTCCTTGGCTTAGCCGGTTTCTATCATAGATTCGTGAAGGATTTTAGCACCATTGCATCCCCTTTACATGCTTTGAGTAAGAAAAATGCACCCTTTGTTTGGGGATCATCCAAAGATACCGCATTTAATGAACTTAAAATTTTGCTTACTCATGCTCCCGTGCTTGCATTACCCAATTTTGACAAAACTTTTGAAGTTCATTGCGATGCTAGCGGTAATGGCATAGGAGGTGTGTTAATGCAAGAGAAGCGCCCTATTGCTTACTTTAGCGAAAAACTTTCCGGAGCGCAACTGAATTACCCCATCTATGACAAAGAGCTATATGCCTTAGTGCGAGTTTTGCGTGAGTGGGAACATTATCTTCGACCCCATGAATTTTTCATTCATACCGACCATGAAACGCTTAAGTACCTTAAGGGTCAAACTAAGTTGAACAAGCATCATGCTAAGTGGAGTGAATTCATTGAGTCTTTTCCCTATGTCATCAAGTACATCAAAGGCAAAGAAAATGTTGTGGCGGATGCACTTTCCTGCAAATGCATGCTTGTTACTAAACTTGAATTGAATGTCAATGGTTTTGAGCACATAAAAGACTGGTATGTGCATGATTCTACTTTTGCTATTTCATATGCAAAATGTTTGATGCATACATCTTGGGAACGCTATTACATCAAAGATGATTATCTTATGAGAGCTAACAAACTATGTATTCCCGAGTCTTCTCTTCGTTTGTTACTTTTGCAAGAATCTCATGGAGGAGGACTTATGGGACACTATGGACGTGACAAGACATTTGCTATGCTCTCCAAGAACTACTTTTGGCCCAAGATGTTCCACGACGTTTCACGTTTGACCAACCGATGCTCTACATGTCGCAAAGCAAAGTCTAAAGCTCAATCTCATGGTCTCTATATGCCACTTCCAATTACATATCACCCATGGGAAGACATTAGTATGGAATTTGTGCTTGGTTTGCCTAGAACTCGAAACGGCAAAGATTTCGTCTTTGTTGTTGTGGACCGATTCTCAAACATGGCTCATTTCATCCCATGCAACAAGATAGACGATGCTTCACATGTTGCAAATCTTTTTTGTACGGAAATCTTGCGCCTACATGGAGTGCCAAAGACTATTGTCTCGGACCGCGACGTCAAGTTCTTAAGCTACTTTTGGAAGACCTTATGCACCAAGCTCGGAATCAAGATATTGTTCTCTTCGGCATACCATCCCCAAACTGACGGCGAAATGGAGGTGACAAACCGGACGCTCTCTACTCTACTACGCGTGTTGATAAAGAAGAACATCAACGAGTGGGAGGAGTGTCTACCCATCACCGAGTATGCCTACAACCGCGCAAGACATTAGACTATCGGCTAGTCCCCTTTCAAGGTCGTCTACGGCTTCAACCCGTTGTCCCCATTGGACATTCTTCCTCTACCACTACAAGAGCGCATCAATATGGATGCAAGCGCACGAGTGAGCTACCTCAAGAAGATGCATGAAGATACAAGGCACACCATTGAGCGACAAGTACAACGACTCGCAACCAAGCTCAACATCAACAAGCAACCCATGATATTCAACATTGGAGATCTCGTGTGGATACACCTTCGCAAGGACCGCTTACCCAACGAATGCAAATCCAAGCTTCTACCTCGAGCCGACGGACCCTTTAAGGTGCTAGCACGCTACAACAACAATGCATACAAGATCGATCTCCCGCGCGACAAATACAACATGAGCGACGTCTTCAACATCAAGGATATCTCTCCCTTCCATGGTGATGAGGCTTTCGATCCGAGGTCGGATCTTTCCCAAGGGGGGGAGATGATGCGGAGCATCCTATGGTCATCCCCATGGACCTACCATCATCTCACCAAGTGCCAAGAGGACCGATGACACGAGCACGAGCTAGAGATCTCGAGAACGAGGCGACATCTCTCCTTAGTGATATTCCATATGATCCCCTCGAGACATGGCTACTACCTAAGTCCGGAATGTTGTGCATGATCAGGTACCAAGAGGACCCTCTCGAAGATGCACGCGAAGATGGACAAGTCTACAAGTTCATGGATGAAGGGAACTAACAGAAGGAACAGAGAACAACTTCCAGGACCCGGACATCCGGCCAGGACCCCGGACATCTAGCCCCTGGAGGTGTGTCGATAGCAGCAGTAGCCCAGCAGCCAAGTCTACAGGGCCCGGACATCCGGCCTCCAGCCCGGAAATCCGGACCCCCAGCCCGGACATCCAGACAAGCCCTATCCAGAGAGCAGAAGAATGACCCCGACAGCCCGGACATCCGGCTCCTCGTGAAGGCCCGGACATCCGGCCCGACGCCCGGATGTCCGGCTCTATCTGTCTACGCACAGTAAAGGGCCGAGGCCCTTGTATCCCTTCGCCCCCCTAGACTATATATACTCCCTCTCCCTCATGTTTTAGGGTTAGCAAAGGATTAGCTCATTTTAGGAGATAGAGCTTTGCTCATCCACTTGATACCTTCTCCTCCGGAGACCACGGCCTCTATGGAGAAGATCCCCCAAGTGGATTCTAGACCCCTCACAGGAAGACCTTCAAGTCCTCCTCACGGAGAAGAACTTGCTACTTGTATCGTCCTTTGTTGACTTTGGATCATGTATCTCTTCGAGTATTCGGATCTAGCACATGTGTAATCGAATCTTGTTGGTTTGAGTGAATCCTCTCATGTTTCCCCTCGTGTTTTCCCCTCGTGTTCTTCGTGTTCTCCGCAGGATCCGCTCCAATCGTGAAAGATCGGGCATCTAGGGTTCTACCCTACATCACTATCTTTATATGGTGTACTAGTACTGGACGTACGATCGTCAGCATGCCCGTGCTTGAGTTCGGTCTAGCAAACATGAATGTTTGCTGCACCGATAGGAGCCCCTGGGCCTGGTCCACACGTGCCGATGGGCATCGTTAGGATAAGCCCCAAACAATGCATGGGCCCGCATCCTGACCTCGCCATGGTGGAACTCAATTCTTTGAGATCTTCTTTGCTTCTTCATATACCTGGAGTCGAATAACCCCCTGGGTTCTCCACGAGCCGTGCGACGTTTAAACAACGTGGGCTCACCCACGTCGTAGGTCATAGGGCACCCACGTTGATGAGGGTGAATTAGGGTGCCCGCTCATGAACCGGGGGTAACTGCCACTCCACTTTACCCACCATGCCTGTCGTTTCCGCCACGCGCGCTGCATGCATTGCGCGGGGGTGGTGGTGGACACGCAAGGCGCAGGAATGTGTGCCATGGCAAAAAGCGTAGCGCCAAGGGTTGGTGCAGAGGGGCAGCCGGCGAATCTGGACGCCATCGGGGGCGCAGATAAGCCGGATTGGAGTAGTGGGGCGGTTGCTCCAGGGTAGTGGAGAACCAGTCCCCTGCCTCGCTCTACTATAAAAGGGAGTGTGAGGAGGATGGAAATGTTCATCCACGCACCTTCTCCTTCTTCTTCCTGGATTGTTCTTCCACCATGGTGAGAGGAAGAGGGCGTGCTCGGGCTCCGGCGGCAGCGATGAGGGCTTCCTCTCGGCATCGTATCCCTGCCCCTGCTGGGGATGCTGGGGCAGGATCCAGTGCGCAAGGTGGAGCCGCAGGGCGTGGTCATGGCCGGCGAGGCACCCGGGGCCGAGACAGGCGCGGTGGTGCGCTGGCTGCGCCTCCTCCAGCCGCTCTGATCCCGGCGGCAGGCCATGTAGGAGATACGGCACTGGAGCTCATCGTCAGGCTGCGCGAGCCCCCAAGCAGCCGTCTGCGGCTGCCTCACCCTTTTGCCAGGATGATCGAGGTTGAACAGCTGATCAGCTGGGGTTGCACATGAGCGGCTGCGGCAATAGCGCGGCGTGGGCAGACGTTGAGTTCCCAGCGCTGCACGTCATGCTTCTTAGGCATGGCTGGAAAACCTTCACCCGCGCCCACCATCTGGCGGAAGGACATGTCCTCCACTTCAAGTTGGTGGAGGCTAATATGCTCTTCATCAAGGTCTTCGAATGCTCAGGTGCTCGCTTAGGGTGCTGCGCGGAGAGCTCGACCGATGACAAAAGCTCCTCCATGATAGACATCGACGAAGAGGACACTAATGGTGAAGACGGCGGCGCCGAGCCCCCGGTCCTCAAGCACGAGGATGACGGCTCGGATTCCGGCTGAGCGTCGGTCGCACCGTCACCATCAGCTAGGCACCGACAGCACCACCATCTGCAGCTGGACTCCGGCAAAGCGATTTACCGGGGGTGTTTGGCCTGGCCGACTCCACTTCCACCAGCTGAACCCCGGCAGGCTTCCTCGTGGACTCAGGCTTCATCTTCCCTGCCGGTGTCCCTCCTTTCGCGTTCCTCTGGTCCTGGCAGTGGTGACCAAGGCGTCGCCTAGCCGCTCTCTTTGTCCCTGGCCTCTTCTTCCTTGCCGGGGAGGCGCCCTCCCGATCTTGTCAGGCTGCGTCCTGCGGGCCTTGACGGGGTCGGGCTAGGCTATTGCCCAGGTGCTCCTTTTGCCCTCTTTCCTTCTTGATGCAACTCCTAGGAGGAGAGAGACAAGAAAGGCATTACGGGGCACTTATCTTTTTTCAAATCAAAAGATGTAGGCACTTGCTAAGCTTTAGTTTATATCATGTAATCTTCCATCCATGCTCGTACTTTGTATGATCTGTACTTGTTTATCTACGTATTTATGGAAAAAATGCTTGCGGGGTACTTGTCATAGCTACCACTAAACCTTGTCTGACGGGTTAGGAGCGTAGATGAGGGATGCCCCCCCGCCAGCTCCCCTCAAGTGTCACTGCAACCATATTGATCGAAAAGATTTCGAATCAAAAAGATGGGAGCACAGATGATGGGAGCGACAGGGTTTCCCAACGTATAAGTTTTCATACGTGAATACGTCATGGATGGTGAGGCAAACTTATTTGTGTTTGCTGTCCTTCTTATCGTTCCCGGTAAGAACAAACTGTCGAGGAACAATATGCAGGCTCGTTCTCACTCTTCTTCCCGGGGAGTCCATCCGCGACAGAACCCTGTTGCTAACATCAAAAAGAAGGACAGGAGAGAAGTAGTTGCACATGATCCTTCCTATGGGATTAGTAACCTTATATTATTGTAACCACAATAAGGTCATACTTAAATAAACATGCATGCAAGTTTTGTGTCAGCGCTTCATTTTATTATCTTTGCACAGGGTCTGCGCCTGGCTTTGTACAAAGGGTTACAAGTCCTGGGGACTATGCTTGTACAAAACAGGTTACCGAGGCAAGGCCCGGCAACCGCGCCTTACAGGTAGAACTTACAAAGATGCTCAATGTT
This sequence comes from Thinopyrum elongatum, assembly GCA_011799875.1. Classification (NCBI taxonomy): domain Eukaryota; kingdom Viridiplantae; phylum Streptophyta; class Magnoliopsida; order Poales; family Poaceae; genus Thinopyrum; species Thinopyrum elongatum. The sequence goes on along the minus strand of CM022300.1, from coordinate 86,286,074 downwards.
CCATGAGTTTTGCATTGGGATGCCATCTTCGGTCTCTAGATGGACTGCGCCAGATCTGGTGACACGTGCTACCCGGTAAGGGCCTTCCCACTTCGGTGTCAACTTGTTTGAACCCTTGGCGGACTGAACACGCCTAAGGACAAGGTCACCTTCCTCAAGGATCCGGGCTTGGACCCTGTGGCTATGGTAGCGGCGTAGGGCCTGCTAGTATCGTGCATCATGTACAGCCGCTCGGAGACGGTCCTCCTCGAGGAGCATGGCATCGTCATGCCATAGCTGCTCTTGTGCTACTTCGTCATAGGCAAGTACCCGAGGTGACCCGTATATGAGTTCTGTGGGGAGCAATGCTTCTGCCCCGTATACCAGGGAGAAGGGAGTCTGGCTAGTAGCTCGATTTGGTGTCGTTCTGATTGACCAAAGAACCATCAGTAACTCATCAATCCAGCGCTTGCCGCACTTTCGCAGTCTATCAAAAGTCCTTGTTTTCAGCCCTCGCGGCACTTCAGCATTCATCCTTTTCGCCTGCCCGTTGCTCCTTGGGTGGGCAACAGAGGCGAAAGAGACTTTGCTCCCAAGGCTCTGGATGTATTGCATGAAGGTGCGGCTTGTAAACTGGGTGCCGTTGTCGGTGATTACCCTGTTGGGTACTCTAAAACGACACACCAGTCCCTTGAAGAACTTGATAGCTGACTGCGCCGTCACCTTTCTCACTGGTTGCACTTCGGGCCACTTTGTAAACTTGTCGATTGCCACGTACAAGAATTCAAAGCCCCCGGTAGCACGGGGAAAGGGGCCCAAGATGTCGAGCCCCCAGACCGTGAAAGGCCAGGACAAAGGGATGGTCTGCAAGGCTTGAGCTGGCTGATGGATATTCTTGGAGTGGAACTGGCATGCTTCACACTTGGTGACGAGCTCAGTTGCATCCCGGAGGTTGGTGGTCCAGTGGAATCCTTGCCGAAAAGCTTTTTCGACAAGTGCTCCTGATCCCAGATCTGATCCACACACACCTCCATGTATCTCTACCAACAACTCTAGTCCATCTTCTTGACTAATACACTTCAGCTTCACGCCGTTGGGCCTCTTTCTGTATAGAGTGTTGTCCACAAACTGGTACATACTCGATTGCCGGGCCACTTTCTCAGATTCCTCTGGATCGTCAGGAAGTTCTCCAGTTTGCAAGAATTGGACTATGTGATGCACCCATGTCAGAGCCTGAGGCTCGACGACAAGGACTAAAGGTGTTTCTTCAGCTGTGGGAGCGCTTTCTTCAATGGCAAGAACCCGAGATTCCGCTTGGGAGTGCGGCTCACCAGTCAGCGTAGGATCTCCCCCGGCAACCTTCTCACCAACGGCTCCAGGGAGCTCTACCGGGAAATTTTTGTCGGTGTTGAGTTTTCTTCTTTTTCTGGCCAGGGCTGACGGCGAAATTGATGGTTGGGTGAGGTGGAGTACAAAATTGCCTGGTTCCACAGGGAGCTTCTGCGCAGCGCACTTCGACAGGTGATCAGCAATGTTGTTTTCCGCACGAGGTATTTTCTCTGTTTGCAGCACGTCGAAGTTTTCCTCCATCTTCCTCACCTCTTCCACATACACTTCCATCAATGGGCTTTGATAATCCTTGTTCACTTGTTTCACAACAAGCTGGGAGTCGCCGCGTATGATCAACTTCTTGATTCCCATTTCAATAGCAACCCGGAGCCCGGCAAGGAGCCCTTCATATTCTACCATGTTGTTGGTGGCATCTTCCCTGGGAAAATGCATTTGGATGACGTACTTGAGGTGTTCTCCGGTGGGCGCAATGTGTTGGGGATATAACTATTGGGTTTAACCCGCCCAGGAGGGGCCAGGTTAAGCCCCTGGCGGTTCATAAGACAAAGCCCATGAAGATGCTTAAGATGGTAGTTCATTACGCGGACTCATCGAGGGCCTGAAGCCCAAGGGCGACTTAAGGCCCAAACAAGTGTAAACCGCCGTATGTGTATGACTTTGTATTATAAGGCATGTACAGTTAGTCACCGAGCCGGACACGTTGTTTATGAGCCGGCCGGGACTCCGTGAGCCACCGGGCGTCAACCTGTGTATATAAAGGGACGACCCGGCGGCGACTTAGGGGAGAAGAGATCGAAAGCTAGGTCAAGCATATTCGCTCCCTGGTAATCGAGACATAAGCAATATCACCTCAACTGGACTAGGCTTTTACCTTCACCGCAAGGGGCCGAACCAGTATAAAACTTCTTGTGTCCTTTGTCCCGTTTAACCCCTTTAAGCTAACCCTGTTGCGATGGCTCCTCGACTAAGTCCTACTGCTAGGACATCTGCCGTGACAATTCCACGACAGTTGGCGCCCACCGTGGGGCCAGCGCACGGTGGTTTCGAGTTCTTACAGGGCAATTTTGAAGGGATCAAAGGATACGCTGTAGGCCGGATGACCAAGAGTCGTCGCGGCAAGCTTTACATCGACGACGCAGGCTGGGGCCCCGAGGCCGGCTCAATCGAGTACGGGTACCGGGTCCCCTTCGGCGGGATTCACGTCTTTATCGGCAAGATCGGCGAACCGGGCCCTGAGCCGGACATCTGCACTGACATCGTCGAGACGGCTCAGCGTGCGCGACCCGCCCGGGTTCAACCCGCCGTGAAGCACACCTTCGTTGGATTCATCCATGGGGCGGAATTTGAGGAAGGATCCGTGTCTGGCGGTGAGACGGCCATCTATTCTGATGGTGAGTCGTCCACGGGCGAGACTACTTCATTGTATCAACTACAAGATGGCAGGCTTGGGGGCTGTTTCGATGGCGATAGTATTCCGGACCCCCATGAGCCGCCGAACCGGGTCGCGATTTTCATGGCCGGTACACAGCCAGGGCAGAATTCTATGACTACAGCAGCAATGATTTCCGGATCAGCAGCGGCAATAGCGGCCGGGGTAGGAGGCACTGTGCGCCCGCCGGCTCAGGTCTTGTCTGACTTATTGGACACTTTGACAACATTGTTGACAGTAGAGGTTAATCCGGAAAATCAAGCTCAGCATAATGCGGAAGTTGCGAAACTGCGAGATGGGATAGCTTAGGCAAAGGAAGATCTGGCGGCTGAAGACGCAAGGATGACTGCGGAGCGGGCTGCTCTGGATGCTCAGGCACAACGGATCCAGGCTGATTCCTTCCGGCTCTCGTTGGATCAGAACGCTTCAAACAAAATCATGAGGAGAAGGCACCGGAGTCGTCTGCCTCCAGTTTACGAGGCGAGGAACCTCTTCAACACACCTGGTGCAGGGACCAGTGACCCACCAGAGGTAAACCGGATGGTAGCCACACCTAGGACTGGAGTGCCGACTCAGCCACGCACAACGGATCCGCCTCGTCCGAATAATATCCCGCCACAGCATGTGCCGACACCACCGGGTCATTATTAAACCCTTTGGATAATATGATTACTGCGGCGACACGACTGGCGGCTCTCCCAGTTGAAGGCGAGTCTCCAGCTGTGGTTGAAACACGGAGGTCTAGAGAACTTCTTCAGACGGCACTGGTACAGCAGGAGGCTTATTCTTACAGTCGTGAGAGGATTCACTCGACCCTTCGCCCGAGCCGGAGTTATAGCACACACATAGACTCACCGGCCGTTTCAAGCAGTGATAGGCGTCGTAACCAGCCTCGTGGACATGACCCGGCGCATGATGGTGCTCAGAATTTGGTGGACCAGGGCAGGGCACGCCAAGAGGCTGAGCTGGCGGCTCAGCAAGCCGCTCAACAGCATCTTCCGGTTTATCCGGCCACTTCGGTGGAGACAGGGGTAACCTCCAGAACCTTGGGAGTGCCGTGTTTAGTTCCGGCTTTGCGTAATGTGCGTTTGCCTAAGGATTTCAAGGGCCCTCGTAAAGTGCCTAATTACACAGCCGACTTACCCCCTGAGGCATGGGTTGAGAGTTATGAGATGGCGATGGAGCTATTGGATGTTAACGAGGCAGCATGTGTAAGTATTTTACGATGATGCTGGAAGGGACGGCCCGTACTTGGTTGAAAGGAATGCCAGCCAATTCCATTGGGTCATGGGCCGAGTTAAAAGCCCGGTTTATCCAGAATTTCAAAGATGCGTGCAAGCAACCTATGTCAATTGTGGATCTGGACTCCTGTGTCCAAGAAGAGGGTGAGTCAACAACCCATTGGGTATGTCGGGTCTCGACTATCCTGCACTCATCGGATCGTATCAATGCCGGCTCAGCAGTCTTAATGTTAGAGAAGAATTGCCGTTTTGCGCCCCTTAAGTAGAAGCTAGGGCGACTCAAGCGCCATTGCAGCGACATGGGTGAGCTGATGGCGGCTCTAGTTAAATATGCCGACTCTGATAGTACCAAGGTCCCCGAGTCTGACGATGAGAAGCCGGGAAAGGGAAAGAAGGGTAGCAATGCTAAGGGGCAGCAGCATAACCCGGCGAATCAGGGGGGCAATGGTAAGCGCAAGGCTGATAACAATTTGGATTTTGTGGCTAATACCAACACGCAGAATAATGGTCAGCGTCGTAAGGGTAGCCACCCCCCCCCCCCACGGGTTGGGGGGTCAGGTTTTGATCTCGAGCGGCAGCTGAATCAGCCCTGCCCGAGGCATGGTACACGGGAGAGGCCGTCCACTCACCTCTAGAAAGATTGCTTCATTATGAAGGAGTACAGAAATTCTGACCTTTTTCAAGACAATCATGGGCCAGGCGGCGGCTCAGGTTCCGGCTCTCATGGTCCGGGTTACGGTGGTGGCGGTTCTAATTCCGGTTCTCAAGGCCAAGGAAATCAGGGTGGTTACAACCAACAAAATAATCAGGGGAATCAGCAGCAGCAATCTGGTTATCAGAGTAACCCGAAGCAGTTGAATAGTGGGCAGTACCACATTTTCACTACAAATCTATGCAAGCGGGATCAGAAGCTACATAAGAGGGCAGTGAACGCCGTTGAGCCGGCGGTTCCCCGTTACTTGCGATGGTCTGAGCAGCCCATTGTATGGAGTCGTGAGGATCACCCGCCCCGGGTTGATAATCCGGGTCACTTGGCGCTGGTGGTGGCACCTCAGGTCGGAGGATACAAATTCACCAAGGTACTCATGGACGGGGGTAGCAGCATCAATATTCTTTATTATGAAACTTTCCATCGCATGGGATTAACTGATAAAAATCTTAAGCCGTCGAACACTGTTTTTCACGGTGTAGTGCGTGGTAAGTCGGCATACCCAGTTGGTAAAATAGCTCTGGAGGTGGCTTTTGGAGATGAGTATGATTCCAGGTCTGAGACATTGACCTTTGAAGTGGTTAAGATCCAGAGCCCTTATCATGCTCTGTTTGGATGGCCGGCTTACGCTAAGTTCATGGCAAGGCCTTGTTATGTTTACTTACAGCTGAAGATGCCGGGTCACAAGGGCACTATAACAGTGCATGGGAGTCGCAAGATAGCCTTGGAGTGTGAAGAAGGTGACGCTGCATATGCTGAGTCTATCTGCGCAACAGAGGAATTAAAGTTTTATAAAGACAATGTTGACCCGGCAGATATGACATCTTTGAAAAAGCCAACTACGGAGCATGATCCGGTCTTGAAGTTTAAGTCGGCAGATGACACTAAGCTGGTTAACTTTGTTCCTGGAGACTCATCCAAGCAGTTCAGCATCAGTGCTAATCTGGATCCAAAATAAGAAAGCGCGCTCATCGAGTTCATCCATGAGAATCGGGACATCTTTGCATGGAAACCTTCTGACATGCCAGGTGTACCGAGGGAACTTGCTGAGCACACTCTTAATATTGATCCAAAGTTTAAGCCGGTCAGGCAATTCCTTCGTCGTTTCAATGAAGAGAGGCGTAAGGCCATTGGAGAAGAAGTGGCCCGGCTCTTGGCGGCTGGGTTCATTGTTGAAGTTTTTCATCCTGAGTGGTTGGCTAACCCGGTGTTAGTACTTAAGAAGAATGGCACTTGGCGTATGTGTGTGGATTACACAGACTTAAACAAAGCTTGTCCGGCTGATCCTTTTGCTCTCCCCCGTATTGATCAGATTATTGATGCTACGGCGGGTTGTGAGCGTTTGAGCTTTTTGGATGCTTATTCTGGTTATCATCAGATCAAGATGGCAGTTAAGGACTAGGAGAAGACAGCTTTCATCACTCCGTTTGGGGCCTTCTGTTATGTGTCTATGCCTTTTGGGCTCAAGAACGCCCAGGCGACTTACCAGCGGTGTGTGCAAAATTGCCTTCATGATCAGATCGGGTGTAATGTTCATGCTTATGTGGATGATATTGTGGTGAACTCCAGAAAGAAAGAGACCGTGATTGATGATTTGAAGGAGACTTTTGACAATCTCCGGGTTTATAAGATGATGCTTAACCCGGCCAAGTGTGTTTTTGGGGTACCAGCTGGCAAGCTTTTGGGTTTCCTGGTTTTAGAACGGGGTATTGAAGCTAACCCGGAGAAGATAAAGGCTATCACCTCTTTGGCTAAACCAGCGTGTATTAATGATGTTCAGCGTTTGGCGGGTCGTATTGCGGCCTTAAGCCGGTTCATAAGCCGTTTGGGTGAGAAGGCCATCCCACTTTACCAGATGATGAAGAAGACATATCACTTTGTTTGGAGTAATGCTGCTAATCAGGCATTTGAGGACTTGAAGAAACAGTTGGCTGACCCGCCCGTTCTTGCTGCTCCTATTGATAAAGAGCCTTTGCTGTTATATGTGGCTGCTAATAGCCGAGTTGTCAGTGTAGCCGTTGTGGTGGAAAGGAAGGAGCCAGGCAAGGAGTATCCGGTTCAACGGCCGGTTTACTACATCAGTGAGGTACTTATTGAGTCCAAGCAGAGGTATCCGCATTGGCAGAAGCTCGTCTATGGGGTATTCATGGCTAGTCGAAAGCTCAAGCAGTATTTTTTGGGTCATCCCATCACTGTGGTAAGTTCTGCCCCCTTAGGGGATATCATCCAAAACAGAGAAGCCACAGGTCGGGTAGCCAAGTGGGCCATTGAGCTTGGGCCTCATGATTTTAAGTATGTGCCTCGCACGGCTATCAAGTCGCAAGGACTTGTGGATTTTATCAATGATTGGACAGAATTGCAGATGCCTGAGGAAGGCCGGATAACACATATTGGACTTTCACTTTGACGGATCCAGACAGTTGGAAGGCTCGGGGGCTGGAGTCGTCTTGACTTCCCCACGAGGTGATAAATTCTCTTATGTTCTACGGTTAATGTTCCCTTGTACTAACAATGCAGCTGAGTATGAAGCCCTACTCCATGGTCTTCGGATGGCTAAGGAAATGAACTTAAGCCGGGTGAGGTGTTTTGGCGACTCAGATTTAGTGGCTCAGCAAGTCTCTGGCACTTGGGATTCTAAGGATCCACTCATGGCGGCTTATCGCCGAGAGGTTGATGCTATTGCGGGTCACTTCAAGGGTTATCAAGTTGAACATGTTGATCGCAGGAAAAATGAGGCAGCTAATGCTTTAAGCCGGTTAGGGTCTCAGCATAAGCCGGTGCCACCTAACACTTTCCTGGATATTCTGCATAACCCTTCTGTCAAGTTGCCTACAGAGGAGGATCTTGATATTCCTAACCCGGAAGCACAACTGGTGGCGGCTCTTCATGCTATTCCTGATTGGACAGTTCCATATTTGGCTTATATGACACGGGGCGAGTTACCTGAGGATGAAACTTTGGCCAGGCAGATAACCCGGCGGTCCAAGTCAATGACTATTGTTCATGGAGAGTTGCATCATCGCAGTGTCACAGGGGCGTTTCAACGTTGTGTTTCTCCTGAAGAAGGCTGTGAGATTTTACGAGAGATTCATGAAGGAGATTGTGGTCATCATGCCGGTTCTAAATCTCTTGTAGCCAAGGCTTTCCGTCACGGATTTTATTGGCTGACGGCTCACGCTGATGCCGAGGATCTAGTCAGTAAATGTGATGGTTGTCAGAAATTCTCAAGACGAGCTCATGTGCCGGCTCAAGAATTGAGGATGGTTCCGATTACTTGGCCATTTGCAGTCTAGGGGCTTGATATGGTTGGGCCTTTCAAGAGGTCCAAAGATAAAAAGACACACCTCTTGGTGGCGGTTGACAAGTTTACAAAGTGGGTTGAGGCAGAGCCGGTCAGTAAATGTGACGCGGCAACGACAGTTCAATTCATCAAAAAGGTGATTTTCTGTTTTAGTTTTCCCCACAGTATTATAACTGATAATGGCACTAATCTATCCAAGGGTGCTATGAAAGAATTTTGTCAACGTGAGCATATCCGGCTTGATGTATCATTAGTGGCTCACCCCCAGTCTAATGGTCAAGCTGAGAGAGCCAATCAAGAGATCCTGAGAGGCATCAAGCCCCGGCTTATGGTTCCTTTGCAGAGGACGCCGGGTTGTTGGGTGGAGGAGTTACCCTCAGTGATATGGAGTATCAATACTACCCCCAATAGATCTACGGGTTACACGCCTTTTTTCATGGTTTACGGAGCTGAGGCGGTTCTCCCTAGTGACATCCGTCATGACTCGCCCCGGGTGGCGGCTTATGTTGAAGCTGACAATGAAAAAGCACGTCAGGATGCACTTGACCTGTTAGATGAGGAGCGTGACCTTGCGGCGGCTCGTTCGGCGATTTACCAACAAGATCTACGCCGTTATCACAGCCGCCGGGTTAAAACCAGAACCTTTCAAGAAGGTGACTTGGTACTCCGGCTTATCCAGGATCAATCTGATATGCACAAGCTATCCCCACCTTGGGAAGGGCCTTTTGTGGTCAGCAAAAATCTGAACAATGGATCATACTACCTTATCGATGTTCGAGACAGTAAGGACTCACGCACGTCGGAGGAGGAGACCCGCCGGCCGTGGAATATTGCTCATCTTCGGCCTTACTATACCTGAGCCACTGGCTCTCCTGATGTACATATTTTGACAATGTATATATTACAATCAACATAATAAGGCCGGCATCCCTGATAATTCAAGGCCTCTGTCATTTCATTTCTCAGAAATTGAGTCTTTATTACTACTTTATATGATTATTTAAAGGCTTGACGCCGAGTTACAGGGGCCAAAGAGAGTTTTTTGCACAGCACAACTCAAACATAGGTACCAGTGAGCACAGCTCAGAAATATATCACTTGGGGGCTTCCTGCTCATCGAGCATAGCTATGACTACCCTTGTTGATCCGGCGTATACGCCTGGAATATCATGTTACTTGGGGGCTCTTTGTTCAACGGACAAGTTTTTTTATGACCCTTGTAACAGGCTTAAAAGCCAGGCTTGGAAGCCAGGTGTATTCACCTAAAAACCCGGGTTATCCTGCCTTTTTAAGTCTGCCACTCCGCTCAGGTAATTCTAGAACGACCCACCGTACTTTTGACAAGTCAATCTTATACAGACCCTGAACTTGTCAAAGTTAAAACGACGATTGGTTGTGTGAGGTCCGGCTTATAAGGTTTGTATGAAGGTTTAACTCAGTGGATGTGCGGCCCTTGAAAGCACTTGCGTTTTAGGCCTGGCCGCCTATGAAAGCCTCAATTTTTTGTTGTTTGATTTGAGCGTTTTGTTCTTTTTTCTGTGACTTATTAATACATGGTTATGATGCCTTATGGTTTATACATGAGACTACCCGGTGTTTATTAACCCGGCCTGGCTTTGGACTATAAGTCACCAGTATATGATGATATTAAATACTTGGAATCGTTGTGCTCCGAGTTTCGGGATATTCCACCTTGCTGCATACGGCGTTGTAAGATGGCAGTATATGACAATTAAGAAGGGCATTATGTGCTCAATCTTTTTTGGGTTGACACCCTTACTGCACTGGTATGATAAACCGGCAGTATAATCAAATATTACAGTCACCAGTGGTTTACATAGGGTATTATGACCCGTCCTGCGGTAAACCGCCAGGACACTTGTGATCTGTTTGTATGCAAGAACAGACTCAAGGTGATGGTATTATAAGCATAACAGATTTTACTTTGGCGGATCAACAATGTTTGCACAACAAAACATGCACAATGGCATGGCAGATCAAGAGTTTCAACTGGCCTATTACAAAGGCATCTGATGCCCCAAAGGAATAACTATCTTAGCAGTTTTGGCAGAAAAGTAGACATTAAACCGGCCAACGGCTTATGATTCTTGGCCCTGCTGAGCTGAAAATTGCGGATCGTCCAGCGCCGACTCATCTTCCCCCTCTTCACCCAATGGCTGGAAGTCAGTGGTTGCCCAGTCGATCCCGGTTAAAGCTCTGAATACAGCTTCATCACTTATAAGTGTCGATGGATCAATATCAGGGGCATAAGTGTGCTTACGGATCGGAGGAGTCAGGCCAAGAACATCATGAGTCGGTGCTTTGATCTTCTTATTATTGGCATCGTAAACCGGCTGGTAATGTGTAAGATCAGTATCTGCAGCCAGTTTACTAGCCAGAGGACGCATTTCCCTCATAATGGCGGTGAAGTCATCTGCGCTGAAGGGTGACCCATCTTCTTTTATGCTCGGGCAGCCGTTTGCTAAGTCTGCCGGCTCAAGGTCAGCTAGCCACGCTTTGGCCCGGGTTAGCGCGGTCAGTGCACCGGCTCTCGCAGCTGAGTTCTTCAACTCTTCAATCCACGCAGGCAGCATCAATAGCTTCTCCAATGTATCATTGATATGGGTTGGAGCCGGTTTGTTGTGAGTCGCTGTGCAGATAACCCGTTGTGTGCCAGTATATAGCTGTTCTATGAGCGTATGGGCGGCTTTCAATTTTTTACGCATATCTGAGCCAAGATGGATAACCCGGGGTCCTGTTTTCATCAAGGACGTTTGTAAGCCGGAGCACATCGGTTAGCATATGTTAAAAAGATTAAGAGATATTTACCAAAAATGGCAGCAGTCATGGCATTTATTTGCAGTTTTAAGCCGGCAAGCTCTACAGTTACCGGTTTAAGGGCTGCTTCAGCATCTTCAGCCCTCTTCAGCAGGGCTGCTTTCTCTGTATCCCAACCAGTTTGTTCAGCTTTGAAACTTTCCTTCAGTTTTTTCATCGCTGCTAAGGCACTAGTCAATTCATCCTTGGCCTTGGAGATCTCTGCTTGTTGGGACTTGATATTTTCTTCAAGGTCGGCGACTTGGGATTCTTTACTGCTAAGCTCAGTCTACAAGAGGTAAAACAGTAAATGAGAGGTAATGAATTTATTGGAAGTCCTAAGCACAATATAGGTATCATACTTAGCACTTGGGGGCTAATGTCTATTGCTTCTTAAAACTACTATGAAGTCCCAAGCACAATACAAGTATTATGCTTGGCACTTGGGGGCTAATGCATATTGCTCTTGTCAAAAATGAACTCATTCACTGACCCGGACAAATGGTAATGATCCGGCCTACGAAGGTTATAAATGGGATTATGAATCTCCTGCAAGACGATTAGTCTCGACTCAACAGATTTGTTAAAGCCAGCCCTTGGGGGCTACAGATGCAAAGTTGAAGTGCTGGTATTATAAAGACCCAGTTCATATTGCAAATATAAACCGGCCCTTGGGGGCTACTGGAGTTGATCTATGCAGCTGTTGAAGTTTACAGCACATGTTATTCTATCATATCCAATAAACTTGACGGGAAAGGGGAAGAAGATTCATATAACAAGGAATTGCAGTGTTTACCTTATAGCGCTCTGTCATCAAGTTCACTAAGCCGGCTTCAAAGTGACGGTTAGTGTACAGACGGTTTAAGTAACCAGAGTGGAGGTCTTGAGCACTGAAATGAGTATAGCTCTCCAAGTCTGTTTTCCACTTGCCTTTATCTTCAGCACAAATTTCTTCTTTAGCGCTGTGCTTAGACAAGACAGTAGGTTGACCCGGAGCTGTGAATCCAAAGCCGATGACAACAATGTCATCAGTTTTCTCCTCGGCAGGTTTGATTGGGCTGGGCGGCTTAGAGAGAGCCGGTTCAGTGTCCATATCATTTGGAGAAACTTCATGATCTTGTGGTGGAGGATCATTAAGGGTAGCATCAGCAATTGGGCTAGCAGGTTCTGACTGTTGTTTTTCCGGTTCAAATTGGTTAGAATCGTCGACCGGCTTATTCATTTTAGCCTTCTTGCTGGGTTTTGCTTGGCCCCTGGGAATAAAAAACATAAAGAGGTCAGTATAAATGATAGATATAAGGTTTAAACAGTTGAATATATTTTTACCCAGGTATAGTCTTGAAAGCTGCGATCTGAGTTCCCGTTGACTCGCCAGAAGAAGAATGAGGAGTCCCCTGATAGTTTGAATCCGACGGGTTAAGAGGTTGTCGGAAATGACCCGCCTTGGGATAAAGTATATCAGCAGGAAAGACCTCTGGGCGGCGTTTGCGAACCGGTGTATTCGGTAAGCCAGAGGAGGTGATTTGTCCACCACTATGCCGGGTGATTCGGCGAGCCTCGTATTGCTGTTTCTTCAAAAGAAAGTTGGGATCCAAGTGAGCTAGAGGGTGAGAAAAGCTTACTTTCCGGCTTGCTTGTCGAGTTTTCTGTGTTGGCAGAGGTTCTGAGCCGGAGGAAAGAATAGTTACCTCTGCGTCACCTGCACGGCTGGCCTCTGCGTCGTCCTGATAACAATCATTGTTAATGAGATGTACAAAAAAGGAGCCAAGGGAGTCAAGTTCTACCTCTGACTCATTATCATTGTCATCATCAGTGTTTAAGTCGGTGGCCTTCTTGGTAGCTTTCTTGGTGGCTTTGGTTTTGGTCCAAGCCGGTTTGGCCGGCTTATCCTGCGTTTTCCTCTTCCAAAATGGATCATCAGCCTGTTAAGATTGAAAAGATTATAAGTAGGCATCAAAATATGAGTTAAGCAGAAGATGTGCAAATCTTACAGCTGGCGGCTTGTTGAAAGTAGAGAAAGGACTAAGTCCGGTTTTGTTGCACTCCTTTACAGGCTCATTCAGCAGTTTTTTGGTGGCTTCGGTAATTTCCGCATCAGACAGTTGAATGTCACAATGGCGCTGAGGGTCTTTTATGTCACCAGTGTATTCGCACATTAAGCCGGGGTGACGGCTTAATGGCAAGATACTCCAAGACAGCCAGCACCGGAAAAAATCAACACCGGTTAAGCCATTAGCCATAAAGGCTCTGAGCTTTGAAAAGGCTGGTGCATACTTGGACCGTTCCTTTGCATCAATCCGTTGGGGGAGTGGATGTTTGTTGCTAAGTCAGTGGTTACGGTAACCCGGTAGAGGATTCTCACCGGCTGGAGATGTATCTTGACAATAGAACCAAGTTTGGTTCCAATCTTTGGGGTGACTGTGGAGCCTGGCATGGGGAAAGCTGACTTCTTTCCTTTTTTGAATTGAGACTCCACCAAGTTCTTGGCATGGCCCGTCGACAAACTCTGTTTGGCAGTTTAAGTAATAGAACTCCCTGAATAAGTCAACTGTGGGCTCTTCTTGAAGATAAGCTTCACAAAATACTTGGAAGTTGCAGATGTTAGATACGGAGTTGGGTCCGATGTCTTGAGGGTGCAATTGGAGGAAATGAAGCACGTCACGGAAAAACTTTGAGCCAGGTGGGCTGAACCCTCGGCCCAAGTGATCAGCAAAAACAATCACTTCTCCATCTTTTGGTTGAGGAGGAACTTCTTCACCAGGAGCTCTCCAATGGATGATCTCTTTTTTGGCTAAAGCACCAGTGGCGACAAAGTTGTTCAGTTCTTCTTCGGTAATCCGAGATTTGACCCAATTGCAAGACGTATATGTCTTAGCCATTTCTTTTCAATGATCTGAGAGAAAGATTAGGCTGGTTCAAGATTACATGGTTAAGCCGGCTTATGGTTAAAAAGCAAACAATAATGAAGCATGAACAGGTGCTAAGTCGGAAATTGGCATTATAAAGTTACAAAGAACCATTGGCGGCTTAAGAAGGGACTAATGACACCAGGCGGGTAACTATTTCTGAGTTAAGCCGCCCAGACAGATATTGAAAGTATAGATCTAAGGATGGAAAAATCGCTAAGTGTTGAGAAAAATAAGTTTCACAGATTGATGCAATGATTTTGGATCTGCGGCACTTCAGTTAATGAAAAAATATTCAGACCTAAAATACCAGTACTCTAGCAGTTCATGGGTCCAGATCAGTTTTCTTATGCAGAGGAGGTGTTCTAAATAGTAAAAAGGAGTGCTATGGTTACCACGGTATAGGAGGAGCACCAAGTTCGAATCAAAATCGCAAACTGCAGTGGAAAGCGAAGATGAACTCTGACGAACTCGTTGAAACCCTAACAGATCTATGGGAGAAGGAAGAAGGAGAACTAACCAGGGCTGTTGAACAGCAGAGGTGCGCGGACGAAATCTGGTCAGATAGGGTCGATGCAGCGGCCGTTGTTGGAGCAGAGGTGAAGGCCGACGGCGGCGGCAGAGCTCGAGTGCTAGGGCATCACGAGCTGGAAGACAGAGACGAATAGGCAAGGGGGGAAAGTGAAAGGGACCCCCGGTCCTATTTATAAGATAAAAGGATAAGTGACATGCACGGGAATCGAGGAGGCCAAAAAATGGATATGAAGGCGCAGATGCCACGATTTTCGGAGATTCATTAAAAGAGAAGATTTATTAAGATTTGAGTTTTGTGCAGTATTAATGACAGGTGACATCACGGCGGGTTACCATGATCCTAGAAGATGATGTCATGGCAAGTTACAAGGTTTCACAAGAGAAATAAGGAAGGAATTTTTTTTGCCAAGTGTTGAAGATTGATATGAACAAGTTCAAATCAACCTGGGGCCAAATGTTAGGGATATAACTATTGGGTTTAACCCACCCAGGAGGGGCCGGGTTAAGCCCCTGGCTGTTCATAAGACAAAGCCCATGAAGATGCTTAAGACGGTAGTTCATTACGCGGACTCATCGAGGGCCTGAAGCCCAAGGGCGACTTAAGGCCCAAACAAGTGTAAACCGCCGTATGTGTATGACTTGTATTATAAGGCATGTACAGTTAGTCACCGAGCCGGACACGTTGTTTATGAGCCGGCCGGGACTCCGTGAGCCACCGGGCGTCAACCTGTGTATATAAAGGGACGACCCGGCGGCGACTTAGGGGGGAAGAGATCGAAAGCTAGGTCAAGCATATTCGCTCCCTGGTAATCGAGACATAAGCAATACCACCTCAACTGGACTAGGCTTTTACCTTCACCGCAAGGGGCCGAACCAGTATAAAACTTCTTGTGTCCTTTGTCCCGTTTAACCCCTTTAAGCTAACCCTGTTGTGATGGCTCCTCGACTAAGTCCTACTGCTAGGACATCTGCCATGACAATTCCATGACACAATGAGTAACAATCCCGCGCCAGCACCTTGGAGCGAGAAAGCACCGTCAAAGTACATGACCCATTCCTTAGGGGCCTCCTTGCCGGGGAGGGCAGTTTCCATGGTTTCTTCATCAGGAGTTAGCGTCCACTCTGCTATGAATTCCGCTAGTGCTCTGCTTTGGATAGTTGTCATGCTCTCAAACTTCAAAGCAAAACTTGATAGCTCTAGAACCCATTCTACTATCCTGTCGGTGGCTTCGGTGTTCCTCAAGATCCGCTGTAGTGGGAGGCGAGTCACAACGGTGATCTCGTGGGCTTGAAAGTAGTGGCGCAGCTTCCTTGAGGCCATGAGGAGGCCGAATATCAGCTTTTGGACCCGAGAGTACCTTGATCTAGCCCCCTACAAGAGGGAGCTAACAAAGTAAACTGGTCACTGCACCATTTTCTTTCTTGACACCCCTTCCCGCTTATCAGCGCTGATCTGTTGAGATTGTTATTGTTTATTTCTTCCTACTTGCATAGGCTAGATATTTCGTGTCTTGATAATTTGTTTCCTTATAAAATGCCTATGCATAGGAAGAGAGTTAGACTTAGATTTGTTTGTGACATGTTTCATGATGCTCTCTTTGTGTTTCAATTATTATCTTTTATGTGAGCATCAATAAAATCTTGTGCCTAGCTAGGGGCATAAAACGATGGCACTTGTTGGGAGGCAACCCAATGAATAAAATTTATTTTTGCCTTTCTCTTTATGTTCTTGAGTGTTTGCACAATTATGCCTCTGTTATGATTGTGATTTTTGTGTTTTAGTTAGAGTTTGTGCCAAGTAAAGCCTTTAGGATAGCTTTGGGTGATAGTTGATTTGATCCTATTGAAAAACAGAAACTTTTGCGTCCAGTAACAGAATTGTTAAAATTCACAGAAGCAACAAAAAATTCTGTTTTTTTACACAAGATTGATATACAAATTTCCTCTGTTGTCCTAATTTTCAGAATTTTTGGAGTTGCAGAAGTATGAGTAAAATTCGAGTCTTTATAGACTGTTCTGTTTTTGACAGATTCTGTTTTCGTTGCATTGTGTGCATAGTTTGATGAATCTATGGATTGTATCGGGGGGTATCAGCCATGGTAAAGTTAGAATACAGTAGGTATAATGCAATAACAAAATATGAATGGGTTTTCAACAGTACTTAAAGCAAAGATTGGTTTTCTTATACTAACGGATCTCACGAAGGTTTTGTTAAGTTTTGTGTGATTGAAGTTTTCAAGTTTTGAGTGAGATCTCGATGGATGAAGGAATAAGGAGTGAAAAGAGCCTAAGCTTGGGGATGCCCATGGTACCCCAAGGTAATATTCAAGGAGAACCAAGCAACTAAGCTTGGGGATGCCCCGGAAGGCATCCCCTCTTTCTTCTAACAACCATCGGTAATTTTACTTGGAGCTGTATTTTTATTTGTCACATATCATGAGTTTTGCTTGGAGCGTCTTGTATTATATGAGTCATTATTTGTTTTGCTTTTTAGTTTGTCACAATTATCCTTTCTGCACACGCCTATTTGAGAGAGCCATAATTATGCTATGATTTGTTAGAATTGCTCTATGTGCTTCACTTCAATTTTTTGAGCTATGGAATTGCTCTAGTGCTTCACTTATATCTTTTTGAGAATGGTGTGATTTTTTTTTTAAGAAATACTCTCATGCTTCACTTAGATTTATTTGAGAGTTAGTAAAAAATTTGAAGAAATTCTCTCATGCTTCACTTATATTATTTTGAGAGATGAACATTTTTATGCTCATATTCTTCACTTAAATTTGTTTGAGCTTGTCAAAAGCAATTGCAATATATGAAACTAGTCCCAAAGTGATAGATATTCAAGAGGTATATAATAAAAACTTTCATGAAGATCATTGGAAAAAATAAACTTGATTCTTAGTAATAGTTTTGAGATATGATGATAGTAATATGTGAGTCATGTTGGTCAGCAATTATGCTTTAGTGAGAATATTGGTCTTAAGGTTTGTGATTCCCTATGCAAGCACGAAAGTCAATAGTTATGCAATGAAATTACAACCTACTTGTGGTGCATTATTCGGTGTTAGTTATGCTTAATACTCGTTTATGTGAATTTTCGTTTCTTGGTTGGTTGCTTCTCAATCTATTTGCTAGCCTTTCCTTGTACTAAGTGGGAATACTACTTGTGCATCCAAAATACTTAAACCCAGTTATGCCATATGAGTCCACCATACCTACCTATATGTGGTATTTCCGTGCCATTCCAAGTAAATTTGTATGTGCCAACTCTAATTTTCAAAATGAATTTCCTTTTTGTGTGCCCGTACCGCTCATGAAGCGGCAGGGGGTGGCCAATATTTTCCATGCTAGATGTGTTATTCTCAAGATGAGTGTTTATTCACCTGTCATTGCACGAGAGTGTGGCGGTAATAGGGATGCCCAGTCCCGGAATGAAAAAGAAATTTACTTTATGTTGTCAAATAATAAATTCCTTGGAAAGTGTTGGTATGGAAGGCACCCGTGGATACGGCCAGCCATGGATTGCAACAGAATGGTGGAAAAAGGAATAAACTTTATTTTACGTTTTGGAACCGCATATGATGTATCTAGCATGGAAAGTATTGGGAACTACTCAGTCATTTTCGTTGACGGGAAAAGCATGCCTCTCAAAATATTTTATCTTTTAATTTAAGCTTTGAGCTCTCGCACCTCTACAAACCTCTGCTTCCCTCTGCGAAGGGCCTATCTATTTACTTTTATGCAATTTTTATATTTATTTGAGTCTCCATCTTCTCTTATAAAGCACCAACTAGGGAGCACTATGATCATACTTGTGCATTCACTGGTACAGCGAGGTGCTATACAAACGGTTTTAACCCCTTTCTGCGACGGTGTTTGGAACCGTCGCCAAGTGAGTGACTGCGATAGGGGGGACCTTCCCACACGACCCAGAAACCGTCGGGGATAGGGAACCTTGGTGCATACAGTTGTCCCTATAAAACTGTTTATGATATCTCGAATATCCGAAACGCTCCATCCTTGCAACTCGTTTGTGCTCGCATTGCCATCGCAGTCGGTATTCTGTGGTGCTACATTTACGATGCGCGACCCATCACAAACAGTTCACGATTATAGAAGCAGACAATCACACAAATTTACTTTTCCTCGACTTTATGCGATTCGATGTAAGAGCGCACACAGATGTCACTTTAAAACTGTATGTGAAGCTTGAATACATACCACACGATTCATCCGTCGTACCCGCGTCGGATGAAGACCTATCGCACGCGTTCTTCTATGACCAAACGTTTGCGATGCACACAACATCATAAACAGTCCATAATTGCGAAGCGTGTTTGATAAGGTGACTATCGCAAACATTTAATAAGAAAGAACTATGTGCGATGATGTTGTTAATCGCACACATTTTTTCTTGGCTGATCGTGTGTGCAGTAGAGATTGATCACACACATTGTGGATCCTAGAAACGTGTCTGATCTCCACGTCTATCGCAGATGTTTCGCTTTCGCAAACCGTGTGCAGTGTAATCCCTAATTTAAAAATCACATGTTTTGAATTTTAAAGTAGGCAATCACTTATTTCATATCCAACCATGTTTATTACAAATATAGGTTCAACCACGAATGCATAATTTGATGCACAGGTACATATACTGAAGAACTACAGAAGCACCAAGTAAAGAATGATGAACCACAGTTGTACTAAAGACTGTAAGAGAGAGGCGAAAGACATTCTGGTTGCTGGAGAAGGTGAAGCGGAATGCCCATATTGTGCCCTCCTCCATGCGTAATGCACGCACAACTCTAGGCCAACCCCTTGTGATGGCTGCTCGTCCATCTTTCACTGTCTTCATTAGGACTTCTCGATGGTCATTGTAGTCTGGATGAAATACTTTAACCTTCATTGTGTGTCCACCAATCATGTACTTTGCGAGGTAATCTTGAGTGAACTGCTTCGGGAACCACGGCGAACGAAAAAGATTCCGACATTGTTGTCTAACAACTCATTATGGGCAGTAAAAAGAGAAGGCTACAGAGTTTGTAGTTACCATCCTACAGCTCACTGTTGTGTTGGATAGAGCATAAACAAATAATTTGCTTGCCATCGTTCGTATATTTTTGCTAATAATCCTTATCAGTTTCCTCACTTGATGCTTATTCATTAATATCTCGTTGCCCCATACGCAAAAAGGGTCGATGCGTGGATCCTTGCCAAGGGCATATGTACCAACAAGCAACAAGTCAATATTAGAAGCTAACAAGTGTCCAGGCCTGGATCTATATGCACTACATGTAGCGACCCGACCCGAATGGATCGAATCTCTGTGTTCAAGTGTCATCCCTGGATCGGTAATGCTGACACACACAGTACTTGAGGGATTTATAACATAGTAGCAATCAGACACTTATTACATCGAATGTCTCAAAAGAGAACTGATTACAATAAATATGGCTTAAGGCCATCTAAATAAGATAACAGCGGAAGGCTTGGAAGATAAAGTGAGTCCATCAACTCCAACGGCATAGCTGAGTGCACGACAACGACCTAGCGCACCTTACTCTTCGTCTGAAAAGTCTGCAACATGATACGTTGCAGCCCGAAACGGGTCAGCACATGGAATATGCTGGCAATATAACACAGTAGAGCAATGAACAGAATAATTGCTAATACTACATGCATATTTGGCTGGTGGAAAAGCTCTAGGGTTATACTGTTTTGCGAAAAGCCAATTTTTCCCTACAACAAAGGAATATATTTTATTTAACTATCATGGTGGTTGTTGAACATTGAGAAGGTAAAACCCCCTCTCAATCCCAATTAAAAAGTAATCATTAATCCCAACAAATTAATTTAGAGTGATGGGATTCAATATGATGATCCAAGAACCAGATACTCAAGATGTCCATAACCGGGGACACGGCTAATCATGACTAGTTTGTACACTCTGCAGAGGTTTGTGCACTTTTCCCCACAAGACTCGATCTCCTCCGTTGGATTTCTCGCACTTCATGGTGTTTGAGAAATGGATGACCGAGACACAGTCTTTCAGAAACATTTACTCTTTACTCTGGGTAGACAGTTACACCTACTTTCCCCTACATCTGCTAGCCTACCACTGAAAGAGGTCATGTAACATACTCAACTATGCTAGAGCCCATAATAGCTTGTGGCTGCACACGGAAGTTTCTAGCATGAATAATCTTATGATCCCTTTGAGCCTGGGTGGCGGACCGTAGGAGGATCACACGGTATATCCCCGGGATCTCCTAGGACAACACTGGTATATCCCCAGGTGCCCAAACAAGCAATCCACCCAGATGTGTATTAAAGTTGCCACCTTAAGTTGAACCATTAAAAAAAAAATCTCACATCTGTCATGGATACACTCAAAACCCAATCCACGTCTACGAGCATAGCATGGCAACATAAGCATAGCGTAGAAGTAACTCCCAAGGGTTTGTTATTAAAAGGGCAATAGGTTCTACCTCATCATCTACTTCCCAGTACCCACAAGTTAATCACATCCTAATCATGCAATATTTGAGGGTCGAAACTAATGCATAAAAACTGGGTAACGAAGAAGTATGATCAATGTGTTACTTGCCTTGCTGACGATCTGCAAATCCTAAAGACTCGTAGTAGCACGCTTCGCACTCCGGAAACTCTATCGCAAACAAACAATAGCATACATAAGCAATCAAGCGAAGATGCACGGGTAAAACCCAAATGAGATGATTTAACCAGAAAGTTCAACCTAAGAACTCCGGTTTGCAAAAAGAATCAAATCAAACGGAGCAACTAAACTCAAACTGCGAAAGAAACAAGCTTCGATTACTAATCTGGACTAAAGTCAAATTTTACAGTAGCAAAAACTTGTTTAAGTTGGTTAAACAGAAAGAGGGCTTCGAGACGAAGATCTAGGCGCTTGAATCGCCTGATTCCGACAAACGAGCGAAAAGTTATACTAAAACGAAAATCGGATCAGGAATCGCGATCGAAAATAATCGCGGAAAAATCCGAGAAAACGAAAAACTAACGAACAGGCTAACGAACGAACGTTCGCTGTCTGCGGTTAAACGGTGAAAACCGTTCGTTAAAACGAACGTACGGACGAACGTCCGCTGGATAATTAAACCGACGGAAAACCGAACGAACCGAAAAAATAAAAAAACGCATCTAGTGTTTAAACAAAAACCGATCGGTTTTTCTCACGAAAACCGACGGCGGCGGCGGCTACCTCCGGCGGTCGGCGGGACAGCGGCGGCGGCGAGGCGACGGGGCGGGGCACGCGCGGTGCAGCGGCGCGGCGCGGCGGAGTGCGGCGGAGGCGAGCGGCGGACGCGGCGGCGGCGGCTGCTGCTGCTGCTGCGAGGGCAGGCGGCGGCGGCGGCTTGGGGCTCCAGGGGGGGCCCCGGGTCGGCTTTTAAAGAGGGGAAGGGGGTGGCGGCTTGGGGAAGGGGCGACGGGGCGGAGGCGGCGTCGGCTCGGACTCCCTGGAGGAGTCCGGCTCGGGGACGAGGACGAAGGCGGCGGCGGCCTGCTGGGCTTCGGCCCAGTTCGGTCCGGCGGAGTTTTTTTTTTTAAATAATTCCGCGCAGAAAAACAAATAAAAGAAATACTAAACGGACTCCAAAATTCCCGAAATAAATTTTCCCCGTCCTCTAAAAATATAGCGGACGAGAAGAACATTTATTTGGGACTCTAATGCAATTTTGAAAAACGCATATTTTTCCTAAATTCAAATAAAATTGCAATAAAAATCCAAATAAAATATTTATTTGATTTTAATATTTTTCCTCCAATATTCCATTTATTTTGGAGAAGTCATATTATCCCCTCTCATATATTTTTAATATGAAATATTTTCGGAGAGAAAAATAATTAAACCAAATTGATCCTTGTTTCAATATTTGAGAAAATTCAAATATGAAAACGGTGAAATCCCCAACTCTCTCCGTGGGTCCTTGAGTTGCTTAGAATTTTCGAGGATCGCAAAACGAAATGCAATAAAATATGATATGCATGGATGATCTAATGCATAACATTCCAAATTAAAAATTTGGGATGTTACACTACATTATGGAACGACGGGGGGAGTACAAGCCGAGGGATGAAACTAATCTCGGCGGAAAATGGTGGGCACTCCCGTTGTTGTCCAGCATAAGTAGTGGAAAGGCATGATAAGTACAGTAACCTTAACATCAAACAAATATAGCAAAGGTAAACAACATCATCTCCAAATGATAGCTTAAATGTGTTGGTTTCATCATGATGTTAAAGCAGATATAAAATGGAAGGCAATGTTACCTACAACAGGCTTAACAGCCATCAAATATTACAATTCAAACTGGTATTGTTGAAAATGAATAGAACATAGGTAATGCTTAAACATCACACTGGATAAATGTGTCAAACTGAAATAAAGGGCATGTGCTAACTAGACCAGGCCTAACTAGAACCAAATATAGCCGTTCAAACTGGTATTGATGCAATCGAGCGGAATAGTTCCGACTTGCACATAATGAACATCACATTGTGAATGACTGAAATAAACAAGGCATAATGATCAGTATAACAACCAAATATAGCCATTGAAAATTGGACAGAGTCTCACTGCAACCAACCTAACAAGCAAATACAGATAAACAGGGCATATGCTTAAAAACTGGACAAATGCTCACTGCAACCAACCTAACAAGCAAATACAGACAAACAAGGCATCTGCTTGAAAACTAGACAAATCCTAACTGCAACCAACCTAACAACCAAATACAGATAAACAAGGCATCTGCTTGATAACTAGACAAATGCTCACTGCAACCAACCTAACAACCAAATACATATAA
Source organism: Thinopyrum elongatum (assembly GCA_011799875.1). Classification (NCBI taxonomy): domain Eukaryota; kingdom Viridiplantae; phylum Streptophyta; class Magnoliopsida; order Poales; family Poaceae; genus Thinopyrum; species Thinopyrum elongatum. Next base: position 86,262,956 of record CM022300.1, on the reverse strand, counting down.
ACAAGGCATCTGCTCGATAACTGGAAAAATGCTCACTGCAACCAACCTAACAGCCAAATACAGATAAACAAGGCATATACTCACTATAAACAACCAAATATAGCCATTCGTGAAACTAAAGTGGACAATTCATACTTAAACATCACATAGCCCTATTGAACAATACATTTTTGCATAACTAAAATAATTAAACACGGCACAGTTAAAACACCGCATGGCAAATGCTACTACAACAAAGGGTACGGGTTGGCAAGCTAGAAAAGGTAAGATTTACTGATAGGATGTTGCCTCACATGTCATGGACGGGATCCTTCCAGTTGGAAGAGCATAGACCCATGGTGCGCTCTCTGATGTCACAGATGGGTTGTTTCACCTTGGAAGAACCTTTGTGGGTGCCCTCCTCGTGGTCGTGGTCGATGAGATTTGACTTGGCAATTGAGGATCCCAAGCTGCCGCCGTAGAACATGTCCTTCAGAAATGACAAAATGGGCTCGATGGCGTACAAGGATTGCAAATCCTTGACCGCATGGCGGAGGAGATCAGCGGCAGGGCCGTCGAAGAGATCGACGGCGGTTGAACTAGAGGGGTTGGGGATGGACCACTTAACCTATGACATGGCCCGCGTGAAGCCGTCGCTGTCGATGAGCTTGATGTCGTAGCCAGCTTTCCTGAGATACAGTAATACGCTAGCCCGCTGACATGAAGCCTTCGGCATGGCAACGTAGTCAACGTCTTCACCGGCTTCCACGACGAGGTGTTGCTCCAGGATCGACAGGTCAGGGCGAACGGCGGCCACCTCGCCAACGTCCGCCGGAGAGGCCATGATGAACCTCTTCTTGGCCGAACGCTCATCGGGCTCCCCGGGATACATGGTCGAGCTTAGGCTACGACATTCTGGAGCAGGGGATGTGGATCTGGCGGGAAGGGACACCGCAGGCCTCATCTAAAAACTCAGGGGAGTGGGGCGATGGTATGGGAATCGCTGGGTAACCTGAACTTTATTATCTAAGCTAGGAGGAACGGGCAGACCAACAGGGGTTGGCGGTGGTGGCGCCGGCGCCGGCGGCGAGCTAGGGTTCGAGGGGGGAGGGGGCCAGGTAGGGGACTGTGGAGGGGGGGCGGGGTGGTGTTTGAGGATATGTCGCGGCTACTGAAAATTTTAGTAATGGTGGGTGGAGATAGTGGTGGATGAGGGAGGGCGACGGTTCAAATGCCTCGGCTACTGCAATTATACTATAAGGTCGGTGTTGGAGGAGTGTGGGCAACAGTTGAAGTACGGGGGCTACTAAAATTTGGGTAAAGGAATTGATGCGGGGCGGGAGTACCCAAGATCGCGCACGGTCCAATAAGAATATGCGTGTATGATAATAAGGAAAAGTGGCGGAACCACCGATTTTTGCAACGCTCAAGGCGGGTAGTTTTTTTTTTTAAGATTTCTAGCTAGCTATTCTATCGCACACAGTTCATCCTAATTTTCAGACGTAGACGTGGAATTCAATCTAAATAAACTACCCGCCTTTAGCTTGCGTAGGTGGTGATTTTACAGCGCACTTGCATCGCACACGGTTAAACCAGTACCTCCACCTTTGCTCGCGCTTGCGCAATCGTGGTGATTCACAGCGCACTTGCATCGCACACGGTTAAGACATTATACCCGTGTCCGTTGAGCGTCATCAGAGTCTTTGCAGCAAAAAAATTAGAGAGGGTCAGAAGACAGCCACACCAGCATGTGGCCCAAATATATATGAGTGAAAAGGGTGGTCCGTGATGTTCAAAATTCCAATGCACAACTTTGACCGTGCGGGCCCACGCTTGGGCGCGTCGTCGAAGATCAATGAGAGGGGCTAGAAGTCAAGAACCACCTGGAAGTGGCCAAATATATGTAGGAATATATTGTGTGATGTTTAAAACTTTAAATACACAATGCACAACTTTGGTGGCACCTGCCTCGCAAACCCGAAAGCACCCTTGGATATATCTATAATGACATAATGTCGTAGCTAGCTAGGGTGCTTGACCCACCTCCCACTTCGTGTTGGCGGGGCGGATGCACGTAATGATACTTTGGTCATACATGCATGTCGCCATGACCTACCATAAGACGGACCAGTGAATCTATCGTTTGGTCAAACGACAAATGTGGTTGTCGATAAACCGCTTGGGCCAATAGATTGAACCATCATAAAAAATCACACGACAGGTACCACAAAACCAGCACCGCTTGCGTGCGACCCAAAATGATGTACGTTGGAAGGGGTGATGTGTGTTTTCAATATAGAATAATGTACAATTTAGATGTGGCGCTTGCCTCTCGATACAGACAACAACCATGAAAGCCAGGTAGTTAAGGACGAGATACACAGGGTACGGTGTCAGTCGAACCCAGCAATCCGAGCATGTAGGAGGGAATGCTGACAACGCATGAGCTCGAGCTTTGGTTGAACGACATGTGACGGTGACCGGCCCTAACACGAACTAGGAGGAATCCATTCATGGCCACACAGATATGTGTGTCGTCACAAAAAATCGCACAAGGGAGACGTGGTCGATCAGAAGACCGCGTATACACTGCATGCGGCCCAAAAATATGTATGGGTACGGTGGTGTGTGATGTGTTTAAATCCCGAATGCACAACTTCGATGGGCCACCAATTACATTACAAACCGAACACCATACCCGACCCCCAGCCAGGTCCAATACGTATGATGTCAGTTTCCCAACTTTGAGGCAGGGGGGTGTCGTCCAACGCATGCGCTCAAATATTATTTGGTCTAACATGGCACACATACCAATAGGAAACCATCATGGTCAAACCCTTCTCGTATGTTGGGTCAAAGGGATAGATTGTGTGGGCCCCCCTCGTTATCGGTCAAGGATAATACATATACCTCGGGGAGCCCACATATATGTGCGGCATCTATAAACCGAACAAGGGAGACATGCTCGATCAGAACACCCGGGCCCCTATACCATGCATGCGACCCAAAAAAATGTATGGGTCTAGTGTGTGATTTGTTCAAATCCCGAAAGCACAAGTTCAATGGGGCACCAACTACATCAGTAATATTACAAACTGAACATCGTACCCCCGCGGCCAGGTTAAAGACGTACGATGTCGGGAACGCAACTTCGAGGCGGGTGTGGGGGGGGTAGGGGCCGGGTGCCATCCAACGCATGTGCTGAAACTTGATTTGCTCTAACAAGCACACGGAGCAAAGAGTAAACCCTTCTTGTGCGTTGAGTCAAAGGGATAATTTGTGTGGGCCTACAGATGTCGATCATTCTTTGATTTTTTAGAACAAAAAATAACCAAAAAAAACATAGTCTACAAATTAGCAAAACAAGGATCCCAAGGTTTATATAATTGCCATGACAGGTCAGTATAGAGTCGATCATTCTTTGATTTTTTAGAACAAAAAATAACCAATAAAAAACATAGTCTACAAATTAGCAAAACAAGGATCCCAAGGTTTATATAATCGCCATGACAGGTCAATATAGAGACATTTATCTCTATAATGGCCGTATCATAGCATTTAAATGAAGCTAGAGATATGCATCTTCCCACCGGGTCACCCATCCTTAGACTACTCCAGCCCAAGCATGCTTAACTTCTGCGTTCTATTTGACTAGGCTAGCAGATGGGAAGCCGCCCCTAGCTGATAGGAACTACCTCCTTGCCTTTAAGGCGTTTCACGCTGGTCACCCTATGGGACCTACTCCCTACTATCACACACATTTGTGCTTTTAGAAACTGTGTGCGATATTTACATGGCCGGTGTGTCGCCGCCTAGCCTTCAATGAGCACTGACACTGGCAGCGGGAAAACGATGGGAGAAGAGGTGGGAAACCGATGGGAGGAGTGGCAGGAAACGGTAGCGTGTTTGGATATATAACAACAATTATTATAGAAAATTTAGTAGAGAAGGAAGCGTGAGCTAGCACGACCCATGCGCACAGTGCTTACCCATATAAATAAAATCACAACCGGAACTGCATGTGCTGTCGAAAGGGATGAGGATTGCCGTTCCATCTGGGAGCATCCAACGGTGCAGATGTACGATCTGTGGGGTTTGGGTTCTGGCCAATCAGAACGCACGACTCAGATCACGCGTGCAACAGTGGGGCATCGGCCATGGTTTGGTAGGCACACAGCATTCGTGAGTGAACCGTGTGCTATTTGAAAACATTTCGTGAGAAGAATCTTGGTTTTTAAATCCCCATAAATCCAAAACTCACCCGAAAATCGTGAAACTTGGCATGGTGTCACGACATGGCACATATATGTCGAGGAATTTTTTTTGTCCATTTTGGCGCAAGTTTTATTACAAGCCTCTTACAAACCGGAGCTTCTCTCAAGAAGCCTCGTGGTTTCGATAGGGAAACGTGTCCCCCTTGTGGGCGAAACGATAATCACTGCCTCTTTTCGCCTTGTATTTTCTTCTACATGCAACATGGAATGACATGATATCCGTGCTGAAATTTAAAATTATTCTCGGTTCGTTTGGCCTTTTTATACACTAATTGAGTTTCCTACGCATTTAATGTCCATAATTCAAATCTGAACTACAAATACATGCTCCAGTTCACCAAAATGGCTAGAAAAATTATACACGTGTCCTTGGGTGCATGTTTAGGTCCCATGCAAGGAATGGGAATGAATTACAACTGTACCAGCGTCCTGGCTCATCCTCAAACATTTGGAATCTCGGTTTTTAAATCTCCGTAAATCCAAAACTCACCAGAAAGTCATGAAAGTTGGCATGGTGTCACGTCATGGCACATATATGTCATGTTAAAAACATTGTCCAATTTTGGCCAAGCTTTATTACAAACCTCTTACAAACCGGAGCCTGTCGCAAGAACCCTCGTGGTTTCGATAGGGAAACGTGTCCCCTTGTGGGCGAAACGATAATCGCTCCCTCTTCCAGCCTTGTATTTTCTTCTACACGCAAGATGGAGCAACATGAGATTCACACTGAACTTTGAAACTATTCAGGGTTCGTTTGACCTTTTTATTCATTAATTGAGTTTTCTAGGAATTTAATGTCCATAATTCAAATCCGAACTACAAATACATGCTCCAGTGCACCAAAATGGCTAGAAAAAACGTACATGTGTCCTTGGGGTGCATGTATAGGTCCCATGGAAGGAATGGGAATGAATTCAACCGTCTCGGCGTCCTGGCTCGGCCACAAACATTGCGAATCTCGGTTTTTAAATCTTCGTAAATCTAAAACTCACCAGAAAATCATGAAATTTGGCATGATGTCACTACATGGCACATATATGTCATGGTAAAATAATTGTCCAATTTGGGCCAAGCTATATTACAAGCCTCTTACAAACCGAAGCTTTTCGCAACCCTTGTGGTTCCGGTAGGGAAACATGCCCCTCTTGTGGGCGAAACGATAAACGTTGCCTCTTCTCGCCTTGAAATTTGTTTTCTATAGGCAACATAGAATAACAGGAGTGTCGTGCTGAAATTTGAAATTGTTCAGGGTTCGTTTGGCCATTTTATATATTAATTGAGTTTTCTAGGCATTTAATGTAGTCCATAATTCAAATTTGAACTACAAGCACATGCTCCAGTGAAGCAAAATGGGTGGAAAATCATACATGTGTCATTGGGTGCATGTTTAGGTCTCATTGAAGGAATGGGAATGAATTACAAACTTCTCGTCATCCTAAAACATTGAGAATCTCGGTTTTTAAATCCCAGTAAATCGAAAACTCACACAAAAAACATGAAACTTGGCATGATTTCATGAGATGGCACATATATGCCGTGGTAAAAAAATCATCCAGGTTGAGACAAGGCGCACACATTAATAGCCAACGAAGTCCTTTTGAAACAAATAGCTGACACGTTAATATCGCAAACGGTTGTATTATATGAACCGTGTGTTCCCGTAACCATTTAAGTGCGGCCACGCGTCCCTCTTTTCTTATGGGATAGTACTACCTCTGTCCTCGTTCATTGGTCATCTTTGTATTTTGTGCCAAAATTTAACCATACTCAGTGGCGTGCGTGCAACTGTTTGATTAGACGGGACAAGCGCGAGAAGTCCACCGTGCAGGCTCGACGGGACGCGTGCGAGCAGTCCGCCGCGCAGGCTTGACGGGACGCGTGTATCATGTCCTCCTCGCAGGCTCGACGGGACACGTGCGAGCAGCAAGGCCGCCCATGCTCACCGGGAAGCGAGCTCTTTAACCTCCATCCACCAGCCGCCCGCCTCGCTCACAACTTCTCCATTAATGGCGGCCTAGCCACTGTTTAACATGCGGTTAATTAAAGCACCTAGATGGAGGGTGTTTGCTTGTGATCCCATGGCCCCGCTCAACGTTAGCACTTGCTTTGTTCGTGTTTTCAACTCGTATTCCGACCTAATTTAAAATGCCACATAGGGCAATGGATAATACGACAACAAATAAAACGACAACGGATAATACGACGACAAATTTACAATGGCGCGGATAATATTGGTCTTACATATTTCAGATAATTTAAAATGCCACATGCGGCAAAGCCCGGAAACACGGGGGCAAAAGAAGAAGGAAATCGCAGACAATGATCTGGGTTGCTACTGTCTCTACACCTCGATGGATCACCGGGCGACGACATCCTCCAGCTCCTTCTTCAATTCCTCATGACTTTGCTTGAAAGCAGCCACGGATTCCTCCACCTCCTACTCGCGCTCGATCTAGAGCTTCCTCAAGTCACCCATTAGTTCCTCGATGACCGCTATCAGCGTCATCCCCAAGGCACTACTCTGCTCATGCAGCATCTTCTAGCCGGCGGCCTCCTCCTCCTTCTCGGCGAGCGCCTTGAGGAGCTTCGCATTGTCACCCATGAGTTGCTCGACGAGGCCGGTCACCTTCTCAACCGAGGCATCGCTGATCTCGAGCAGCTTCATCAAGCCGTCGACCAGTTCCTGCTGCTTAATGAGGCCAGCGAGAATGTCGTCGTCACCGGCCAATGACTTCAGCAACGTCAGCTCGTCGCGATCGCCGACGCTGCGAGTGCGCTTGTGAGAGCCCTCGCGTGCCGGTGAGTTCTCATTCGAGGGCTCCGCAACGCGCCGGGACATCTCTGCTGCGGCTGCCACGTGGCGACATGACCTCTCTAGTGCTTCCACGGCCTTGGTCTTTGCTCCCTGATTATATATCCACCCGAAACTCCTCCTACCGGTCATGGCGGAACGACTTGATAGAAAAGACCAGTTTTGTGGGTGATGACGCGAGGAACTATGAAGTAATTTTTGAGTGGGTAGTTTTTATAGCCCGATGCTAAGTGTGAACACATATTGGTTTGATCGGTGTGAACAGATTTGCAATTACTTATTGTGTTGTAATCTGCAATGTGACGAGAAACAAGGTAAAAATTTATTCATGGTTCTAGGCCTACAAAGCCCGTTTCTGTTGTTGTGGCTCATCGCAAACAATTCTTATGGATCAACCGTATGCCACGCATCGGAAGGCCGAAACATGGGCCCGCTTTCTCGGATGTACGTGTACGTGTCTGCCCACTATCACACACGGTCAAGATATCACCATCGTGTCCGATGGATGCACCGTCGCGCCTCCCACGGGGTGCCCGAAGGTTGACCACGTGGTTGCTCGCCGTTGAGGCTGCCGCGGCGTGCTCTGCTCGTCGTTGAGGCGGCTGCGGTGCGCCCTGCTCGCGTCCGTTCTCGCGTTTTGCTCGCCATTGAGGCCGCCGCGGTGCGCTCCGCTCTGGCGTCCCTGCGCGCGCTCTACTCGCTGTTGAGGCAAATTTACAACGGCAACGGTTAATAATTGTCTTACATATTCAGGATAATTTAAAATGCCACATGCGACAACACCCAAAACACTCACGACCTACATATGCATACAATTATAATAAAATATAGGCTAAAAGGCTGAGCTGGCGGCCTTCCGACGACGGTCTTCTCGGACTCCATGATCAGCATAGCACCCTTGTGGCCGTTCAGTCCAAGTGTCCCGACCCACCTCCGCCTATGGAGCTGCTGGCGCTGGGAGGCTCTTGGGGCTGCTGGGCCTCTTCCAGAAGAGCTTGACAGCATGCAATCACGCGCATGATATCTTCGTGGAACCGCTCCATTTCCATGTCTCTGGCCTGGTAGCAAATTCCGTTCATCACCTGCATCCTCAAGATATCACGTTGGCAATGTTCTACTTCGTCGGGGACGTCAACTCCGCCAAGGATGCGCTCGAGCCTGGCCACCACATTGTCGGGATCGAGGTTGACACGGCCGCCGCCGGCAATGATGAAGCCACAGGCTGGCTGTGTCTTGACTGAATCACAGAGGTCCTCTGCCCATTCCTTGCGGGGCATCAGGCTCTCCATGAGCACTGGAGACGTCGGCTCTTTGGGTGGGTCATCCATCATGCCGCCGAGCAGCTCTGGATCTTTTGCATGGTGGATGGCAAACTGCTCATCACGCTACCTCTGTAATATGTCGATTGTGCACCCAAGGACTGTCACACTGATATCGCTGCCGATGGGCCATGGTGCCTGCACCGGCCGATGAAGTTCTTGCTCCCCGACGTCGAAGCTTTGGTCATTGCCTAGCATGCTTGGAATAACTAATGGTAGATGGGTGAGGACTAGATCTGCGTAGAGTGTCGCGACGGTGCGTTGCCGCCTGGGTTATATGCAGCAAGCCATTAGCTGGTGGTGGGAAACCGATGAGAGAAGAGGCGTGGATTTTATAATTGACCCATGTGGAGCGCAGGAAGCATTCGCTGGAGCGCGGGAAGACTAAGTGGAGCACACACACAACCCGAATACCGTATGCGGTGCCATGTGTTATTTATCACACACGCGTTAACATAAGGAAATGTATGTGTAACTTACTAATCATCGCACACGAGTACTCGCAGACGCATCGTGTGTGATACTCCTAGCCACCACAAGCAACTAGTTTGCATTTTTCAAAGTTTTTTGTACAAACAGAATCGCACATGAACTAACTATAGTAACCGTCTGTGTTATAATTTCTCATCGCAAGCAGTTCATCCGAGTGGGTTGTTTGATGCGTATCACACACGTCTTGTTTACACGAAACGTTTGTGTTCTTTTGGCTCATCGCAAACAGTTCATCTATGTGAAATATATGCCGCATATCACACAGATCTTGTCAAGTTGAACCGTTTTTGTTCTCTTCCCTAATCGAAAAAAGTTCGTCTTCATCCGAGTGAACCGTATGCCGTATATCACACACACCTTGATCTGGCTGACTATTTCTGTTGCATTCCCTAATAGCAAATAGTTCATTGGAGCAAACTGTATGTCGTATATCGCACACACATTGATATGACTGCCCGTTGCTATTCTTCTGTCTAATCGCAAACAGTTCGTATGGATCAACCGTATGCCCCGCATCGCACACGCAACTAAAATGTGAACCGTGTTTGATGTCTCCACCATCGCAAACATTTTGCATCTTTTTTGATGGTTTTTTTACATCCCCGTTTGCGATTAATGCATCGCACACAGTTTCGTCAAAGGGTCTCTGATCGTAGTGTCGCATTAGCAGCATCCTGCAGTAGTGATTAGATGTAGCTAATATTTGAGTGTGTTTCATGAATGGATCAATGATTGAGCATGATGGGCTAGGGATAGTTTTCTTTAGTGTTGATATTTTGAAAGGCATGGTTGCTTGTTGATATGCTTGAGTATTTAAGTCTTCATGTCAATTATAGTCTATTGCATTGAACCATCTAAAAGTCCAAATGTCCATGCTACAAAAGAAAAGAATATGTAATGAACATGTTAGGCAGCATTCCACATCAAAAAATTTGATCGATATGGTTGACTAGGGGGGACAATAGGCAACTACCAATTTTTAGCTTTTCTTAACTAATTAGGTTTAGCAACAAATAGGTTGTCTAGATATGCAATTAGGTGAACAACCTATATGATGCTAGCAACAACAACAACACAAGCAAGCAAGACATACACCGCAAGTAAAGCTTGCGCAAAGTAAAGGTAAGAGATAACCACAAGTGGAGCCGGTGGAGACGAGGGTGTGTTACCAAAGTTCCTTCCCTTTGAGAGGAAGTACATCTTCGTTGGAGCGGTGTGGAGGTGAAATGCTCCCCAAGAAGCCACTAGGGCCAATGTATTCTCCTCACGCCCTCACAGAATGCGAGATGTCGTGATTCCACTAGTGGTGCCCTTGAAGGTGGCAACCGAACCTTTACAAACAAGGTTGGGGCTATCTCCACAATCGATTTGGAGACTCCCAACACCACCACGAAGCTTCACCACAATGGAATGTGGCTCTGAGGTGTCCTCAACCATCTAGGGTGCTCAAACACCCAAGAGTAACAAGATCTGCAAGGGATTAGTGGGGGGAATCAAATTTCTCTTGGTCGAAGTGTAGATCGGGGCCTTCTCAACCAATCCCTAAAAAATCAACAAGTTTGATTGGCTAGGGAGAGAGATCGGGCGAAAATAAGCTTTGGGGCAACAATGGAGTTTGGGGAGGAAGAGGTGGTCTTCTTAGGGAAGAAGACCCCTATATATAGGTGGGGAACAAATCCAACCATTACCCAGTTTTCAGCCTGCACCGTGCGGTACTGCCGCTCATGAGAGCGGTACTACCGCCCGGGCAGTAGTGCACAAAGTGTAGTGCATTGGTGCGATACCTCAAGCCAGTACTGCCGCCGGAGTGGTACTACCGCTCGCCCCAGCGGCACTACTGCTGGGGTTGCAGCACAGGGCACTATGATACGTCTCCAACGTATCTATACTTTTTTATTGTTCCATGATGTTATATTATCATTCTTGGATGTTTTACAATCATTTATAGTCATTTTATATCATTTTTTGGTACTAACCTATTGACATAGTGCCAAGTGCCAGTTGCAGTTTTTTGCATGTTTTATACATCGCAGGAAATCAATGCCAAACGGAGTCCAAACGTAGCGAAACTTTTTGTGGATTTTTTTTGGACCAGAAGACATCCAGTGGGCCGGAGAAGCACCTGGGGGTGCTCCGAGGGGAGCACAACCCACCAGGGCGCGCCTAGAGGCCCAGGCGCACCCTGGTGGGTTGTGCCCACCTCGGGTGCCCCCCGAACCGCCTCTTTGCTCTATAAATACCCCAATATTCCAGAAACCCTAGGGGAGTCAACGAAAATCAATTCCAGCCGCCGCAGAGTCCAGAACCACCAGATCCAATCTAGACACCATCATGGAGGGGTTCACCACTTCCATTGGTGCCTCTCCGATGATGCGTGAGTAGTTCTTTGTAGACCTACGGGTCCGTAGTTAGTAGCTAGATGGCTTTCTCTCTCTCGTTTGATTCTCAATACAATGGTCTCTTGGAGATCCATATGATGTAACTCTTTTTGTGGTGTGTTTGTTGGGATCCGATGAACTTTGAGTTTATGATCAGATCTATCTTTTTATCCATGAAAGTTATTTGAGTCTTCTTTGATCTCTTATATGCATGATTGCTTATAGCCTCGTATTTCTTCTCTGATATTTGGGTTTTGTTTGGCTAACTTGATCTATTTATCTTGCAATGGGAAGAGGTGCTTTGTAGTGGGTTTGATCTGACGGTGCTTGATCCCAGTGACAGAAGGGGAACCGACACGTATGTATCATTGCTACTAACGATAAAACGATGGGGCCTATTTCTACATAAATAGATCTTGTCCACATCATGTCATCGTTCTTATTGCATTACTCAGTTTCTCCATGAACTTAATACACTAGATGCATGCTGGATAGCGGTCGATGTGGAGTAATAGTAGTAGATGCAGGCAGGAGTCGGTCTACTAATCTTGGACGTGATGCCTATATAATGATCATTGCCTGGATATCGTCATGATTATTTGAAGTTTTATCAATTGCCCAATAGTAATTTGTTCACCCACCGTTTGCTATTTTTCTCGAGAGAAGCCACTAGTGAAAACTACGGCCCCCGGGTCTCTTTTCCAATATATTTGCTTTCAAGATCTGTTTTGCTATTTGCTCTTTTCTTTATTTGCAACTTTTATTTTCAGATCTATTAAACCAAAAATACAAAAATACCTTGCTGCAGTTTATTTTATTTGGCGTTCGATCTATCAATATTTACTACTCTCTCACGTCCGTTTGCCAATTTTTGGCGCCGTTGCCCGAAAGGGATTGACAACCCCTTTTACACGTCGGGTTGCGAGTATTTATTATTTGTGTGCAGGTGTTGTTTACGTAGTGTTGCTTGGTTCTCCTACTGGTTCGATAACCTTGGTTTCTTCACTGAGGGAAATACCTACCACCGCTGTGCTGCATCATCCCTTCCTCTTTGGGGAAATACCGACGTAGCTTCAAGCCGCATCACACTACAAGAGTAGAGCAGGACAAGTGAGGAGAGGCAGTACCGCCCCAGCGGTACTACCGCTGGAGCCAGCAGTACTACCACCTACACGCGATACTGCTGCCCACCATTGTCGCTCTACTACCGCTGAGGAAACAGGGAAGGGCTCGAAGAGCCGAGCCGCGAGCGAAAGTGGCAGCAGTGGTAGGCGTGGTACTACCGCTTACAAGCGGTACTACCACTCCTACTGCCGCTGCTATCGCCACTAGCCCAACTGTGTAAAAATGGGGTCAGCGGTAGTATGCCAGTGGGAGCACCGCTGGACTACCGCTTAACCCGACATGAAAAATTGAGACCTGAGTCTAGGCGGTAGTACCCGCGGTAATGGGAGCGGTACTACCACCTATAAGCGGTACTACCGCTGCCAGCCGCGGTACTACCACTGGCAGCTCTCCCAAGCTCTCCTAAGTAACAGAAGGAGAAACTCCATGGAAGCGGAAAGATATAGAGGGTGCAAATGGAGACGTGTACGTGTTGATTCCACCCAAACCTTTCTGAAGCGGACCCCCTCTTGATAGTACGGTTCTTCCTATGACTCAAGTCCATCGAAAATGAAACGAAGGAAAATAAACCATCTTCACTATAAGCTCAGAGGGGCCTGAATCGTCTTGTGCCATATGATAGAATATCTAAAATGCTCAATGCACACGATTATTCTGCAATCGTATTGTCATCAATCACCAAAGCCACTAAGGGAGAAATATGCCCTAACACACACCTTTCCACTTCTTATTTAGCTTAACTAGCGTGCTTAAACCAGCACACTGAAGCAATCATTTGGAGATTATGTTGTCTACCATGGATATATTTGGTTGATGTTTAGCCTGTTGTGCTTAACATGCCTTTCGATGTACTTACACAGGACAATATTGGGAACGGCTGTTGTTTTCCATCGAGATTAGTTTTTCCCCATGGCTTATATATACTCACTGTTCAGGATATCGGTAGCTGGTACCATATAGGTCGTGGGCTGATAAAGGATTATTCGGTGAATCAGACATTTAACTGAATATATCTATAACCCATTTATCGGTTTGGGTGGAATCAACACGTACACGTCTCCATTGTACTGAATGTCTAAATATGCAATCCTAGGCTACATAGAAACAAGGAAGAGTGTTACCTTCATCTTTTGATGATGTCTAGATATACATAGAAGAGCAGCAACAACGACAACACAACAATAGTAATTGTATATCACTATCTAACATCAAAGGAGAGTAGCACAGCAACAATACTACTTGTACATTATTGGCATAGGAGAGTAGTTTTGGGCCAAAATATGTTGCCCAGTTAATCGGCCTAGCCAATAATTCAGCTTGTCAGACCAATTAACTGGGCCTCCTAGTTAATGGGCCAAATAGGCCTTTCTTGTATCGGAGGGGGCCCGAATAGCAGTTAACTGCAGTTAATCGGGCGATATTTGTAACAATGTAATATAATCCCTCCGCCCTATAATATAAGATGTTAATTCATCCAATATGTGAGTATATTGGATGTAATAAGATCTTATATAATGGCAAGGAGGGAGTGTTGTACTACATCATTGTGCAATTGCTATTTAGCTTCTAATATTAAGTTGGTGCTTGTAGGTACATATGTCATTGGTAAAGATCCGCGCTTCGACCCTTTTTGCGTATGGGGCAATGAGATATTCATGAACTAGCATAAAGTGAGGAAACTGATAAAGATTGCTAGTAAAATGTGTCAAAAGATGGCAATTAAACTATTTGTTTATACTTTATCCAAGACAACAGTGAACTACATGATGGTAAGTAAGAACTCTGCAGCCTTCTTTTTGCTGTCCATAATGAGTTGTGTTAGATGACAATATCTGAATCTTTTTCCTTTGCAGTGGTTCCCAAAGCAGTTTACTGAAGATTACCTCTCAAACTACATGATTGGTGGGCATGCAAAGGTTAAACTATTTCTATCAGAATACAATAACTATGTAGATGTCCTCATGAAGACAGTGAAGGATGGGCGGTCGGCCGTCACAAGGGGTTGGACTAGAGTCGTGTGTGCCTTCAGCAAGGAAGAGGGCACAATATGGGCATTCCGCTTCACCTTGTTCAGCAACCAGAATGTCTTTCGCCTCTTTCTTTACCGTCTTTAATACAAGTATACAACCCTAGTTCATCATTCTTTATTTGATGCTTATGTAATTCCTTTTTTATGTAATTCTTGAACATATGTACGTGTGAATGGAATAATGCATTTGTTGTTGAACCTGATGGATATGAATAAATTTATAGCCTACTTTCAAATTCAAATTCAGTATAATTTAATATAGCAATGATTAAATTAGGGTGAAAATATGCTCTGCAGGTCATTACGTCGCACACGGTTTATAGAAGCACAATGTGTGTGATATACCTCATAACCCGACACGTTTCATAGAGAGAAAACATGTGCGGCCATGCACATAATTGCCATTTTGTAACGCATGTGTTATGTCAGACAATATCACAAACGGTGTGAGCAAAGTAAATGTTTGTGATAGTCGCCTTATCGTACACGCTTTACAATCATGAACTGTTTCTGATGTCATACGCATCATAAATGATGCACCACAGAATAGCGTGTGTGATAGTTATCCCGTCCGACACTCATACGACAATCAGACATTTCATAAACTCAGCCGACATACGTACGATGATTAACTTATCTTCTTAATTATATAGTCGCATACGGTATGGGGAAAGTGAATGTGTGTGATAGTCTCCTTATCATACATGTTTTACAATCATGAACTATTTGTGATGGGGCGCGCATCGTCAACATTGCACCACAGAATACCGAGTGCCATGGTAATGCGAGCACACACGAGTAGCAAGGATGAGCATTTGGGATATTCGATATATCACAAACAGTTGTCTCAAGACTCACATTTGGGATAGATGTGGGCATCTCATACGCTTAGTTTTGCAAAATGTATGCATTCCTGCTCCCTATCACCGACGATTTCTGGGTCGTGTGAGAAGGACCCCCCTATCGCACACACAAGCAAGGAGACGGTTTAAAATGTCATCGCAGAAAGGGGTTAAAACCATTTGTATAGTAGGTCGCTGCACCAGTGCACACCAGAAAGAAGGATGGGGTGATAAGTAACACTGCAACAACGGCAATCGTAAGTGTTCTGCAATTTCTGGATTTCACATGTAATGTGCCACTCAAAAAATTATGTTTGTAACATCATACCAACAATGCTTCAATCATACTGCAGAAGAAGATGAAGGAAAAGCAAGGCGCAAGTCCAACAGAAGATGAAGAGCCAAAAATAGATGTGTAGATTGTTTCAGAGGTTCTGAAGGGCATTTCCAAGCATAGCACGTTCCTTCCAAGCATGGGAGAGTCATCTGCCTCCAGGCAGAAGACAACCTCTCATGAGAGCATGAGAGAGCTTGAAGAGAGGCTTGCAACTCAGGAGCTAGATGCGAGATCAACATCTAATAGGTATTAACAAGAGTTGAATGCAAGAACTGCAGCGCAACAACAGGAAATTAAAGAGATGAAAAAAAGCAGCTTGATGAAATTGCAGCTCTTAAGAAGGATCACTAGGAGAAGACTGCTTCTATGGAAAAGAAGCAATCAGAACTAGAAGGAACTCTATGTTTTCTCTTTAGGATGCACGGCGGCTCTGATAACAACATGCCACAACCCTAATGCTGGTCTTCTTCGTGAGAAAAATTTGGTCGTCCCTTATTATAATTCATAATGTGTGGTACTCTTTCTATTTCCTTTTATCACAATTGTGTTAAGCGTGTCTATTTTCAGCATTAACGAAAGTCATTTCATTCATATTTTTGAAACTTTACTAATTTTAAAATTTAAATTTGGTTGGCACTTGCAACACTGAACAAACTGTGATGGTAATACTGACGGAAATGCGTGCCGTCACCAGCTCCCGGACCCAAATGTAAGCCATCACGTCAGCATCCCATGGACCCACACGTCAGGATCTTTGACCGGTCAAATCTGATTATTACTGACGGCCACCATCAGTGATAAAACCTCGGCTGGGCCTAACTGTAAGGTGCCACGTTAGCATATTATGGGCCCGTATGTCAGAAATGTTGACTGGTCAAACATGGCGGGTCGATTGTTAGTATACGGTGATAGTTCTACTGATATTTTTGGTCGTCGCAGAAGAGAGTTTCGGCGACGATTTTGGGTTCGTCGATCTTGTGTCATGGGGGAGGTGGTACCGTCAAGATTTTATTTTTTATGACAGTGCTTCAGTGACAGTGGGGGTGACGGCCGGAAAACGTCACCGGGGTATTTTCTGTGACAAAAAATGGTTTTATGTGACACAAGTTAAGCATCACAAAATAGAGCAAATTTTGCAGTGTATCATGGCCCAATGTCCCCATGAATTTCATCTTCGTCTATGTCCTCAAGCAGTTGAGGTTCATCAGGTTGATGTTGTTCTGCAAGATAAGTTGATTATGTTATCCTACTTCTTGGTTCTGAAAATTATGTTGCTCATGCTATTGAATTGGTCCAAAGAAGTGGTTGTGCTGGTTTGGGTTTTAATGTGCTTGGAGAGGCATTGGTTGTGGATTTCCATCCTGTCGTTGTCAAAACCGGGAGACCTCTGGGTAGGGGGTCCCGAGCTATGGATCTCGGATCAAGGGTAATAGGAACGAAGGAGACGATGTTTACCCAGGTTCGGGCCCTCTTGATGGAGGTAAAACCCCACGTCCTGCTCTTGTTTATATTAATGAAGATGTATCAAGTACAGAGTTGATCTACCTCGAGATTGTAATGTATGATTCTAATGATCTAGAATATGAGATGTCATCATCCTCTATGGACTAGCCTGGCCTCGGCTTATATAATGTACCAGAGGGCTAGGATAACAAGAGTCCTAGTCGGCTGTCGATGGAGAGGAGTCCTTGTCTTGACCACCAAGTCTTGTGGAATCCTCCTCGTATATGTCATGGGCTACCCAAAGTGGCCGTTAGCAAACCGTCACGGGGGTCCTCGGCCCGGCCCTCTGGCCGGGAGAAGACGTGGTGAGTACCCCCTAGTCCAGGACACTGTCAGTAGCCCCCTGAACTGGTCTTCAAATTGGGGATGCTCCTCGGTTCTTCTGAACTATTCTTCCTCTTCGGTCGTCGGTCTTGAAAGATGGTTCAACAAGTCTTCCCATCTTTGATCTCGAGGATCGCTGAGGTGTATCTGAAGAGTTCACACGTCGGGTATCCGAGGAGCCCCTTCAAGTTCCTGGCCTTTATCAATGCCTTGTTATTTTTTATGCCGCACCTCGGGTTCAAGGTTTTTCCCGTGCAACGGTGTCCTCCTGCATCCGAGCTCCAACGCCGGAGTACATCCGAGGTGTCTTTTTGCATCCGAGCTCCAACACCGCACTGCATCCGAGGTGTCATAGATCACCTTGAGTTGAAAAAGTTGAAGGAGTTCCACCGAGCTTAATGCCGGAAAAGCCCTCTATTAAGCCAGCCACTCGGATCCGAGCTTTACGCCAGACTACTTCCGAGGTGGTGCACCACCTCGGTCATGGGCTGATTTTTGGCGGAATTTATTTCCAGTTGTACTTCATATTCATCAGGGCGACCCCCACCAAGCATGTTGTATTGGATGATAACTACAGGTACAGTGTCACATCCCAGATTTTTCCCAAATCTGGTATGTTAAAATTTTCATAGGGAATTAAAATTTTGCTAGGAAGTACCCATGTTTGCCTAGGAAAGCTTGTGATTGACTCGATTTGGTTGATAGTTTGCCTAGAAGGGATACAATCCCAATGCAGATAGTTGAAACCCTAGCTAGCTTGGTAGGAACCCAAGCCTTTTGAAATGGGCGCTGCTATTTCGCGCGCGGGCCCGCTAGAGCTCGGTTTTCGACCGGCATAAGATTTCAGATTGAACTGCCTACATGTGTTGTTTCCTTTTTTCTTTCCATTTTTTCATTTGCATGCAAACCGTGAATAGAGGCATGAGATGCATGCAGCCACTCTCCCCTTTAAATCAGGGGGGCAAGAGATTAGAGGGGAGTATCCCACATAAAACCAGGATTAAGAGGGAAATTTATCCAGGCCCCATGTAAAATCAGGGGAGATAGTGATTAGGAGCCACGTAAAATCAGGGGGAAGGCTAATGATTAGGAATAACTCAACGCCAGGAGTCCATCGCGCGTTGGGACACGCGCTCATAAAAGAGCCTTTTCCTTTTGAAATATTATTTCGGAAAAAGTATTCCTAATAAGTCTCAAGTAATATTCAAAGCCAAAATGATTTCCCTAAAAGGATTTGAGTTGCTTTTATTTTGAAATCAATTCAAAAGCCAGGGGGAATTATTTAAAAACGGTTTTGCATTTATATTGGTAGAAAGTGAATTTCATAAGTCCAAATAATGTTCTTGACCGTCTGCCATTTTCCTAAAATGAATTTGAAACATATTTGGTCCTGAAACTAAATTCAAATTCAAATGGGAAATATAAGTGCAGTAATTATATGTCCAAAACGCCCCAAACAAAATGTTCAAACTTTCTAAAATATTCCATTTTGAATTTACAAAATGTTGTGTGTTGGTATAAAATTCAAATACTAAATCATTCAAAAATGACAAAACAAAACAGAAAGAGAAAAAGAAGGATAATAAATAAAATGAAAAGCCCAACTAGACTAGCCAACTAGGCCGAAGCCCAGCTAGCCAGCCCAGCTCACCCGCGCCCTCTCTCCCCTCTCACTCACGGCCCGACCCCACCTGTCAGCATCGTCATCGTCCCCAACCGCCCACTTGCCCACGTCGCGCACGCACCCAAGCACGACCTCACGCAAGCCCACGTCCCCGCACGCCCACCGGCCACCCGAGCCAGGGCCGACCTGCCCCTATAAAACCCCGCACACCCCTCTCACATTTTCCCCATTCGATTCGACCCAAGCGCCGCCAGGCTATTGCCGGCGAACCCTCAAGCTCCGCCACTGACCTAGCTCTCCTCCGAACGATTCCGACAATGCTAGCCCACCCCGAGACCTCCCACTGCCACCACTAGATCCACCGCTCGTGTGCGCACCCCGTGGACATCTTCACCGAGCCCGAAGCACCCAGGACGCCCAACTTCGACAACGGCCGAAGCCAACCGCCTTTGTGAGCTCAACTCCAGCTAGGTGAGCCCACGTCCCAGCCCCTCTCCTTGTCCATCGTGATCGCCACGAACTCGTGCACCTCCTGATACATTTGGTTCATCTCTAGGCGCTCCATTTTGTGCACTTCACCCACACCCGAGAGCTCCGCCGCTCGCAGCAACTTCGGCAACCTCGCTCCGGCCACCTCCGTCGTCCCCATCCCCGTCTAACGCCACCAAAGGACCAGGCTTGTCAAGCCACGACCGCCCGTGCCCTCCGCCGTGATGGAAACCCATGGGACACCATCCCCGTCCGCATCCGAGCCGGCGCCACTGTCCACCACCGTCTCCAGCCACCCTCCGGTGACCTAGCTCCAGTGAGAATCTTCCTGATCAAATCTGCACCATTTATTTTGATCCAACGCCACGTACACAGCCACTTAATGCGAAGGGGTATCAGCCAATCAGAACATGACACGTATCCAACTTTATCCAATACATTATCCACTCATTTTCTATTAAACTGAATTATCTGGCAATTTTGCAGAAAAGCCCCTGAACTTAAAACACTCATAACTTATTATCTACAAGTCCAAATTAAGTGATTCTTTCCTCAAAATGATCCTTATGAAATATACTTTCACCCTATCCAGAAACATTTCACTTTTGAAATGTTTAAAGTTCAAACTCAAACAGAACAAATTCAAACTTAAATGGGCATAACTTTCATTTTATAAATCCAAATTAAATAATTCTTTTTGCAAACTGAAGCTAGTGAAATATAGTTTCTGTCTGTAACACTTGGGTTTAAGTTTGTATAGTTTAAATAAGGAGTTTACACAGAGTGCAGTAGAGGTCAGAATTCAAATACAAATTAAACCTAAATAGGTTTAACTTTGATATAAAATTTGTTTAGTAAAATAATTATGAGACAAATGAGTTCAGAAACTATAATATGAACTTGGTAATTATTTTTGGATTATTATTTAACTTTAGGTAATTCAAATAACATTTGAATTAATATAACTTTGAAACCCTAGGTTTAAATTGAATGGAACCGATGCAATATGATTTAATGATATGAATTAAACCTAGTAATCATTTTGGAGTTAATATTTGACTATAGGGAAAGATGAGCTCAAATTAAATAAAGTTTGAAACTATTTGTACTTTAGTAAATCAATTGGATTCATAGTTGACTTTAGTTTAAACTAAAGATCAAATGAATATACCTTAGCAACCACATTGGACTGGTACTTGACTTTAGTTGAAACAAATTAAGTAAATGAACTTGGTAATCAATTGGATTCATACTTGACTTTAGTTAAACTAAACTCAAATAATTAAACTATAGAATCTATAGTGGATTTATATTTGACTTTAGGGAAGCATCAATCATGTTGAATTGTTTTGAACCAATCAAGTCAATTATGAAATACTTCATAATCCAATTTGACTTAGTAGAACGAAATCAAATTATGAACTCAATTCAATTGAATTCAGATAAGATGAACCCTAATCTAAATCTAACTTGAATAGGAAACTGGACAAAGTTATCATTTTCAGACTTTAGTATATTCAAGCTCATGAAAGGTCAACAAGTTGAATTGTCATTCAAACTTGAAGATGAACTTGGCTATCCAATATTCATAGCCATGACTCTCTTGTTTGGATTCCTTTCGAGAATCCAACAACCATAACTTGACATCACAAACATCTTATGTGATGCAACTTTTATTTGAGACTTGCATGTGAACCCTTATGTCACATGTATTCCAATTAACAACCACTGTGTTCTTTTCCAAACTCTTATGAGTTAACCCTGACACATGATCTCATAGCAGAATGACACTGACACCATGCACAACACCTGTTCTATGTTTGATTGTATTGTATGGTTTTTTATGATTGCTCTTTACTTACGATAGATTGTGCGGAGAGCGAAGAGTAACGTGATCAAGATTGTGAGATTCAAGAACCATCAATACAGGCAAATGGAACCTTTGATCATAACCTATGTTTTCATGCATTGTAGTTGTTTTCAACTAGGAACTACCCTATAAGATTTTACTTTATGCTTGATAGAACCCAGTAGAATGATGTAGGTCCATTTATACCCTGGCCTTGTAACTAACGAGTAGTTGCTTAGCTGCTATATCGTGGACTGGTAAACACTTCTAATATTCCACCATACAACCGCATGGTTGACTACTTAACTACAACTTAATTAATGAATCATCTGGGCGGTGCTCCAGTTTTGCTTGGATGGTTGATAGTTTTGTGGTGACCACCCAGGCTGAAAGGGATTGTACAATTTCAAAGTTGAGTAGCTTCCATGTGTAACCGTGAGACAATATAGGCTTTGTCTGGACCATGTAAGTTGTGGGAACCCTCCTGTGGTAGACCAGCAGATGTAGATTTGAAGTAGGGACCCGGACTGGGTCTACCTTTTCTGAGGGGGGTGACTGCTTCCCAAAAGTCTTGTCTTGGTCTACCTAACTACTTCACAAGTGAAGTTTAGTGGCACAAGGGTGTGATCGGGAACCACGAGTGTCGGGGGGGTGGACTCCGGGCAGGCAACGGAACCCAGATCCTTTTCAAAAACATCGGGGCCAGCAGCGCCCCTCAATCCGGCACGCCCTGGCCGGCTTCCCAGCGCAACCCGTCCAGGTGTCGCAACCAGGCCAGTCGGCTGGCGCATGCCGGCTGGTCCCATGAAGCCAACCTCCATCGACAAGTATGCATGGCTACAGTGCGCCCCCCCTTTACGCCGGCCCCGGCGGGCGCGACAGTCGTGCCGACGAAGCCACCGTCTAGGGCGGGCGGCATCTCGAAGGCGCAACCCTGTACAGGATGGCGCAGTTGTCCCATGATGTCCGGCAAGGCGTGCCAACAGTACCCAGCAGCCGGCTGTACCAGCGCCCGACGGCCCCGGTACGGCCCGCACCCGACGGACCTGGCGGGACCCGCATCCGGCGGACCCGGCAGGCCCGGCGCCCCGTTGGCCCCCACTGCCGGCTCCTAGACGCTGACACCAGGGCCCCACGCCCATGTATCTTTACCAATGTAACCCTGGGAGGTCAGCCTATAAGACCCCCCAGGAGGCCTCCATGCACGGGGCGATCACTAGTTAACTCCCTAGCCACACATACACTCAGATCCATCTACTCGGAGAAGGAGCAGCCTATGCATTGGCCCGCCTTCCTTCCTCCCCAAAATAGCTCTAGGAGCAAGCTTGTACCATCTTCATATAAACCACGCTCGGCAGGACTAGGGGTGTTATCTCTCCGGAGAGCCCCGAACCTGGGTACGTCTTGTGTCTCATGCTTGCTCGTACCATCCTCACCTCTGGAGCCCACCGGTTGCCTCTTGCATGTCCCTCTCTTTAGCCATCCCATGGTATCTGTCATGAACTCACCACGATAGTTGGCACCCACTGTGGGGCAGCTCGAGGTGCTGGCCGAAGACATGTTCCAGACGGGGCCCTTCACCGATTTCGGTGAGCACATCATGCACTGCGCGGTTCCTGCACCCGGCGTGACGCCGGTCGACCTCGCCGGCTCGCTCATCTGCCCTTTTGGCGCGCTGTGTATCTCCGACGTGCCCGCCACCGACGAGTACCACAACGAGGTGCTCGACGTCACCGACTCGCCCGTCCCTCTCGGCTGCGACATCTCTGACGATGTGGCGGACCTCTACACCCGCGTGGAGGTGCTCGTCACCGGCTCCGCCTCCACTTCGTCTAGCGCCGCGAAGAAGGCCGATGCGGCCCAAGCCGCGGCTGCGCACGCCAGTGAAGCTGACCCGCTACGCGCGACGATGCAGAACCTCAGCATCCCCATCACCACTGACGCCAATGCCACGGAGGCCAGGGTTCGGCTCGAGGAGGAGCACGTGCGCCTGCAGGACGAGGCCACGGCGCTCGCTACTATGCAGCGCCGGCTGGAGGCCATCCAGCGGGAGTGCATGCCGCGTACGGTTTCGCGCCGGCCGCGGCCGAGCCCAGCCGGGTCGCCGAGGTGATGAACCGTGGCGGTGCCATCGGCCACGCCCTGGGCGTGGTCCCACCCGTCTACGACACCCCCGTCAAGAACATGCGTGCCGTGGAGGCGCCCACAGTAGACCTGGAGAACCTACAGGGCGAGGAGCTGCAGGAGCGCCTGCAGCGCATGCGCGAACTTATCACCGTGGCGAACACGCAGCAGGTCCGCCTTGACGCTCCTGCGGCGTCCGAGTCGCACCACGCCAAGGACCCCGAGCAGCGGAACACAGCGTCCTGCCTGCACCCAGTGAGGCTCATTCCGGCCAGACCCGAACCCGGCGCAACCGCGCCCTGACGGCTGGCGACAACCTGGGAAATGAGCCGGCTCCAGAGGACCGGCGCCGGCAAGACCCTCCCCCGCCATCCTGCCGGTGCGGTCGTCCGGCTTCTGCCAACCCGGCTCCCCGCGGCCCGGTCGCAAGTCGGCTGGGCCTGCGTGCCATCGACGACACCGACGCCCGCCACCGCATCGAGTAGCTCGCCCTCTCCCTCGAGTTGGAGGTGGACAACGTGGTTGGTCCGGCTTGCTTCGGCCCACGCATCCGCGACGAGCCCTTCCACAAAGGGTTCATGCTTCCCCGCGACACCCCGAAGTACAAATGGGACCGTCAAGCCGGAGGCCTGGCTCATCGACTACACCACCGCCATCGGCATCGCGGGCGGCAACCGGCGCTTGGTTGTGCGCTAATCTCCGCTCATGTTCCAGGGCTCAGCCCGGACGTGGTTGAACAGCCTGCCGGCTGGCAGTGTCAATTCGTGGGTTGACTTCAAGCAAGCCTTCATGTGCAACTTCACCGGCACCTACAAGCGACCCAGCCGTCCCAGTCAACTCGCCATGTGCGTGCAGGGGCCGAGCGAGACCGGACGCGAGTATCTCACGCGCTGGACCGAGCTTCGGAACAGCTGCGAGGGAGTCCATGAGGTTCAAGCTATCCAGTACTTTGTGAGCGGCTGCCGAGATGGCACCGTCCTCAAGCACAAGCTCCTGCGCTCCGAGCCGACCACCATGGTCGCGCTCATGGTCACGGCGGACAAGTACGCCACGGCCAACTCCGCCATGAAGATCCAAGTGGTGTTGGACGACGTCGGTAAGGCGCTGCCGGCGCCGGCTCCCAAACCAGCCGGCGAGGGCGGCCGCCAGCAGAACAACCAGCATAACAGCAAGCGCAAGGCCGAGAAGCCGGCTCCCCGCTACGACAACCACCTCGTCACCGTGGCCAAGCAAGCGCCTCCCGGTGAGCACGGTGGCGCCAAACGCCAGTAAGCCAGCAAGACCGCTTGGCAACCCGCCATGAGTTTCGAGGAGATGCTCGACGCCCCCTGCAAGCACCACAGCGGCGCAAGGCCATCTACGCACACACTCCGGCAGTGTGCCATCACCAAGCGCATCATGAGAGGCGACATCCCGCCACCTCCCGCTGCGGCTCCGGGTGCGGGGCAGCCGCCTCCGCCGCCGCCCCGCCCCCGGCGGCCGGTGCCATGCGCGATGAAGTCTTCCCCAGCGCGAACGATTGTTACGTCATCTTCACCAGCTTTGGTGACGACAAGCGTAGCGAGCATCTGCTCTGGTAGGAGGTGAACACCGTCATCCCAGTCGTGCCTGAGTACATGCACTGGTCGGAGCGCCTGGTCAGCTGGACCTGGCAGGACCACCCGGCCGTCATGCCAATGCCGGGCGGGTACGCTCTCATCCTCGACCCCACCATAGTCGATGCCAAGCGCACCTGCAAATTCTCGTGAGTCCTCATCAATGGCGACAGCAACATCAACATCCTCTACCGCGACACCATGACCAAGCTCGGCATCGAGGTCAGGCAGCTGGAGCCAACCCGGACGGTGTTCCACGGCATTGTTT
Source organism: Thinopyrum elongatum (assembly GCA_011799875.1). Taxonomy (NCBI): domain Eukaryota; kingdom Viridiplantae; phylum Streptophyta; class Magnoliopsida; order Poales; family Poaceae; genus Thinopyrum; species Thinopyrum elongatum. Next base: position 86,237,593 of record CM022300.1, on the reverse strand, counting down.
CGGGCCTCTCTTGCTCCCCCATCGGCCGGATCTGGCTTGACGTCCTGTTCGGCACCCGCAACCACTTCTGGCACGAGCCCATCTAATTCGAGGTGTGGACCTGTCCAGCCCTTACCACGCGCTGCTGGGCCGGCCCATGCTCGCCAAGTTCATGGCGGTCCCCCACTACGCCTACCTGAAGATGGAGATGTCGGGTCCCAAGGGCCTGATCACCATAGCCGACGACTACAAGAAATCTCTGCAGTGCGCCCAAGACGGCGCCAAACTAGTCGAGTCGCTGGTCATAGCCGAGGAGCGGCGCCAGCTCGACCGGATTGTGGTGCTGGCAGGCGAGCAGCCGGCTGTGCCAGCTACAGCCAAGGAGTCGGCTGGCGAGGCCTCGTTTCAGCCATCGAAGGATACCAATAAGGTCAAGCTCAACCCGTCCGACCCCAGCTGCAACAAGTACGTTGTTGTGGGCACCCGCCTCAGCAGCAAATAGGAAGGCGAGCTTGTCGACTTCCCCCGCGAGAATCGGGATATCTTTGCATGGTCCCCAAAGGACATGCCGGGTGTTCCGAGGAAGTACGCCGAGCACAAACTACACGTCCGCAAGGACGCCAAGCCTGTCCTTCAACCCTTACGTCAGTTTTCAGAAGAGAAGAGAAGAACCATCGGTGAAGAAGTCGCCTGGATGCTCGCAGCCGGCTTCATGATGGAAGTGTTCCACCCTGAGTGGATGGCCAACCCGGTCCTCATCCTAAAGAAAAACAAGACCTGGCGCATATGCATAGACTACACCAGCCTGAACAAGGCCTGCCCCAAGGATCCTTTCGCCCTCCCACGGATAGATCAAGTGATCGACTCCACGGACGGTTGTGAGCTCCTGTCCTTCCTGGATGCTTACTCCGGCTATCATCAGATCAAGCTGGACCCGAACGACGCCCTGAAGACGTCCTTCATCATGCCCTTTGGGGCGTACTGCTACATCACCATGTTGTTCGGCTTGAAGAATGCCGGCGCCACCTTCCAGCGTTGCATGCAGAAATGCCTGCTGCCGCAACTCGGCCGCAACATCCATGTCTACATCGACGACATCGTTGTGAAGACCAAGCAACACCTCATGCTCGTTGATGACCTAAGGGAAACTTTTGCCAATCTGCGCCAGTACCAGATCAAGCTCAACTCGGAGAAGTGCGTGTTCGGCGTGCCGGCCGGGCAGCTACTCGGCTTCCTCGTCTTGGAGCGCGGCATTGAGGCACACCCAAAAAAGATCAAGGCCATCGAGCGCATGTGCAAGCCAACCCGACTGCGTGATGTCCAGAAGTTCACCGGCTGCTTGGCCTCTCTCAGCCGGTTTCCAGCCGGCTGGGCAAGAGAGCCTTGCCCCTATATCAGCTGATGAAGAAGACATCGACATTCGAGTGGAATGACCAGGTGGATGAAGCGTTCTGGGATATCAAGCGCGTGCTCTCCACCATGCCCGTCCTGGCCGCGCCGGCTGACAAGGAGCCGCTATTGCTATACATTGCCGCCACCTCGCGGTCGGTCAGCATGGTGTTGGTGGTCGAGCGTCCAGAAGAAGGCAAGATCCAGTCAGTCCAGCGCCCGGTCTACTACCTGAGCGAGGTACTTTCCGCCTCCAAGCAGAATTACCCGCACTACCAGAAGATGTGCTACGGCGTGTACCTAACTGCCAAGAAGCTGAAGCACTACTTTCAAGAGCATACCATCACCGTGGTCAGCACGGCACCCATCCGTGAAATCATGGGCTGCCGGGATGCCTCCGGCCGGGTAGCCAAGTGGGCCATCGAGCTGGCCAGCCACACCATCCTCTATGAGCCTCTCACCACGATCAAGTCTCAGGCGCTGGTTGATTTCCTCGTCGACTGGACGGAGACCCAGTACCGACCACCGCCGTTCGATTCAACGCACTGGCGCATGCACTTTGATGGCTCGAAGGTGCGATCCGGCTTGGGAGCCAGCATCGTGCTGTCTTCCCCGAAGGGCGACCGGCTGCAGTACGCACTCCAAATCCACTTCGCCGCCTCCAACAATGTTGCTGAGTACGAAGCCCTTATGCACGGCCTCCGGCTTGCCAAGGAACTCGGCGTACGGCGCATCCTCTGCTACAGCGACTCGGGTCTGGTGGCGCAGCAATCTTCCGATGAGTGGGACGCCCGGGATGCCAACATGGCCAGCTACCGCTTCTTGGTTCAGCAGCTTTCCGGCAACTTCGACGGCTGCGAGTTCCTCCACGTGTCGCGCGTGGAGAACGAAGCCGTCGACACGCTGGCCAAGATCGGCTCCTCCTGGCAAGCCATTCCATCTGGCGTCTCCCTTGAGCACTTGCGCAAGCTATCCATCAAGCCGTCTCCGGATTCTGAGTCCATCTTCATCCCGGACGATCCCACAGCTCCCCTTCCCAACCCGGTCCCGGGGGCTGCTGATCCCGGCCCAGGGGCTACTGTCTCCAACCCGGTCCCGGGGGCTGCTAATCCCGACCTGGGGGCTACCATCTCCAACCCAGCGGTCGTTGTCTCCAACCCGGGGGTTGCTGGTCCCGGCTCGGGGGCTGCCGCCCCGGATCCCGACCCGGTGGCCGTCTTCATGGTGGTAACGGCTCCGTCATGGGCCCAGCCAATCCTGGCCTTCCTGGAGAGTGGAACACTCCCCATGGACGAGATCGAGGCCTGTCAAGTGCAGCGCCGGGCGTCCGCCTATAGCATCATCAATCATGAGCTCATCAAGTGCAGCGCGACGGGCCTGCTCCAGCGCTGCGTCGAGCAAGACAAGGGCATAGAGATGATCCTCCTCGACATACACCAGGGCGAGTGCGGGAACCACGCCGCCTCCAGGTCCCTGGTGGCCAAGGCTTTCCGCCATGGCTTCTATTGGCCCACGGCCCTCAAAGATGCCGAGTCGCTCGTCCTCAAGTGCGAGGGTTGCCAACGCTTCAGCAAGCACAGCCACCAGCCGGTTTCAGCCCTCCAGACCATCTCGATCACCTGACCCTTCGCCGTCTAGGGGCTGGACATGGTGGGGCCTTTCAAGACCGCTCAAGGCGGCATGAGGCACTTGCTGGTGGTGGTCGACAAGTTCACCAAGTGGATCGAGGCGCGGCCGATCAAGAAGCTGGACGGGCCGACGGTTGTCCGTTTCATCAAAGACATTGCAGTTCGCTACGGCGTCCCGCACAGCATCATCATGGACAACGGCACCAACTTTGCCGAGGGTGCACTGGCGCAGTACTGCTCCATCTCCGGCATCCGGCTTGACTTGGCCTCCGTCGCTCATCCTCAGTCCAATGGCCAGGTCGAGCGGGCCAACGGCCTGATCCTGTCCGGCATGAAGCCGCAACTCGTCGAGCCCCTCATCCGCTCACCCGGCAGCTGGCTCGATAAGCTGTTGGCCGTCCTCTGGAGTCTCCGGACGACGACAAACTGGTCGATCGGGTTCACCCCGTTCTTCCTCGTCTATGGAGCAGAAGCCATCATCCCGACCGACATCAAGTTTGACTCGCCGTGAGTCACAATGTACACAGAAGCACAAGCCAAAGAAGCCCGCGAAGACGGCGTCAACCTGCTCGAGGAGGCATGCTTATTGGCCCTCAGCCAATCGACCATTTACCAGCAAAACCTGAGGCACTACCACAGCAAGAAGATCAAGCCCCTCGCTTTCCGCGAGGGTGACCTCGTACTCCGGCTTGTCCAGCAGCAAGCCGGCCAGCACAAGTTGGCCTCCCCATGGGAGGGCCCCTTCATCATCAGCAAGTCCCTATGTGACCGCAATGCATACTACCTCATCGACGCATGCAAGCAGAACAAATGCAAGAGAGACACCGCCGGAGAAGAAACAAGCCGGCCTTGGAATGCAGAGCTCCTCCGCCAATTTTACAGTTAGCTGTATGCACGTATGTATCGCTACCTTTTGAAGTTCAATGAAAGACAGCAGGACCCCTGAACGACACTCGCGGGCGACCTTTTCCTATCAATTATTGTGTCTCGCACATCCTTGTGATTTTTTTGACCTCCACCACCGCGTCGGCTCGTCCGGCTCAGGGGCTAGCCGGCTCGACCGCGCCCTGACAACCCCCTTAGCACATTTCGGCGTGTCCGAGTCACCAAGGCCCTTCCCTTCACCCTAAGCCATAGTCCGGCTTCGGCTGTTTGGCCGGCAAGAACCACGGGCCAAAGCGCTAGCACGCAGGGATCCGCTAAGTTGGATTGCCCGGATCGGTCCACCCGACACCACCGCACTAAATTGCCGCTCGACTGGCTGCGCGCCAGCCGGCTTCGCCGTCTGCCGCCAGCCGATCCAGTGGGTGTTTTGCTCGCGCTCAACGTTTGAAAATCCTAAGTACTACGCACTCCTTCCCAGGGCCAAACTCCTTGTCACAGTCCGGAACCTGGCTGTCTGACTCGCGGGGGGGGAAGCCCAAAGAAGGAGCAAGCAAGAAAAAAGCCTAAGGACAAAGAACAAAAGCGCAAACACTCAAGTAAATATTTACATTACAAACATAAAGGCCCACGCCCGGAGTTCATTACAAAAAGCAGGACGGCTTCAAGCAAAGGCCGCGCCGGGTTGCGCGATCGCCGGCTCCTCCGCAGTGGCCTCCGAGTCCGCCGAGATGCTGGTGTCGTCATCCGTGTAGGGACCCGACTCTTCGGAGCTGCCCGCCGGGTCGTCAAACGCATGCCGAAGTTAGTGGGTGGCAGTTCCACGCTGTCCTCCATTTGCTCCACATGAAACTCATCATGAGAGGCGAATGAGGCGAGGTAGCTGGCCCGCCCGGCAATCCAGCCCGCCTCCGCACCCAGCTGCGCCTCCGCGCCGGCTCACTGGGCCGCCAGCTTGTTCAGGTTTAGGCTCGGGTACCAGGACATGACGAAGCACAGCGCTAGGTCCACGCTGGCACGGGCCGCGGAGACATGACACGCGTGGAGCCGCGCCGGTCCGGCCTCCAGCCAGCACGCCAGCCGCCTAAAGCTGTCAGGCGCAACCGCACCCGGCCAGAGGGCCGCCACCATGCCCAATCCGGCCTCAGACAACCTCGCCGTCTGCTTGTCCAGGGGCCTCAGGCGGGCCTCGGCGGCATGCATGATCTCAGAAAATGTCTTGGCGGCGTGCAGGTCAACTCCGGCACCCGCATCCGCCAGGGTCGACCGGTGGGCGCGCACAGCCTCGTCCGCCGTGTCCTGCGTCTTCGGGAAGTACCCTGACAAACGAACAGGGGAAACGGTCAGCCATGTAAAGACTCGGCCGGCTTGCAACCCGACATGACAGATGAAGAAATACTTACTAACGAGGAGCTCATCCAGGTGTTGCGCCTCGCACAACATACCGTGCCACTCCAAGTCTCCGGCGCGGCCGCGGGCTTCGAGCGCCTTCTCAAGCTCGGTGCACTTATCGACGGTTGCCTTCAGCTCATCGTCCTTGGCGGCGGGCGCCTTCTCATGCTCATCCTTCAGCCAGATGAGCTCCGCCTGGTGGGCCTCTGCCGCCTTGGCGGCTTCCACCTTCAGCCGCTCCACCTCGGCCTGGAGCTGGATCTTGTCACCAGCCAGCTGGTCGCGCTGCTGGCCGGCTTCGGCAAGCCGAGCTTGGAGGTCCGGCACCCTTGCCGCGGTGGCTGCGCGGCAAAACTTCAAGTCAGACGTCAGAAAAAGAGAAAAATACATTAAGATTTGACCCAACTATTCTCATAGTTGGCCTGAATCTCGGGGGCTACACCCAGTGGGTGCGCTCGCGTGCCCCCACTGAAAGCGTGCAAAACGCACCTTGGGCAAGACGAAGCGCTTCCTCCTTGGCGGCGAGCTGCGCCGTGACCTGGCGGTGCTTCTCCAGAAGCCGGTTGTGGATGTCGGCTCGGAGGCCGTCTAGGTGCTGCAGGAAAGCAAGGGTTAGCAAAAACCACAAAGACATTTTAAGATTCGACCCAACTACTCCATAGTTGGCCCGAATCTCGAGGGCTACACCCAGTGGGTGCGCTAGCGCGCCCCCACTGACCAACCGCAAAGACAAGTCAAGAGAAGAAAAACTCACCACCAAGGAGCGCTCCCGCTCTCGCGACCACTCCAGCTCGCCCTGGGCAAAGGCATGAAGTCGGTCCGCGCTCCCACGGAGATGCTGGCGCACAGCGTCCATCCCCGCCTCCTCCTGCGTGCGTGGGTCGAGGACGTCTCCGCTGGACCCATCCCGGGGCTGCTGCGACCCGGCAACGGGACCGCTTCCCGGCGCATGCTCCGGGTTCACAGCAACCAGCGGTGGCGGGACCACCAAGGCATCGACTCCGCAGCCGGCATCGACTGCGGCGCTCCGGCCGGGGTCGACTGCAGCGCTCCGTTCGGGGCGGCGTCCTCCCCATGAACTGCTCCCCCATCCCCTATCGGCTCGGCCGAGTCGTTCCGGGGCGGGATGGCGAAGACCATCACGTGATCCTCTGAGTCACGCCCCTCCACCACCTGCGGCTCGACGACGGTCTTGGCTGGCGCCGTGCCCTCCGCCATCTCCGGCCAGGCCTGATCTGCAATCGCCTGATCCACGATGGCATGTTGCTTCGCCTCGGCATCCCTCGCGCATGCCCGGGACGAGGCCTCCTCCACCGCCCTGGCGGCCGCCGCCTCCTCCTCTAGGGCCTTGTTCCAGTCCCACCAGGCGCAGCGCTCCGCGTCCTCCGGGTCCAAACAAATGTCCTCCTCGGGCGAGTTCTCCACCCGGTCAATGGCGCTGCTCCAGGTCCTCTGGAAAGACGAGGTCGCCTCTGGACGTGGCTTCTGTGGCCGCCAACGCCAGGTCGAGAGGCGTCCTGGGCAACTCAGAAGATAACATGAGAAGAATGCAATCAAGCAGCAGGCAGAAATCAACAAAGGAAACTTACCCTGTCGCCGTCAGGATGGCCCACCTTGGCGGCGCGGCCAAGATGACTCGGCGCGCTTTCTTCCCGGCCGTCTTGCCATGCGCAAGCGAATCCTCCGCCGCGTGTTTCAGGGCCGGCTTCAATGGCTTCGTGTCCTTCCCGTGCAGCCGGCTTACTACTGCCAGCGCGCAGGATGACCCGGCGTCGGTCGTCTTCTTCAGCCGCCTTGGGGGGTCGACGCTGCCGTCCCCTGCCCTCGTCGGTGCTGCACCACCAGCATGCGTCAAGACCTCCTCATCGTCGTCCGACTAGTCTCGCAAGAGGTCTGGGTGCGAAGACTTACCCGTGCGGCGTCGGCTTTAGTACCAGCCGGATGCACATCAGCCGACTCCGTGTTCTCGGTGAAGGACTCCGCCCCCTCCGAGTCGGCTTGCTTGGCGGCCAGTACCTGCGTCCTCGTCCCATCACACATTTGCTGAATGGCATTCAGCAGCACCTCCCTCGTCGCATCAGGACGGAGAAAAAGCTGAGACATTGCAAAGAACGGGGACCAAGGACTCACCACAAGCGCCGGGTTCGCTTGGTTGTAGGGCGCCTTCTCGAAACGCCAGTCAGCAGCCATCCCGGCCTTCGAGATGCTGTTGACCCGGTCGGCGACCAGCTCCAGCGACAGCCCCCTGGACAACATCCAGGTGGGATCCCGTCGGTCCCCCATCTGGCCAATGATGTGCGCCCGGCGTTGCAGCGGCAGTGCCCGGCGCGCAATGAAGGCAGTGACAAGATCTTTCTCGGTGAGCCCCTCGCGCGTCGTCATCTCCACCACCCGGATGCACAGGTTCAGCACCTCCTGCGGTGGGTTCTTGGGGTAGTAGTTCAAATTCGTCTTGGCCTGCGGCGTCATGTCGGCAAACGGTGGCAGGTTGATGCGGTCCGCGCCAAGATTGCGGACATAGAAGAAGGAGTTCTGCCATTTCTTGGCCGAATCCTCCACCAGCATCTTGGGGCACGACCTGTGCAGTTGGGCCGAGACGACGATGGCCCCACATGCAGACATCACACCGGCCGACGGCCCCTGCTGCTTCAGGAAGAAGAAGCGGACCCAAAGGTCAATGCTGGGCTCCACGTCCAGGTAGCCTTCGCATAAGGCGACGAAGCCGGAGAGCTGCAGCACCGCATTTGCGCCCAAGTGGTGCGGCTGCAGCCCAAGGAAATCGAGAAAGGAGCGGAAGAAGTCACTCGCGGGGAGGCCGAACCCGCGCTTGAAGTGGGTGAGGAAGACCACGCGCTCGGTCCCCTGCGGCCGCGGGATGGTCTCGTTGCCCTCCACGCGTGCGGCTACCTCCGTTGCCGGCGGCAGCCGCCTGGTGTCACGTAGGTACTAGATGTCCGCCTCCGTGGTCTCGGACTCCTCACATGACCCCTTGGGCTGCGTCATCAGCGAAGATTGTTGGGGGAAAGAGACGCGTCGGCAAGCTAGAAGTCGGGGCGGTCGCTAAGCGCTGCTGAGCGGTGGTGGGGCGTTGCTGCGTGGCGGCAAAGCGCAACGGCAAGTGGAAAGCTCGAGAGTTGGAGGAGCAGAAGGAGAGCAAGATGAGGGGTGCGTGTGTGAGTGTTTCCGCCGCCCCCTCCCTCCGTTTTTATAACCGCGGCAAGACGTGGGGAAGTGGTGAAAGTGCGTTATGTCGACTAGAGGGGGGTGAATATGCGATTTTTATGAATTCATCACTGAGGAAATACTACTTGAGGAATTTCCTAAGCGATGAACTACTAGCAGCGGAATAAGTACTCAGGTGCATGCACAACAACACAGTAGCATAGTCATCATGATGAAATGAAACATACACAGAGCACAGGTAGCGTGTAAACATGATAAGCAGGCAGAAGACAAGATAACTGAAGAAATAGGATTGAGGAAATTGAAAAAGTCTTCAGTCAAAGTCTTCAAACAGTAAATATCAATTTCATCAACACATGAGTGAGGAAATGAAAGGGTTGAGGAAATAGAACCAGTAGCTCGGTGAAGACAATGATTTGGTAGACCAGTTCCAACTGCTGTGACAGTTGTACGTCTGGTTGGAGCAGCTTGGTATTTAAACCAAAGGACACACAGTACCAGGACACACAGTCCTTATTGTATTCTCCTTGAGCTAAGGTCACACAGACCTCGCCCAATCACTCGTGGTAAGTCTTCAGCTGACTTCCAAACCTTCACAGACTTGGTCACTAGGCGATCCACAATTCCTCTTGGATGCTCTAGACCATGACACCTAACTGTCTAGAAGATGCATAGTCTTCAAAGGTAACAAGCGTCGGTTCCACACAGGAACAATCTCTTTAGTGATGCTCAATCACTTTGGGTTGTAGGTGTTGGGTTTGGGTTTTTCCTCACTGATGATTTTCTCTCAAAGTCCTCGGAGGATGGGATGCTCTAAATGACAAGTGTCAGTTTCTCTCGGAACAGCCAACCAGCTAGTGGTTGTAGGGGTCGGCTATTTATAGCCGGGGAGCAGCCCGACATGATAAGACATAAATGCCCTTCAATGATATGACCGTTAGGTGGATAAGATATTTGGGACAGCTGGCGCATAGCACAGCAACGGTCAGAAATTTGAGCTCTCAAATTCCTCAGGGCTTTCATGTTCCTCACTTGTAGGCAATCCGCACTAGTGAATTCCTAACTCCTCAGTCAGAACAAATTCCTCAGAGAGCAGAAGATCTTCGTCTCTGCCACTGAAGAAATTGACTGGACTGTATGAGATTTCCAATGGCTTCACTCAAAAGGATTGGGTATGTGTAGGCTTTGAGATGAGCATCACTTGGAAACTTTTTCTTAGTTTTACCTCGACCCCCTTTAACAGTACGGTGTTTCCTATGACTCAAGAAAGAGAAAATGAAACTACAAAAACAAAAGTCTTCACGCTTCATAATCCTCGAATCAATATCAAAGTCTTCAAGGTCACACCAATTTCCTCATTTTCAAAGTCTTCAAATGAAGACATTCAGTTTTAGGGGTCGACTTTCATCATAAATATCAAACTCCTCATAGACTTATAGACCCTGTGTACACTCACAAACACATTAGTCCCTTAACCTATAAGTCTTCAATACACCAAAATCACTAAGGGGCACTAGATGCACTTACAATCTCCCCCTTTTTGGTGATTGATGACAAATAGGTTAAGTTTTCAACGGGGATAAACACATGAAGTGTAAATACTGATATTGAGGAATTTGATTGCAAGATATAGAAGAACTCCCCCTGAAGATGTGCATATCTGAGGAATTTGCTTTGACTGCAAATGCACATTGTAGAATAAAATCATGGAGATCTCCCCCTATATCTTGTAATCCATGCACGCATTTAACATATGATATGAAGAATTTGAAATGCATGATGGAAAATGGTGGCTGGCGAATTTCAGCATGTGTGCATTAAGGTACTTGAGGAAATAAGCATGCAGAAAGCAGTTCAAAAGTATCAGACCACCATCGGACTTAAGTTTACAACTCATCAGAGCAAACACCACAGAAGAGCAAGAGTTGTAACTTAAAGAAAAATAGCCCATATATAAGACCCGCTTGAAGACTAACTCAAATTTCTCCCCCTTTGTCATTGAATGACCAAAAGGGACGAAAAATGAGGACTAACACCCCTGAAGAATATCATCATGATGTCGATGGAGGAGCGCCAGCGTTGTCGGGGTCGTTCGTTGAAGTAGGGCCTGCCGCAGTGTCTTGAATTTCTTCGAAGGAGGATGAGCCTAGTCAAAGTTCTGCTGAAAGTCCATCTGCTTGACATCTTCAGCACTGTAGAGATGAGAAAGTATGGCCCAAGTGCGATCGAAGATTTCATGCGCATAGTAGTGATTCTTCTTCATAGTATTCTGAGTGACAGTCATGTTTTGAAGAATTGAGCCAAATTGACGCTTGACCCATTTGTGATTGTGATCGACCTTCTGATGAAGACTTGGAAGAAGCTCACGATCAGTCATCACCCATGGGGCAGTGGCTTGAGGATTTTGCTCATGGGCTCTTGTAGAATCTTGGGTAGCAGAGTCATCATTGGTGGAATATGATGCAGCCTTGCGAAACTGACCATCCAATGGACGAGTGCCTTCATCAATAACAGCAGCTTTGCCTTTTTCATCAGCTGAAGAAATAGTCCTTTTGAGGACTTCAATGGGAGGCAAAAAGCTGAGGTGATTCTGAAAATCTGCCTTGTAGTGAATTGAAGACCTGGTTCTGACGAATTTCATTATCCAGGTAGCATAAGGCTTCAATTCAAATGGCGATAGAGCAACATTCGCCAAAGTCCTCATGAAGAAATCGTGATAATTAATGGGAATCCCATGAATGATGTTGAATAACAGATTCTTCATGATGCCAACAACTTCTTCTTCTTCTGAGTTGTGGCCTTTGATTGGACTGTGGGTTTTGGTGAGGATACGATAGACAGTTCTTGGCACATAGAGCAAATCCTTCACTAGGAAGGTGGTTCTTGGAGCTTGGCCAGGCCACAAAGGCTTCATGAGCACTTGCATCAGATGATTTGGAAGTTCAGATTCTTCATACATAAGCCTTGCGCCTTCAGTAGGAGGACTGACTGGAATGGCATGAAGAAGTTCAGAGGCCGGAGCTTTGTAGTGAGTGTTCTTAGTCATCCAATCAAGCACCCATGAGTTGACATCAGTCACATTTCCAGTGAGGTGCAGAGTAGCATAGAATTGAAAAATTAGCTCTTCATTCCAATCACAGATATTAGCACAGAAATTCAGGAGCCCAGCTTTGTGAAGAACATTCAAGACAGATTGAAAGCAAGGAATGGACTCCATGTCCACATGAGGAATTTGACGGTGCTGAAATACCTTGTCCTTGTCAAACAGAAGTGATGCATAGAAATTCATCTGGCTTGCAGTCCAGAACCTCTTGCATCGAAGTCTTGCTGAGCCATATGGATTGACATCAGTGAAGAAATGATGCTCAGCGAAGAAATCGTCAGCCTTGAATTTTGGCCTTTTTGCATGAGGATTTTGTTGCTTGGGCTGAAGATTTACAGTTGCTGGTTTCACAACCTCTTGAGTTATAATCTCTAGAGCTGCTGACTGAGGAATTGAAGCTTCATTTTCTTCAGCAACAGTCTGAGTCTCCATTTCTTCAGCTGTCATAGCTGGAATTTCTTCAGGTATGGAATGAAGAGAAGTTTGACGTCCTTCAGATCCCATTTGAATTTCTTTAGTTTGCACAGGGGACTGAGGAATTGGATGCAGAGGTGTGGTTAATGGTGAGTTGGGGTGAAGATTTTCCCAATAATCATCATTCAGCAAAGGAGTTGTGGAACCAATGTCCACATCTTCTTCAATTTCTTCGACGCCCGCCTCTTCAGCAGTGAACTGAGGCATAGGCAATGATACCAGTGGGGGAAGGAATGTCTTCCACTTCAATTTCTTCATCCAACTGCTCTGAAGAAGCAACAGAAGGATTTTCTTCTTTGTTGTCATCTTCAGGAATGACATATTCTTCTCCATATGGAATGATCTCCTTAGATGGCACTATAGAAATTGGAACAGCATCAATTGGGTCTGTGAAAGAGCTAGTCAAAGTCCTCACTTTCTTGGGAGCTGAGGACTCTGCAAAGGTTGATGCTTTCCTCTTCCTTGCGGATTCTTTTTTCGCAGCCTTCATTTTCTTCACTTCTGATGCAGAAGGAAGAGTGATTTTCTTCACCTTTGAAGATTTTGCAGGAGGAGCAGATGAAGTTGGTGCAGTTTCATAGGGCACAACTGATGCAGTTGTCCTGGTATACTCAGTTTCTTCACGCGCATCAGTTTCTTTAGCTGGTCTGGGTTGTTCTTTAGGCGCAACATTGGTGGCTGCCCTAGCATGTTCTTCAAGAGCTGGAATTTCTTCAGCAGCCCTTGTATTCTCAGTCTCTTCAGTAGTCTGATTTTCATTAGCTGCACTTTCATTTTCATCAGTTTGCTGAGCAGATGCTTCAGCCTGAGGAATTTGTTGTTGCGATGGTGCTGCAATGTTTGACTTGAGGCTCTTGGTAAGTTTGACAAATCTGACTTTGGCACCGAGCCAATCTGCATGATATGTGTCAAATTCATCACTGAAGCCTTTGATTTCCTTTTGCATATTTACAAGTTCTTCAGGAGGCATATTTAGAATGTTGTTCTTCAGAAATCGTTCCTTCTTGTACTGGGCCTTCTTCACTTATCTGGCCTTCTCAAATTTCCATTTTTCTTCACTTATGAAGGCTGTCAACATATGACTTTGACCAGGAGTGAGGTTCAGGTCAGGCAGTGGAGTGTTGGGATCTTTGTGCCAGAGGTCAATGAAGTCGAGGATCTTCTTCGGATCCAGCATGAGTGGCACAGCGCTGCCTTTGGCTCTAGCGGCCCTTTCCTGTCTATCCCTGATGATTTCAGCTAATTCTTCATCATCGTCATCTGACGGAACATGGAATGCCACTTGCTTCTTGTGAGGAATTGGCCTCTTTCCACGTCCAGCAGTGGCTTTGACCTTCAGCAAGGTTGGACCTGTTGAGGACAGTGGTGGAGCTAAGGAACTAGCAGATGCTCCAGAAGCAATAGAAAAACTTGTAGTCCGTTGACACGTTGCAAGGTGCACAGGTGTTGAGGACTTTGTGGCAGCAGCGGAGGATTTTGTAGCAACTGAGGGGATTGGCACTGCCCTTGAAGAAGTTGCTTGAGGATTTTGTCCTGAGGGCTTTGCTGTTGAGAAACTTGACCGTGAGGGCATTGAGCTTGAAGAAGTTGGTTTCACAGCAGATTTCTTTGGCACAGCCTTCTTTGGCGCAGACTTACTGGCAGAGTCCTCAGCAGCAGCAGCAGCAGCTTGAGAATCCTCATTGAATTTCTTCACTGCTTCCTTAGCCACTTTAGCCAGTTTGGCTTGGCGCTTGGCCCATTCTTTTGGAAATTCCTCACCACGTCTCATGCTGGTGGGATCAGCTACTTGGCCAACAGCCAAAGGAGGTCTTGGACATGGAGGGTTTACGGCGAATTTCTTCATATACTTTGGAGTTACATAACAGTATTCCCTCCATTCCTTAGCCCATCTCCTCTCAATTCTTTGAAATGCGCACTTTGCGCTGAGTCTTGGTATCTTTGCCATGAGTTGCTTCATTAGGTGTGCAATATTCATCATATATGTCTTCAGGGATCTCAAAAGCAGTGTTTGTTTCTAGCCTCTTGCCTCCCTTCTGAGGTCTTTTCCCATCTGCCATTTTCCTCACTTGAGGACTTTGAACTTTGGATGTTTTTGAGGAGGTATGCAAATTTTCTTGAAGAAACACTGCAAATGAGTTAAGTTGATGAGAACCTAGTGATTCAGCAGCAGACATTTTGTACCTGTGAACAGAGTATAGGTGTGAAGAATTTGGAGAGGTCATATGCGTTCTCAGAAATTTTTCAAAAGTATCAAGTTTGAGGAATTTGACCATAGGTGTCTTGAAGAATTTCACTAAGCGTTCTTGACTTAGGTTCTAGAGTTGTATAGATTAGAAAATCCACACAATTAAGGAATCTTGAAGAAAAATAGAGCTTAGAGAAACAAATCAAGGAATAGAAGCATTCCAGTGCTTATGAAGTGGGGAGTTGAAGAATAAACACCTTTTGAAGATTTTGTGGAAATCATAAGAATCAAAGTAGGGCAGTAAAATCAGATTTTAATTACCCTTGACAAAGAACACGATGAACTGGGAGTGGAGTTGGAGAAGTTCATCTGTTCAGATCTCACACGCCCTAACTTGGCGGTGGAAGACAGCTACGGCGGCGGCGGAGTGAAGATTTCCGTGGCTGGTGTGAGTATGATGGCCACGAGGTCGAGGCAGTGAAGCTCTTCCTCACCGGCGTTGATGGAGTGTAGCGACAGCGCTAGGTCTGAGAGCTCGAGCGAGGAGAGTAGTAGTCGAGCGGAGTAAATGAGGTCGGAGGAGGGCAAGGGGTATTTATAGCATCAGTGAAAAACTGCTTGCCCGAAGATTTTGGACGAACATGCCCCTGACCCTTACTATCCTATCAACATGTGTCACCCATGTACTGAAAGGTGGAGATTGTGGGTGAGTAGTTTAACCCATCGTGGGAAGCGGAACGGTTTGAGCGGCAACAGACAAAAATTCAGATATGAAATTTTTTAAGTTTCGTTCACAAATTCTTCAGCTGTCAAGGACACAGTGAAGACTTTGAACAAGTTTCAAATAGAACGCACATGAATAATTTGTGAACAGACTGGGTTGAGTTTAGCATAGAGGGGGAACGGGTCCGATCACATTCACTTAGAAGAAAATCAACTTGAAGAATTAGCAATAAGTAAATGTTGTTGAGGACATTGAAAACTCATATATATATATATATATATATATATATAGTCAATGAAGAACACCAATTGAAAAGTTTGAGGAAATTGCAAAGTTGAGGAATTTGAAAATTTGAAGAATTTGCAAAATGAAGAAAAACTCAAATTTGAAGATTGTCAACTTTGGTTGGTGGCGTAACCCACCGTATAAGAATGATGATTTCAGACACCGCGTACAATTGTCGTAGGGCTCTGAGAATAAAATTCTTCATTAATTTCTTCACACTTAGAGGGTTAGTCTTCATTGATTGAAGAAAAACGTTGCTTCGTCTGTTGCACATCTAAGTCATCAATTTTGCATAAGTGTTAGGATGTGTGTCCTTTCAAAGAACATTCGAAGATTCTAAGATATTTAGCTCACACCGCAACTTGCTAAATCTCTTCTCATCCAAGGGCTTTGTGAAGATATCCGCTAGCTGTTCTTCAGTCTTCACGTGATCAATGGAGATGTCGCCCTTCAAAACATGATCCCGAAGAAAATGATGACGAATCTGGATGTGCTTAGTCTTCGAGTGCTGAACTAGGTTATGAGCAATCTTGATGGCACTCTCGTTGTCGCAATAGAGTGGCACATTCTTCATATTGATGCCATAGTCCTTGAGGGTTTGCTTCATCCACAGCAATTGAGCACAGCAAGAACCAGCAACAATGTACTCAGCTTCAGCAGTAGAGAGTGATACGCAATTCTGCTTCTTCGAGGACCAACATACTAAGGATCATCCGAGGAAATGGCATGTGCCTGATGTGGACTTGCGATCCACTCGATCACCAGCATAGTCAGAGTCAGAATATCCAATGAGATCAAAAACCGAGCCCTTGGGATACCATAATCCAAGTGTTGGAGTGTGAGCTAGATATTGAAGAATATGTTTCACGGCCTTATGGTGTGATTCCTTTGGTGTAGCTTGAAAACGGGCACATATGCAAACACTAAGCATAATATCTGGCCTAGATGCACATAGGTACAATAAAATCATGGAGTGGTATACCTTTTGATCGAAGTCTATACCATTTTCATCGGTGCATAGATGGCCATTTGTGGGCATAGGGATTTTGACGCCTTTGCAATCTTGCATGCCGAATTTCCTTAGAACGTCCTTGAGGTATTTCTCTTGAGATATGAAGATGTCATTGCGTTGTCGATGAATTTGGAGATCTAAGAAGAATTTCAATTCTCCCATCATAGACATTTGATATTCCTCACTCATCATATAGGTAAATTCATCACTGTAACGTTGGTTAGTACAGCCAAAGATAATATCATCAACATATATTTGGCACATGAATAATTCATCATCATATGTTTTGGTGAAAAGAGTTGGGTCAAGTGAACCGGGTTTGAAGCCTTTCTTTATGAGGAATTCCTTCAGTGTATCATACCACGCCCGAGGGGCCTGCTTGAGGCCATAGAGGGCCTTGTTGAGTCTGAAGACTTTGTCAGGATGCTTAGGATCTTCAAAACCTAGGGGTTGAGCCACATATACTTCTTCCTCAAGCTTACCATTGAGGAATGCACTTTTCACATCCATTTGATATAAGATGATATTATGATGGTTAGCATAAGCAAGCAATATGCGAATAGCCTCAAGTCTAGCAACAGGTGCAAAAGTTTCATCGAAATCAATTCCTTCAATCTGTGTGTAGCCTTGAGCTACAAGACGAGCCTTCTTCCTCACCACTAGGCCATTTTCGTCTTGCTTGTTGCGGTAGATCCATTTGGTACCGATGATATTGTGCTTGTGTGGGTCTGGTCGATTGACAAGTTACCACACATTGTTGAGCTCGAATTGATGTAATTCCTCTTGCATAGCTTGAATCCACTCAGGCTCCAGAAATGCCTTATCAACTTTGGTGGGCTCTGTGATAGAGACAAAAGCAAAGTGCCCACAAAAGTTAGACAAATGTGAAGCTTTTGAGCGTGTGAGAGGACCTAGTGCGTTGATGTTGTCGATGATTTTCTCAATCTGCACTTCATTTGCAACGCGAGGATGAGCAGGTTGACGACTTTGATTGGGCTGAGCATTTTCTTCAGCGACATTTTCTTCAGATGCACCAACATGATTTTCTTCATGATCTGGAATCACTTCTTCAGCAGATTCTTCAGTGGGTATGACATCCTCAGTAGCTTTTAACTTGATGGATTCCTCAGGAGACATTTCATCTAGCACAGGAGGTAGGTACTCTCTTTGCGAGCCGTTAGTTTCATCGAACCGCACATCTACAGTTCCAACAACCTTGTTGTGATAGGTGTTGAAGACTCTGTAGGTGTGCGAGTCCTTTCCATAACCAAGCATAAAACCCTCGTGTGCTTCCGGTGCAAATTTTGAGTTGTGATGAGGATCTCTAATCCAGCATTTAGCACCAGAGACTTTGAAATAACTCACATTGGGTTTCTTGTCTGTGAGTAGTTCATATGAGGTCTTCTTGAAGAATTTGTGAAGATATACCCTATTGATGATGTGGCACGCAGTATCAATAGCCTCAGGCCAGAAGCGACGAGGCGTCTTGTATTCATCAAGCATAGTGCGAGCCATCTCAACAAGAGTCATGTTCTTGCGCTCCACTACGCCATTCTGCTGAGGAGTGTATGGGGCAGATAACTCATGAGTAATACCAAGTTCATCAAGATAGTCATCAAGACCAGTATTCTTGAACTCGGTCCCATTGTCACTCCAGTTATGTTTGATCTTCACACCGAAATTCGTCGAGGCCCTGGAGGAAAATCGTCTGAAGACTTCCTGCACTTCAGTTTTGTACATAATGATATGCACCCAGGTGTAATGAGAATAATCATCAACAATAACAAAGCCATATAGAGATGTTGCATTTGTTAGTGTGGCATAATGAGTAGGGCCAAAGAGGTCCATATGAAGCAATTCAAAAGGACGAGTGGTAGTCATGATAGTCTTCGAGGGGTGCTTGGCTCTGGTCATCTTTCCAGCCTCACACGCCCCACAAAGATGATCTTTGAGGAATTTGACACCTTCAATGCCAATGACGTGCTTCTTCTTCACAACCGTATGCAAGTTCCTCATGCCAGCATGACCGAGTCGACGATGCCATAGCCAGCCTTCCGAAGCTTTTGCAAGTAGACATGTGGCAGGCTGTGGTCCTGCAGAGAAATCAACAATATACAAGTCTCCTCTCCTAAAGCCTTCAAAGACTTTGGAATGGTCAGATTCCATGAGCACTAAGCAGCGATATTTGCCAAAGACGACAACCATATCAAGATCACAAAGCATTGAGACAGACATGAGGTTGAATCCGAGGGACTCGACAAGCATGACTTTGTCCATGTGTCGATCCTTTGAGATTGCAACCCTACCTAGACCCAATACCTTGCTTTTGCCTTTGTCAGCATAGGTGATATGCTTCAGATGCGATGGAGATAAGGCAGAGTCCATCAGTAAACTCTTGTCACCGGTCATGTGATTTGTACATCCACTGTCTAGGACCCACTCAGTAGCTTTGGGTGATCCATCCTGCAGATGAATTAGTGCAACTTACGGACTCATATACTTCAGAGTGAAGAATATGACATCAAATTCATCAGATTGAATTTCATCAAATAGTGCAATAGATATAGCAGTATGAGGACGTGAGAAATGAGTAAATCATTTCTTCATGATTAGCTTGCGTCCTTTCAAGCATTCTTAGGTCTCCAGCAAATTCATCAGACATTCAAGTTCGTCTGGAGACCTGACCCTGCATAAGAGATTAGTTCTTTTTCTTCACCACCCACATCTGGAGGGGTGGCAAAGAGTTCATCATTTTGCGAGCTCCATATGAGAAAGGTGGCATTGAAGCCAATGCACTTCGTTTCACAGAAGAGGGGTTAGAGTATGCATATGAATAGGCAGAGAAATTCTTCGAGGACTTATGAACATAATGATTTGAAGAATAATGCACATATTCATAGGTCTTAGATTTTTTCCTACGAAACAGAAGCATTAGCACGATGATGCTCATATGAGGAATTTGATCCATATGAGGACTTGGACCCATATGAGGAATTTGATCCACGTGAGGATTTTGATCCATATGAAGAATTTGATCTGGGGTTCCTGTTCTTCACAGGTGGTGTCATGAGGACATTCACCTGAAGACTTTCAAGGCACCTTTTTTTAACCCAGATTTTCTTCATAGGAGGACCGTTCCTGCAGTTAGTTCCAACATATCTAGCAAATACTTCACCATTCTAATTTTTGAACAGCTTATAGTTGGAGTCAAATGACTCATCAGATGAATATGAAGATTCACATGTAAAGCCAGATAAAGTGGATGGATCTACGGGAGGTCCTTTTGCAGCAACCCATCCGGTTTTGGGATACTGCTCAGGTTTCTAGTAGGTTCCATCAGTGTTGAGTTTCCTCTCAAAGGCAATACCCTCTTTCCTAGGGTTCCTGTTCAAGATCTGCTTTTTGAGCACATCACAAAGAGTCTGATGCCCTTTGAGGCTTTTGTACATGCCTGTCACATACAATTCCTTCAACCCTGCATTTTCGTCAGTGATACTTGTGGTATCCTCAGATGAGGAATTTGTGACCACAGAGATAGTTGAAGAATTTGCAGCAATAGAAGCATTTGAACTTTCAAGTGAAGAATTAGCAGATTCATGTTCAATGCATTTCAAACATGGTGGAATAAATTCTTCCTGAGCAAAACTGATCTGTTGAGCAAGTAATGAATCATTTTCCTTCTGAAGATCTTCATGACTCACCCTTAGCTTCTCAAGATCTTGCTTTCTCTGAAGAAATTCATAAGAAAGCTTCTCATGATCGGCTAAGAGTGTTTCATGATGACCTTGAAGATTATCAAACTTAGACTATAGTCGTTGAAGATTATCAGTCAGAGTTTGTGTTCGACTCATTTCCTCACCCAACAGGTCATCGCTTTTGTCTAGCAGATTTTGAACCTTTTCCAAAGCCTTTTGTTGTTTTATGGCAATATTAGCAAGTTTGGAATAGCTAGGTTTGAGATCATCATCAGATTCATCCTCACTTGATTCAGAGGAGGGATATTTGAGTACCTTGGCACCTTTTGCCATGAAGCAATAGGTGGGAGCGTAGTCATCGTCGCCGTCGTCAGCAGTGTTGGGGAAGCCATTTTCCTTAGTGTTGAAGATGGACTTGCTGATGAAAGCAGTAGCGAGAGCTAGGCTTGCCACACCAGAGTCTGACTCCTCAGATGCCTCCTCTTCCTCATTTTCCTCAGATTCAGCTTCAGAGTCCATTTCCTTGCCAATGAATGCCCGAGCCTTTTTGGAACTGCTCTTCTTGTGAGATGAAGTCTTTGAAGATTTTGACGATGAGGACTTTGAAGATTTCTTCTTTTTCTTTGAGTCGTCTGAACTATCATCCTTGTATTTCTTCTTCTTTGATTCCTTTGCCCACTGAGGACAATCAGTTATGTAGTGACCAGGTTTCTTGCATTTGTGGCAAGTACTCTTCTTGTAATCGCGGGATGAGGAATCTGATCTCATGTCATCACCTCTTGAAGATTTTCCAAAGCGACCACGCCTTGAGAACTTCTGAAATTTCTTCAAGAGCATTGCTAGCTCCTGGCTTAGTTCTTCAAGGTCACCAAGGCTGCTATCAGAATCTTCTCCTTCAGATGAGGAAACTGCCTTGGCCTTTAGTGCACGTGATCTTCCATAGCTTGGCCCGTAGAGATCTCTCTTCTCAGCTTGTTGGAATTCATGAGTGTTCAGCCTCTCAAGGATATCAGCAGGATCTAGTGACTTGTAGTCTCCACGTTCTTGAATCATCAGTGCCAGTGTATCAAATGAGGAATCAAGTGATCTCAGCAATTTCTTCACCACCTCATGGTCGGTGATGTCAGTGGCCCCAAGTGCTTGAAGCTCATTTGAGATGTCAGTGAGGCGATCGAAGGTTTGCTGAACATTTTCATTGTCGAGTCTTTTGAAGCGGTTGAAGAGATTGCGAAGAACGTCAACTCAAGAATCACGTTGGGTTGAGATTCCTTCGTTGACCTTGGACAACCTGTCCCAGATAAGCTTTGCAGACTCCAAAGCACTCACTCTGCCGTACTATCCTTTGCTCAGATGGCCACATATGATATTCTTCGCTTGAGAGTCGAGTTGCTTGAATCTCTTCACATCAGCAGCGTTCACGGAAGGAGTGACGAAGGGAACGCCATTTTCCACAATGTACCAGAGATCGTTGCCAATTGCCTCAAGATGCATGCGCATCTTGTTCTTCCTGTAGGGGTAGTCCGTCCCATCGAAGGTAGGACACCCAGCCGAGACCTTGATCATGCCTGCAGTCGACATAACTAAAACTCCAGGTGGTTAAACTAAAATCACACAGAACAAGGGAGTACCTTGCTCTGATACCAATTGAAAGTGCGTTATATCGACTAGAGGGGGGTGAATAGGTGATTTTTATGAATTCGTCACTGAGGAAATACTACTTGAGGAATTTCCTAAGCGACGAACTACTAGCAGCGGAATAAGTACTTAGGTGCATGCACAACAACACAGTAGCATAGTCATCATGATGAAATGAAACATACACAAAGCACAGGTAGCGTGTAAACAGGATAAGCAGGAAGAAGACAAGATAACTAAAGAAATAGGATTGAGGAAATTGAAAAAGTCTTCAGTCAAAGTCTTCAAACAGTAACGATCAATTTCATCAACACATGAGAGAGGAAATGAAAGGGTTGAGGAAATAGAACTAGTAGCTCGGTGAAGACAATGATTTGGTAGACCAGTTCCAACTGCTGTGATAGTTGTACGTCTGGTTGGAGCAGCTTGGTATTTAAACCAAAGGACACACGGTCCTTACTGTATTCTCCTTGAGCTAAGGTCACACAAACCTCGCCCAATCACTCGTGGTAAGTCTTCAGGTGACTTCCAAATCTTCACAGACTTGGTCACTCGGCGATCCATAATACCTCTTGGATGCTCTAGACCATGACTCCTAACCGTCTGGAAGATGCATAGTCTTCAAAGGTAACAAGTGTCGGTTCCACATAGGAACAATCTCTTCAGTGATGCTCAATCACTTTGGGTTGTAGGTGTTGGGTTTGGGTTTTTCCTCACTGATGATTTTCTCTCAAAGTCCTCGGAGGATGGGATGCTCTAAATGACAAGTGTCAATTTCTCTCGGAGCAGCCAACCAGCTAGTGGTTGTAGGGGCGGCTATTTATAGCCGGGGAGCAGCCTGACATGATAAGACATAAATGCCCTTCAATGATATGACAGTTAGGTGGATAAGATATTTGGGACAGTTGGCGCATAGCACATCAACGGTCGGAAATTTGAGCTCTCAAATTCCTCGGGGCTATCATGTTCCTCACATGTAGGCAATCCGCACTGGCGAATTCCTAACTCCTCAGTCAGAACAAATTCCTCAGAGAACAGAAGATCTTCGTCTCTGTCACTGAAGAAATTGACTGAACTATATGAGATTTCCAATGGCTTCACTCGAAAGGATTGGCTATGTGTAGGCTTTGAGATGAGCATCACTTGGAAACTTTTCCTTAGTTTTACCTCGACCCCCTTTAACAGTACGGTGTTTCCTATGACTCAAGAAAGAGAAAATGAAACTACGAAAACAAAAGTCTTCACGCTTCATAATCCTCGCATCAATATCAAAGTCTTCAAGGTCACACCAATTTCCTCATTTTCAAAGTCTTCAAGAAAACCAAAGTCTTCAAATGAAGACATTCAGTTTTAGGGGTCGACTTTCATCGTAAATATCAAACTCCTCATAGACTTATAGACCCTGTGTACACTCACAAACACATTAGTCCCTTAACCTATAAGTCTTCAATACACCAAAATCACTAATGGGCACTAGATGCACTTACAAGTGGGATCGGCTGCGCCCGCGATTGCACTTCCCCGCATTATGTGGGCGCGTTACCCCCACGACTTAATTACCTGGAGAAGTGCAACCATCTGCGGCGGCCGCAATCAATCCCTGCGTGTGGGCCGAGGGCGCGGCGTGGCGGAGCCCAGCCCGCTGTAGCTTCCCATCGCGCGCGTGGCCTAGCAGGGCCTCTCCGGCCGCTGCTCACCACGTGGCGCCTGCGTCGGGCCGCGGGATGCGTGTCCCGTCCTCTTCAAGACTCGACGGACGCCTCGGTTTCCCGCCCAGGCCGAGGTGTCGCGATCCGGCTTCCGGAAGCCGGCACACAGTGGGTGTTGCCGAACCCGGCGGCCGCAAGCTTCCTCAACCAACCCACCTTCTCAAGGGGGTGAAACTGCGAAGGCCCCCCTGCTTGAAGCCGGCAAGCCTTCACAGCTTCGGGGACTACTGTCAGGGGATGGACCCCGGGCAAGCAACGGAAACCGGATCCTTTTCAAAAACATCAGGGCCAGTAGCGCCCCTCAATCCGGCACGCCCTGGCCGGCTTCCCAGTGCAACCCGGCCAGTCAGCTGGCGCATGCCGGCTGGTCCCATGAAGCCAACCTCCATCGACAAGTATGCATGGCTATAGTGCGCCCTCCTTTACGCCGGCCCCGGTGGGCGTGGCAGTCGTGCCGACCAAGCCACCGCTTGGGGCGGGCGGCGTCTCGGAGGCGCAACCCTGTAGCAGGACGGCGCAGTCGTCCCATGACGTCCGGCAAGGCGTGCCAACAGTACCCAGCAGCCGGCCGTACCCGCGCCCGGCGGCCCCGGTACGGCCCGCACCCGACAGACCCGGTAGGCCCGGCACCCCGGCGGCCCCCACTGCCGGCTCCAAGACGCTAACACCAGGGCCCCGCGCCCATGTATCTTTACCATTTTAACCCTGGGGGGTCGGCCTATTAGACCCCCCAGGAGGCCTACATGCACGGGGTGATCTCTAGTTAACTCCCTAGCCACACACACACTCACGTCCATCCACTCGTAGAAGGAGCAGCCTATGCACTGGCCCGCCTTCCTTCCTCCCCAAAACAGCTCTAGGAGCAAGCCCGTACCATCTTCATATAAACCACGCTCAACAGGACTAGGAGTGTTTTCTCTCCGGAGAGCCCCGAACCTGGGTATGTCTTGTGTCTCACGCTCGCCCGTACCAACCTCGCCTCTGAAGCCCACCGGTTGCCTCTTGCCTGTCCCTCTCTTTAGCCATCCCATGGCATCTACCGTGAGCTCACCACAACAATGGGTAAAGCACACAAACCTCTGCAGAGTGTATAAAACTGATCATGATTAGCCGTGTCCCCGGTTACGGACAACTTTTGAGTAACTCATCCGAGAATTGTCAGTTTGATCTCATCACCTCTTCCTAATTAAAATCAATGAGTTGAACCAATGGGGAGTTGTGGAGATAATCTCAAAGGACTGGGGATTTACCAGGAACTCTTGAAGAAAGGCTTGGGGCAACCGGGGATTTACCGGGGAACCCACATGCTCAAATGCTTATTTGGCTTCGACCGGGGATTTACCGGGAGTGCCTATAGACTACGACCGAGGATTTACCAGGAGTGTCACACTATTATCAGAGTAGACCACTACTATAAAAGATAGGAAAACTATTTTTTATGCAAAGAAAAACCAGTCGCACCACCTTGCATGTTTACTATTTCCAACAAGCCAATCTTGGTGAAGCTTGCCAATACATTCGATGTATTAACCCTTGTAGCTGCAACGTAACATGTTGCAGGTTTACCGTGTCGAGTGGAAGGTACGAACTAGGGTTACGATGCTATACTCAACTTCTGCATGTGAGTGCATGGACTCCACAAGACTATAAAGATAACTCTGATGCATGATTGTATTGTAAGCTACCCTATGAGCTAAGCAGGTGTGTATTGTAAAGCACTAGATTTGCGATGCAATACTTGACACATGATGTATTCTCAGTATTTCATTGTCGAATATGCGTGTCAACTATTGATCCAGAGACTTGCACAGTAAGCGCAGAGATTCGGGCCCCATTCAGGGACCGGGTTGTGATATACAGTCTCAGAGTCAGTTTGAAAATCATCTCCCTCTCCAATGACAATGCTGGCTGGTACGTCTTCCATTTCTTCCACTCTAATCTTAACAACCAGACATGCACTAGTGCTCTTCACCCTGTCCCAGACAAGTAGTTTCCCAAAACACCTAACTGTGTTGCCTATCTAATGCATACTTCTTCTCTTAAAAGGAAACTCCACTAGCATAACTCAAACTTTTCTATTGAGCGTGCGACATTTCCAGTTAAGCCCTTCATTGTGCTTTTGGAAAATCACATGAACATCACAAAAACATGCAAACTATTGTTGACCAGATCATCTCTATCAAGTACATTGTCTAATTTGACATAAGCTTGACATAATGGGGAAAGGCTAATATAAGAAAAACCCCACTCTATTTGCTTCAGTTAATAAATCCTTACGTACATCCCTGATGTTGGTGAAAGCTACCTGGTGATCTGGCATCGGGACAATGGTGGCAATGACAAACAGGCTGAACGGGAGATATGATAACTGGAACCCTAGTTGGTCACCCTTCCACCTGAATGCATTTGTGGTTCGGAGGGATGAAAGGAGTAGGTTCAAAAGATAGTGAGGCCATACTCCTCAAAATTGATGGACAGATTCCATCGTGCCCGAATGGCTTCCTCAAAAGCAAGCCCTCTCTCGGAATTGAAATCTCGTAGGGCCATCTCAACCACTGGATAGCTGAGACACCAAAGAGATTCTGAGTGAGGTCGCCGGAGGCACCAAAGTGGCATGCTCGGGTACGGTAGCCATTGAGGTTGGAATGGCCAATGACGCGGAGGTGGTCGGTAGCAGAGACGTCAAACAACGGTTTATGTCATCAGATTGAACTATGGATGAAGGCTTGACGCAGAGGGATGGCTTCGCAGCAGCGGTGGTCGCACCATGTAGCTGTTAGGATCACGAAAAAGTGCCGGTGACAACACATGTGTTTTGATGGTGGTGCTATGTGCACCCGGTCCCGAGCACTGGGATGAAATCCTAGGTCTAATCCAAGTTATTATGCTTGGCAATGGTGATGTTTTTTTTGCGTCGTTACCTTATTGAAGACATTGCTCGGATATGCTCGGACTGATTCTTCAGGGTGAAAACCTAGATTCTTGCCTTGATGGTTGGATATGGTGATGGCGGAGCATCGACCTTGCTCCCCTCCTGAAGGTGTTGCTATTGAAGAACTTCGTCATCGGTGTGGTGTCATGAGATAATTTGATGCGGAGCATCCTACGGTCATCCCCATGTACACTTCAACTACTCCCCAAGCCCTAAGTGCACCTACGATGAGAGCTCGAGCATGTGCCATTGGACATAAGGTGAACTCTCTCCTTGTTAAACTTCCCTTGGACCCACATGAGACATGGCTACTACCTCAAACGAAGACACTTTGTGTGCTTAGGTACCAAGGAACCAACAAGGAGAAGGAATGGTGCAAGATGGACACCAAGAGCATGGAGAGGGATTTTCCCAGTGCAGAGATAGAGGTACAACCGCCCAACCACCACCCAACTACCGGTCGACCGGTACAACTGCCCAACTACCGCCCAACTACCGGTCCACCGGTACAACCGCTCGACTACCGCCCAACTACCGCTCTAGCTTCTGTGATCGAGAGGCACAAGACCGGTACCGCCCCGGTTACCCCGGCAACTATAGCAAGACCGGTACAACCGGTCCTACCACCGGTATAACCGGGCCATACCTTCGCGAACACCTCCAGAAACTGGTACCTGAGCTCCCAGCGGTACAACCGCTCATGTAACCGGTACAACCGGTCTGCCTACACGCAGTGATAGGGCAACGACCCGTGTAACCCCCAACTTACCCCTTGGACTATAAGTACTCATCATCTAGCTCCGAATTAGGGTTAGCATTGTGATAGCTCATTTGTGAGATAGAGCCTTGCTCATCCATCCGGATCTACTCCACCGAGAGAGACCGCGGCCTCTACGGAGAAGATCCATCTTGGATTCAAGACCCCTAACGGGAAGACCTTCAAGACCTCCTAACGGAGAAGAACTTGCTACTTGTATCATCCTTTGTTAATCGTGGATCGTGTATCTCTTTGTGTTTTGAGGATCTAGCACATGTGTAATCGAATCTTATTGGTTTGAGTGAATCCTCTTGTGTTTCCTCTCGTGTTTCCCCTCGTGTTTTCCCTCGTGTTCTCCACGGGATCCGCTCCAATCATGAAAGATCGGGCATCGAGGGTCCTACCCTACATCATCTTGGTATCATGAGCCAAGGTTGATCACGATTTTGGAGCCCCCCTTCTTTGTTTTCTAGCCTAATTTTGTTGATTTTGTCCCAAATTCAAAAATCCCCACAAAAATAGCCCTCCCAATTTTTTTTGTGATTTGTTGGTGTGATGAAGTTTTGTTGGATTTGATCCGTGGATTTCATGTGTTACTCGTAGATCTAGCTTCTCCATAAGTTTCCCCACCTTCCATCCACGAAATCTTTGCAATATTACCACTGAAATCATCCATTTCTGCCCCAAATCCATCCCGTACTCAGATCTGGAAGTTTTCCCGACATAAGCGGTACAACCGGCCCCCAAGGCGGTACAACCGCTCCCCCACCCCCCGATACTTCTGCCAGCCCAAAACTGGAACCCAAGGACACTCCAGGAGTGGTACAACCGCCCTCGCAAGCAGTACAACCGCTCCTCCCAGATTCAGCCTTGGCTGATTGACAGTTTTGACCATAACTAATTCAGTCGGACTCGGATTTGACGTTCTTTAGCTCGTTTTGAAGCTCTTGACATCCCCCACCCCACAAAAATACCACCAACATCATTTGACACCATCAAATTTTTACAACTTTGGCATCTTTGCCTAGGGCTTTCACCACATCATCCACTATACCACCATCGACTCCCGCAACCTAACCCATTTTGATCCATATAGCATTAGTGGTTGCTTGAGTAGTGATTCGAGTCTCCTAAGGTGTTTCGGCTACTTAGGGACGGTTACTTCGTCATCAACCACTACCCTCACTTCCGCATAACCTAGTCCACCATACACTTCCGACAACCCAACTTAACCCAATTTTTGCTTGAGCTTGTTTGAGTTGTGGCTTGTGTCTCCTAAGGTGTTTCGGCTACTTAGGGACGGCAACTTCAACTTAGACTCGCATAACCCATCATTCCACTTCCGCATTGCCGAGTGCAAAACCACCACCGCTTTCCGCTACCACCATTTGACATTTTCCTTTGAGATTGTGAGTTCGTGGTTTTTCCGTTTCCTAAGGTGTTTCGGCTAATTAGGAACGATTCTACATCGAGAGCACTGCCACTCATCATCGCCACGAGGTCGTCATCGTATCTAAGGACGGTAACCTCGACGACACCATTGTATATTCCCCTTGCCATTGCATTGATAACCCCTAGCCCATTTTGCGTCACTTGCCCATCGAGACTAGCCTTTGAGTATTGCCGGCAACGTTACTTGTGCATATTAGTGATCATCAATCTACACCTTCCATTGCATACATACCATATCATATTGGTATCATATCATCTCTTGTGTCACAAGTTTGTTCCCGCATATACACAATTGCTATCTTGGTTTGTGCATTTCGCATAGTGCACATACAAAAAAAGGAATAAGCTTTTAAGCAAAAGAAAAAGAAAAAGAGAAAAACAAAGAGCTTGTAAGCAATAGCCATAGCATCGCCACATTGCATATAAGATTGTCATATCCGATCATCTTGGATCATCTTGAGAGGAACACCGGGAATCATATATACATAGCATACTTGGGATAGAAGTCGTTGCATTTTTTTCATCTTATAGGTTGTGCACAAGTGTCGTATCCGCCTTTTGAGCAATCGTGCTAGCGTCTCACTTGAGGTTTGCAACACGAGCGTTTTCCGTGGATTCCACATTTTGTGCTCATTCCTTGGTTGCACAACCCCATTTATCTATTCGTCTGTGTGTTTCCGTGTGCCACATATTGCTATTGGTCTACTTGTTTCAATTGCGAATTTGTGAATCTCTTTCAACATTATTGACTCTTGCTAACATTTTGCATCAAATTTTTGTGCCACTATCCTCACCAAGCTACTCCATAAGTCTTATTTGTGTAGGTGTGAGAATTGACAAGATTCGGTACCAATTGTGCTATTTCCTTGATACATTATTGAGTGATCATTGATCCATTTTCAACATCGGGTAAGGTACATTTGGTCTAGTTCTTCTCTTTCTCCACTCATACTTTCTCGAGTCTTGTGATGGATAGGTAAGGCATTTCATCTCTGGTCTTCCACGACAACGACGGCGCGAACAACTACAACACCAAAACTCCAAACTTCGGACTACAACGAGCAATGCAAGTCATTGAGAACATCACCACCGACTTATGACATTCCGAAGCAAGGAGAAGGGACTACTTCGACAACAAGATTTCCGCACAAAAGGAGGAGCAAGATGCAAGGATGGAAGAGATTCGGGCCTTGGTCAAGTCTACTTCCCCTTCGTCATCTGGAAGGCGGCGGCGACCAAGTCGAACATCTTCGGAGCGCCCAAGCGATGCAAGCACAATTCGTCCACGTCCACATCTCCATGGTGACCACCATCATGTTCGTGATTCACATCATCATGAAGGGCAAGTCACTTCCAAGCATCATGTGCACGACGACGACGAATGACATCTACTACGGGCTCAAGCACGACAACGACACCATCAACATGAAGATGCTCGACACGCGCAAACCTACAAGTCCCAACAAGCTCTACATCAAGCTACAACCAAACTTCATGAGCACAAGAGAAGACCGCGAGACAAGCACCACCAAGAGGAAGCTACGGCTACTACCACCACTTCGGCATCTTCACCAAGTGCTATCAAGGCATCTTCGCCTTTGGACGTACGGCATCTTTGCCTCCTTCCCATGAGTACGCCTACATCGACTTCATCAAGTCCAAGGCGACCGAGGGCGACACTTCCATCTTCGGAAGCCCCTCAAGGAAGATGGCCGAGCATGGGAAATTCCCTTCGGTCATGGAGACGAGCTACGAGGTGCCACATCATATGGGCCTCCAACAACAAGACGGTGACAAGAAGGTTGAGCTAGGGCCATCCCCGTCGACCACGGGGACGAGCACGAACCTCTTCAACAACATAAAGACGGCGCCCATATTGGACTCATACTCCGAGTCAAGCTACGAGACCGCCCATGACACCCTCTCTTTGGTCTCGAAGGAGAGTGATGATTTGCCACATCCTACGACATTCATCATTGGTGGCGTTATGGATTAGGAGGTTGAGCATGAGACTATTCCTTCAACCAAGGCGGCGATAGGAGTTGAGCATGGAGAAATTTGCACCTACATCTCTCCGACACCCACATATGCCGAGATGCCCCAATTCCCATGTGAGGAGAGCCACCCCCACATGAGTGATATGAGTGACTCCACCATATGTGACATTGAGTGCATTTCCTATGAGAGGATGAATGTGACCACCACTAGCCCCACACATGAGAGCATGCCACACATCCTATGTGAGGTTGAGAGCCATTTGAGTGACTCCACCAACCATACGAATGAGAGCATCATACCGGGAGTGAGTGAGCCACAACACTTAGTGAGTGAGGTAGTTGAGACGGCTTGTGAGGCCACTATGATTTCTAACAACTTAACCTCTACTCCTAGTGTGTTTTCCTTTTTGGTGCTAGATCTCCAACAAGATGAAGCGCCAATTCTCAATGAGTCCATACCTCCAATGGGCAAACCGATGGCCATGATGGACGATATTGCACCCCCCACATGGTACCATCAAGTTAATGAAGCTAGTGACCACGCGTCAATCTTTGACACCTCACCTGCAACACAAGAGCAGAGCTCTAACGGTAACATAGGTGATGGTACTTCACTTGTCCCACTAGTGGACTATCTTGCTAATGATTGCTTGCATGATGTTGATCATCTTATGGATTCATCGCATACTATGTCTTGCTTCGATATGCCACCCATTTATGATGAATACGATGATGAGCATGTCGAGTTGCCTAGTTGTGATGCTATGCTCCATAGGATATCATGTGAAAAATCTTTTGGTCACATCATGTTTGATAACCCTTTAAACTTGTCGTATGCTATGATTGAGATCTCCCATATTGCATCATTTCAATCTCAACATAGTAACTATGCATGCCCCATTACAATAAATCCCATTTGCACTTATGGCATAGATGACGAGATCATGGTTATTGGATTTTGCTTCTCTTGCGATGATATTGCTATGCTACCTTTGCAACATTTGTGCAATTCATCTCATATGGCATGCCATGAAAACTATTGTATATCACATGATTGCATCGATTGTGTGCACCATATGCATACCATTCATGACAATGCTCTAGATATTACTAGTGATGCATTACACAATTTGAGTCTCCATTATGCTATACACAACAACAAACCTATCTTGATGGATGACATGTTTCTATATCATGCATCTCATTTATTTGAGCATTGGATATTTTGTGCTAACCAACACATGCACGTATGCATCATAATGGATGATGTGTACATATACCACGCACACACAATTTTCCCTTTGCCTTTGTTTTGTGTAGGTACTCAAGAATACTTGTCAACTTCACAATCCCATGAGTTGACAAAACGAGCTCTTGAGAGCGACGATGTTTTGGGATCCCGTGGATTATCCTTACCACCGTTCCCTTCATGCAAGGACTACACGCATCTCTTTTACTTAGCTCTCACACGGCTTTGGGCAATATATCACTTGTTACTTTATGCCCATTGTATCATGTTCACTTTGCATGTTATACCTCTTTCTATGCCTCTGACATGCAATAGTGACCCTTGCTTGCACTTACATATGATTCGCCATTATACTATTTCTATATGTATTTGCATGCTTGGTGGAGATCCTTGTTGCTATTAGCATGTTTACCTTGTACCTCATGCTATTGTTGATTCTTGTGTTGGGAGAGTCATGATGTTCCATTGCTATTTACATAGAACCCCTCGCCAATGCAATGATGATACTATGTTCCTATCTTGTTTTCATGATTGTGATATGTCATGTGCATTATATATGCCCACTATTTGCACCCATGACATGATTGTCATGATTACTTCTACTATGTTGCATCTTCGCACTACTAGCTTGCATGACTTGATTCATATGATTACTTGCTTGGTTGCATCACCCATGATACATCTTTGCTCGCTTCATTGGGTTGATGACATATATGTTCATGCCTCTCACTTGATTTATCTTGATCATTGTCTCTTGTCTCCAATAGTTGCATCTCTCATATCCCCTTGTAGTGAGTGCAAAAATGATATGCTTATTGATCTTGGAGACTTGGATACCTTACTTGTGATGCATGCTTGTTTATTTGAGCTTAATGTCTTTGGTTGTGCTAGCATCTTATGCCTACATACCATGCCCTACACCCTTGTCCTTTCTTATGATAAGAATGATGAAAACACTTGTTGGGTATTTCACCACACGAATGTTTGGTTTTGCCTTTCCGCTAACCTCATTTGTTTTTTCGAGTGTTTGTCATGTTCTTTCATTTTGGAGGATTCACAAGGCGGTGCCGTCATGAGACATATTGGTTATGTGAAGGCATATACGATGCACAACACCAAAATTTGCGAGATACCCCTAAAGGTGAACTCCTTCCCTTTGAGCCACCCTCAAATACGGATATTGGATGGGTCATTCTATCATTGTTGTCTCCTTTTTCTTGTCTACATGATACATATATTCGATGGAGGACCGACATTGGAGATGGACCCTATAGACCTTCAAGTTGAGGATTACTCGACCTTAGTGGATGCGCCTACTTTGGAAGCACCTCCGGACCTCCACTTCTACCACGACATCGAGCCATGGTACAACACCACCCATAACAAATTTGCATCTTATGCATGGATTGACTCACCTTATGATTGCCTTGTTGCATCTTGTATTTCTACGTCATCCATGATATATGAGCTTGTGCACTTTCTTAGCAAATTTGTTGTGATCTTCCTTGATGGCATATTCATACATCATGATCACATTGCTGTAACACCCTGGATCTTGCCCATTTCTTTTTGTTTTGGTCTGGATTTGCTTTTCTGTGGCTTAGTGGTCTTGGAACCTGGAGAGATCACCCTTGATTCTTCTCCCAAGTGGCTTGTCAAGCTCAAAACCATCCCAAGACCTTGTCATTTCCATCTTGGACCAATCCCAATATTCTTTTCCTTGGGAATATTCCTTTTTTCTATTAAAGGAATAACCCTATTTGCCCTGGGTTGTGAAGCAACCCATATTTCCAGCATTCCAAAGATTCTCAAATAATTCTCATAAATTGTTTGGGTCATATCTTCCTCAGATATGTCAAAATCCTTTCTTGCCATGTTCAGAACTATTTCACCAATATTCCTTTTCTGATTCTGCCCCAGCTGGCAGTTTGAGAAGCAAGTACCCCTTATCTTTGCTTGCTTGCTCTCAAACTTTTTGTACACCCTTTCCTACCATTATCCTTGCCTCTTACCAAAATTCAACTCAAGTGGGCTAGTAAATCTTCCTTGGCAAATTTTCAAAGTTTCTGGTCAGCTGGAAGCTTAATGATGGAAGTACTAGCTAGGTTGATCCAAATGAGTTGATATTTTGCCATGATCTCAATATGCTCAAATTAACACTCTACACAAGATTTGAGAATCATACCAGCATCTATGTGAGCACACCTTCCAATCTTTGTTTCTGGCTATTATTTTGGATTGTGAAGCAACTATACTTTATATTGCTCCATAATTCATGCATAATTACTAGAATGTGATTCTACATATATGTCAACTCTTCCCCAAATTTTGGCTCATTTCATGTAGCCAATTTTCCTCATAAATTCCCTTAAGATTCTGGTCAGAGAGGTCCATTATGAAGGAAGTACCATTTTGGCTTGTCCAAATGGCATGAAATTTTTATGGCACTCTCATATGACCAAATCATCATTCTATGCCCATTTTCAGCCCAAGGCAACACTATATGTGAGTGCCACATCAAGATCTATTTTCTGGACCAGATTGGTCAGTTGCAAAGAAACTATGCTAAATACTTGTCCAAATCCTCTATAATTACACAGGATTATAGTCCTTCTTAACCTAAACCTCCCAAACATCACATTTGGCTCTTATCACCTCCCTGTTGATCACAGTTGTTCAGTCAAGTTTGCTACAGCAAACTTCCAGTGAAGCCTCACATCTACTCTTGGTCTCTTTTGCTTATCTATCACTTCTGTGATGCCTTGGGGAGCAAGGGCTACACCCCAGATAAGGTGTGCCAGCCTCTCATGTCCCCTCCAAGCAAGTACACGCGGTGACCACGCGGCTGGCATGCCAGCCAGCGCGCTCTGCAGTTGGGCCCTCGGGGTCGTTGGTTTCCTCCCCTCCCTCAACACCTAGCCATGTCTAGGAGCTTCGTCTCATCGTCGCCCTTCTCCTAGACCCCTCTCCCCCTCCGGATTCTTCCCCGATGAGCCGTCCCCGTCGAGGAACAGTGAGCACCCGTGAGCCTGCCATCATCCTCTTCCCCGTTGGCCTCTTCCTCCCCGTGCAGTTGCGTCGCGTCACTCTGTAGATCGTCAGGTCGGCACCGCGCGCGTCCAAGCCAGCTCAAAGCAAGCTCCAGTGCATGGCTAAGAACGCCACGGCGGCTGAACCTATCCATCGCTCTCGGGCGGCTATAAATAGGCCACCCGAGCCCCTCCCGAGCTCACCATCACCCTCACCACACACCACTACCCCTCCCTAGCTACTCACACAAGCCCCGGAGCTCCTCCCCGCCTCTATTCGCCGCCATGGCCGCCGAAGAGCCTCAGCTAAATTCAGCCGAGCGAGCCCTTCCCTCCACCTCTCTCCACCACCAGCGACTTCCCCTGAGCCCGGTGATCCTCCCCATCCCCTCAGTTCGCCGTCGGAGCTGCTGTAGCCGCGGCCCCGCGCACCGCCGCCGCCCTCTTCTCTGGCGACCTCAAGCCACTCCCGTTGCAGTCCTCCCCAGCGCGCATGGAGTCTCTGGATGGACTCGGCATCCCTCCAGGAACCGGCCGGTGGCCTCACCACGGCAGGAGACGGCCGGAGCCGCCCGGGCCCCTCGCCGGAGCCCGCCTCTGCTCGCTGCCGCAGCAGTCGCCTCGCCCTTTCCCCGCCGCTCCTTCTGCTCCCCCTGGACGCGGCACTCGCTGGCGCACAGCCGGTGCTGGCGCCCTCGCCGGAGGTGGCCGGAGCAACCACGCCCGCCGCCGGCCGAGCGACCCCGGCCCTCCTCTGTTTCCCGTCAGGCGCAAGGTAGAGCGAGGCAGGGAGGAGAGAAAGAGATGCGGGGCCCGCATGTCAGCCTCTCAGGCATTGACCCTGCCCGGGCCCGCGCTGTTACGTGGAAGCGCATTATCTCTGGATACGTTTTCGGCTTCGCGAAAGCGTATTTTCTAAAGTGCGCTTTCAGTTTAACCCAGCCGGCCGAATCTGATATATTGCGGACGTTCACTGGATAAGAGCAGAAAAAGAATAATTTTTATTTAATTTCTGCCTATCGAACGAACGGCCGTTTCTTCGCAACCGTAACTCCAAACGAGCCCCCTCTGAGAGAGAACTGTTTTCGGCAATCATTTTCGCGGATTCTCCGCACTTCTCCTCGGTGGTTTCTTCATCCCTAGGCAATCCACGACAGCCACTTGCATGATGGATCTGCAGTAGCTATGGTTTCCTACTAGAATAGTTATTTAATGTGTACATGCTAATATGTTTGAGGATATTGTATATGCTCATGTTTCATGCTTATCCTTATATTATGTCCATGTGCATCTTGCTAGTTATCAAGTACTCGTTGGTAGCATTATGCTCATGGTTGATACTTGCAGTAGTTCATGCTAAGATGATGGTATGTCTGCATACTTCTTTATCGTTTGGACATACTGAAGTTGTTCATGCTCACCGCTATGCCATGCTCGTTTGCATTTAGCTGGTTAAATGCTGGCATGTTGTTGATGCTATGCTTCAGATATCATGCTTCCCATCCCTGCTTAGGTTATATCATGTTCATATGCAATACGGTTTCATCATGTTATCGTGACTCAGCTCATTTACATTCAAGTTAAACCGGATGTTAATCGAACTTGAACACCTGTTGGCTGAGTCATAGTGCGCCACCGAATCGAGCTCACCAGTACAACCACACTTGCCGGGATGGGGCGGCCCTAATTCGGTCTATTGTCATGCCTCTCGCTGGTACCTCCAACCAGGGAAGGTTATGAGTGCGTGCTACCCTGATCAGGTAGGCGGATATAACCTTGTGAACCCAGTTTTGGTATTGAGCTCAGGTCGCCGTTTGGGACAGTTTTGTTTGGCCACGACGGTGGCAGGTGTCCGGAGTGACACAGGGGTCACCCATGACATAGCCCAAAGGGGAGTTTGTCGGAGTGGCCGGGAGAGTGCCATGCAATAGATTGGGTTTTGTCGGAACATCGTTGGTCCACCCGAATGGGAGCACGAGGCCATGAGTTCCGTGGTGTGGGCACAGTGTACTAACCTCTGCAGTGTGTGTGATCTAACGATAGCCGCGTCCTCGGTCATGGGCACAGTTCATAGTAGGACACACTATGGGTCAACAGTATAATAATCTTGCTTATAACAACCCAGTTTGATAAGAAAGAAGTTGGTTGATCTTTATGTGATCGCGAGAGGATCACCGTGGTATCGAGGATACCGATGTTGGTTGATCGTGATCACGAGAGGATCACCGTGGTATCATGGATACCGGATTTGGTTGATAGTGTTATGTGGTGATCTCGGGTAAAGACCAAGCTCCTTATGATCATGTTATCACTACAGTATTGTAATACCAAGTTTGGTTGGTCCTGAGGTTATCATGTGGCACACTCGATGGTAAGTTCTTGCATGTGGTGGTTACGGGGTAACCTCAGAACAGGGTAAGTTGCATCATGATAGTTTTAACTTGTTGCATGTAATGACATCCTGTTCGTATGCCATGCCATGCCTATATTGTTCCAGCATCGTCATGTTTACACCGGCTTAACCTGTAAATGCCATGATGTTGCTTGTCTTGACTGCTTTGGTTGCTGTGAGCTTGCGAGTACATTCAAAGTACTCACCTGGCATGTCATGCCAGTTTGCAGGTCATGCCATGATTGCTTGCTTGTCAAGGATTTCGAGTTTGCGAGCTAGGATACGCGTTCCAGCCAGAGTCCCTGCGGAATGGAGTTCACCACCGCCGGCGTCGTTCCATTGTTAGATGTGACTCCGCTTTCTCGGGTTGTTCCGCTGTTAGCATAGAGCTACCCTGGGCAGGCGTATTATCGTCGTGCCGATGAAATCCTTGTACCCTTGTTACCTTATCCATAGTAATAAAGAGCTGATTTGTTCTATGCCAACAGTGCCATATTTCAGAAGACTTGCCTCTGGGCTAGAATACGGGGCGTTCCGGTTTCCTCTGAGCCGGGGTGCCACAAGCGTTGGTATCAGAGCAGGTCTAGCTGTAGGACGCTCTAGACCGCGCGAACGTTAGTAAATGGTAGTGTAGAGTCTTATCGGTTTGTTGCACTTGTTTGTTTCATTTGTTTGTTGCATAGCATGCATATAGATTATTTATCTTGTAGCTAGCGGTTGCGCTGGTGAGTGTAGGTGGCATCGGTTTCGATTCACTACCTGCACCCTCCAGTTGCATATTTGCCCTTGGTGTTTGGTGTCATCTTCGTCCCAGCGGAGTGATGCCAAGGTACCTGGTTGTGTCGATCACTTGCAGGATTGATGCACCGGTACCACACCAATATATTCTCTTCAGCCACCCCTATAGTTTCGGTGATAGACATGTTTCTATCCCTGATCTTGCCATCATCCCACTAGCCGCGTTGGCAACCCTTACTGATCTTAGTTATCAAAAAAGGGCAATGCCCGCAAGCCTTTCTTTTCATCGATATCCCACACTGCCATCCATTCCCTGGGCAAGTACGGTTTTCTTACATCCGCTTGATGATGATGTGGTCGTGACCTCCGTGTTCCGATCCATGATCACCAAGTCCGTCCTCATCCTAAGCCCGTCCAGCTGCAACCGGTGTTAAGCCTGTGTTTGGTGTAGCCTTGTTTACACCAACTTTCTTCCACACATTGAATCACTTTCATGCACACCGTCACAACATGTTAGACCGTAATACCGGAGTTCTTGCGAGATTTGTGTGCTTAAGTAGGCATGCATATTATTGCTGTGAATAGCTATAAAATATGATATTGCTTGTGTGTCATCTTGATGCTTTGTGTGTTAGTCGTTTCTTTTGCTTCTTTCTTGGGCCCTTGGTGTTACCTTATTTCCCCTTCTGGAAGTTGCTCAACGACACTAGACT
The DNA here is from genome assembly GCA_011799875.1 of Thinopyrum elongatum. NCBI lineage: Eukaryota > Viridiplantae > Streptophyta > Magnoliopsida > Poales > Poaceae > Thinopyrum > Thinopyrum elongatum. The sequence goes on along the minus strand of CM022300.1, from coordinate 86,199,056 downwards.
CAAAGAATCAGTGAAGAGGCAAGCATTTGGAAGCTCAGCTCAACAATATGGGATTTTTCCGCCGACTGCCTGACATTGGGAATATCTGGTCTGGCTATAAATGATATCCTGGCTGGATCGTCAGCATCGAGTATACATCCATGTGCAATCTTTATAGCAGTAAGATGTGTGCATGATCAATAGTACATTTTGAGTCAAAGGTATGGATCATATACATGGTTTGAGTCTGCTATGAGTATGATTCGAAACCTGCTATTTCCAGGAAGCAAGTCAGAATATGCTATGAACTCAGTGTCCAGCAAGAAGGATAGTCGAACAACGTTCTTCCTACAACAAGTAACCGACAGCAGAAACATTAAGGGATATATATATATATGCACTCAGTCCGCATATGGCAAAAAGAAAGCTTCAGATGCAAGCAACCCAGTCTTTTTACGCAAGCTACCAGAGAAGCTTACGACACAAGGTTCCTCTGTCTTCCTTGATACGACACATGGATATCTTCCCATACAAGACACCCAGGCTTCTTCAGTAAGCTACCACAAAAGCTTCGGCATAAGGTACCGAGTCTTCCCCAACAAGTATTTAAGGGAGGAAGCTTCTGAGCACAAGCTATGCAATCTTCGTCAGCAAGGCAACACATTGTCATCAGTACAAGATATTCTACCAACAGTTGGCGGCATATGATAATGCATTCCCAAGAGTCAACAGTTGGTCAGAAGGCAAAAATCAGTCAGGACACAAGTCTGCATCAAAAATCAAGTGCCAAGCTACACATGTTTCCATAGATATGGTGAACATGCTGCCAAGGTCATACGAGTTACTCATACAATGATGTCAGCCCGGTGAGAATCTGACTATCACCTGAGTTATGTAAGAAGAAGAAAGCCAGTTATACACTTCGGTGTGATGCAAGATATGAAGCCAGACATCATCGAGATAACAAATTTTGCAGTGATTATCAAGGCCAGTTCCCTCACACCCGACAAAGTGATATCATTGACCCTGGTCAGTGTTTGCATGGTTGACGACAGACAGGAGCCCCATACAAGTAATTACGAACCTGAGTTCGGATGACCATTGCCCTACGCATAAAGCGTAGAGGATCAGGATAAGACATGCCTACCGGAATATTGCACCTGACAGCACCTATGGTCACACGAAGAATCAAGAACATATAAGGCCAAGTTCTTTTAGCAAAGGATCCAGGCAAAGAGAACCATAATGAAAGGGCAAGATCGTCCATACAGGGATGGTAATGGTTGCATAGTATAGATACTCTAGACAGTCTGATTCGGTACCAATCACCATGGGTACACTCCCACGAGGTCTATTCCATTTGCAAGAACCTCATCACAAGGTAACCCGCTCAGCCAGCTAGATATGGTCAGAATCGTCAAAAGGGGGATATTCAAGTCTGCCAGGTCAATTCAGCAGTTTGATTGCAGCGACAGTGTTAAAGCATTACATGGCCTACTATTCACTTAAAGGTGCCGACAGACAGAACGATCAGAAGGTTGACAACTTTCTCGAAGCATGTGACCTCACCTAGGGAAATCAGTTAGAAGATAGCCTGATGTGGACAAGATCTTTCTGCTAGGACCACCATTAGTCAAGTCTGCAGATAATATCGTAATAAGACCATACACCTTTATGCTGGTCACGACAGGTGACAGTCGAGTCTTTGGTATAAATGTGATACTCAAGACAGTGGAGATACCCAAGATATTCCAGCCATCATTTCTAGAGGTCAGATTCCGTCAGGAGAGCGGTATGATTCACAACACCATTTGAACCTGGAGGACACGCATTCCTTTTAAGCAGCACAATGCAATGTGTAAAAGATTTTCGTGTCCACTGAGAGAATCTGTTCACACCTCAATGGACGGTCGTCCGTACTGGATTTCATCACAACACGTCCATGAAGAACTACTCTCGGACTTGCGAGAAGGGCACGTAGTTCACTCAGGATAACTCATCGCACTCAGATAAGTCGGCAGACATAAAAGGATTAAAGTCAGATTAATATATGAAGTAAGATCTGTCGAAATGAGGATCCAGTGAAACAAACCACCCCGAAGCTAGGCAGTCAGTCATATGATATTTAATGGGAGCGTTATTCAAAGGCAAAAAGGAAACCCGAGTTGGAAATGGTTTCTTTAAGCGAGAATATTCATGCTTGACCCCTGAGCAACCAAATCTCGAGGATGAGATTTCTTTAAGGGGGTAGGTTTGTAACACCCTGGATCTTGCCCATTTCTTTTTCTTTTGGTTTTGGTCTGGATTTTCTTTTCTGTGGCTTAGTGGTCTTGGAACCTGGAGAGATCACCCATAATTCTTCTCCCAAGTGGCTTGTCAAGCTCAAAACCATCCCAAGACCTTGTCATTTCCATCTTGGACCAATCCCAATATTCTTTTCCTTGGGAATATTCCTTTTTTCTATTAAAGGAATAACCCTATTTGCCCTGGGTTGTGAAGCAACCCATATTTCCAGCATTCCAAAGATTCCAAAATAATTCTCATAAATTGTTTGGGTCATATCTTCCTCAGATATGTCAAAATACTTTCTTACCATGTTCAGAAATATTTCACCAATATTCCTTTTCTGATTCTGCCCCAGCTGGCAGTTTGAGAAGCAAGTACCATTTATATTTGCTTTCTTGCTCTCAAACTTTTTGTACACCATTTCCTACCATTATCCTTGCCTCTTACCAAAATTCAACTCAAGTGGGCTAGTAAATCTTCCTTGGCAAATTTTCAAAGTTTCTGGTCAGCTAGAAGCTTAATGAAGGAAGTACTAGCTAGGTTGATCCAAATGAGTTGATATTTTGCCATGATCTCAATATGCTCAAATTAACACTCTACACAAGATTTGAGAATCATACCAGCATCTATGTGAGCACACCTTCCAATCTTTGTTTCTGGCTATTATTTTGGATTGTGAAGCAACTATACTTTATATTGCTCCATAATTCATGCATAATTACCAGAATGTGATTCTACATATATGTCAACTCTTACCCAAATTTTGGCTCATTTCATGTGGCCAATTTTCCTCATAAATTCCCTTAAGATTCTGGTCAGAGAGGTCCATTATGAAGGAAGTACCATTTTAGCTTGTCCAAATGGCATGCAATTTTTATGGCACTCTCATATGACCAAATCATCATTCTATGCCCATTTTCAGCCCAAGGCAACACTATATGTGAGTGCCACATCAAGATCTGTTTTCTGGACCAGATTGGTCAGTTGCAAAGAAACTATGCTAAATACTTGTCCAAATCCTCTATAATTACACAGGATTATATTCCTTCTTAACCTAAACCTCCCAGACATCACATTTGGCTCTTATCACCTCCCTGTTGATCACAGTTGTTCAGTCAAGTTTGCTACAGCAAACTTCCAGTGAAGCCTCACATCTACTCTTGGTCTCTTTTGCTGATCTATCACTTCTATGATGCCTTGGGGAGCAAGGACTACACCCCAGACAAGGTGTGCCAGCCTCTCGTGTCCCCTCCAAGAAAGTACACGCGGTGACCATGCGGCTGGCATGCCAGCCAGCGCGCTCTGGCAGTTGGGCCCTCGGGGTCGTCGGTTTCCTCCCCTCCCTCAACACCTAGCCATGTCTAGGAGCTTCGTCTCATCGTCGCCCTTCTCTTGGACCCCTCTCCCCCTACGGATTCTTCCCCGGCGAGCCGTCCCCGTCGAGGAACAGTGAGCACCCGTGAGCCTGCCGTCGTCCTCTTCCCCGTTGGCCTCTTCCTCCCCGTGGTGTTGCGTCGCGTTGCTCTGTAGGTCGTCAGGTCGGCACCGCGCACATCCAAGCCAGCTCACCGCAAGCTCCAGTGCGTGGCTAAGGACGCCACGGCGGCCGAACCTATCCATCGCTCTCGGGCGGCTATAAACAGGCCACCCGAGCCCCTCCCAAGCTCACCATCGCCCTCACCACACACCACTAACCCTCCCTAGCTACTCACCCGAGCCCCGGAGCTCCTCCCTGCCTCTATTCGCCGCCACGGCCGCCGGAGAGCCTCGGCTAAATTTGGGCGAGCCAGCCCTTCCCTCCACCTCTCTCCACCACCAGCGACTTCCCCTGAGCCCGGTGATCCTCCCCATCCCCTCAGTTCGCCGCCGGAGCTGCTGTGGCCGCGGCCCCGCGCACGGCCGCCGCCCTCTTCTCCGGCGACCTCAAGGCACTCCTGCTGTAGTCCTCCCCAGCGCGCATGGAGTCTCTGGATGGACTCGGCATCCCTCCAGGAACCCGCTGGTGGCCTCCCCACGGCATGAGACGGCCGGAGCCGCCCGGGCCCCTCGCTGGAGCCCGCCTCTGCTCGCTGCCGCAGCGGTCGCCTCGCCCTTTCCCCGCCGCTCCTTCTGCTCCCCCTGGAAGCGGCACTCACTGGCGCACCCTCCGGTGCCGGCGCCCTCGCCGGAGGTGGCCGGAGCAACCGCGCCCGCCACTGGCTGAGTGACCCCGGGCCTCCTCTGTTTCCCGTCGAGCGCAAGGTAGAGGGAGGCAGGGAGGAGAGAGAGAGACGCGGGGCCCGCACGTCAGCCTCTCAGGCGTTGACCCCGCCCGGGCCCGCGCTGTTAAGTGGAAGCGCACTATCTCTGGATACGTTTTCGGCTTCGTGAAAGCGTATTTTCTAAAGTGCACTTTCAGTTTAACCCAGCCGGCTGAATATGTTATATTGCGGACGTTCACTGGATAAGAGCAGAAAAAGAATATTTTTTATTTAATTTCTGCCTATCGAACGAACGGTCATTTCTTCGCAACCGTAACTCCAAACGAGCCCCCTCCGAGAGAGAACTATTTCCGGCAATCATTTTCGCGGATTCTCCGCACTTATCCTCGGTGGTTTCTTCATCCCCAGGCAAGCCATGCCAGCCAGTTGCATGATGGATTTGCAGTAGCTATGGTTTCCTACTTGAATAGTTATTTAATGTGTACATGCTAATATGTTTGAGGATATTGTATATGCTCATGTTTCATGCTTATCCTTATATTATGTCCATGTGCATCTTGCTAGTTATCAAGTACGCGTTGGTAGCATTATGCTCATGGTTGATACTTGCAGTAGTTCATGCTAAGATGATGGTATGCCTGCATACTTATTTATCGTTTGGACATACTGAAGTTGTTCATGCTCACCGCTATGCCATGCTCATTTGCATTTAGCTGGTTAAATGCTGGCATGTTGTTGATGCTATGCTTCAGATATCATGCTTCCCATCCCTGCTTAGGTTATATCATGTTCATATGCAATACGGTTTCATCATGTTATCGTGACTCAGCTCATTTACATTCAAGTTAAACCAGATGTTAATCAAACTTGAACACATGTTGGCTGAGTCATAGTGCGCCACCGAATCGAGCTCACCAGTGCAACCACACTTGCCGAGATGGGGCGGCCCTAATTCGGTCTATTGTCATGCCTCTCGCTGGTACCTCCAACCAGGGAAGGTTATGAGTGCGTGCTACCCTGATCAGGTAGGCGGATATAACCTTGTGAACCCAGTTTTGGTATTGAGCTCAGGTCGCCGTTTGGGACAGTTTTGTTTGGCCACGACGGTGGCAGGTGTCCGGAGTGACACAGGGGTCACCCATGACATAGCCCAAAGGGGAGTTTGTCGGAGTGGCCGGGAGAGTGCCATGCAATAGATTGGGTTTTGTCGGATCATCGTTGGTCCACCCGAATGGGAGCACGAGGCCATGAGTTCCGTGGTGTGGGTACAGTGTACTAACCTCTGCAGAGTGTATGATCTATCGATAGCCGCGTCCTCGACACACTATGGGTCAGCAGTATAATAATCTTGCTTATAACAACCCGGTTCGATAAGAAAGAAGTTGGTTGATCTTTATGTGATCGCGAGAGGATCACCGTGGTATCGAGGATACCGATGTTGGTTGATCGTGATCACGAGAGGATCACCGTGGTATCATAGATACCGGATTTGGTTGATAGTGTTATGTGGTGATCTTGGGTAAAGACCAAGCTCCTTGTGATCATATTATCACTACGGTATTGTAATACCAAGTTTGGTTGGTCCTGAGGTTATCAAGTGGCACACTCGATGGTAAGTTCTTGCATGTGGTGGTTACGAGGTAACCTCAGAACAGAGTAAGTTGCATCATGATAGTTTTAACCTATTGCATGTAATGACATCCTGTTCGTATGCCATGCCATGCCTATATTGTTCTAGCATCATCATGTTTACACCGCCTTAACCTGTAAATGCCATGCTATTGCTTGTCTTGACTGCTTTGGTTGCTATGAGCTTGCGAGTACATTCAAAGTACTCACCTGGCGTGTCATGCCAGTTTGCAGGTCATGCCATGATTGCTTGCTTGTCGAGGATTCCGAGTTTGCGAGCTAGGATACGCGTTCCAGCCAGAGTCCCTGCGAAATGGAGTTCACCACCGCCGGCGTCGTTCCGCTGCTAGATGTGACTCCGCTTTCTCGGGTTGTTCCGCTGTTAGCATAGAGCTACCCTGGGCAGGCGTAGTATCGCCGTGCCGATGAAATCCTTGTACCCTTGTAACCTTATCCATAGTAATAAAGAGCTGATTTGTTCTATGCCAACAGTGCCGTATTCCAGAAGACTTGTCTCTGGGCTGGAATACGGGGCGTTCCGGTTTCCTCTGAGCCGGGGTGCCACAATTGCCTACTATCATTTGCATGATCACATAATCACATTGAGCACCCATTGCCATGTTCATGCTCTTGATATACCATCGCTCTATGACATCATTTTGCACAATGGTAGAGTTTGTAGCTTTGTGCACCATGACATTTACCATACCTTTGTGTGCACAACAAATGAATTTGCTCTCACAAATGCTTTACATATCATTTTACTTCATTTGACTAAGCATCTTGTGCCTTGTCACGAACAATTGGATGAACTCATGTTTACATGCTGGAAACCTTGTGTACGCTAACCATTGTATTTCCGAGTGTCGTTTGTGTTTGCTCTTTTTGCATGTATACCACTCTGGAGACACCTCGGAGTACTTGGATTGCACCATGTCTTCAACTCCGTCCAATTACAAGTCCGTCCACAACAACCGTTTCCATGGTGATGAGGATTACGATCCGAGGTCGGATCTTTCCCAAGGGGTGGGGGGAGATGATGCGGAGCATCCTACGGCCATCCCCATGTACACTTCAACTACTCCCCAAGCCCCAAGTGCACCTACGATGAGAGCTCGAGCATGTGCCATTGGACATAAGGTGAACTCTCTCCTTGTTAAACTTCCCTTGGACCCACATGAGACATGGCTACTACCTCAAACGAAGACACTTTGTGTGCTTAGGTACCAAGGAACCAACAAGGAGAAGGAATGGTGCAAGATGGACACCAAGAGCATGGAGAGGGATTTTCCCAGCACAGAGATAGAGGTACTACCGCCCAACTACCGGTCGACCGGTACAACCGCCCAACTATCGGTCCACCGGTACAACCGCTCGACTACCGCCCAACTACCGCTCCAGCTTCTGTGATCGAGCGGCACAAGACCGGTACCGCCCCAGTTACCCCGGCAAGTGAAAAGACCGGTACAACCGGTCCTACCACCGGTACAACCGGGCCATACCTTCGCGAACACCTCTAGAAACCGGTACCTGAGCTCCCAGCGGTACAACCGCTCATGTAACCGGTACAACCGGTCTGCCTGCGCGCAGTGACAAGGCAATGACCCGTGTAACCCCCAACTTACCCCTTGGACTATAAGTACTCGTCATCTAGCTCCGAATTAGGGTTAGCATTGTGATAGCTCATTTGTGAGATAGAGCCTTGCTCATCCATCCGGATCTACTCCACCGAGAGAGACCGCGGCCTCTACGGAGAAGATCCATCTTGGATTCAAGACCTCTAACGGGAAGACCTTCAAGACCTCCTCACGGAGAAGAACTTGCTACTTGTATCGTCCTTTATTGATCGTGGATCGTGTATCTCTTTGTGTTTCGAGGATCTAGCACATGTGTAATCGAATCTTATTGGTTTGAGTGAATCCTCTCGTGTTTCCCCTCGTGTTCTTCGTGTTCTCCGCGGGATCCGCTCCAATCGTGAAAGATCGGGCATCGAGGGTTCTACCCTACATCATAATTGGTGTAGATATGGTCATTGGTACAATTTGCTGATCGCAGATCTGATGGATCGCTTTGGGTTTTTTTTTTCTCGCCTACGCATAACTTTGGTCTTATATGATTTTGTTAGTTGCTGGTGTGTTTGTATGTCTTGGTGTTGACTTTGTACATCCTACCTATGCAGAGATTTGGTGTGTGCTCATAGTGTTTGTATCATTTTGATACTTCATTTTAAGCCAATAAAACTCATCCTTTTGTTAAAAAAATGTTATCAGATGGAAATCCTATGGACTGGGACTCTTCCGTTCTCCTTTTCCATATAATGTCATCTGTTCCAAATAAGGTCGGGCCGGGCTGGGTAGCAGGCAAAGCTCAAAGATGGCGACGTAAATCATTCAAAAGAAGAAGAAAAAAGAGCTACGTAAGACTGAACTCCATCGTTGCTTATCAAGTACGTCCATCTGGACCGGAGATAATCTTATCCTTACCATCAGAGCGTGAGTTAATTAATAGGCTGGGAGGGCATTTGATTATTAAAATCGAGTGGCTAGAAAACAAAGATGTTGGAGATTTAGCCAGCTGCACGCATGTCGATCCAACATCCAAGAGCAAACACGAAGCTATTGGTGGTCCGTCCTTCTTTATCGTTTATTGGCCGGTAGCACTCCAGCAGGAGACATGACGACTGGCTGTTAGCTAATCTTAGCTGCTATATCCCTAATCTAGAGGTGGCCGAGCATCGTTCCGTGATCAACCTACGAGATGCTACTCCGTTGCTCGATGATTGTTGAGAGGACCCTGTAACTATAGCTCATCACCACAGCCTCTCTAATGACCTTCTCTCCCTCTACCTCTCGTCAGGACATGGCCGGCACTGTAGCTGGCCAGTCCTTTCTCTCTCTCTCTGTGCTCCGTGACCGTGATGAGAGAGGAGAGAGAGCGAGAGTGCATGTATGTATGCGTGTGTGTGTGTGTGGGAGTGAGTATGAGTGAAGAGACCTGTGGTTGGTGCTGTTGGGATGAGCTGTCAGCAGCATTAGATGCTCCCCCCTCTGACACCGCGCACCTGCGATGTCCCCCCTTCGCTTCGCTACCACCCTACCTTCTAGCCACCAAAAACCACCGCGGATTCCATTCGACGTGGCCCGAGTTTTGAAACACAAGAGCGCTCTTCTGCTCTGCCTTGTTGTTCAAAGGCCCTTTCCTTTTAAACCGCGCGCGGAAACGTAAGAGCATCTCCCAGCAGCTTGTGCATATTTGGTTGTCCATATGTTTTTACAGAAAATGGTCTAAAAAATTTCATCATATACACAATCAGTTTTACAGCAGATTGTCTATATTTTCTCTTATATTTTATTAATATCTTACAACTATTAAAATGCTTGTGTGTACAAAAGATAGACAATATGAAGCAAAAAACGCTCTCCAGCAGATTGTCTATAGAACAGTCCACATTTAGACAATGTCTGCCGGTTGTCCATATTTCGGCAATGTCCATCGATATTTAGACAATGTCGAGCGGTAGACTATCATATAGACAGTCTGCTGGAGAGTTTTTCTTTTTTTGCCTCGTATTGTCTATATCTCATTCTCATATAGACGACCATTTGGACATGCTGTTGGAGATGCTCTAAGAACGTAGAAATAGAAGAAGAGAAAAAATACGACTAGGATGTCACTTTGATGTGGTTCAAAGGGACTTTACAGAATTTTGTTCCTCTCCAGAGCTTGTCTGGCTTGTAAGAATGAAACCCATATATGAATTAAATTACATATAGTTGGAAAAGAAAATTTTCCATTGATTCTAACGTCGTAGAAACTTTCGTTTGTTCTAAGAAAGTTATGACATGCATCTAATCCTTTGCGTAAGTCCCTGCATTTTTTTCATGGTTAAGCCAAACAACTTATATTACAGATCCATGCGTTTGCAGTTCATGTAGGATTACATGGCATGACATCTCGACCCTACGTTTTCCTATTCCCGAGTTTTTAAAATTCTGTGAGCCAAAGAGGTCCTGGAAGATTTTAAAACACAAAAACAAATTGTAAGATGTCTTTGGATGATGGTGCACAGGAAATAAATACATGAATATTGTTCTATTGAGGAGAGAAAGTAAAGAGAGATAGAATCTAAGTGCATTTTCAGTTCTCAAATGGAAAACAAAACGTGGTTTCAACTCACATCAGGATTGATATGGAGTGCAAAGCATATGAATGAGTTCCATGAAAAAAGGTACTCCGATCCTATAATCAAAGGGTCTTTGCACGAAAAAAATACCTAAGGATTCGAATCCTACAAAATTCATACATCCAAGTGAGCCCTAGAAAAACATGTGTCATGTAGAGTCTTTCCTAGTATAACGACACACTAGTGCTAGTACATAGCAAAAAATTGATGCCACATACGTATAGAAATAGGAAGTAACCATGGTTAAAAGAAGGATTTCGCTACAAATCTGACTTTGGATTTTTAACCATGGCAAATCTATTTTTTTATGGCAAATTTAGTTAACGCGAGGATGGCAATTTTCTTTAGCAAGCATGACAAATCCTTGTCATGCCATCCTCACAACAAGTAAATTTGCCATAAAAACATTCGATTTGCCATGGTTAAAAATCCGACATCAGATTTTTAAAAGAAACAGTACCACCCACTTGTAAGTGAAATAGGCAGCAGAAAGAGACAACAACTTACCACATAGCGTCTAACTTGTGATTCCGCATAATATATCAGGTTTACAAAATTAGCGCATATCGGAGTGCGCTCAATTTCTTGTTGCCCCTCCCCACTATTTTCTTTTACCTTATGTCTTATCTTAAGTCTCATACATATCATCAACAATGCCGAGAAGAGCTTTTAAAATCGGTTGACTTTACCGCTGCTAGATATTAAAGACCATGACCAAATAACACACGGAAAAGAGTGTCTAAACAAGTAATACAATACCTTATCCATGCTCTCTTTTATCAATTCTCTAAATGTCGTTTTACAAGTTTTATTTCTAAGCTACTTTAGTGTACTAATATTAATTTACCGTTATACGTGTATGTTTTTGCTATCAATGTTTTTTTTTTGAGAAAAAATTGCTAGTAGTATTGCTTTTTTTTTTGCGGGCATGACATTTGATTTAACATAAAGAGTACAATGGATTGGACAAACTGAAATGGGTATGAGAACAAAAATATGAGAGCTGCATCAAGATTTTCTGAAATAGGTATTTTTTCTGAAAAGGAAATAGATATAATTAACTCCATTGCTTGCATCTTGGTATTTCTCTATGCCACCGGATGATGAAACAGATGACCAGATTTGTACAAATTGATCCAACCTCATAGATTTGAAGAAGGGCATGCACCATACTTATCATGCTAACTAGGTGCTTCATATTTTTTGTTTTTCTATTTTAAAAGGAGTATTCTGGTCTCCGTATCATTGTAACGCACACGGCTATATGTGCTTCGTATTTTTACAAGAGGTGGATCAACGAGGAGCTGGGTACATAGTAGGGGGGCTTCTACCGTTTGTCAACTTTCTGTCCGGGCGCAAAGAAAAAGGATTCCACTCTGTCCAGCTTTCTCCGCTCTTTGGGTTCATCATTCCAAGGTCCCACGAGCGGCCTGGCTCAAGCTGCTATACTCGACTCCACGCTCACACACCACAGCTCACTCCGTACAAAAACTGAAAAACTGAACCGCAAAGGAGAATTCAGTAAGTGAGCAACTCGAGCACATCATGCATCGTCAACTGACCGAAGATTTCATACAGTTAAGAAGAAGAAAAATCCGAAGATTTCATAAGTATGGGACGAGGTGATGATATTATAAGTGCTACTCTCTCCGTCGCATAATTTTTGTAGTGGTTTTAGTTCAAATTTAAACTAAAACCACAACAAGAATTATGAAATTGAGAGAGTATGTATTACAACAAATTTAACACGAAAATATATGTGATTACTTCATACATCGTACGTGTTTCCCAGCAAAAAAAAAATACATCGTACGTGTTATATAAGTAACAAGTCACACATTCAACAAACCGTCTATATACAATGACAGAACAGTATATGATGCTCTTTTCTGCAATAGTGATGATAGATATATGTCCGTATTAATTGGTGTTTCAAGCAAGGGTGTAGGACGTACTTGCAAAAAATTCCTATAGGAATGATAACAACTTCTCTGGAGGTCATGCATCGGGTTTGATCCATGAAGAGATGGGACTGCAACCACCACCGGCCATCCAATCAACGTTTAGTTCGATAACACTAAACATTTGACGTTCTCTAATAAATTGAGAAAAGAGGTAGCACATGGTGAAATAAGTAGATTATAAGGTTAAATATTACTCCTATAAATAATAATAGGATGGACGTCATGATGTCATAATAAAATAAGCAAAACTGATGGTCTGACGTCTCTGGTAAGGGATTTTCAGCGAAAGTCCAAGTTGCCATGCGAAAACATATAAAATCGACATGCTGTTTGTAATGGATTTGCCATGCTCTGAAATGAAATTTGCCATCTTGTAAAAAAAATGGCAGACAAATTACCAAGCCATGGAGAGAAATTGCCATGCGTTCGATCTTGATCCGATGGCTCCGAGGAAATTCGCTGGAACCCCCAGAAATCTGGCGTTCACACATTATTAAAATCCTAAAATAAATATACATGCTAAAAAACAGCTGTATTCCCATTTCAAAATCTTAATTGGATTCACAAATCCCAACCTCGCAATTACCACAAATCCAAATTTGGCAATGTTTAACCCCCAATTAGCTGGCCAATTGATTGGCCAGGTCATGATCCTCACCCAGCAGCTAGCTGATACACACCACGCGGTGCAAACTTGCCCTACCCAACGCAAACCATGGTTGGTTATGGTTATATAAGAGAGGAAAGCTAGGAAGGCTACGGAGGAGTAGGTCCCAACAATGGTGGTTTTCTGGGGTTTAGGACGGTCATACTCAAAATCCAAACCTACCAACCCCACACCTCTCCCTCTCTTCCACCTCTGAGTCTGACCTCTCTCTCCTCCCGCCGCTATCCCAGCCCCACACCTCCTCCCACACCCCACCCCACCGCCGCGCGCACGTGCGTCGCTCTTCTCCTCGGCTCCGGCCAACAGGCGCCGCCGTCCGACGCATGTAACTGTGCCTAGCTGTCTTCTCTTCTCATGGACCAGCAGGGGGCGGCGCCGTCCAGCAGCACCAGCACCAGCACCAACAGCAGCCGCAGCACGTCGGACCACCCCCACCACGCGTCGGCCGCCGGCCACCACCACCCCTTCTACTACGCTGCCGCGGCGGCTACAGGCGCCACGCCACCGCCGCCGTTCATGGGCTCGCTCGCGATGGTTCCCGCGGCTACCCCGGCGGGAGGGCAGACGGCCAACCACAGCCAGTCCATAACGGTGGCCGAGCCGTCATCAGAGAAGAAGGTGGCGAAGCGGCCGACCAAGGACCGGCACACCAAGGTGGATGGGCGCGGGCGGAGGATACGGATGCCGGCGCTGTGCGCGGCGCGGGTGTTCCAGCTCACGCGGGAGCTCGGCCACAAGACCGACGGCGAGACCGTCGAGTGGCTTCTGCAGCAGGCCGAGCCCGCTATCGTCGCCGCCACCGGCACGGGCACCGTCCCCGCCAACTTCTCCACCCTCGCCGCCTCCCTCCGCCCCGGCGCCTCCTCCCGTGGCGCGCCCTTCCAGCACCACCTCCAGCACCAGCCGCAGCACGACGTGGCTGCCATGCTCGGGTTCCATGGCCACCATCAGCACCAGCTGCTCCCCCCGCCGCAGCAGCAGCAGCACCACCACCACCAGCACCCGGAGGCGCCGCAAGATCCTGGCGCCGGGGAGTTCATGAGGAAGCGATATAGGGAGGCGGACGACCTGTTCAAGGACACCGGACGCCATCAAGACCCGGAGGGCGGCGGCGAGCGCCCGCAGAAGCCCAGGCCGGCGCCGCCACCCACTGCTGTTTCGGGTGCAATGTGGGCCGTGGCGCCGAACAGCGGCGCAGGCGGCGGCGGCGCCTTCTGGATGCAGCCGGCATGGGCCTTCGGCGCCGGGAACACGGTGCAGGCGCCGCTGCAGTTCATTTCAAGAAGCAGCTTCCCCGGCGGGATGGGCGACACGAATCTCGGCATGCTGGCGGGCCTCAACTCCTGCGGCCGCTCCACCGGCGGCGAGCAGCAGCAGCAGCAGCCGCAGCAGGAGGAGGAGGAAGGGCAGCCTCCCGAGATGGATCAGCACCGCCGGGGCAGCACCAGCGCCGGCGCGAACGGCCACGAGGCCGGCCACTCCGCCGCAAGCCCGCAGTAAGCAAGCAACGAGAGCCATCCGTTTGGGCAACCAATCATGCAAGCATCTGGCATGGTGATGAGGGAGAGTGTGTGGAGCATTTTAGCTAGTTGTTGCTGCACTAGTTAATTAATCAAATCAACCAATTGTTTAGTTTGTTCTTTTCTATTGGGATTATTTTAGTTTGCCGTTCATTAATCCATGGTTTGTGCTGATGGAGGTGATGATTAGCAGTGGGTCCAATTGAACCAGGCACTATTTGTTTTTAAGGCAACAAGGCTGAGTTTTGCACATTTTATCGTATCAGTTTTCTATTATTGCTATATATCATGGGGAATCTATTTGTTCGATGCAAGTAATCCATGTTTAGAACGAGGTGATTTTCCATAGAATTCTTGCCAGGGCAAGAAATGCTTGGAAGACGCAGCACTTTAACAGAACTATAACTAATTGCCATGCGTTGCAACAGGGGCATACCCTATTATAGTGATTCAACATCAATTTTGCCCGACATATATACTCCTACCATATTCTAGATTTTGATAAGATTTAATTTTATTTAAGTATAGGTAGGGAAAGGCAAGGAAAAATTTAATTTAATTAAGGTTTGACAAGATTTAATTTGATTTAGGTATGGGTAGGAGAAGTCAAGTAAAATTTTGATCTGGTTAAGATTTTGATAAGATTTGATATTGGAGAAGTACCAATTTGATTTAGATTATCTCAAGTTATTGTATTTACGTTGCTTTTTATTTTGTGTGCCTATGGTTGAGATTACAAAAAAATCAACAGAAAACTAAAAGGGGGGAGGATGTGGGGAGGAAAAAACCCACGGAGGTGAGGCGAACCTACTGACCCTCCTTTAATAATAAAGATTAGGGAAGCAAGATATTCGATCTAGCGTTCCAAATAGGCCTATAACGTCGTTCCTAATGCTTTTAGGTTTTAATTGGTCTTAAAGTTGTGGTAGTTCCCGTCGAATTTTAGAAGAAAAAACAGCTATGTCCATAATACTAACTTAGGTACGAAAATCCTCTTGAAGGGTTGTTTAATAAAATGTAATCCTAGATTTTACAGTATAAATTAGAATTTGCGGTGCAGGAATCCTCATAGACTAGAAAACCGCTATGCTATGGCACAACAGTAGAAAAACACTAGTTTATGGTGCACCTGACAATAGTGCTATCCATCATGTTGAACCTTTCCTCCATATTCTCATACTCTTCCCCGCAAAAAAAAAAGAGACAGAATATATTCTCATATTCTTGAGATTCTCTGCATCTTCACATTTTTTGCTGCACAGACTCCCTCTCCTATTTCAGCAACGTGAATCTCTCACCACTAACATAAATCTTTGTTACTTAATTAAACCAACTAATTGTTTCGTTTGCTATGTTGTATTGGGAAATATTTTCTTTAATCCGTTTGTGCTTATGGAGGTATAACTGAATCAAGCCACTATTTGTTTAAGGTTCATCCATCTTAAAGAGGCAAGGTTTTTCACATTTTAACGCTTTCATTTAATATCGCTCTTCGATTTCTCAGTGATATTTGGAATACCTACATTTTATTTAAAAAGTTAAGAAGCAAAAATATTGACCTAGCGAATTTGTGTAAGAAATGTAACGTTGCATTCCAAAAAGTGTACTTTTATAGAATGTATGGACATCTCAATAATGCTTTACGGGTGTACTTTTAGTCGGTGCTACAGAGTGGGAATTCTCCTGAAATTTTAGAGAAACAATCTTGTGAAAACACAAACTTTAGGTATTAAATGATACTAAATTGTTGTCTCAAAAATGCACTTTTAGGGTTCTCCATAAATTGGTGCTTATGATATCTCTAGCCAAACACCTAAAAGGGGTTAACTCCTCAAAAGATTCCAAAAGATTCCCTTTCGAGTAGTTAAGCTGCATCTAGTTGAACTCCTATTTGCTTTAGCTACTCAATTTTTTTAGGAGAAGCCTCCTTCGGCTCTCAATTTTGAGCGACCGAAAGGAGTTCTCAACAAAAGATTCCCTTCGCTCAATGGCCTCCACCACAATAGTACCTCTGCTGCTTTCCTTTCCCTTGCCGACCACCATGCACGACAGCCGACACCCCGCAACCCCACCGACTCTCGACCCAATCACCGCATATCTTCCCTGCCGCCATCAGAAGCTTGTGGGCGAATAACGCAACTAGAGAGATTTGTTTCATCCAAAACGGAACTGGCAGATAACCACGATGGTGTAGAGCACCCGCAGGGGAGCTAAATGTCGCTGAAATCTCGGCCACGGCAGCGTCCTTCCTAAAAGCCTGAGTTCGACCATGCCGGGCTTGCCTACGATGGGCAAGAACGAGTTCGAGGAGAACTGAGCTCTCGAAGCCTACATGACATACCATCAACCCCGCTATCCACCCACGGCCTCGACATCGCTGCAACGCTGCCCGTGGCGGTTCTCACCTCCTCCGCCCGCAATGTGGTCGAAGAATTGCCTAGGTGATTTTTTTTAATTGTTGTGTTACTGTTGTTTTGTTAAGAATAAGGATGGCCAGTGATGCTTGGATCAATTGATTGCATGCACCGGACATGGAAGAATTGTCCGGCGAGAGGGCATTTACAAGATCCAACCATCATTCTTGAGGTTGTTGCATCAGGATCTATGTATTTGGCAATCATTGGATTGTTTGGCTCTCATAATGACCTGAATGTGTTTTCGGGGTCACCGTTGTTTGGAAGTCTTGTTGCCGAAGATGCTCGACCTTGCAACTATGTCGACAATGGCCATCGGTACATGATGGGCTACTACCTTGCAGATGACATCTATCCTCCAAGGGTCGCATTTCTGAAGACAATCCAACGTCCTCAAGGCAACAAGAGATTCCACTTTGCAACATGTCAAGATTCGGCAAGAAAGGATGTTGAGAGAGCTTTCAGAGTCCTTCAAAAGTGCTTCTGTGATTATTCGTGCCCTGGTCGAGTATACGAAGTCACATGTCCTATGGAAAATCACGACATGTTGCATCAGCTTGCACAAAACGACCATTGAGAATGAGAGAGGCATATAAGAGAACTTTCAGTACATCTCCAATGGAGATCCTGTCGAGCCAGAAGACAACCACAAAAGAAAGATTAGAGCAGATATAGCTCAAGAGAAGAAGATAAAAAGGACCATGGTTTGAGATAAAATGAACAAATGAAACCATCATTATCTTTTGTGGGCTAGGTTTATGAACAGGGATGGACCATTCCTGCAACTGCATACGACGCCAATGCTCCAAACCGTGACTTGTGGCTGTGCAATACCAATGTTGAAGAATAGAATCCACCTGGTACTGCTTGCCAAACTAGGGCCGTACCGGGAACCAATCCTGGCTTCGCCATCGGGACGTGAAGTGATTGAACTCAAGGGCGTGTTTGGTAGCCCGCTTACGGGCCAACTAGCCCGCACAGGACGAAACTAGGTTGTTTGGCTGCTCGCATACACTATTTGGCTCGCATTGCACGAAGATTAAAGCACCCCCAGCCAGGCCCGCTAGGAATGGCCGAATCGGTAGTTTCTAGCGAGCCAGGCTCGGTCGAGGCAGGGGGGAACGCGGTGCTGAGCTCGTGCGACCACGGAAATGGCACAAGCTCGAGCGCATCTTCGAAAAATCGGCGAGACCATTTCGGCTCACCTCCCGCCGATTCGGTCGCCCTACATTGCCCCCTTCGCCTCACTGCCGAAACTCCCGCCAACATTCTCCCCCCTTTCGAGCTTTCTCGCAGACGCGCATCGGCACCAACGAGCAGGTAAGCGGCGCTCCTTCCCCGTCTGGCGGTCCACGGCGGCGGCGACTCATGACCTTATCTTCTCCGACCGTTTTGGCGTCTCCCTCAAGCTACAACGATGGCCTCTGTGAGTTCAGTCACCCCCTTCTCTGTAGTCGATGTAGGTAGATCTGAGACCATGTGGTAGGGTTTGATGTTCGAGCTTGTGGTAGGGTTTGATCTGTGAGCATCCTCTAGCATGCTAGGGTTGTATTGGGGTGACGATCTGTGAGATTGTGATCTTGTAGCATGCTAGGGTAGTGTTGAACACACTGGATTGGTAGCTAGTTGTGATGTATGCTGCTCATATCATGCTATGTTGAGCTAGATTGTCTGGTAGTGTCTGTGTTATGCTCATTGTCAATGTGTGTTGCGATTGTAGGACATGACCACGCAAACGCAAGATCTTAGCCAGGCCCTTGTCCTGTCCGAAAGCCAGTTCCCTCCATACTATGTCGAGGACTTCCAGCCCCTCTTGATGAACAGATGCTTCCTGATTCAGATGTGTTCGAGGTTTCAGGCATGGGTCCTCCTTTTGTACCTATAGCCTTTGTGCTCGCTAAGCCAAGTGATGCCGCTGCTAACGCTGCGCAAACGGCAGCAGCAAAGCGAAAGAAGGATGGTAGGGGGAACAACATGAAGTGGCAGTCGTTCATGTCCATGTTTGTGCTTAACAAGATGTGGGAGCTCATATTTAACGGGGTTAGGACTAACAAGGGCTTCAAGGAGGTGCACTTAAACATCATTGCGAAGCAGGTGTTCGAATTCTGTGGCCAGGAGGTGACCTCCACCCAGGTCTACAACCACCTCAGGAAGTGGAGAGCTCAATGGATCACAGTGTCCAACCTCAGAGACCTTAGCGGCGCCTCATGGGATAGAACACTTGCTCGATCGTTCTAGAGGCAGAGCACTACACCGGTCACGTTGCAGTTAGCTCACACCCCCCTTGTTTTTCACATTTGTCAATCATTGCCTTCTCGCAACTAACAACACCGTATTTCTTTCTTAGGACCACCCCAAAGATGCTAAGTTCCTCAATGCATCCATCCAGAACCGCAACTAGATGCGACACATCTTCTCCTTTGGGCTGGCAACTGATACGTCTCCATTGTATCTACTTTTCCAAACTCTTTTGCCCTTGTTTTAGACTCTAATTTGCATGATTTGAATGGAACGAACCTGGACTGACGCTGTTTTCAGCAGAATTGCCTTGGTGTTATTTTTGTGCAGAAATAAAAGTTCTCGGAATGACCTGAAACTTCACGGAGAATATTTTTGGAATAAATAAAAAATATTGGCGAAAGAATCAACAGAGGGGGACCCACCTACTGTCCACAAGGGTGCAGGGCGCGCCCCCTGCCTTGTGGGTCCCTTGGACTTCCACCGACCTCAACTCCAACTCCATATATTCACGTTCAGGGAGAAAAAAATCAGAGAGAAGGATTCATCGCGTTTTACGATACGAAGCCGCCGTCACCTCCTATTCTTCATCGGGAGGCCAGATCTGGAGTCCGTTCGGGGCTCCGGAGAGGGAAAATCATCGCCATCATCATCACCAACCTTCCTCCATCACCAATTTCATGATGCTCACCGCCGTGCGTGAGTAATTCCATCGTAGGCTTGCTGGACGGTGATGGGTTGGATGAGATTTATCATGTAATCGAGTTAATTTTGTTAGCGTTTGATCCCTAGTATCCACTATGTTCTAAGATTGATGTTGCTATGACTTTGCTATGCCTAATGCTTGTCACTAGGGCCCGAGTGCCATGATTTCATATCTGAACCTATTATGTTTTCATGAATATATATGTGTTCTTGATCCTATCTTGTAAGTTGTAGACATCTATTACGTGTTATGATCCGCATACCCCAAGGTGACAATAATTGGGATTCTTTCCGGTGATTACCGTAGTTTGAGGAGTTTATGTATTCACTAAGTGCTAATGCTTTGGTCCGGTTCTCTATTAAAATAAGGCCTTAATATCCCTTAGTTTCCATTAGGACCCCACTACCATGGGAGGGTAGGACAAAAGATGTCATGCAAGTTCTTTTCCATAAGCACGTATGACTATATACGGAATACATGCCTACGTTATATTGATGAATTGGAGCTAGTTCTGTGTCACCCTAGGTTATAACTGTTGCATGATGAATGCCATCCGACATAATTATCCATCATTGATCCATTGCCTACGAGCTTTTCACATATTGATCTTTGCTACGTTACTTTTCCGTTGCCACTGTTACAATTGCTACAAAACTGTTACTGTTACTTTTGCCACTGTTACCGTTACTTCCATACTACTTTGCTACTAAATACTCTGTTGCAGATATTAAGTCTTTCAGGTGTGGTTGAATTGACAACTCAGCTGCTAATACTTGAGAATATTCTTTGGCTCCCCTTGTGTCGAATCAATACATTTGGGTTGAATACTCTACCCTCGAAAACTGTTGCGATCCCCTATACTTGTGGGTTATCAGCAACCGGCAAGCATGCCATGGGCTCCGGTGAGCCTCTCGGTTCGCCCATGCCTGAGTTCCCAGAGACCCCGGACGCAGAGGCAGACCTTGATGGCCCTGACAAGCCCTTTGAGCACGTCCCTGTGCTTGATAGGAAGAGGAAGAGGGGCGACTTTATGGAAGAGGAGAGCAGTGTCTTCACTAGCATGACTGAGGTCGTGAAGGAGGTGGCAATTACCATCGGGGAGAGCAAGTCCATCGATGTCCACCCTGAGTTGTACACCGCCATCATGGACCAAGGTGGCTTCAGTAGGAGGCTCTGACGGCTGCTCTGAGCCACCTGCTTGACAACAAGAACTAGGGTGTGGGGTTTGTTGCCATGGCAGACGCTCACAGGGAGCCCCGACTCAGGAGCTGGCTTGGCAAGCACTACTACTAGACGTAGTGTTGCCTCTCATTACCGCGTTCATGATCCTCGGCGGTGATGGCGATTGCGATGATGATGATGATGCCGACGTACATTTTTTCTAGCTAGGGCTTGAAAAATATTTGATGGTTTGTATATTTTGCTGAGGTGGTATATAATAATCCCTCACGATGATGGTGAACTTGCGGTGGTAGGATTACACCCTCTTTTGGATGTGGTGATAGGATGACACCATAGTAGTGCTAGGTTGAACTTGCTAAGTATGATCATGCATGCTTACTACTGCTCTTCTGCTCCATTGCTTGTTGTTTGTGTGCTCCATTGCTTGCTGCTTCAACTATCATTCTTGTGCACTGCTAGGACAAGTGGTATGCGGTGTTCATCGGGAGGGCTCCAGGGGTTTACAGATCATGAGAAGTTTGCAATGAACAAGTGTCAGGGTACAGCAACATCAGCCACAGAGGGTTTAAGACTAGGCAGACGGCAGAAGATGCTTACTTCAAGTTTGTGCGAAAACAGACATGCAAGGTTGAAATTAGCAAGGCGGCGCCACACTTTGGGGTGAAGAACTTCATTCTCATCCTGCAGTTTGTCACCATTGCAGTGTTGTGGCATTGGTGTAGTCGTTGTGATTGTGTGTAAGGTGCAGCAGCTAAGCTCACCACGTAGAGTACAAGGTTAGCACACCTCGATGCTTGTGTGCAATCAAACAACGTGTACGTGTATGAGTTCAGACGATGCAGGACGTCAAATACCATGCCCAAACCTATCTTCTAATGCAGGCAGAGGGTATGCAATCAACCAAACTAGGTGCAGATATTGGTTTTTAGTCTATTTTCTCTCAGCCAGACCCAGCTGAAAAATGTATGCACACAAAAACTGAGATGACAACCAAACACGCCCCGAGTGAACCTCCAGTCCTCTCCCGTGTTGTGCGTGTCCCAGTTTCCGACTTGTACGTCGCCTCAT
This sequence comes from Thinopyrum elongatum, assembly GCA_011799875.1. NCBI lineage: Eukaryota > Viridiplantae > Streptophyta > Magnoliopsida > Poales > Poaceae > Thinopyrum > Thinopyrum elongatum. The sequence goes on along the minus strand of CM022300.1, from coordinate 86,177,019 downwards.
TGCAGGTTAACTATGGGATTTCCTCCAAGTGGTTAACCTCCGTGTCGGTTTTTGCAAGTAATGATATTTGGCGGCTGCTTACGGTTTCAAACTGACATAGACCGGAGTCGTTCATGTCCACAATCGCCTGAAACCGACGCCCGTGCCAACGAGTTGTGCGATAAAGATGGGTTGAAAAATTGATGCCACTGCTACTGTGCACATGGCCAACTCATTCTCATGCTTGCGAAACGAAAGCGAGAGCCCAGTTGTGCATCCTTGGAACCATACATACCCCCTAACCTGCCGACAGAATGCCAACTCAGCTACACCCCACTGAAGCCACACAGGAAAGATTAAACAGATCCTAACAAGCACCAGGCTCGCCTTCTCCTTCAGATGAAAGCACTCTGTCCTATGCTAAACCCATGCTCATGTGCGAAAAACGGCGATTTTTCTAGCGCACGCCAAAGGCACTTCAGCTTGCGCATCGGTCGCCACGGCACATGAAAAATGACATGAGCTCCATTCCAGGAGGCGAGCTTGGCCGTGAAGGGAACACAACATAAACATGACAGTTTGGAACATGGAATGTATGCCACATTGGATGACGAAGGGAAACAAACAGTTTAGTAGGTCTACCACACAAATCAAAGTCGGAAGGTGTGTGTGTTGCTCTATTATGTACATACAATCTTCTCCGTTGCTGGAGAAGCGGCTTCAAGAGACATCAGGCAAGTTAGGGGTTGCCTCTCGTCGGACGGCATACATGGTTCAGCTTCTTGGCGTGGTCCGGCCGATGGTGCTGGGTACGGCACATGAAACCGTACCAGCAACTATCCCTGTCAGCAGCATCAGCTGGAAGAAGCTGGAAAACAAACATCCCCATCACCATCAAGATACAGATAGGATACATGAAGAATAAATAAGGAATGCAGGGGGGGTATGCAGTTGTTAAGGCATTGATTCAACAAAACAGCTGTATCAGAAATCTATTGCTTCAGATAATCTGTCGGATTCAAACAAGATTAACTTGGAACTGGTGATCATACCATTTTATGCAACCCTTTTAATAACTTATCTCAATATATCAACCGTGCTTTGATATTGTTGTCAGCTTGGGAGGAATTTTATGCTTATCAAAACGAATTACTACTAGTTTAGGCCCATACCAAACAAACAGGTAGGGAACCACAGGAAAATCAGACAGTTAAAAACCATTTAGCAATGTATATTATATAATGGTCTGAGATGTAACGGCTTTTATGCTCTTGGGAAACCAGCATATACTACTACATTTCACAAAGCTGTAAGCCTTAAATTTATCGTATTTAAATGACCAATCTGCATTCAGTACCATGTACCTAGTATTGTACTGGATTATTGTAAAGGCTTTTATTCTAGTTGGCAAAGCAACTCCAGGAGTAGTATATGGTAAGTCTTGTGGACGTCAATTTTTGTATCAACTCTGGTAGTAGTATATGGTAAGTCTTTTGTGGACATCAATTTTTGTATGTCAACTAAATACGTGCACTTACAACATTGAGATCTCACTACAAATAGTGGAAGGCATATCTAACATAAGCTAACCGATTAGCATAAGCTCATGAAAGTACGAACTGACTGTAAGAATTAATAGTATACATACATTTCTGGGCGTTGACACGCGGAACCAATACAGCAGAAAATCAACGAACTTGTTGTAGCAATGGCTGCATTCATTTGAATCAACAAAATCAGCAAAGGCACCAAGATGAAATTAAGAAACTATTCTTGTCAACTCAGGAAGCAATTACTTGCAAAGGTATGTCCTGGAAGTAATTGCCTCAACATTATTCAGTTGCAGCCTTGAGCGATCTGCATGCAGCAAGAGCATCATATCGATAATGATTCAAATATGATATATATCAGAACGTTTCCCTATCAATGTGGGCACACGCAACAGGAGTATAGTCCTCCGTTCCAAAATAATTGAAGTTCTAGGTTTGTTCCTAAGTCCAATTTGTTTATGTTTTGACCAACTCTGTAGAAAGATGTGCTAAAATGTACAACACCAAATACACATAGTACAAAAATATATTCCGCAAAGAATGTCATGAGAGTAATTTGATGTTCTAGATGTTAATATGTTTTTCTAGACTTGGTCAAACTTAAACAAGTTTGACTTAGGACAACCCAGAACTTCAATTGTTTGGAACGGAGGTAGTATTGCATAAACCAGGTGCCAAATAACACTCAAAGTAAGCTTTCCTTCAAATCATGCATAAAGTCATATACACCAGTATTTTATCTTGTCAAGATAGAATTGAAGTTTCTAAGATAATTTCTTCACAGCTATCACATATGCACCAAAACAATATTCAACTGAAATAAACAGAACATTACCAAGTTCCTTATTATCAAACTTTGCTATCCACTCAGAGATTACAGCTTGCAACGTTTTGCCAGATTTCTGTATGCACCTTTCTGTGATCTAGAGAGGAGAAACCACAGTTCATTCACACATGAAACTACCATCAAGGCCATAAATGATAAGGGATAAGATCAAGATGGAATATTCCTACATCTTTTTCATATGGATTCCCCCCATGAAGCGTGTCCGGAAGTCTAGAGATATGGTGCTGAGAGATCTGGAATAGTATGTACACATCATGTCAAAACATTGCAATTGATGTGTATGATGAGAAGGTACATCAGGGCTTTAAAATATAGGAGAGACAGATTGGCTTACCATCCTGAAAGTTTCCTGGTTGCAGATTAGATTACAATGACTTGAATTCGCTCCTTGAGAATACCAATAAGCTCCACAAAATGATCCATCACACCCCAAACCTGCAATATAAGTATGGTAGGTCAGCGCCAAGAGTGGTCTCATAAAACTAAAGTAAAGTAGGAAGAAGAGCAGTCAAACTGCTCATAGCAACTGCACCTTAAGAAATTTACTGAGAGGCAAGTAAGAATAATGCTTATACTATTCATGCAGATTTATGCAATAGAATAGCCTTAAGGAAACTAACTAATGACGAATATCTAAGGAAAGCCAAGAATAATATTAAAACACCAAATTTGCAGTTCAACGATGTAGCACTGCATCAGTAGTATTGTAGTGTTAAATAGCATATCAAATGAACAAAATAATATAATCCATGCAATTAACAAGAATACAGACGATCAAAATCGGCAATTACATTTTTGTATACTGGTGTTAGGCCTAGCTGGCATCATTCCTCCACATCCATTACACTGTATGTGTGCTGCTCGGGGACTGCATCTAAATCCAGCAAATTCTGTACCTGCAATAGTCACATGTTCAAAACACAAACAAACGGATGAAACAAGTAGGCGCTGGAAGCTGAATAAAAATCTCAATTAATTATATGATTGCTCTGTTCTCTTTTAGAAGCTGTTTAAGAGTAACCCGTTGAAAACTTCAACTGATAATAAGAAGTTAAAAACAAAAGTAAGAACTGCTTTTGTCTTAACGTTGATGAAAGAATGCAGAAGTTACATCTCTAACCATATCAATGCAAAACGAATGCACCCAGTCTGAGCTCATGTGAAAAATGCACACACACACACACACTGTTATTGTACCAAGGGAACAACTTTGATAGTTATGAAAAAAAAAAAATCCAGATTCTGAAAACCTGAAGGCGAGCATGTACTAATATATGTTGATCAAAATGATATTCAAAGCGATATTCCCATATTTACCACATTGAGGACATGGAAATTCAGCTTCGTTGCTTTCATCACTTGTAGGTGGCAAAGGGCGCTTTCTTGATTGATTTTTCTGTTTTCCCAAAACCTACGGCATGAAATAACATGTCACCAACTATTTAGATTCTTGGGAATGGAGAAAGACCATATATATAGAAGAAAAGTATACTGGTAAAGTAGAAAATATAATAAAGGAACCATCTATGAACTCAGGCTCAGTAGGTTTAGCAAGGAGCAATTGTCACAAGGTCAATGGTTGCAATGATACATTTTAACTAAAAGGCGAGCAAACTTATGAAGACAACTACAGAACTTTTCATCCAATGGTACACCTGTGAATTCTTTAAACAAATTCAAATCATAACATGCTAGGTAAATATTCATTCTCGCAGGTCCCATATTCCATGAATTCCCTTGCTAAAACGTTAAGATAAACTGCTATATTCCTGTTCAATCTTAAAATTTCATCAACAAATTCACACATCAAGTTCACAAATCGAGACTAACCTTAGCTTTCATACAAAAAAAAAGTGACAGATAAGTTGTATTACAGACCTCACAAAAACGTGATATTTTCAGACCACGGAAAGATGTCCAATTTATCATGTCACAGCCTTGAATGGCTTGTATTAAGATGCTGCTAGTGATAATTGATAGATTAGCTAACCAGTTAAGTCCATGAGACTCAACTGTAAATTAAATAACTTAATCGGACGGTTAGCTACAAAGAAACTAATGGGGGCATTTGATGAAGGGTGAGGTTTTTCTTACAAAGAATCAGATAACCATGACTAAAATATGACATACTGGCGCCAGAACTGATGCATGTAGAAAATAGTGAACACCGGCAATTCTTACAGTAAGGTTGTAAACTCACAAGATTCGATTTAACTGAGGCACATGACTCTAACAACGCAACCTCATCATCAGACCGCTGTAGTGACGAAAAAGCTTGTAGTATAGCCTACAAAAAAACAATGAAAGAAAATCTAGTCCACCAATAACAATTTCAGGAACAAAATTCAAGACAGTCATTAGCACAAATTATGATACCTCTTCAATATTATGAAGGAAGTGATTCCTTCCAACTGATTGCACTGGCGTCCTACATTGTGGACAGGCAGCACTCTGGCTTTTATCGCGCGACTTGCTCGAAGACCTTCTCAACCACTCTGAGAAGCAGCCATTGCTAAATTGGAAAGGAGAAAGGATCAGCACCTAAACTTAAAAAAAAACTGAGATTGGCTAAGAAAGCTAGAAAAGTACCAGAAGTTGTGGAAGCAGGGAGCAACAGTAACAACATCATGCCACAAATTCAAGCATATGCTGCATTTTGCATTCTCAATATCGAGTAAAATCTTGACATTGTTTTTATCATGGTCCTTCGCAGCTGTTATATCAAAGGTATACACTAAATGACCTGGAAGAAAAATAAATCATGAGTATGTTACAAAATAATCCAGTTCATCTGTTCAGAATTAGAGAAGCATGAAAATTAGAGCCCTCCTAAAAGGTAAAGATTTGCTGATCCACAAGTACAAGGACTCTGTATTAATTTAATGTGGCTACAGCCTTTGCAGGTTTGACAACATTCTAAGAATATGAGTGGTAGGTTTGCAGATAGTGAGGAAGTACTGGTTTGTTGAGCAAGAAATTATTCAAGACAATCTGAATGTTGTCAGCATATACTTACAATAACACATGATATTGTTTCCTTTTGCAGATATGGAGTTCTTCAGAGTTCAGGAACACATAAATAGATGTAAGATTGTAGCATACACATGTTTCAGTTTGTAAACCTAGGAGCTACCTTACACGGAATGATACTCTTAGCTACATAAGAATTAAAAATGATCAAAGAATGCACATTTAGTGAAAAAGGCACAAAATTTTGTTAAGCTTCATAAGGCATAAAATATATATTTTCCTCTCCAATGAAAAGGGATGTAGAACATGCAGTGGAACTAATCTGTGTTGCACAAACTGAAAATAGTAAACTATATGACCTTCTTCCTGGGGTCCTGGGACAATCTTGCTCCCTGGTTTAATGTCAACCAATTCTTGTTGGATAACTCTTCCATCAACAATAATTGCATCCGAGCTTTATCAAATGGTACATGGACAATGGCAAAGTATGAACATTGGCAAGAATATAATCAATAATGGTATACAAAACACACAAGGATGACATGGCAAGCATGAAACATTAACAAGAGTCTGATAAAACAGTAAAAGGTAGAATTTAAGTTACCAAAGAGCATGGACACACTAGTACAGCTTAAGAAAAGAAAAAAGAGGCGCCTTTCTCACAAGTCAAAATTCTCTGTATCGATTCGCACCATTTCAAACGAAATCGAACCAAAAGTCGCCGAAATAGAGTCCAAACACAACCAAAATTTGCATTCTATCGCAGTCCCCTCACAAGAACAAACATGCAACAACAGTACCAATCTTACAGGACACAGCACCAAAATAGGACCTTAAAACCAGACCAAAACCCGCACATTCCTAACAAGGCGCATTCCATGAGATCGACATCACCCCAAAGAAGTACCACGAATCATACCTGAGGTTCCGGATCGTCGCCGATGACGCGTCGCTGCCGCGCCTAATCTCGCACCACGCGAGCTCCTCCCCGCCTGCGGTGGGGGCGACCAGGGAGCAGACCACGGCGTCGCCCTCTGCGACGGCCACCTCCGGGTAGGCGGAATCCGCGGGCACTGGAAAGGAATGCACGGGACGGACCAAGAAATCGGAAAGAATCAAGAACCGTGCGGTCGAAGGAACCCAAGAGAGGAGAAAAAAAACATGGAGGATTAGTTGGGTTGAACAGGCCCGATACCTAGCTTCGCCCAGATGCCTGTGGCGGCCGGGGAAGACGCGGAGGGGTTGGAGTTGGAGCACTCGCCGGAGTCCATGAGGGCAGGAGCCGGCGGTGAAGGAAAAAGGTAGGAGATGACGTGTGTGCAGCGACGCCGGCGCGTGTGCGTTCAGAGTTCGGGTTCGGCTGCCTCGTGTACGGACCTCTTTTTTATCTGTAAAATGTTTTTTTTTAGTAATTATCTGTAAAATGTTAGAAACGTCGGGTTTTTAACCAGGACAAACTGAACGTCTTTTACTAACACAAATGGAAATTACCATCCACGTGACAACTAAATTTGGGAATTGTCGTCCTTGTTACAAATCTTTTCGGTTTTGTCAAAGCACATCTGCATGTGCCATTGGGGCATATCCAACACAGGATTTTATCGGTCCGCTTGACGGTCTGGACATGCTTTCTCCCGCAAAGTGGAGACAAAGGTGTGTGTGTGGTGGGGGGGGGGGGGGGGTGCGGGAGTCCGAACAACTGTCGTGTAGGACTCTGACATCCGAGGCCCACTAAATCCCTCCTCCCGGTCCTATTTCCTTCCACTCTGTCTCTTCTCCTCCTTACTTTGCATCGGCACCCTCCACCACCACCGCCCTCGTTGTACCTCTCCGCCGCCACAGAGGCATTGTCGGACGTCCGCAACCAGCATTGACACGCCCGCTTGCCTTTACGACGGCGTTGTCCACCCTGAAGCCGTTTGTACCCAGGTACACTCCCCCTTCCCCCCCCCCTCCCCCCCCCCATCGTCGACGACCTCCACGGCGGACACCACATGCAGTATGTGTTCGGTCAAATGCCATTTACCTTAATTTTGGATGGCATGTTGTCCTTCCAGAGTACGAAGGATGGCGGGATACTCGACCATGGAGGATGAGCTGTTGTGCGATGCGTGGTTGGCCGTATTCGCGGATTTCGTAGACAGGAGCAGAGAGGGGACCTTCTGGCAGCAAGTGCATGAATTGTTTCACGCACGGAAGCACATTACGCCCTACGACATGCACATCATTCAGGAATGCAATGTGAGGTCGTTATCGTATCACTGGTACACTATCCAGACCAGCGTCACCACCAAGTTTTGTCACGTGGTTGGCCAGCTAGAGGCAATGTGACCATTGCACGCTGTGAAGGAGAAGATCATATGTTTTGCTTCTTCTTGCTCAACTTGTTTAAATCATTCATTCACTCAATGTTGGTCTACACATTATGTAGCCCGCACGCGCTGCCGTGATGTACCGCAGGATAGAGGGACGACCATTTACGTACACACTGTTGGATGAAGCTGAAGGGGCAGTATGTGTGAAACAACATTATCTGTTGATGAAAAAATTATTGGATATCGGTTAATCTCATCGAATTTGAGACGTTGTACTAGACTTATTTGCATGCTATGTGCGGATGATTTGTGCTATTTTTTATCCAAATTTAATGAAATTCGTCGTGTTTGCACGAATTTTGTCCAGTTAGCTCAAATAGTTGTTGAAATGTATGCGGGCAACGTTGGATGGCGGCCTCCAATATCAGTGTCCGCGGACTGGTTCCCTTTGTCCGTAGACAGATGATAGTGCAAATTTGTGGGTTAGCGTTGCAGATGCCCTAAGTATTGCACATCTAAGTTCTATGTCATTGAACTTACGCGGAGATTCGTGTGGATATTTTATTTTTACTTCTTTTTTCCTTTCTATGCTGATTGAATCACTTAGATGTGCAATAATTAAGACACATCTAATTGTGTCCTGGACACACTTAATCCTTTTTAGCAAAAAAAGGAATCGTCCCTCTAATTTCATATATACATTTTTTCCCAAGAAAATCACGTCTTTTTGTAGAAAGAAGAGGTTGTTACAAGAATCGTTACATCAGTCACCCTTAAGGTTAGCGCCTCCATCTTCGTGAACCTAACCAAACTACTCGCGGTATAGTTCACCCTTACACGCCTTCGGTCGTGGATTCAACCATAATAACGACTAACACAACATCCAAAAGGGAAGATTTCTGCTCCAAGACCCACTGATACAGCGAGCTGCCATACAAAGGGTTTTTAACCCCTTTTCACGACGGAGTTTTAAACCGTCGTCTTGACTGTGTGTACGATAAGGGGTCCTTCCCACACGACTCAGAAACCGTCGGGGATAGGGAGTAGGAATGCATACATTTTTGCATAACTAAGCATATGCGATGCTGGCATCTATCCCAAACGCGAGTCGTCACACAACTGTTTGTGATATGCCGAGTATCCTCACTAGTAGAAAAACTACTTTACGTGAGATACATTAGTCCCGGTTTGTAAACGGACCGGCACTAATGTGACCATTAGTGCCGGTTCCAACGACTAGGCAGGCGGGCATCATTAGTCCCGGTTCGAGCTCTGATACGTCCATTTTGCATCATGCTTTTATGTTGATATTTATTGCATTATGGGCTGTTATTACACATTATGGTACAATACTTATGCCTTTTCTCTCTTATTTTACAAGGTTTACACAAAGAGGGAGAATGCCGGCAGCTGAAATTCTGGACCGGAAAGGAGCAAATCTGAGCATGAGGACAAGCGAGGTCTAAGCATGGGGGAGTTGATATGTCCATTTTGCGTCATGCTTTTATGTTGATATTTATTACATTATGGGCTGTTATTACACATTATGGCACAATACTTATGCCTTTTCTCTCTTATTTTACAGGATTTACATGAAGAGGGAGAATGCCGGCAGCTGGAATTCTGGGCTGGAAAAGGAGCAAATATTAGAGACATATTCTGCACAACTCTAAAAGTCCTGAAACTTCACGAAGAGTCATTTTGGAATTAATAAAAAATATTAGGCGAATAAAACACCAGAGGGGGGCCACCAGCCATCCACAAGGGTGGAGGGCGCGCCCTACCCCCCTAGGCGCACCCCCTGCCTTGTGGGCCACCTGGCAGGCCCCCGATGCCCATCTTCTGCTATATGGTGTGTTTTGACCTGGAAAAAATCAAGAAGAAGCTTTCGGGACGAAGCGCCGCCGTCTCGGGGCGGAACCTGGGCAGAACCAATCTAGGGCTCCGACGGAGCTGTTCTGCCGGGGAAACTTCCCTCTGGGAGGGGGAAATCGAAGCCATCGTCATCACCAAATGATCCTCTCATCGAGAGGGGGTCAATCTCCATCAACATCTTCACCAGCACCATCTCCTCTCAAACCCTAGTTCATCTCTTGTATCCGATCTTTGTCTCAAAACCTCAGATTGGTACCTGTGGATTGCTAGTAGTGTTGATTACTCCTTGTAGTTGATGCTAGTTGGTTTATTCGGTGGAAGATCATATGTTCAGATCCTTAATGATAATTAATACTCCTCTGATTATGAACATGAATATGCTTTGTGAGTAGTTACGTTTGTTCCTGAGGACATGGGAGAAGTCTTGTTATAAGTAATCATGTGAATTTGGTATTCGTTCGATATTTTGATGAGATGTATGTTGTCTTTCCCCTAGTGGTGTTATGTGAACGTCGACTACATGACACTTCACCATGATTTGGGCCTAGGGGAAGGCATTGGGAAGTAATAAGTAGATGATGGGTTGCTAGAGTGACAGAAGCTTAAACCCTAGTTTATGCGTTGCTTCGTAAGGGCCTGATTTGGATCCATATGTTTCATGCTATGGTTAGATTTATCTTAATTCTTCTTTCGTAGTTGCGGATGCTTGCGAGAGGGGTTAATCATAAGTGGGAGGCTTGTCCAAGGAAGGGAAGCACCCAAGCACTGGTCCACCCACATATCAAATTATCAAAGTAATGAACGCGAATCATATGAGCATGATGAAAACTAGCTTGACAACAATTTTCATGTGTCCTCGGGAGCGCTTTGCTTTATATAAGAGTTCGTCCAGGCTTGTCCTTTGCTACAAAAAGGATTGGGCCACTTTGTTGCACCTTAGTTACTTTTGTTACTTGTTACCTGTTACGAATTATCTTATCACACAACTATCTGTTACCGATAATTTCAGTGCTTGCAGAGAATACCTTGCTGAAAACCACTTGTCATTTCCTTCTGCTCCTCGTTGGGTTCGACACTCTTACTTATCGAAAGGACTACGATAGATCCCCTATACTTGTGGGCCATCAAGACTCTTTTCTGGCGCCGTTGCCGGGAAGTGAAGCGCCTTTGGTAAGTGGAATTTGGTAAGGAAACATTTATATAGTGTGCTGAAATTTACTGTCACTTGTTACTATGGAAAATAATCCTTTGAGGGGTTTGTTCGGGGTATCTTCACCCCGACCGGAAGAGCAAAGAGTTGCCCCTCAACCTACTGCACCTACTGAAAATATTTATTATGAAATTCCTTCGGGTATGATAGAGAAACTGCTAGCTCATCCTTATACAGAAGATGGGACACTACATCCTGATATGCATCTAATCTGTGTGGATGAAGTTTGTGGATTATTTAAGCTTGCAGGATTGCCCGAGGATGAAGTCAAGAAGAAGGTCTTCCCTTTATCTTTGAAGGATAAGGCATTGACATGGTATAGGCTATGTGCTGATATTGGATCATGGAACTACAACCGATTGAAATTGGAATTTCATCAGAAGTTTTATCCTATGCATCTGGTTCATCGTGATCGGAATTATATTTATAATTTTTGGCCTCGTGAAGGAGAAAGTATCGCATAAGCTTGGGGGAGGCTTAAGTCAATGTTATATTCATGCCCCAATCATGAGCTCTCAAGAGAAATTATTATTCAAAAAGTTTATGCTCGGCTTTCTCATAATGATCGATCCATGCTCGATACTTCTTGTACTGGTTCTTTTATGAAGAAGGATATTGAATTCAAATGGGATTTATTGGAAAGAATTAAACGCAACTCTGAAGATTGGGAACTCGACAAAGGTAATGAGTCAGGTATAAACCTTAAGTTTGATTGTGTTAAATCTTTTATGGATACCGATGCTTTTCGTAATTTTAGCACTAAATATGGACTTGACTCTGAGATAGTAGCTTCTTTCTGTGAATCATTTGCTACTCATGTTGATCTCTCTAAGGAGAAGTGGTTTAAATATCATCCTCCCATTGAAGCTAAAGTAGTTGAACCTATTAAAGTTGAAGAAGAAACTATTACTTATAACGTTGATCCTATTGTTCCTACTGCTTATATTGAGAAACCACCTTTTCCTGTTAGAATAAAGGATCATGCTAAAGCTTCAACTGTGGTTCGTAAGAGTTATACTAGAACACCTACACCCCCTGAACAAATCAAAGTTGAACCTAGTATTGCTATGGTTAAAGATCTCTTGGTTGATAATACTGATGGGCATGTTATTTATTTCTGTGATGAAGCTGCTAGAATTGCTAAACCCGATATTAAAGATAAACATAGACCCGTTGTTGGCATGCCTGTTGTTTCTGTTAAAATAGGAGATCATTGTTATTATGGCTTATGTGATGTGGGTGCTAGTGTGAGTGCAATTCCTTTTACTTTATATAAAGAAATTATGAATGATATTGCACCTGCTGAGATAGAAGATATTGATGTTACTATTAAGCTTGCCAATAGAGATACCATATCACCGATTGGGATTGTTAGAGATGTTGAAGTCTTGCGTGGGAAAATAAAATATCCTACTGATTTTCTTGTTCTTGCTTCCCCACAAGATGACTTTTGTCCAATTATATTTGGTAGACCTTTCTTGAGTACCGTTAATGCTAAGATAGACTGCAAGAAAGATATTGTTACTATTGGTTTAGGGGATATGTCTCATGATTTTAGTTTCTCTAAATTTCGTATACAACCCCATGATAAAGAATTTCCTAGTAAGGATTAAATTATTGGTCTTGCTTCTATTGCCGTGCCTCCTACTGATCCCTTAGAACAATATTTGCTAGACCATGAAAATGATATGTTTATGAATGAAAGAAGGGAAATAGATGAAATATTCTTTAATCAAGGGCCTATCTTGAAACACAACTTGCCTGTTGAAATCCTTGGGGATCCTCCTCCACCCAAGGGTGATCCCGTGTTTGAGCTTAAACAATGACCTGATACTTTGAAATATGCTTATCTTGATGAAAAGAAGATATATCCTGTTATTATTAGTGCTAACCTTTTAGAGCATGAAGAAAAGAAATTATTGAAAACTCTGAAGAAGTACCGTGCCGCTATTGGATATACTCTTGATGATCTTAAGGGCATTAGTCCCACTCTATGTCAGCACAAAATTAATTTGGAGCATGATGCTAAACCAGTTGTTGATCACCAACGACGGTTAAATCCTAAGATGAAAGAAGTGGTAAGAAATGAAATACTAAAGCTTCTGGAGGCAGGTATAATTTATCCTATTGCTGATAGTAGATGGGTAAGTCCCGTTCATTGTGTCCCTAAGAAGGGAGGTATTACTGTTGTTCCAAATGATAAGAATGAATTGATTCCACAAAGAATTGTTACAGGTTATAGAATCGTAATTGATTTTCGCAAATTAAATAAAGCTACTAGAAAAGATCATTACCCTCTACCTTTTATTGATCAAATGCTAGAAAGACTATCCAAACATACACATTTTTTCTTCCTAGATGGTTATTCTGGTTTCTCTCAAATACCTGTGTTAAAAGATGATCAGGAAAAGACTACTTTTACTTGCCCTTTCGGTACCTTTGCTTATAGACGTATGCCTTTTGGTTTATGCAATGCACCTGCTACCTTTCAAAGATGTATGACGGCTATATTCTCTGACTTTTGTGAAAAGATTGTTGAGGTTTTCATGGATGATTTCTCCGTTTATGGAACTTCTTTTGATGATTGCTTAAGCAACCTTGATCGAGTTTTGCAGAGATGTGAAGAAACTAATCTTGTCTTGAATTGGGATAAGTGCCACTTTATGGTTAATGAAGGTATTGTCTTGGGGCATAAACTTTCTGAAAGAGGTATTGAAGTTGATAAAGCTAAAGTAGATGCTATTGAAAAGATGCCGTGTCCTAAAGATATCAAAGGTATAAGAAGTTTCCTTGGTCATGCTGGTTTTTATAGGAGGTTTATTAAAGACTTCTCTAAAATTCTAGGCCACTCACTAATCTCTTGCAAAAAGATGTTCCTTTTGTTTTTGATGATGATTGTGTAGAAGCATTTGAAATACTTAAGAAAGCCTTAATCTCTGCACCTATTGTTCAACCACCTGATTGGAATTTACCCTTTGAAATTATGTGTGATGCTAGTGATTATGCTGTTGGTGCTGTTCTAGGGCAAAGAGTTGATAAGAAATTGAATGTTATTCATTATGCTAGTAAAACTCTAGATAGTGCCCAGAGAAATTATGCTACTACTGAAAAAGAATTTCTAGCAGTTGTCTTTGCTTGTGATAAGTTCAGATCTTATATTGTTGATTCCAAAGTAACGGTTCACACTGATCATGCTGCTATTAAATATCTTATGGAAAAGAAAGATGCTAAACCTAGACTTATTAGATGGGTTCTCTTGCTACAAGAATTTGATTTGCATATTATTGATAGAAAGGGAGCTGAGAACCCCGTTGCACACAACTTGTCTAGGTTAGAAAATGTTCTTGATGACCCACTGCCTATTGATGATAGCTTTCCTGATGAACAATTGGCTGTCATAAATGCTTCTCGTAATACTCCGTGGTAAGCTGATTATGCTAATTACATTGTTGCTAAATTTATACCACCTAGTTTCACATACCAGCAAAAGAAAAAGTTTTTCTATGATTTAAGACATTACTTTTGGGATGACCCACATCTTTATAAAGAAGGAGTAGATGGTGTTATTAGACGTTGTGTACCTGAGCATGAACAGGAACAGATCCTATGCAAGTGCCACTCCGAGTCTTACGGAGGACACCACGCTGGAGATAGGACTGCACACAAGGTATTACAATCCGGTTTTTATTGGCCTACTCTCTTAAAGGATGCTCGTAAGTTTGTCTTGTCTTGTGATGAATGTCAAAGAATTGGTAATATTAGTAGACGTCAGGAAATGCCTATGAATTATTCACTCATTATTGAACCATTTGATGTTTGGGACTTTGATTATATGTGACCTTTTCCTTCCTCTAATGGGTATACACATATTTTAGTTGCTGTTGATTACGTTACTAAGTGGGTAGAAGCTATTCCAACTAGTAGTGCTGATCATAACACTTCTATTAAGATGCTTAAAGAAGTTATTTTCCAAGGTTTGGAGTCCCTAGATATTTGATGACTGATGGTGGTTCACATTTTATTCATGGTGCTTTCCGTAAAATGCTTGCTAAGTATGATGTTAATCATAGAATCGCATCTCCATATCATCCTCAGTCTAGCGGTCAAGTAGAATTGAGCAATAGAGAGATTAAATTGATTTTGCAAAAGACTGTTAATAGATCTAGAAAGAATTGGTCTAAGAAACTTGATGATGCATTATGGGCTTATAGAACTGCTTATAAAAACCCAATGGGTATGTCTCCATATAAAATGGTTTATGGAAAGGCTTGTCACTTACCTCTTGAACTAGAACACAAAGCTTATTGGGCAATCAAAGAGCTCAACTATGATTTCAAACTTTCCGGTGAGAAGAGGTTATTTGACATAAGCTCGCTTGATGAATGGAGAACCCAAGCCTATGAGAATGCCAAGTTGTTTAAAGAAAAGGTTAAAAGATGGCATGACAAAAGGATACAAAAGCGTGAGTTTAATGTAGGTGATCATGTTTTGCTATACAACTCTCGTTTAAGATTTTTTGCAGGAAAGCTTCTCTCTAAATGGGAAGGTCCTTACATTATTGAGGAGGTCTATCATTCTGGTGCCATAAAAATCAACAATGCCGAAGGCACAAATCCGAAGGTGGTAAACGGTCAAAGAATCAAACATTATATCTCAGGTAATCCCATAAATGTTGAGACCAATATAATTGACACCGTAACACCGGAGGAGTACATAAGGGACACTTTCTAGAATGTTTCAGACTCCGAAAAGGAATAGGTATGTGGTACGGTAAGTAAACCGACTCCAAAACATTTCCAATGATAATTTTTCTCCGTTTTGGAATATTTAAAAATTTAGGAAAATTAAAAGTAGTCCGAAAGAGACACGAGGAGACCACAAGGGTGGAGGGCGCGCCCTACCCCCCTGGGCGCGCCCCCCTGCCTTGTGGCCACCTCGTGTGCCCTCCGGACTCCATTTTCTTGCACAATACTTCTTTTAGTCGGTAAAAATTCATTATATAATCTCCCAAAGATTTTGACCACCGTACCACGGCAATATCTCATGTTCTTGTTTCGAGCTGTTTTTCTGACAGATCCAAATCGCCATGACGTCTCCAAGCGCCCCCAAGGACAAGTTTTTCGAGAAGGTCATCAATCCTTATCTCGCGGAGGTGCTGCAACACCCTCAAACCATTAAGATGCGTGAGGGGGTGCTGCACATCCGCGATGTTGAGGGGCCTAAGAAGACCGGAAGCATGGAGACAAGGCTCGAAGCAGTGGAGCAGCAAGTCTTCAAGTGCCAAGGGATGGTGTAACGCGGACTCAACGCCAACCACATGATGATTGCTAAATTTACTAGTGGTCACAAGCTAGATGTCGAGAACATTGGGGAGGCCATCTACAAGCTTCATGAGAAAATCGAGCATCTCCAAGCCCAGATATATGACCTGCAGAACCAAAACTGTGAGTATGAATATAGATTTAAGAGGATGAGTTTGGCTGCAGATTTGAGGATCTCAGAGACTCGTTCATCTTTCTACGATGGTGAACCTATGCCTTGGAAGACGGAGGATAAAATTCCGTCATCAACAACTCCATCATCACCACCTCCGAAGAAAGAGATATAAATACATGGGTATGGGCACTCCCCTTGGCAACTGCCAAGCTTGGGGGAGGTGCCCCGGTATCGTATCACCATCACACCTTTACTTTTACCGTTTTTCTTAGTTCGATCCTTTTAGTTATATCTTGATCTAGTAGAATAAAGTTTTTAGTATGATCTAGCTTTGAGTTTTGTTTTGAGATCTATCTATGTAATCGAGTCCTTGAGTTATATATATATAATAAAGAGTAGTTTTGAGTTGAGGGCTTTGCTTTCTTGCTATGATCTTGAGGGAATAAAATAAAAGAAAGAAATAAAAAGATCATATATTGATCCTATGGAGAGTAATGACTTCACATATAAAGAGTATGATGAATAAAATTTGTTGGGAGTTGACAAACATAGTTTTGGTCATTGTTGCAATTAATAGGAAGTAATAAATAAAGAGAGGTTTCACATATAAATATACTATCTTGGACATCTTTTGTAATTGTGAGCACTCATTAAAATATGACATGCTAAAAAGTTGATGTTGGACAAGGAAGACAACATAATGAATTATGTTTTCTTATATCCGAATAGAAGTTATATTGTCATGGATCCTCCAACATGTTGAGCTTGCTTTTCCCTCTCATGCTAGCCAAATCCTTTGCACCAAGTAGATATACTACTTGTGCATCCAAACATCCCTAAACCCAGCTTTGCCATGAGAGTCCACCATACCTACCTATGGATTGAGTAAGATCCTTCAAGTAAGTTGTCATCGGTGCAAGCAATAAAAATTGCTCTCTAAATATGTATGAGCTATTAGTGTGAAGAAAATAAGCTTTATACGAACTTGTGATATGGAAGAAATAAAAGTGACGGACTGCATAATAAAGTTCTTTATCACAAGCGGCAATATAAAGTGACATTCTTTTGCACTAAGATTTTGTACATCCAACCATAAAAGCGCATGACAACCTCTGCTTCCCTCTGCGAAGGGCCTATCTTTTACTTTTATCTTCTACCCTTATACAAGAGTCATGGTGATCTTCACCTTTCCTTTTTACACTTTTTTCCTTTTGGCAAGCACTATGTGTTGGAGAAAGATCCATATATATATATATGCACTCAGATGTAGGTCATCATAAAGTATTACTGTTGACATTACCCTTGAGGTAAAAGGTTGGGAGGCGAAACTATAAGCCCCTATCTTTTTCTGTGTCCGACTGAAGCTTTGAACCCATAAGTATCGCGTGAGTGTAAGCAATTGTGAAAGACTAAATGATAGTTGAGTATGTGGACTTGCTGAAAAGCTCTTAAATTGACTCTTTCCGATGTTATGATAAATTGCAATTGCTGCAATGACTGAGATCATAGTTTGTTAGTTTTCAATAAAGTTTCTGATTCATACTTTACCTTGTGAATGAATTGTTACTCTAGCATAAGAAATTATATGACAATATATGTTGCTGTTCCAAAGATGATCATGATGCCCTCATGTCCGTATTTTATTTTATCGACACCTCTATCTCTAAACATGTGGACATATTTTTCGATTTCGGCTTTCGCTTGAGGACAAGCGAGGTCTAAGCATGGGGGAGTTGATATGTCCATTTTGCGTCATGCTTTTATGTTGATATTTATTACATTATGGGCTGTTATTACACATTATGGCACAATACTTATGCCTTTTCTCTCTTATTTTACAGGATTTACATGAAGAGGGAGAATGCCGGCAGCTGGAATTCTGGGCTGGAAAAGGAGCAAATATTAGAGACCTATTCAGCACAACTCCAAAAGTCTTGTAACTTCACGGAGAGTCATTTTGGAATTAATAAAAAATATTGGGCGAATAAAACACTAGAGGGGGGCCACCAGCCATCCACAAGGGTGGAGGGCGCGCCCTACCCCCTGGGCGCGCCCCCTGCCTTGTGGGCCACCTGGCAGGCCCCCGATGCCCATCTTCTGCTATATGGTGTGTTTTGACCTAGAAAGAATCAAGAAGAAGCTTTCGGGACGAAGCGCCGCCGTCTCGGGGCGGAACCTGGGCAGAACCAATCTAGGGCTCCGGCGGAGCTGTTCTGCCGGGGAAACTTCCCTCTGGGAGGGGGAAATCGAAGCCATCGTCATCACCAAATGATCCTCTCATCGAGAGGGGGTCAATCTCCATCAACATCTTCACCAGCACCATCTCCTCTCAAACCCTAGTTCATCTCTTGTATCCGATCTTTGTCTCAAAACCTCAGATTGGTACCTGTGGATTGCTAGTAGTGTTGATTACTCCTTGTAGTTGATGCTAGTTGGTTTATTCGGTGGAAGATCATATGTTCAGATCCTTAATGATAATTAATACTCCTCTGATTATGAACATGAATATGCTTTGTGAGTAGTTACGTTTGTTCCTGAGGACATGGGAGAAGTCTTGTTATAAGTAATCATGTGAATTTGGTATTCGTTCGATATTTTGATGAGATGTATGTTGTCTTTCCCCTAGTGGTGTTATGTGAACGTCGACTACATGACACTTCACCATGATTTGGGCCTAGGGGAAGGCATTGGGAAGTAATAAGTAGATGATGGGTTGCTAGAGTGACAGAAGCTTAAACCCTAGTTTATGCGTTGCTTCGTAAGGGCCTGATTTGGATCCATATGTTTCATGCTATGGTTAGATTTATCTTAATTCTTCTTTCGTAGTTGCGGATGCTTGCGAGAGGGGTTAATCATAAGTGGGAGGCTTGTCCAAGGAAGGGCAGAACCCAAGCACTGGTCCACCCACATATCAAATTATCAAAGTAACGAACGCGAATCATATGAGCATGATGAAAACTAGCTTGACAACAATTCCCATGTGTCCTCGGGAGCGCTTTGCTTTATATAAGAGTTCGTCCAGGCTTGTCCTTTGCTACAAAAAGGATTGGGCCACTTTGCTGCACCTTAGTTACTTTTGTTACTTGTTACCCGTTACGAATTATCTTATCACACAACTATCTCTTACCGATAATTTCAGTGCTTGCAGAGAATACCTTGCTGAAAACCGCTTGTCATTTCCTTCTGCTCCTCGTTGGGTTCGACACTCTTACTTATCGAAAGGACTACGATAGATCCCCTATACTTGTGGGTCATCAAGCTCATCCTTCATTTTGCCCAAAATTTGGCAAGATTTGAAGGCCCCCCATCCATCCAAGTGATCACAAAGGTTAGCATCTTTGTCCTTTTATCTCTCATTGCTAGATTAGCTCTTGCAATGCTCTATAATTATAGTGATTTGTGGGTTTTACTTTGGGAGTAATTATATGTGGTAGTTTATTTGATTTATATGCAATTTGAGCTCAAATTAACTCTTAGTTTGCATATGTAGGTGTGGTTTACTTAGTGCCTTCCCGTCCCCGTCCTAACCACCGTCGACCGCCCGCACCCTCCCGTCGCCGGCACCACCTTGGTGAGCCTCTTGTTCTTATTTTTTTATTAAAAAAATAATGTTTGTGTGATTTAGATATATAGTTACTTGTATAATTTTCTTACCCGTACGTTGTTTGTTATACATAGTTGCATGGTTTTGATATCCGTCCCCGTCGGCCCTCGTCCGGTTTATGATTCGGATGTGGTATATATTCTCTTTTATAACTATTTGTTGCATTTCATGTTTATGACAATTATGCCGACCAACGTGACATATATGTTTTTATCTAGGAGGTATGTGAACCGGAAATTCCAACCGACTCTCTTATCGAGAGGTTAAATTTAGTTGAATAAGAAAACGAGTATTTGAAAGAAAAATTGAAAAGAATTGAAGAAGAGAAGATGAAACTGGAGTTGTATGTTGCCGATGTCGTCGATGATCACAAGGTCAAGATGGATGCAATGCGCTTGAAGATTAGAAAGATTAGAAAATAAGCCATTGATAGTGAGGCTTGGTATCATTATGCTGTTGGATCAATTGTTACCTTAGTTGCAATCTTGATCGCATTTGTTGTTGCATTTAAATGCTTTAGCTAGAGAGTTTGTATGTTGTTTTATGAGAATAAGTGTGTGTGAACTTTATGTATGAACTTGTATTAATTTGGTCTTTTCGGTGTTGTGTAATGAAGATGAGCCGGCAATGGATGTACGATGACCGATGCTCTCCCCAGTTCATTAAGGGCGTGCATACTTTTCTGCTTGTGGCTGAGGCAAACAAGCGAGCGGATGGTTTTATGTGTTGTCCATGTGTTGACTGTAAGAATGATCGAAATTACTCTAACTCAAGAACCATTCACGTCCACTTGTTTGAGTCCGATTTCATGTCCGGCTATAACTGTTGGACCAAGCACGGAGAAAGAGGGGGTCCTAATGGAAGAGAATGAAGAAGAAGAGGATGACGACAGCTATCCTGGCCATGGGTTCCCTGAATACGATGGTACAAAAATGGGGGAAGAAGCTGAGCCGGCAATGCGGGAAGAAGCTGAAGAAGAGGCATCAGATGAGCCCGCTGATGATCTTGGTCGAGCCATTGCCGATGCAAAGAGAAACTGCACAAGTGAAAAGGAGAGGCTAAAGTTGCAGCGCATGTTAGAGGATCACAAGAAATTGTTGTACCCAAATTGCGAAGCTGACAAGAAAAAGCTGGGCACCACACTGGAATTGCTGCAATGGAAGGCAGAGAATGGTGTATCTGACAAGGGATTTGAAAAGTTGCTGATAATGTTAAAGAAGATGCTTCCAAAGGACAACGAATTACCCGACAGTACGTACGAAGCAAAGAAGGATGTCTGCCCTCTAGGATTAGAGGTGCAGAAGATACATGCATGCCCTAATGACTGCATCCTCTACAGCGGTGAGTACGAGGATTTGAATGCATGCCCGGTATGCGATGCATTGCGCTATAAGATCAGCCGTGATGACCCTGGTGATGTTGAGGGCGAGCGCCCAAGGAAGAAGATTCCTGCCAAGGTGATGTGGTATGCTCCTATAATACCACGGTTGAAATGTTTGTTCCAAAACAAAGAGCATGCCGAGTTGATGCGATGGCACAGAGAAGACCGTAAGAAAGACGGGAAGTTGAGAGTACCCGCTGACGGGTCGCAGTGGAGAAAAATCAAGAGAAAGTGGCGGGACTTTGTAGATGAAGCAAGGAACGTATGGTTTAGTCTAAGCGCATATGGCATTAATCCTTTTGGGGAGCAGAGCAGCAATCATAGCACCTGGCCTGTGACTCTATGTATGTATAACCTTCCTCCTTGGTTGTGCATGAAGCGGAAGTACATTATGATGCCAGTGCTCATCCAAGGCCCTAAGCAACCCGGCAACGACATTGATGTGTACCTAAGGCCATTAGTTGAAGAACTCTTATAGCTGTGAATGAAAAGGGTGTACGTGCGTGGGATGAGCACGGACAGGAGGAATTTGACATACATGCGTTGCTGTTTGTGACCATCAATGATTAGCCTACTCTCAGTAACCTTTCAGGACAGACAAACAAGGGATACCGCCCATGCACGCACTGTTTGGATGATACCGACAGTATATATTTCGATAATTGTAAGAAGAATGTGTACCTGGGACATCGTCGATTTCTTTCGAGCAGGCATCCCATAAGAAAGAAAGGCAAGCATTTCAAAGGTGAGGCAGATCACCAGAAGAAGCCTCGCCACCGTACTGGTGATGATGTACTTGATATGGTTAAGGATTTAAAAGTAATCTTTGGAAAGGGTCCTGGCGGACAATCTGTTCCGAGTGACGCTGACAGACGCGCACCCATGTGGAAGAAGAAATCTATATTTTGGGACCTACCCTATTGGAAAGACCTAGAGGTCCGCTCTGCAATCGACGTGATGCACGTGACGAAGAATCTTTGTGTGAACCTGCTAGGCTTCTTGGGCGTGTATGGGAAGACAAAAGATACACCGGAGGCACGGGAGGACCAGCAACGTATGCACGGAAAAGACGGCATACATCAGGGTCGTGCCAGCTACGCTCTTACCAAAGAAGAGAAGGAAATCTTCTTTGAATGCCTGCTCAGTATGAAGGTCCCGTCTGGCTTCTCGTCGAATACAAAGGGAATAATAAATATGGCCGAGAAAAAGTTCCAGAACCTAAAGTATCATGACTGCCATGTGATTATGACGCAACTGCTTCCGGTTGCATTGAGGGGGCTTCTACCGGAAAATGTTCGATTAGCCATTGTGAAGCTATGTGCATTCCTCAATGCAATCTCTCGGAAGGTAAATGATCCAGAAATCATACCAAAGTTAGAGAATGATTTGGCGTAATGTCTTGTCAGTTTCGAGTTGGTGTTCCCACCATCCTTCTCCAATATCATGACGCACATCCTAGTTCACCTAGTCGAAGAGATTGCCATTCTGGGTCCTGTATTTCTACACAATATGTTCCCCTTTGAGAGGTTCATGGGAGTCTTAAAGAAATATGTTCATAACTGTGCTAGGCCAGAAGGAAGCATCTCCAAGGGCCATGAAAATGAGGAGGTCATTGAGTTTTGTGTTGACTTAAGCCGATTGGTGTTCTTGAATCGCGGCATGAGGGCAGACTGGGTGGAAAAGGCACGCTAGGACCGAAAGCAATAATATGTATGGACGGGCATTCTCTCACTGAAGCACACTACACAGTTCTACAAAATTCCTCCTTGGTGGCTCCGTATATCGAGGAACACAAGAATATTCTACGCTCCAAACACCCGGAGCAGTCTGACGACTGGATTACACGTGAACAAACGGGGACTTTCGCCGGTTGGTTGCAGACACGTCTCATGCATGACGACACTATTGAAGATGAGTTGTACTTGCTGTCCAAGTTATCATCTTTGAATATATTGACTTTCAAAGGGTACGAGATAAATGGGAATACATTTTACATGATCGCCCAAGATCAAAAGAGCACCAACCAAAACAATGGTGTCCGCTTTGATGCAGCAACCAAGAGGGGAAAGGACACATATTATGGTTACATAGTGGACATATGGGAACTTGACTATGGACGTGATTTGAAGGTCCCTTTGTTTCGGTGCAAATGGGTCAATCTGACAGGAGGCGGGGTAACGGAAGACCCGCAGTACGGAATGACAATAGTGGATCTCAACAATCTTGCGTACGCAGACGAACCATTCATCCTAGCCAATGATGTGGCGCAGGTTTTCTATGTGAAGGACATGTCTACCAAGCCAAGAAAAAGAAAAGATAAGGAAACGAATACATCATACGATGAGCCAAAGCGCCACATAGTTCTTTCAGGGAAAAGAAACATCGTGGGAGTGGAGGACAAGACAGACATGTCAGAAGATTATGAAAAGTTTCATGAAATTGCTCCCTTCACAGTGAATATTGACCCGAGCATCCAGTTAAATGATGAAGATTGTCCATGGTTACGGTGCAAAGGGACACACGCGAAGAAAAAGTTTTACACCCAAAGATCCCACTCTCGGATGTGATCGGCTTCACTGTCATCACTTTCTTCTCTAGTGAGTTTCCGGACTTATATATCTGGAAAGTCCCACTTCGGACAAACCGAAGGGAATCTTTGTAATAGTTAGGGTACTTATGTGTGATTAATTTCTCATCAATTTTCAACCCTTTCTGACATCATTTGCTATTTTTCATGCATTTACTGATTTTTTTGAGCTAAATGACCCTGAAATTGAAAAGCACTACAAATGAACTCTGAAAACGTTGAAAGTTGGCATGGTATCATCATTTCACCCACATAGCATGTGCAAAAAAGTTGAGAGGGTTACGACAAAAGTTGGATGCACTTCATGTACAAAATGGACAATCTCTTTCGAAGTATCAGGGTTTTGGGCTAAAACTCATCTGTTACAAAGGCATTTCATTTTTTAAAACTTATTTCAACTCCAGACTTTTTGTGCGTTCAGTATGCACCATCCAAAGCCACGTCATCAATTTTCAACCCTTTCTGACATCATTTGCTATTTTTCATGCATTTACTGATTTTTTTGAGCTAAATGACCCTGAAATTGAAAAGCACTACAAATGAACTCTGAAAAGGTTGAAAGTTGGCATGGTATCATCATTTCACCCACATAGCATGTGCAAAAAAGTTGAGAGGGTTACGGCAAAAACTGGATGCACTTCGTGTACAAAATGGACAATCTCTTTCGAAGTATCAGAGTTTTGGGCTAAAACTCATCTGTTACAAAGGCATTTCATTTTTTTAAATAACCTAAGAATTACCAAATTGAATATAATGATAAAACACACTAATATTAAATAGCAAAAAAAAAGAATCACTAAAAAATCTATTTTTAAAGTAAAGTTATTCACAAATTAGTGATTCACACAAATTTCAAATAATTCAAATTTAAACTATTCAAATTTGAAAACTACTGGCACTAACAGAAAGTTTATAATTTTTTTTACCTAAAGCAAAAAGATTCACAAAGAAACTCTAAATAAAGCAAAAAACAACACAGAAACAAAAGAAAATAAATAAAGCAGAAAATGAAAAATAAATAAATGAAAAATAAATAAATAAAAAAAGCCCGCCTACTGGGCCACAACGGCCTGCATACGACTAGAAACCCAACCTATAGTTGGGCCAGGATGCAGGCCCGCAAGGCCCAGTAGGCCCCACAGGGTAGCACAGGTGAGGTATGCCCAGAAGGCCTGCTTTAGAGAGGAGCTCGAAGGAGCAGCCGCGGCGGGGCTTATAAACCAGTGCAGCTGCCCTTCGCTGGGCGAGGTGGGACTAAACTTCCTGCACCACGGTTGTGGCAGCACGAGACCTTTAGTCGCGGTTGGTGGCTCCAACCGCGACTAAAGGCCCCCCTTTAGTCCCGGTTGGAGCCACCAACCGCGACTAAAGGCCTGCGCTTCCCGCCGCTTCTGCTGGCCAAAAGTGACCTTTAGTCCCGGTTGGTGGCTCCAACCGGGACTAAAGGGGGGGCGCATATATATACAACACTTCAAATTTTTTCAGTTTCTCTACTTCTTCGACCACTACAGAGGACATCACCGCGCCGCCAGGCTGCCCCGATGTCGTCTCGCCTCCCTCGACGCCGGAGCTCGTCGCCGCCCCCGACGCCGGCCGCCCGCGCCTCCTCGCGCCGATCCTCGACGCCGGACGCGCCCTCCTCCCCGAGCCCCGACGCCGCCCGCGCCCGCTCCTCCTCGAGCTCCTCACCGCGCGTGCCGCCCCCGACTCGCCTCGCCTCGCCGTCGCCCCGCTGTGAGCTCTCCCCCCTCCCCCCCTCTCCCTCGCCCCCTGCCACCATGGCCGCCCCTCCCCGAGCCCACACACACACACACATGCATGAACACACACACACACACACACACACTTTCTTAAGTTAATGATTTATATGTATTTTTGTATGTTTAATTAGTATATATGTATAGCAATTTTGACATTTTTCAGAAGAATTTTGACATTTTTTTCACTAGATGATTAGATGTATAGAAAAAAGTTGAGGAATTTTGACATTTGAGGAATTAATTAGTATATAATGTATGTATAGACATTTGATCCAATGTATAGCAATTAGTATATGTATGTATACAATGTATAGAAAACATTTGAGGAATTTGGACCAAGCATAGAACAAATTTGCATAGAAAAAAGTTGCATTTTTTAATGTTGTATTTGCAAAAGTTTGTTATGTATTTGCAAAATCAAGTGAAAAAGAATTACAAAAATCACAATCAAGCATTTAAAAAATGTTAAATTTGCATAGATCGAATTTGTTCTCGACGTCAATGATGCCCGGCCCGCATCCTCGTCGTCGACTCGTTCACGACGACGTCCTGCTTCAGAGGAGCCATGTCCAGGACTGGGCTCCGCCGGGCTGGCACTGGGAGGTGCTACCTTTCGGGGGCGCAGCTTGGTGAGGAACCGGGCTCCTGTCGTCGACCCGGAGCTTCTTTGGTGGCGTTCGCGTGGGCCACTTTCGGTGCGGAGGCAGCCGGCCCCACCGGAGGTGGTACGTCGCCATGTCAGGGAGGAGGACGAGCACGTCCGTCGCTACATGGCTGCGTTGGACGTCAGGTTCTCCAATACCTGGCAGGTTCTTCAGGGATCTCACCCGAGCTATGATCCTGTAATCGTTCCTTCTCTTTGGGTGTCCACCGCCCGCGCCTCAGGAACCACGAGTGAAGTAGATTCTTCGATAGTATTCGATCTGTATTAGCTAGTGATGTTATATATATGATACTATTCGAGATGTATTAGTGATAATACTCGAGATGTATTCAAGATTATATTCGATAATATTCGAGATGATGTATTCGAGATTATATTATTCGATAATATTCAAGACGATGTATTCGAGATTATACTCGATGATGCATATTATCTGGATTATTCGAGATGTATATATATTATCTACTATGATTCAATTTTTCCTTATTGATTGCATGCATGCATTCTAATTTGAATACTAAATTGTTTTATCTTTCTTCTGGATTAGTTAAATAAAAGCTATGGACAATACCGACAGAGAAGGAGAAGAGGCCCTGTTCGAGATCATATGCTCCCCGAGACCAGATGAGAATGAAGAAGATGACGGCTCGCAATATCTGAACAATACCGGTGATGGTATGATATTCGATGAAGATGAACGAATAGATGAAGTCCAGAACAATGATGACGAAGGAAATGTTGTTCTTCAAATAACAAAGACCGGCGAGGTATATTTATATAAGGCATCTGGTGAACATCACATGTTTTAATTGATTTGCATATATATATTAACGAATCGATCTTTCTTCTTTTAGCCCTCAGGATCGAGCAAATCTTCTACAAGCAGCAGGGCAGTTCGAGGCCCGGCCAAAAAGTTGCAGGCTGGCGTAAAGTACAACATCGATTCCATCAAATCTAATGGCGAACCTGATGAACCTAAGAAGAATGCGAAGAAGTTCATTCGTCAATGCGGAGTTATTGTCAGGGACCAAATCCCGATCTCCGTTCAAGAATGAAAAAAGCCAGCAAAGGGAGATCCAGATGTTACTTTTGTCGACCAAAGAGCAAAAGATCTGCTTTAGGAATCGCTCATGTCACATTTCACCCTACCAGATCATTTGACAGATGTAGATCTGGAGAAAGTCAAGAGCAGTGCTCTTAAGAAGATGGCGATAGTATTCAACAACCACAAGAAAAATATATGGGCCGCATACGTCAGTGCAGGAAAGCGGACTCCAGAATTCAAGGGAACACTGGAGAAGGCAAGAGCTCACTGGGACGCTTTCGTGAACTTCAAGGAATCGGAAGTAGCTCAGGAACGGTCGAGAAAAAACAAGATTAATGCCGCGAAAAAGCAGTGGCACCATAAGCTGGGGCCAGGTGGCTATGAGGTGGCCCGACCTAAGTGGGATCTCGCTGAGCAAGAGATGATGGATGCAGGGGTCACTCCAGTTACATTGAGCTGGCCCCCAAGGTGCAGGACTTGGTTGTATGCGCATGGGAGGAAGTTGGACCCAAAGACAGGCGAGGTTTTGGAGCGGGCATGTCTTAAAGGAGCCGATGAAAGTTTACTTGTTGCAATAGAAGCGGCTCGAACGGGGGTGTTCACGCCCAACAGAGAGAACGACGAGCTTACGCGCGCCCTGAAGATTCCTGAATACCCAGGAAGAACACGAGGCAAAGGCGTTGTTCCGTGGTTTGAGGGGTTTGCGGACTGGAACGCCGACTACAGAAGCCGTGCAAGAAAGAAGCAGCAGGAGGAGCAGAAGAGGAAGCTGGAGGAGGAGGAGCAGAGGAAGCAGGAAGCAGACTGCCTTCGCATCGTAGAATCAAAGCACGCGGATTTGGAACGTGCTTTCATCTAGCAGCAGGAGCAGATCGACTCACTTAGCCAGGAAAGGGCGTCTCAGCGGCAGCAACTAGCGGATCCAGCATTGGATAGCACCATCCCATCCATGCCGAGAAGAAGCGTGGGTTCCGCCCCAGGCGATGATGCACTACTGGATAGATACCCTGTGGATGATATCATAGCTACGACAACTTGTGAGCTACACTTTAAAGTGAAGAACATATCCATGAAGGTGGCGGACGGCTATGCTCAAACAAATCCCCCTGAAGCAACCTACCATTGCAATCCGATTCCAGCTGGCTATGCTCGTGTCGGGGTTGATGAGGTGGTGGCAGGATATTCGGGGCTAGAGCTTGACATTCCTAGAGGTGACAAGGAGCGCACACTGGGAGAGGCCATACATCGCATCATTCTATGGAGAAAGGATTGCATCATCTTTCCAAGGCCACCGACACCGCGTCAGGCAGCTCCTCCTCCAAGTCCTCCACCATGTCAGCAGACTCCCGCTCCTCCAAGTCCGCCACCGCGTCAGCAGACTCCTGCTCCTCCAAGTCCGGCACCGCGTCAGCCCACTCCTCCTCCAAGTCCGGCACCGCGTCAGCCGACTCCTCCTCCAAGTCAGGCACCACGTCAGCCGTCTCCGTCACCTCAGCGGGCTCTGCCGCCTCAGCAACAGCGGAAGAGAGGCGCCGCAGCTACGGCGGCTAGCGGTACAATAGGAGGCAAGAAATACAAATTTGGTCCAAGCCTCAAGCCTCTTCTGAAGTTGCCTTACCACTTGACTGAAGAGGAAAATGAAGCCGAAGTGAAGGCCCATTTTGGACCGAAACCGCCCCCGCCGCCAAAGGAGAAAGTACCTGAGCATGCCATGCAACACTTTATTGATATGGCTCAACCAGCTGTCAAGCATAGGGACTCAGACTATGAGTGCTCTATCAAGAAGTTATATCATGCACAACAAAAGGATTCGAGCTCGAGCTCGAGCCAAGCAGCTGCTAAAAAAAGCGGGAAAACTGTTCCCCAGCTGGGAGAACAGGCAGTGCAATCGATCTCCCTGCTCATTGTACAAACACATGGGAGTACCGCCGATCAGCTGGTAATAACCGACAATCATAGAAGGCAGGCTCAAGAGGCTGGTGTCACTGTAGAACAACTCCTAGGCATCAAGGACATCCAAACGTTTACAGAGGAGGAACTACAATGGAAATATGCCCGCGGCCAACCTTTGGTCAAGCCTGAGCAGATCCCGCTTCTATCAATGAGAATGTATGAATTGCATCAATGTTACATGAGATAAGTACAAACTACCGATCGAGAGTCCCTCATGGTGAAAGTCAAGGAAGAGCATTACTACCATGCAAAAGATCTGTGGGTTGAGTTTCAAGAAATGTTTCAGTTATTCAATCAAGACGCACTCGACAAATCTATCATCAGTTGCTATTGTCTGTAAGTGGTTTCTTTCTGTAATTTAAGTCTCTAGCTAGCTGTAGTGCTCGTTCATTACCTGTAATTATCCTCACTATATTCTTTTCTGTGGTATTATGCAGAATGAAGATGTATGAAATGAAAAAAGCTGGACGCTATGGCATTGGGTTCATTGACCCAAATACCATTAATGAAGAGACATGGACGCGTCAATGGGAACGAAAAGACACAGAGAAAAGCTTGCTAGAGTTCTTGGTGCGACTAAATACCCAACCAGAAATACTACTTCCTTACAACTTCGGGTGAGTGACACTGTCTTGTAGTACAAATTCTGTTTTTGCTTACTAGCTATTAATAAGTGTAGTTGATGAGTTATGCACATGCCTGCTTAATTATACAAACATGTGCGCATGCAGTTTTCACTGGATCCTGCTAATCATTGAAGTTGACGAGGGAAAATTTCAAGTACTGGACTCACTACTTAAAGACATTAATGACTACACAATCGTGAGGGGGATGGTCGACAGGTAATTTCAATCATTATCAAACTATATGTCGGCCTCTTTAGTTAATTTTCTGATATGAACTAATTAATAACTCCTTTATTCATTTTCTTTGCCGGCGGGCAGGGCTTGGGAAAAGTTCATCAAACAGGTTGAAGGCCAATGGAAACAAAAACTAAAATGGTGTCGACCCAAGGTAATTAATTAAGTAGTACTAGCTAGCTACCATCTCTTTAATTCTAGTTTCAATACCATTATCATGCTTGATTAATTATTATCTGATTGAATTCTATTCTCGTAAAGGCCTTGAGGCAGACGTCAGGGAATAATTTATGTGCATACTACGTTTGCGAGAACATTCGCATGATGACGTCCGAAAGGTCCAAAAGTGATAGACAACTTTGGGTACGTTTGCCAGAACACTATTCACAATTCTTTTTATCATGATCTAATATATATACACACAACTAATATATTCATATTGATCTTCTTTTTTAATAAAGATGCAAGAGATGCGGGATAAGCTCCTACCAACGGATCGCGTACGAGCAATTCAAGAGGAAATAGCGGGATTTTTGCTCGACCAGGTCATAGATCCCAAAGGAGAATACCATTACAAGCTGTAATGCCTCCATGTAATGATCTGCAAATTGTAGGAGAAATTGTATATACCAAATTGTATATATATGTGTGTGTATGTGAATGGTCGTGCGAGAAATTCGATGATATATATACGGTTCTACGAGAAATTCTATTTATATATATGCATAACGTGTACAATATGTAGTAGCATAAAATATGTTTGAAATGAAAAAGAATTAAATGGAAAACACAAAATTAAAAGGAAAAATAAACCATAAACCCATAAACCCCTAAATCTTTTAGTCCCGGTTGGTGTAACCAACCGGGACTAAAGGCCTCCCAGCCCCCCGGCGCGGGCTCGTGCCACATGGTGGGCCTTTGGTGCCGGTTCGTGACAAACCGACACTAAGGGGGGGGAGCCTTTAGTCCCCACCCTTTAGTGCCGGTTGTAGAACCGGCACTAAAGGTCCTTACGAACCGGGACAATAGCCCGATTCTGCACTAGTGGCCCAAATGCTCCATCCTTGCTACTTGTGTGTGCTCGCATTACCATCGCACTCGGTATTCTGTGGTGCAACGTTTACGATGTGCGCTACATCACAAACAGTTCACGATTGTAAAGCATATATGATAGGAGACTATCACTCACATTTAATTTTCCTCGACCGTATGCGATTCGATGTAAGAGTGCATACAATTGTCCCTATAAAACTATATACGAAGCTTTAATATATCCCACACGATTCATCCATCGTACCCGTGTCAGATGAAGGCCTATCGCACGCGTTCTTCTATGAGCAACGATTACGATGCGCATGACATCATAAATAGTCCATAATTGCCAAGCGTGTGTGATAAGGTGACTTTCACAAACATTTAATAAGAAGGAACTGTGTGCGCTGCTGTTGTTAATCTCACATGTTTTTTCTTGGCTGATCGTGTGTGCATTAGAAATTCATCGCACACAAAGTGATCTAAGAAATGTGTCTGATCTTGACGTTTATCACAGACATTTTGCTTTCGCAAACCGTGTGCAATGTAATGGCCTGCATAGCATAATTTATCCCTAATTTAATCATGTATTTAAAATTCACATATTTTGAATTTGAAAGTAGGCAACTATTTCATATCGAACCATGTTTATTACAAATATAGGTTCAAGGACGAATGCATAATTCGATGCACAGGTACATATACTGAAGAACTACAGAAGCACCAAGTAAAGAATGATGAACCACAGTTGTACTAAAGACTGTAAAGAGAGAAAGAGAGGCGAAAGACATTCTGGTTGCTGGAGAAGGTGAAGTGGAATGCCCATATTATGCCCTCCTCCATGCGTAATGCGCACGACTTTAGGCCAACCCATTGTGATGGCCGCCCGCCCATCCTTCACTGTCTTCATTAGGACTTCTCGATGCTCATTGTAGTATCGATGCAATACTTTAACCTTCATTGCATGTCCACCAATCATGTACTTTGTGAGGTAATCTTGAGTAAACTGCTTTGGAAACCACTTCAAACGAAAAAGATTCAGACATTATTGTCTAACAGCTCAGTATGAGCAGTTAAAAAAAGAAGGCTACATGGTTTGTAGTTATCATCCTACAACTCACTGTTGTGTTGGATAGAGCGTAAACAAATAGTTTACTTGCCATCTTTTGACCCATTTTACTAACAATCTTTATCAGTTTCCTCACTTGATGCTGGTTCAGGAATATCTCATTGCCCCGCGGATCTTTACCAATGACATATGTACCTATAAGCATCAGGTTACTATTAGAAGCTAAACTGCAATTGCACAATGATGGAGTACAACACTCTCTCCGTCCCATTATATAAGATCTTATTACATTCAATATACTCACATATTGGATGTAACATCTTATATTATGGGGCGGAGGGAGTATATATAAGCCATGGGGTGAAACTAAACTCGATGGAAAATAGTAGTCGTTCCCAATATTGTCCAGTGTAAGTACATCGAAAGGCATGTTAAGCACGATAGCCTAAACATCAGCCAAATATATCCATGATAGACAACATAATCTTCAAATGATAGCTTCAGTGTGTAGGTTTAAGCATGCTAGTTAAGCAAAACAAGATGTGAAAAGGTGTGTTAACTGCAATAGGCCTAACATTTAACAACAAGCAAATATAGTCATTCAAACTGGTATTGTGCAGGTCTAAGTACACTAGTTATTATTAAATAAATATGGAAAGGCGTGTTAACTATAACATGCTTAACAACAACCAAATATAGTCATTCGTAGTGGTATTGTTGAAACTGGTATTGATGAAATTGAACTGCATAGTTTATACTTGCACATATAGAACATCACATTGTGAATAACTGAAGTAAACAAGACATACTACAAACAACCAAAGATAGCAATTGAAACTGGACATATGCTAACTACAAACAACCAAACAAAACAAAAATTGTTAAAAGAGGCATATGCTTGCTACAACATGCTTAACAACAACCAAATATAGTCATTTATAGTGGCATTGTTAAAACTGGTATTGATGAAATTGAACTGCACAGTTCATACTTGCACATGTAGGACATCACATTGTGAATAACTGAAATAAACAAGGCATACTACGAACAACCAAAGATAGCAATTGAAACTGGACATATGCTAACTACAAACAACCGAACAACCAAAACCATTAAAAGAGGCATATGCTCGCTACAACAGGCTTAACAACAAGCAAATATAGTCATTCATAGTGGTACTGTTGAAAGTGCATAGAACGTAGTTTCTGCTTAAACATCAAATTGTATAATTGAACATCACAATGTGAAAAAGAGGGGGCGTATTACCTACACCAAGCTTAACATAAAAACAAATATGGTCGTTGAACTGGTATTGATGAAATTGTACTGCACAGTAAATAATTGCACATATAGAGCATCACATTGTGAATAACTAAACTAAACAAGGCATACTGCAAACAACCAAATGTAGCAATTAAAACTGGACATATTCTCACTACAAAAGGGGCTCGACAAAACAAATCATGGGTTTCCCCCTCTGAAGAGGCACGGCAAAACAAATCATGGGTTTCCTCACTTGTCACAGATGGGCTCATTCCCATTGGAAGAAAACAGACTCTGAGTGCGCTCCATGTTGTCGTAGATGGACTCCTTCCCCTTGGAAGAGCACGGCCATAGGGTGCCCTCCCTGATGTCGCAAATGTACTCTTTCCCCTTGGAAGAGCCGGAGAGGGTGCCCTCCTCGTGGTCGCCGTCGATGAGGTCTGACTTGGCAGCTGAGGATCCCAAGCCAGCGTTGCAGAATGTGTCCTTCATAAATGACAAAAGGGGTTCGATGGTGATGAAGGATGGCAAATTCTTGACAACGAGCCAGAGGATATCAGCGGCAGGGCCATCGACAAGATCGACGACAATTGAACCCGAGGGGTTGGGGGTGGGCCACTTAACCTGTGACATAGCCCGCGTCAAGCCGTCATTGTCGATGACCTCGATGTCGTAGCCGGCGACCGTGACATACAAGAATACTCTAGCCCACTGATTGAGAGCCTGTGGCCAGACATCATCATCAGCTTCCTCGGCGGTCACCTTGCGGACGTCGGGCGAAGAGGCCGTGATAGACCTCTTTTGGGCCATTCACTCCTCGAGCTCCCCAGGAAGCGTAACCGGGCTTAGACTGTGACGCTCTGGAGTGGGGGAGGGGTGGGGATGGGGATATGTGGGGAAGGGGGCGTTTCGTAGGCATCATCTAAGAAACTCAGGGCGGTGAGGGTATGGAGATTGGTGGGTAACCTGCACGGGCGGACCGGCAGAGGTTGACGGTGGAGGCGGCATAGCGGTGACCTAGCTAGGGTTTAGAGCGAGGGAGGGGTGATGTGTGTGTGGAGGGAGGCAACGTGGTGTTTGAGGAAATGTCATGGCTACTGAAATTTTTACTAGGAGGGAGTAAAATGTCAGGGCTACTGAAAATTTGGATCAAGGGATTGAAGCAGAGTAGGAGTAACAAACATCGCACACGGTCCAAACATAATAATCGTGTGCTATCAAACAGGAAAACCCTCCATACGGGCAGATATTTCTGAGATTGCGAGGGATGAGTAAAATGACGGGGCTACTGAAAGTTTGGATCAAAGGATTGAAGTTGAGCGGGAGTAACAGACATCACACACGGTCCAAACATAATAATCGTGTGTTATCAAATAGAAAACTATCCAGGAGGGTACATATTTTCGAGATGCGAGGAAGCACGCGGGAGCGGGAGCAACAAACATCCCACATGGTCGAACCATAATAATCGTGTGCTATGAAACAAAAAAAACCTCCAGGCGGGTAGATATTTTCAAGATTGCGAGGGAAGCCTCGTGGAGCCTAATCTTTTATGCCGATGTGAGTGACAGGGGCACGAGCGTGGCAGACAGATAGTCTGAGTGAACCGTGTCTGTTGCGTCTACTATCGCATACGATTGCTCCATGCAACTTGTCTGCTATTTATAAATTTGGCAAAAAACATGGGAAAGGGTCCTCGCAACTCTGAAATCCCGACCCCACGGAGGTTCATGACATACAAAGTAGTGCCCCCACCCCCACACAGACATCGAGTCTGTGGGAGGGCATCTCACCAAGACCACTGTAACACGGGCCAAGAATAATCCACCTTGGTAACCTCTCTTGTTGTCGCTCAAAGTGATGGACATCCACACGGCCCCACAGACGATGGGCTTGCAGCTGATAACCACGCGGTGTAGTGCCTGAAGACAACCACCGCCTGCATCTGGCCCAAACATATGTATGAAAGTGTTGTGTGGTGTTTGAATACCCAATGCACAACTTTGATGTGGCACCGTGCCTTGGAACCGCCGCACGAAGCGAGGGTTCACGTCGCGTAGTATGTCGCACCACTCACCACCCCCCCACTTAGAGCCGGTGAGAGGGATTCATGTGTACGCGTGTGCTCAAACTTTGATCGGTAATTTCACCATGACCTACCGTAACACGAACCAAGAATCCACATTGGTAACCTCTTTCATTGTCGGTCGAAGTGATGATGATGGACGTCCACGCGTGCCCATGAATGGGCTTCCGCCGATGACCACGCGAAGGAGTGTCTAAAGACAAACCACCACATGCATGTGGCCCAAACATACCCAACAATGCACAACTTTGATGTGGCACATGCTAATTTGGAACCGGAAAGTCCCCACACGGAGCGAGGGTTTACGTCACATAGTATGCCGCACCCCCACTCCCCACTTAGAGCCGGTGAGAGGGATTCATGCGTACGCTTGCGATCAAACTTTGGTCAGTAATCTCAACCAAGAATCCACATTGGTAACCTCTCTCGTTGTCGGTCGAAGTGATGATGATGGATGTCCACGTGTGCCACGAATGGGCTTTCGCCGATGACCACGCGAGGGAGTGTCCGAAGACAAACCACCACATGCATGTGGCCCAAACATATCCAACAATGCACAACTTTGATGTGGCACATGCTAATTTGGAACCGGAAAGTCCCCACACGGAGCGAGGGTTCATGTCGCGTAGTATGCCGCACCACCACCCCCACTTAGATCCGGTGAGAGGGATTCATGCGTACACTTGCGGTCAAACTTTGGTCGGTGTTGGGGATATAACCCCATGGTATAAACCGCCATGAAAGGGCCGGGTTAGGCCACTAGCGAGTCTCGAAGTTAGGCTTCAGACAGGCCCAAGTGATCAAGACGCAGGACCGGAGGGGTGGCTCATAAGATGGGCCGGCTTAAGGCCCAAGGCCAGAAGACGGCACGCAGCTCAGAGGTGTAAACCGCCCGTTGATGACTTGTCATAGAAGGCAAGGCGACTTAGAGTTAGGATCGGTCACGGAACATGACCCGACCCAGACTCTTGTAAGTAGGCGTCCTCGACCTGTATATAAAGGCGAGTCCCCGGCACAGAATAGGGCAAGTTACAATCAATCGAAAGCTAGGTCAAGCGATTCCGCTCCCTTGTAATCGATACTCAAGCAATAAGCAACAAGAGCAGGAGTAGGCTTTTACCTCCATCGCGAGGGGCCGAACCTGGGTAAACTCGTGTCTCTCGTCCCGCTCAACCCCGACAAGTTAATCACCGTCGCGATGGCCTCACACCTAAGTCCTTTCACTAAGACATCTGCCGTGAATAAACCACGACAGTTGGTGCCCACCGTGGGGCCAGCGCACGGTGGTTTCGAGTTCTTGAAGGGCTCTTTCCCAGGGATCAAGGGATACGCCGTTGGCAGGATGACCAAGAGTTGCCGCGGCAAGCTCTACATCGACGATGCTGGCTGGGGCCCCGTGGCCGACTCAATCGAGTATGGGTACCGGGTCCCCTTTGGTAGAATCCACATCTTCATCGGCAAGATTAGCGGATCTGAACCTGAGCCGGACATCTGCACCAACATCATTGAGCCGTCTCAACGCACGCAACCCGCCCGGGTCCAAGCCGGGCGGAAGCACATTTTCGTGGGCTTCACGCAAGGTGTGGAACTTGCGGAAAATTCCGCATCTGGTGGAGAGACTCTCATCTACTCAGGTGATGAGTCCTCGACCGGAGAGATGGAGTCCATTTACCAGCTTTAAGATGGCGGGCTTGGGGGTTGTTCCGATGGCGACATGATTTCGAACCCCTACGAGCCGCCATGCCGAGCCACCATCTTTATGGCTGGGACGACGTCGGTTCTCAATTCTTCAACGACTTCAGCTGTCCCATCTGACTCAGCTGTCGCAGCGGCTGGCTCAGGTACTATCTGACCTCATGGGCACTTTGACGGCCCTGCTGGCAACAAAAGTCACCGCTGCAAATCAAGCGGAGCGCAATGCAGAGATTGCGAAAATTCGTGAGCAGATGACCAAGGCTCAGGAGGATATCAATGCTGAGAACATCCAAACGGCTGCGCTGAAAGCTCAGGTTGACGCAGAGGTAGAACGCCTGAAGGCAGAGGCTTAGCGTCTAAATCTGGACCAGAACGCATCTAATGCAGTGTTTCAAAGAAGGCACCAGAGTCGTTTACCATTGGTGTATGACCCGACGCGCCTGTTTGACACGCCTAGAGCGAGGCCAAGCACACTGGAAACACGGGTTATCCCCCAGTCAAACCCGGATGTGCCAGGAAACCGAGCAGCGACTCAACCCCATCAACCTGAGCCGACACGGAGAGAAGAGCCGAGGACCAACCCGCCCCCTATCTAGACGCCACCATAGCATTTTCTGACACCACCTGGGCATTTTTCCACCCTGGTGGATAACATGGTAGCGGCGGCAACCCGGCTTGCAGCAATTCCTATTACTGGTGAGTCACCAGCTGCAGTGGAGACCCGGAATGCGGTTGAGCTCCTGCAAACAGCCATCACGCAACAGGCTACCTATTCATACAGTCGTGATCATGTGCACTCAACTCCTCTCCTGAGCCGTAGTTACAGCCGGCATATTGAGTCGCCCGCGGTCTCCAGCAGTGAGCAACGCCGTAACCCGCCCCATGATAACACGCCCCTTAATCCATGCATTAATGCGCAAGCCATTGTGGATGAGGCCAGAGCCCGCTGTGAGGCAGCAGGGGCTAACCTGGGGGCTTATCAGCAGCCTCTGGTGACCCCTTCAGCCTCGGTGGGAGCCGGGTCAAATTCCAGAACCATTGGAGTGCCGTGTTTAGTGTCGGCTTTGCGTAATGAGCGCTTGCCCAAAGATTTTAAGGGCCCTCGCAAGGTGCCCAATTACATGGCGGATGTCCCTCCGGAGGCTTGGATTGAGAGTTACGAGCTAGCCATGGAGATGTTGGACGTTAATGATGCAGTCTGTGTCAAATACTTCGCTATGATGTTGGAGGGGCCGACTCATACATGGTTAAAGAACCTGCCCCCCAATTCCGTCAATACCTAGGTGGAATTGAAGGACAGCTTTATCAAGATTTTTCAAGGAACTTGTAAACAGCCAATGATGATTGTTGATTTGGAGCACTGTGTGCAGCAAGAGGATGAGTCGGCTCATCATTGGGCTCGTCGGGTTGTGACCATCATTCATTCTTCAGAAAGTATTGGGGCGGCTCAGGCTATGCTGCTCTTGGAGAAAAACTGTCACTTTGACCCACTTAAGCAGAAGCTAGGGCGGCTTAAGCGTAAGTGTACAGATATGGGCAAGCTTATGGATGTACTTACCAGGTATGGCGACTCTGATACTACTAAGGATCCGAGCTCTGATGATGATAAATTTGGTAAAAGCAAGAAAAACGGTGGAGGCAAGGGCCAGCAGCAACACGCCTCGGCTCAGCATGGTAATTAGAATAACCAAGGCAATGGGGGGAAGCGCAAATACTTCGATGGTGGGTCAGATTTTGTGGCTAACACCAACACCGGGTTTAAAAACCATCGTCGCAATGGTAATGGTAAGTCGCCTTTCAGTGGAGGAAAGCCTTTCAATCTTGAGGCAACGCTCAATGATCCCTGCCCAAAACACAGTTATCCCAACAAGTCGTCTACTCATGCTTGGAAGGATTGTTACATCATGCGGGAGTTTAGGAATCAGAACCTTCAACAGAATCATGGTAATAATAATGGGCCGCCCGGCGGGTTAGGATCTGGTTTTCAGGGTTCTGGCTTTGGTGGTGGCAGCTCAAATTCTGGCTATCAGGGTCAGGGCAACCATGGTGGTCATAATCAACAGTCTGGGTAGGGTAATTAGAAGCAAAATAATCAGTCAGGATATCAGAGTAATCCAAAGCAGCTTAATGGTGGCCAGTATCATGTCTTCACTATGAACATGTGCAAGCGTGACCGAAAGGTCCATAAGCGAGCAGTCAACACGATTGAGCCGACAGTGCCTCAGTATTTAAGATGGTCAAAGCAGGTAATCACATGGAGTTGGGCGGATCACCCGCCCCAAGTTGATGATCCGGGTCATCTAGCCTGGTGGTTGCCCCCAGATGGGTGGTTATAAATTTACAAAGGTGCTTATGGATGGTGGCAGCAGAATCAATATATTGTACTATGATACTTTCCGTCGGATGAGTCTGGCCGACAAGGATCTCATGCCATCCTCCACAGTATTTCATGGAGTGGTGCCTGGCAAGTCGGCTTACCCTGTTGGGAAGATATCACTGGAAGTGGCCTTTGGTGATGAGTACAATTATAGAGCAGAGACACTGTGGTTTGAGGTGGTCAAGATCAAGAGTCCATATCATGCCCTGTTTCACTAAAAAAAAAGACACATCCGTGACATTTTGGGCCGAACGATTTTTTTTTCTGTCATGCTTATGACACTTCTATGACGATAATGATGACAAACCCCGATATCATCATAGATGAGGTGGGCTCCTACTTCTATGACAAAAAATCATGACAGAAAATGGGGTTTTCATCCTGGGCAGGCCGGAGACGTAGCTGCATGACATTCTTTGGGCCGTCCATGACGGAAAAAATCATGGTAGAAGTGAGGGCGAGGAAATTTTTGGGGAGTTCCCGGTTACGGTGGGTGGTCGGGGCCGAGCGATGCATGGAGGTTTGCGCGTTTTCTCTTGTATACGTACGCGCGTGTGTGCGAGGCGTTGGGCTCTAACTGAACCCGAGCGAGGCATTCGCTTACAGAACCTGAGCGATTGCACTAGCTACGTTACTGAACCTGAGCGATCGATCGATCCCTGGCTGTTAACTGAACCCGATCAAGGGATTCCTTCGCTACTGCTGCTAACTGAAGCTGATCGAACCTGCTGCCTCTTGATGAATAGTGAACATGGGGGTTGGTTGAACGAGTCGAGACATATGTGGTTGGGGTTGGATGAACAGTTCCCGGTGGGGGTTGGATGAACAAGACCCCGTGGTAGTTGTAGTAGTAGGCCGTTGCCGCTGGATGAACAGGACCCCGAGAGGAGGCCGCCACAGCCGAGCTGGTTGGGGGTGGATGAACAGGACCCCCATGGAGGGCTGGTTGAACAGTAGCCGGTGGAGGGCTGGATGAACAGTAGCTGGTGGAGGCAGGAGGAAGACGCGGTGGATGAACAGTGCAGGCGGAGGCTGAAGGAAGTCGACGGTGGGTGAACAGTAGCCTGTGGAGTCCCGTTTTGCGGCGCCACACCCCTCCGATGAACAGGACCCCTGTTTCGATCGTAGCACTCCAACACAAGTCCGTTTCCTCTGTTTTGCGGTACGCCACACCCCTCCCGATGAACAGGACCCCCGTTTCGACCGTAGCGCTCCAACACAAGTCCGTTTCCTCCATTTTGCGGTACGCCACACCCCTCCTGATGAACAGGACCCCCGTTTCGACCGTAGCCGGTCGAACAGAAGGCTGTTTCCTCTGTACTGCGGTACGCTAGACCCCGTTTCGGCTGTTACGTCCAAGCCGGTTGGCTCCCGTTGAACAGGACGCATTCCGACCCAGTCTGTTGCCTCCTGATGAACAGGATGTTGTTTCTCTATTCCGACCCAGCCGGTTGGCTGCCCGATGAACAGGATGCCGTTGCTGCCGTCCGTTGCCTCTCCATGTACACGAGCCCTGGCCGTACGTATGCGCGAGTAGGCGTTCGAGACCCCGCCCGTATGTACGTACGTGGCCGTATTTTTTGGCATGTGACTGTACGTACGTGTACACGGTTTAGAAGGGACTGCCTGAACTGCTACGTCGGGGGCTCTACTACTACACGTGTCGCTGCTTGCTCGGCCACGGTTCGTCGTTGCAGAGAGACCGATCGACCAGTATGTACGTACATGTTCGCGACAACGCTACGTACGCTTCGACCAGGTGGGTCCCGACTGTCAGGGAGGATAAGGAGGCACTTCCTTGCGTGCGAAGTTATTGATGGTGGGTCCGAGCTGTCAGGGGGAGGATTCATTTTTTTTCGTGCCTAATATGGAAGCACTTCCTTGCGTGCGAAGATGTAGCTGGTGGGTCCATCTATCAGCCTCACCGCATGCACTACTCTTCCGATGGCTGTCGTTCATTGACCACGTTGACCACGCCGTGCGGACAGCACCCAGGCGGTGGACGACGGCGAGGCCTAGGAAGGAACAATGCTGAGCCAGGGAAGACGAGGCAGGTGGATGCCCATGCGGAGGGGAGTACGAGGGTTCACTGGTTCGGCTGCGGTGTAAGGCTGCCATCGCCGGAGAATAACAGGGGGTGTGGGTGAGTAGAGGGAAAGCCTGGCCAGTAGTAGTATGGTCGGGCGGTGAGGCCTGCGCGACAGCACAGTCGGCCACGGGAGGCTGGAGCGGGCGGTACGGCGGGCGCAAGTTTGGGCGGCTGGAGCAAGAAGACCAAAGGTTGAAGACGCAGCTTGGCCGTTGGATTAACATCCAACGGTCAGTGCATCTAGAATCGTTTATTGACTAAGTTGACAAAGCCATGCGTACGCGTTAACTTAGTAGGCCCACAAGTCAGCCTCCAAATCTGGTGGGTCCCAGCTAGTAGGGGAATCAAATTTTTTTTCGCGTAATAAGGTGGCGCTTCCTTGCGTGCGAAGATGTTTCTGGTTTTTTAATTTCTTCTTTTCGAGTTAGAATAAAAAGAAAATAATTTAGCATCTTCGGTACAATCTATATTTTCACGAAAAGGATCATAATAAAGCTGGTGGGTCCCAGCTGTCAGGAAGAGGAAACTTTTTATTTCCGCGTAATAAAGGAAGCACTTCCTTGCGTGCGAAGATGTAGCTGGTGGGTCAAACCTGTCAGGGGGAGAAATTATTTGTTTTCGCATAATACGGGGGCACTTGCTACGTGCGGCCATGGGCCATGTGGGTCCCTACTGTCAGCCACTCCACGTACATGCCTCTTCTGATGGCTGTCGTTTGTTGACAAAGTTGACCACGCCGCACCGAGAGAACCAACGCAGTGAACGACGGCGAGTCCTAGGAAGGGAACAACCCGGAGCCGGCGAAGACACAGCAATGGATTCCCACGCGGAGGGGAGTACGAGGGTTCACTAGTTCGGCTGCGGTGTGAGGCTACCATCGCCAGAGAAGAACAGGAGGTGTTGGTGAGTAGAGGAATGGCCTGGACGGCGTTTGGGAGTAGGGTGGGCCGGTGAAGCCTGCGCGGCAGCACAGCCGGCCATGAGAAGCGGTACCGCCGGCGGTGGTTTGGGCGGTTGAAGCAAGAATATCCGAGATTGAAGAAGCACTAGAGCCGTTGGATGGACATCCAACGGCCACAACTGCTAGAATCGTGTCTTGACTATAAGTTGACAAATCCTTCCGTACGCCTTAGTAGGCCCACAAGCCTTCCGTACGCGTCACTGACTATAATTCTCAAAAAAAAAAAGTAGGCCCACAAGTGAGCATCACATCTGTGGCAGAGAACATATAGCCCATTTGCGATTTGTAATAATGTACAACCCATTTTTTAATTCTAATGGAATTTACTACAACCCATTTACAGTCTGTTAAAATTACAGCCCATTTTCTAGCCAGGACAACGATTAATAATTTCAACCAACCGCTCAAAACAGAATTCAACAAAAAATCCCACATTTTGATGGGATCCGAAATATTTTTATCCCGAAATTTCAAGTCAGATTAAATATAATTTCAAAATGAATTTGTATTAGGTAAAAATCTAACAAAATATTGCGCGCGCACTAAGTAATGAAATTAAAATTTTCAAATTCAAAAAATAATATTTTTGAAACTAATTACCTGTTTGGTGCGTTTTTGTATATTTACAGCCCAGTTTTTATAATTACATCCCATTTATTATTTCTTAAAGCCCATTTTCTTGTTAGGCCTAATGCATCCCTCCTAGGAAAGATTTACAGCCCAGCGGGGCGGAGAATAACAAGTTGACCTGTGTTGGGTATTCCGCAAAAAAAGTATAGCTGGGCTAGCCATTTTCACCTTGAAAAATTAATATCTGGGCTGGATATTTGGTCGACATAAAATAATAGCCTGGGCTAGACGGGCCACAGCCCGCCCAGTTGATACCCTGCTCCTCCGAACAACAACACAAACATTGCTCAAGAAAAACTCCGCTTACACCTAAAAAAACAAATACTGCTCGAGCTGCTGGGTCCCAGTTGTCGGCCGCTCCTTGTGCAATTCTCTCGTTTATTGACTATATCGGTTGACAATGGTGTGGGACCGTGATGTCAGGAAACCAGGAGGAAGCAAAAAAAATATACTTGTATATAATAAGGCGGAACTTGCGTACGTGTACGGCTATGGTCCTGGTGGGTCCCTACTATCATCCTCTCCAAGTAAAGTCATCTCCTGATTCCTCATGTTCGTTGACCATGTTGACAATGCTCGGCGCCACGGCGAGCGCAACAACTCGAAGGACGACGGAGAGGGCCTCACGGGCCCTACTGATGGTCTGATACAGCGCCCGCTACTCATTCAGGAAGCCAGGATCATCGGACACCTATGAGCACCTTCGAGAGACTGAGCCGGCATGAAATGGTAAGGCCGCACTTGGGAGCTCTGGATTGTTTCACACCTGTACTAAGATACAAGTGTAATTTACTCGTCACCGGAAACAACGCGTAAAATACAGGCGTAATGAAACCGGCGACCCGAGGTCTGTAATGAAAACCGGCGAGTTACGCGTGTAATTTGAGAGACCTGTGTATATTT
The DNA here is from genome assembly GCA_011799875.1 of Thinopyrum elongatum. Taxonomy (NCBI): domain Eukaryota; kingdom Viridiplantae; phylum Streptophyta; class Magnoliopsida; order Poales; family Poaceae; genus Thinopyrum; species Thinopyrum elongatum. The sequence continues at coordinate 86,132,878 of CM022300.1, read as the reverse complement.
TAGCAGTCAAAATCGACCAACCAAGCGCTTCGCCCAAGACCATCTGCTTTTATTTACAAGCATTAGTTTTACAAGCGGTTTTGGTTGGAAAATGACGATCCAATCACAGCCTAAGATGATGAGTTGGTTGGAAGATCATATGGTTTCACCTCTAACCTACCCGAGTTGTCGTATAGGCTATGAATGAAACATAAGACGATGAACTTCTTAAGCACAGAAACAACAGAAGAGGATGATCTTCTTTGCATGCAAATCACTGGCATTAGATCAACACGCAAAACAATATGAAGCATTATTCTCAGGAGGCACGGTGAATAGCTCGTGATGCCGCATGCCACAGCATTCCAAGCTCTTTGCAATCAAACTCACAAGGCCTGGCATTACATAGACAACATTCAGAACAAACTCTTAAAATACCTTACATAAGTCAACATTCATGTGACTATGCATCTCAGCAGAGTAAATATTTACTTCTAAACTGAACACAGGAATAGGAAAAAACGATCGACGCTGCTCACAGCAAAGGGCGTCCGACTCCAAAATATCAAATGCATGTCTTCTGGCTAACATCAATGAGCAAAATTTGACAAGGTTTTCCAATTCCTATATATTAAACTAATGTCTTCTTGCTAACATCAATGATTAAACTTTGACAAGCTTTTCCCATTCAAAATATGTAATGCCTATGATTGTGGAACGGGCAGGGTTTGTCATCAGTTTGCACATTGAAATGGCACATGGAGCCGGATTAACCAGCGTATCTTTTTGTGCAGTTCCACTGAAATCAAACAATGTCTTGTGTAGCACGGTGGATTTCGTATTTTTATGCTGCAAGAAAACAAAGACACATCAGCACACACATGAATATTGGCCCTAGTGTCAACCCACCAATCGATGGACTGTCAAACTGAAAGTACGGTAAACAGATTACCATACCCAGATGTCCCATCATTGTTGCTTAGAGTGACATTGACAGACTTGGAGTCCTGTCCTGGCTTCTTGTACTTGTTTGGGCACTTCTTTGCCCAGTGTTCCTCTGAACCACAAGTAAAGCAGCCATCTCTCCTTGTCTTTCTTCTTACCCTTCTTCTTAAAGGTAGTATTCTGCTGGACAGAGTTCTTTCCCTTGAACTTGTGGGAATTCTTCTGCCTTGAAGACGTTGGTAGCTCCATTCAGATGGGTAGGGTTTGTCATCAGTTTGCACATTGAAATGGCACATGGAGCTGGATTAACCAGCGTATCTTTTTGTGCAGTTCCACTGAAATCAAACAATGTCTTGCGTAGCATGGTGGATTTCGTATTTATATGTTGCAAGGCGTTGAACACGTTGGCAGCTCCATTCAAGTAGATAGTCCGGTGGCTCAAGGTGACGACGAATGATTAGAGAACCATTCGATGTATTGTGCATGATGAAGTATTATGGAGGACACGAACCATCTGAACATTTTGTGCAGTTCCACTGAAATCAAGCTGAGCATCCCTGTCTGCATAAATACAGAAAAAGCATGATGAATATAATAGTGGTACTAGTTGATTAAACATACGCTTACAACTATAATCATCTTCATTATCTTAACAGGAAAAGATAGCAATACAATAGCTTCAATTAAACATTTATTCAAAACAATACAACAATATAAGTAGCACAACATAACAAAGCACAATCATGTGGATGAAGGCCGATACTGACCTCGTTTGTTACAGCTGCGTCGGCAACTGACTTGGTCATACCTTTCCTTGTGGAGTGAATTTTGCACTCCACGTGTTGTTGAGTTTCCCATGCTCTCTGCAGACTAGTCATGTCACCAGCGTCTACTAATACTCTGTAAAGCTTCTCGATCATTCCTTGTGTAATGTAGCGCAAACAGTGACTGCTTCTTTCTGCAAAATGGAAAGACCAACTGGGCCCAATAATGCAACAGTTTGCCTTAAACACATTGGGTCCTTTTGTGCAATTCAACTAAAATCAAAGTCGAAACAGAACCGAGTAGAAGTTTTGATATCCCCGTATGCAACAATAGGTGTAAATGAAACAATTACTGAGAAATAACGGTTGATGACTTATACTCCCAGAAGAAAAAACATCTACCTTATCTTAATGGGAAACAAAGCAAGAGAGTAGCAATTCTCAAAGAGTGTGATTCATTCATATTAACTGAGACATTATCTTAACAATACCTTGTTTCAACATGTATAAAGAACGACAAAGCAGAAAAGTACCATTCCTAAAACAATGCAACTGATTCATATTAACAGAGACATTATCTTAACAATACCTTGGTTAAACATGTAGAAAGAACTACAAAGCAGGATAGTACCATTTGTAAAACACTGTAACTGATATACAACAAGAGACATTATCTCAACAATACATTTCTTAAACATGTACTCCGGCCGATCCCTAACAGAAATGGTACTCCCGCCGATCCCTAACAAGTGTTGCAGTTTTGAACTAAGATTCAGTAGTTAATTCTGAGAGTGGCATTGCTTAATTTTACCAGTGGCATTAGATTAACAAAAAGCATAAACAGTTCCAGGGGAGAGTGGGCGCAACAACACCATGTGCTTCCATCTACTTATAAAGGGGGTGATGCAGAGTTTGTTGTAACAAAGCAACAAGCATCATGTCTGGGTTGGTCCCATTTTTGTTCACTTAATGGGAAAAGACAGCAATTCAATAGCTTCAATTCAACATTTATTTAAAATAGTACCAATACAAGTAGCACAACATCTCAAAGCACACTGCACGATCATGTGGACGAAGGCCGGTACTGACCTTTCATGACGCAGTTAAGATCACCTACGAATCTGCCAACAAGAATAGGAAATCCAATCTTGTTCTGTGTAGTTCAACTAAATCAAGCAAAGTCGCCGGTGTGACATTTAAGTTCGCTATAGCAACAAGTTGAATAGATATCCCTATTTTAATAGAGGCAAAAAAGGAAACAATTACTGGCCAATAAAGGAGGATGAAACATACGGCAACAAAAAGAAGCATCTACCTTATCTTGATGGAAAACAAAGTAGGACAGTAGCATTTCTAAAACGGTTGCATTGATTCATATTAATAGAGACATTCTCTTAAAACAACATTCATTAAAAATGCAATTTACTTTTAATAGTGGCATTGCTTCAATTTTCCAGTGGCATTCTTAGATTGACAACGGCAAAATAGTTGTATGGACATGGGACATGCCAGCACCATGTGCGTCCACGCGTATAAATGGGTGATGCAGAGTATGTTGCCAAGCAGCATATCTGCTTTGGTCCCATATTTGTTCTCTTTGAACCTTTTTCCTATGTGAGGGCAGCAAATCTAGTCATGCACAAACTACCCGACCTCCAGTTTCTTTCCTTTTTCAACAAAGAGATCGGTTCCTTACAAATGTGTGTACTGGGTTACCCCCTTTTTCCCTTTTTGACCAACAAAGCGGCTGGATAGCCAGTCTATACTACTTTCCCTCCCTCCTTTCCTCATTGAACCACGTCCTAGATTCATGCTCCACCCCACCCCACCCTTCTTTCCTCTTTGAACCAAGACCTAGATTTGACTACAGAATCGAAAAAGATCCGCATGCAGCTAGAGCAATAACGGTTTCAAAGAAAGTTATACCTTAGGGTCGTTGGGATGTGGCTAGGCATGCGGCAGGAGGCCGGATCTGCCCACACTACATACGCCAGCGAGGAAGAAGGGGTCGGAGGCCCTCCCGCACAGGCGCTGGGTGAAAGAGAACAGTGCAGCCGGTAGTGGATTGCCTCCCTCGCCGAAGGCGACAGAGTGAACGCTGCACCTCCTCCCCTTCCCAGTGCGACGGGATTCGGACGGCTCCTTCACCAGCTGTGAGGGGGGAGAGAGAGATAGAGGCCAATGCAGTCTTGTTTAGATATGGTGAAGAGGGTGAGAGACTGTGAATATAGCAAACCCTAGCAAAGGAACGCTGAGCCTCCAGCGTGTATATATATATATATATGTAGTGCAGCGAGAGTGTGGAGAGTGCAAACCCTAGCGAACAAGCGCTGAGGCTCCAGCTTATATAGTACTCGTGTATACTAATAATATAGTGGAGTGGTTTTCTTTTTCTCTCCATAACAATCGTTTTAAATTGTGTAAGTACGAAACGAAACTCTTTATTTAACGTACCGCTGAAGAAAACTACTTACGATCAACTAACGATCCACGCGTCCTGGTCGCACTTCCTGTCCTTCACGTGTGGTACACTACACCCTCCGTTAAGTGAACAACCACACACACGCCAAATTGTCGGAAAGGTGTGAGAGTGTGTACAAATAAAGAATTTTAATTTCAATTACCGGAAAGGTTTGAGAGTATGTACAGTTTGCCCTCTCTCAATAATTATGGTTTGTTGTGTTCGGCCTAAACTTGGTCAAACTTTACAAAGTTTGACTTCAGTCAAATCTAATATGCAGAGTAAATAAAAACGGAGGGGTACTACGTCCATCCGGGTTTGTAGTCCACACCATATTTTTAATCAAAGTCTGACCACATATTTAGTTAATAGCTGGACAAATAAAATTACAGGGGAGCTGAAGACAAAGTTGTGAGAAGGCTTAGAAATCAATACAAAACTTATGCTCTTAGTACCAACATCGATGCTTCTTCGAGGAAACATTTGGTTCATAGCCAATTGTGTGATAAAATTGCACCAACGTGAAAGACGACTACGTCTCCAACGCAACCAAGGTGAACTGATGAAGGATATCATCTTTGTGGGTAACAAGCAAAGAGCACTGATGGAAGACAACTTTTTTTTCGTCGAAAATCGATCAGCTTCACCAGCCGATGCAACCATGAGCATCGATAGGTCATCGTGGTGATGCATCATCCATTTGGCATCAAGTTTTGGTGAGGCACCAATGAAGTTCGACAAATCCTCACTGTGGTCTGTTTCTTCTCGGTAATCAAGCTCGAGGAAGGAAGAACCACGTGGCAGAGGACAGTGAGGCGGAACAACAATGGCCATCCAATTTTGTGCAATTCCACTAAAATTGAGGAAGACATGCTCGGGTATGGAGATACGCATCGCTATTTGCAAAAATATAAAAAAAGGGATATAGTGTTGTTACTTTGTTTTGGCAGTGGTACAAGATTAACAGCGACATCTCGATTGTCAATAAGAATTAATGAAAAGTACACCAACAAATAGAAGCATCATGATTATCTTGATGGGAACTAAACCAGGATACCCGAGAAAAAAAAGCAGGACAAAAGCATTTATCGACGCCTCTGGATTGACATCAGCATTACTTAAAAGGGACGTCACTTTAACATGGGCATTGCTTCATTTAACCAGTGATAGTATTAGATTAGCAGCAGCAATAGGAGCATATGGACAATGACCGCACACCCACCATGTACTTTTTGTCAAAAAACATGTATACCTCCACCGAGGCATAAACTAGGACAACTTTTTGAGTGGCCTTTTCTCTATAATAGTAAAAAATAGGTGATGTTGGACCAGCCGACGAACCCTAGCTACTGTACATGGGGAGCTGGGGAGTAGTGGTATAGAAGAAAACCCGCATGCAGCGACCTGGGGAGCTGGACCAGTACAATGAAGCATGAAATCCAAAAGAAGTTATATCTTAGGTGGGCGAGATGTCGCTTAGGCGGGCGGGTGGGATCTGCCCACACGACGGCAGCGAACAAGGGCGTGGAGGATCTTCATCCGCGCCAGCGCTGGCTCAGAGAGGACGGTGCGCATCGGCTTCCTCCATCGCCGACGGCGACAACGTCAACGCTGCACCTCCTCACCTCCCGCGGCAGACGGGATTTGGTCGGATCTGTGACCACCGGTGAGGAGAGAGATAGAGTGGACACTGTCATCTTGTTTAGATATAGAGAGGGTGAGAGAGTGAGATGCAAGAAACCCTATCAAACAAGAGGCTGCATATATAATGGAGTAAAAAATCTCTCCATAGCAGTGGTTTTAAATAGAATACGCGTGTTCCAAGAACAATGAAATGAAAACTGTCGGACAAATCTTTTTTTAACGTACCAAGAAAGAAAACTCGATCAATAACATGCCCCTGCTTCCAGGTCGCAGTTTGTATCGCTCACGTGTGGTCCCCGACCCTCCATTATTAAGTGAACAAATTAAAGGGTCGAATTATTACGTACGTAAGCTGCCTCTTCATGTACAAATGCGCTCCATCGTATACTCACGGGTATGTCGGAGGTAGAGTGAGTGTGTGTACATTTCTTCTTGTACGTAGTACCCCATTTATCTCACTTCATATTGTTTCCCACTCCTATGATATTCCTATCCTAGGAACAAAATGAGGCGGTACTAAGTTTGTGTGTGTAGGGAGAACGAGACATCGATGTTGTGTACGAGTAGTCACGAGAGTCGTCACTATGTGTGTGAGCGCGCACACACACATAGACATGCATATCCATGTTTACGTAAAATTCTTACTTTCATCTCCATCTCCAATCATATTTGTCCAACTGGCACATTATTTATGTTATTAATTACGGAGCAATATTTACGTACGTCCAGCCTGACCGCCCTGGCCAACCCGAACCCTCTTCATCACCCGCGCGCGGTTCCCGCCCGAAACGGTCAGTGCCGCATTCATGCCTGGCCAGAGCGGACGCGACCTCTCACTGGCGCCGGCATTGAAGCGGCGCGCCGGTCGAGGGAGCGCCGCCCGCGCCGCTTCCCGGTGCACACGACTGCTCCGCGTTCAAATGTCACCACTGCCGGCCACAACATGCATGTAAAAAAGTTCTTGGGAGTCCGTGCTACAACTAGCTATCCTCCCCCTCCTCGTCTATCTCTTTGATAACCCACAAGTATAGGGGATGACAACAGTTTTTGAGGGTAGAGTATTCAACCCAAATTTATTGATTCGACACAAGGGGAGCCAAAGAATATTCTCAAGTATTAGCAGCTGAGTTGTCAATTCAACCACACCTGGAAGACTTAATATTTGCAGCAATGCATTTAGTAGCAAAGTAGTATGGAAGTAACGGTAACGGGTGCAAAAGTAAGAGTAGCAGTTTTGTAGCAATCGTAACAGTGGCAACGGAAAAGTAACAAAGCAAAGATCAATATGTGAAAAGCTCGTAGGCAATGGATCAATGATGGATAATTATGTCGGATGGCATTCATCATGCAACAGTTATAACCTAGGGTGACACAAAACTAGCTCCAATTCATCAATATAATGTAGGCATGTATTCCGAATATAGTCATACGTGCTTATGGAAAAGAACTTGCATGACATCTTTTGTCCTACCCTCCCGTGGCAGCGGGGTCCTAATGGAAACTAAGGGATATTAAGGCCTCCTTTTAATAGAGAACTGGACCAAAGCATTAGCACTTAGTGAATACATGAACTCCTCAAACTACGGTCATCACCGGTAAGTGTCCCGACTATTGTCACTCCGCGGTTGCCGGATCATAACGCGTAGTAGGTGACTATAACTTGCAAGATAGGATCAAGAACACATATATATATTCATGAAAACATAATAGGTTCAGATCTGAAATCATGGCACTCGGGCCCTAGTGACAAGCATTAGGCATAGCAAAGTCATAGCAACATCAATCTTAGAACATAATGGATACTAGGGATCAAACCCTAACAAAACTAACTCGATTACATGATAAATCTCATGCAACCCATCACCGTCCAGCAAGCCTACGATGGAATTACTCACGCACGGCGGTGAGCATCATGAGATTGGTGATGGAGGATGGTCGATGATGATGATGGCGACGACTTCCGCTCTCCGGAGCCCCGAACGGACTCCAGATCTGGCCTCCCGAGGAAGAACAGGAGGTGGCGGCGGCTCCGTATTGTAAAATGCGATGAATCCTTTCTCTGATTTTTTTCTCCCCGAACGTGAATATATGGAGTTGGAGTTGAGGTTGGTGGAGCTTCGTGGGACCCACAAGCCAGGGGGGCGCGCCTAGGGGGGTAGGGCAGCCCAATAGTACTATTAAAAAACATCGAACATGTAATGATGATATCGATCAACCATGCTCAAATATATCTTGGCCTTCGTGCGAGCCCGTCTGTGTGTTCTCGCTCCTCGTCCCTCTCAAGGAACGGCGGGTTGGCCATTTTGCCGTCAATTGAGATCGGTTTGCTCACACTCTGGTCCCACATGTCAGTGATATGCCAAGAGAAAGTGCGTTGACCGACAGGCCATACGTGTACTTGGTTTTGCACCTTCATACTACTCCCTCCGTCACAGTTTACAGGGCGTGCTTCATTCTCATGCATTTCTCTCCATGCATTTCCACCACCAGAGAGATTTTAGACGCGTTTGGTTTAATGCTCAATTAATTAGGGCGTGGTAACCGCAATCAAGTCCATAATTTTCTCTCGATGTAGGTGTGTACGCGGAGTGGAGTAAGTGCATGCATGTGTGTACCCGGGGTGGAAGCACTACATGCATGTGTGTACGCATTATTTCCTCTAGTAATAGACGCCATGCTATAACTACCAATGCTATTTTTCAGGCCGATCGCTAGTCGCCTTGGTCCCAGAGATTGTTGAAGCACGCTCTATGAACAGTGATGGAGGGAGTAGTATGAGCGGATTCAAAGAAGAGCGTATTGATGGTTGCTTCTTCCGAGCAACTTACAGTGGGAAAGGTGGGGCTTATGATTTGAACGCTCATTACTCACTATTAGTGCGGCGCAACGACCGGGCTGAGTCTCCCATGCGGTTGTGCACTACTCTCTCCGTTCTTAAATATTTATCTTTCTAGAGATTTCAACGAGTGACTACATACGAAGCAAAATGAGTGAATCTACACTCTAAAATATGTCTATATACATCTGTATGTGGTAGTCCATTTGAAATTTCTAAAAAGACAAATATTTAGGAACGGAGGGAGTATAATTTGGTGCATGGCACATGGACCTGGATGCTGAAGAGGCTTCTGGCAATGCTATCAAGCTTCCAACATTTGTTTACATAATTAACATACTATACAAATAATTTTCCAGCGACATGAAATTGTACAATGCTCTGAGCTTTCAGCTTTTGTTTCGTGTGTCTTGCCATCCATGCTCTTTCGAAAAAAATAAAAAACTAACTTCCTTGCTAATGCATATCAATGATTAGCAGATCAGAGCTAATATTTACATCACAACTGAAGACAAAGTTGTGAGAAGGTGTTAAATAAAAATTGATCCATGCTTTCATTGGTAGCAACTTCCCCCCAGCTCTATCTAAATCAACAAGGCATGTTGGGAAAAAGTAGCTGTCAGGAGTGTTGGGGATATAACTCCGAGGTATGACCCGCCCAGGAGGGGCCAGGTTATACCATTGGCAACTTAAGGTGAGAAGGCCCAAGAAGGCTGAAGAAGATATAAAGGTGGCGGTTCATAAAGCAGGCTTATTGGAGGCCCAAGACCCGGAGGAGACTCAAGGCCCGAGGGTGTGAGCCGCCATATGATAACTTGTTATATAAGGCAGGTTTAGTTAGAAACCGAGCCGGTCACATTTGTGTGAGCCGGCCGGGACTCTGTAAACCGCCGGGCATCAGCCTGTATATAAAGGGGTGACCCGACGACGGGTTAACTCAAGAAACAACAACTCGAGAACTAGGTCAAGCATATTCGCTCCCTTGTAATCGAAACCCAAGCAATACAACTAGAAGCAGGACGTAGGCTTTTACCTCGTTGAGAGGGGCCGAACCTGGGTAAACTCCTTGTGTCCTTTGTCCCGTTCAACCCCTTAAAGCTAACCTAGTCGCGATGGCTCCACACCTAAGTCTTTTTGCTAGGACATCTGCCGTGACAAATCCACGACAGTTGGGGCCCACCGTGGGGCTATCACACGATGGTTTTGAGTTCTTGAAGGGCAACTTCTCAGGGATCAAGGGATACACCATGGGCCGGATGACCAAGAGTCGCCACGGCAAGATCTACATCGACGACGCTGGATGGGGTCCGGAGGCCGATTCAATCGAATACGGGTACCGGGTCACCTTCGGTGGAATCCACGTTTTCATTGGCAAAATTGGCGAGTCTGAGCCTGAGCCGGACGACTGCACCAACACCATTGAGATGGCTCGGCGTGCGAGAAAAGCTAAGGTCCAACCCGCCCGGAAGCATGTTTTCGTCGGCTTTGTCCATGGAGCAGATCTTGAGGAAGGCTATGTGTCCGGTGGAGAGATGGCTATCTATTCAGATGACAAGTCCTCAACTGGCGAAACCGAGTCGATTTATCAGTTGCAAGATGGCGGGCTTGGGGGCTGTTCCGATGGCGACATCATTTCGGACCCCTATGAACCGCCAAGCAGGGCAACTATATTCATGGTCGGGACACAGCAGATGGTGAACTCATCAACCGCTGCAGTGATGACCTCCGGTTCAATGGCTGCTGCAACGGCTGGGGCGAGAGGCTCTATGCATCCGCCGGCTCAAGTTTTATCCGAGCTCTTGGACGCTTTGGCAATGTTACTAGCTGCAGAGGTGACCCCGGCGACTCAGGCACAACATAATGTGGAAGTTGCAAAGCTGAGGGATGAAGTAGCTCGGGCTAAAGAGGAGCTTAACACTGAGAACGTCAAGATGGCTACAGAACGTACTGCCCTAGAAGCTGAGACGCAGAGGGTAATGGCCGAGGCTTTTCGTCTAAGTCTGGATCAGAATGCTTCAAACGCTGTCATGCGGAGGAGGCACCAGAGCCGTTTGCCACCTCAATTCGAGGGGAGGAATCTTTTTACCACACCCGGAGCAGGGCCAAGTAACCCGCCCGGTGAGACCCGGGCTGCTGAAGCGCCTGCAACCGGGGCGGCGTCTCAGCCTCGTATAGCAGACCCGCCTCGTGTGAACTTGACCCCTCCTCAGCAAGTGCAGACACCCCCGGGTCATTACTCCAACCCGCTGGATAATATGATTGCTGCAGCCTCACGACTAGCAGCCCTCCCAATTGAAGGTGAGTCGCCAGCTGCGATAGAGGCCCGGAACACCGTGGAATTTCTTAAGACGGCGGTGACCCAGCAGGCGACTTATTCCTATAGCCGTGAGTGAATCCATTCAACTCTGCGACCGAGCCAAAGCTACAGCCGGCGCATTGAGTCACCGGCAGTTTCCAGCAGTGAGCGGCGTCATAACCCTCCCCATGGGCATAACCCGCCTCGTGATGATAACAATGCCCAAGTCCTGATGGATCAGGCTAGAGCATGCCAAGAGGCAGAGCTGGCGGCTCAATTAGCTGCTCGTCAACAGCTTCAGTTGAACCCCTCTGTGTCTATAGAGGCTGGGATGACCTCTAGGTCAGTCGGTGTGCCCTGTTTGGTGTCGGCTCTGCGCAATGAGCGCTTGCCCAAAGATTTTAAGGGCCCTCGTAAAGTGCCTAATTACACAGCTGATCTCCCACCTGAGGGATGGATTGAGAGCTATGAGCTAGCCATGGATATGTTAGATGTGAACGATGCTGTATGTGCCGAGTATTTCACTATGATGCTGGATGGGCCGGCTCGAACCTGGTTGAAGGGGTTACCAGCTAATTCTATCGGCTCGTGGGCTGAGTTGAAGGCACATTTTATCCAGAATTTTAAAGATACATGCAAGCAGCCTCTGTCGATTATTGACCTAGATGCTTGTGTTCAGCGCGAGGACGAGTCGGCCCACCACTGGGTGCGCCGGGTTTCAGCCATAATTCATTCATCGGATAGCATCAACGCCGGCTCTGTTGTTCTGATTCTGGAAAAGAATTGCCGTTTTACCCCTCTTAAACAAAAGTCAGGGCGGCTTAAGCGTCACTGCAATGACATGGTGGAGCTCATGGTGGCTCTCATCAAATATGCCGATTCTGACAGTACTAAGGATCCTGGGTCTGATGAGGAGAGGTCCAATAAGGGGAAAAAGAACAGCAATGGAAAGGGACAACAGTCAAACATGCCAGGTCATAATCAAGGTAATAATGGTAAGCACAAGCAGCCTAACGGCGGGTCAGATTTTGTGGCTAATACCAATACCCAAAATAACAATCGGCGTCGGAAGAGAAAGCAATTTCCTCGGTCGGGAGGGCCAAAATTCAACCTTGAAGCGATGTTAAACCAGCCCCGCCCAAAGCACAGCCACCCGGATAGACCGTCAACTCACCTGTGGAAAGATTGCTTTATCATGAAGGAATATAAGAATTCCGGCTTTCACCAGGATCATAATAACAATAATGGACCACACGACGGGTCAGGATCCGGCTCTCACGGGCCTGACTTTGGAGGTGGCGGCTCAGGTTCTGGATTTCAGGGTCAGGGCAATCAGGGTGGTTTTAACCAGCAGCTCAGTCAAGGGAATTAGCAACAATAGTCAGGATATCAGAACAATCCAAAGCAGTTAAATAGTGGTCAGTATCATGTTTTCACCACAAACCTTTGCGAGCAAGATCAGAAGGTTCACAAGCGAGCAGTCAGCGCGGTGGAGCCGGCGGTCCCTCTATACTTACGATGGTCGGAGCAGCCAATTATATGGAGCCGTGAGGATCACCCGCCCCGGGTTGAATCCGGGTCAGCTGGCTTTGGTGGTGGCCCCTCAAGTTGGAGGTTACAAGTTCACTAAAGTGCTTATGGACGGAGGCAGCAGTATCAATATCCTTTATTATGATACTTTTCGCCGGATGAATTTGACTGACAAAGATCTTAAGCCGTCCTCTATGGTCTTTCATGGAGTGGTGCCTGGTAAGTCGGCTTATCCAGTGGGTAGGATAGCCTTAAAGGTGGCTTTTGGCAATGAACATGACTACAGGGCTGAGACATTGAACTTTGAAGTGGTTAAAATCAAAAGCCCCTATCATGCTCTGTTTGGGCGGCCGGCTTATGCCAAGTTTATGGAACGGCCGTGTTATGTGTATTTGCAGCTTAAAATGCCGGGTCGCAAAGGTACCATCATGGTGCATGGTGACCGGAAGATAGCCTTGGAATGTGAAGAAGGTGATGCTGCTTACGCTGAGTCTGTCTGTGCCACAGAGGAACTTAAATTTTATAAGGACAATGTCGACCCGGCTGATATGACTCCGTTGAAGAAGCCAACCACAGAGCATGATCCTTTGTTGAAGTTTAAATCGGCAGATGATACCAAACAGGTTGACTTTGTCCCTGGTGACTCATCTCAGCAGTTCATCATCAGTGCCAATATGGATCCGAAATAGGAAGGCGCGCTCATTGAGTTCATCCGTGAGAACCGGGACATCTTTGCATGGAAGCCTTTAGACATGCCGGGTGTACCGAGAGAACTCGGTGAGCACACTCTCAATATTGATCCTAAGTTTAAGCCGGTCAAGCAATTCCTTCATCGTTTAATGAAGAGAGGCGCAAGGCCATTGGAGAAGAGGTGGCCCGGCTCTTAGCAGCCAGGTTCATTGTCGAAGTTTTTCATCCTGAGTGGTTGGCTAACCCGGTGCTTGTACTCAAGAAGAACGGCACTTGGCGCATGTGTGTGGATTACACAGACCTTAACAAAGCTTGCCTAGCTGATCCTTTTGCTCTTCCCCGTATTGATCAAATCATTGATGCTACGGCGGGTTGTGAGCGTTTGAGCTTCTTGGATGCTTATTCTGGTTATCATCAGATCAAGATGGCAGTTAAAGACCAAGAGAAGACGGCTTTCATCACGCCTTTTGGAGCTTTCTGCTATGTGTCTATGCCCTTTGGGCTCAAGAGTTCCCAGGCGACTTATCAGCGTTGTGTTCAGAATTGTCTTCATAACCAGATAGGACGCAATGTTCATGCTTATGTGGATGATATTGTTGTGAAAACCAGAAAGAAGGAGTCTCTGTTAGATGATTTGAACGAGACCTTTGATAATCTCCGGGTCTATAAGATGATGCTTAACCCGGCCAAATGTGTTTTTGGCGTGCCTACAGGCAAGCTCTTGGGGTTTTTGGTCTCTGAGAGAGGTATTGAAGCTAACCCGGAGAAAATCAAGGCTATCACTTCGTTGGCTAAGCCGGCGTGCGTTAATGACGTTCAGCGTCTGGCGGGTCATATTGCAGCTTTAAGCCGGTTCATAAGCCGCGTGGGAGAAAAGGCTATTCCTCTGTACCAGATGATGAAGAAAATAGATCACTTTGTCTGGAGTAATGCTGCTAATGAGGCGCTTAAAAAACAGTTAGCTGAGCCGCCGGTTCTTGCAGCCCCTGTGGAGAAGGAGCCCTTGCTTTTATATGTGGCTGCTAACAGCAGAGCCGTCAGCGTGGCGATTGTAGTGGAAAGGAAGGAAACGGGCAAGGAATATCCAGTTCAAAGGTCGGCTTATTATGTCAGTGAAGTCTTAATTGAGTCCAAACAGAGGTACCCGCATTGGCAGAAGCTAGTCTATGGGGTGTTCATGGCCAGTCGCAAGTTGAAGCATTATTTCCTTGGTCACCCCATTACTATGGTCAGTTCTGCTCCCTTGGGGGATATTATTCAAAACAGAGAAGCCACAGGTTGAATAGCCAAATGGGCCATTGAGCTTGGACCCCATGGTTTGAAATATATGCCAAGGACATCTATCAAGTCGCAAGCTCTTGTGGATTTCATCAATGACTGGACAGAGTTGCAGATGCCTGAGGAGAAGCCTGATAATACGTATTGGACTATTCATTTTGATGGGTCCAAGCAATTGGAGGGCTCGGGGGCTGGAGTTATTTTGACTTCCCCGCGAGGTGACAAATTTTGCTATGTTCTGAGGCTGATGTTTCCTTGTACTAACAATGCAGCTGAGTATGAGGCCTTGCTCCATGGTCTTCGAATGGCCAAAGAGATGAACTTAAGCCAGGTGAGATGCTTTGGCGACTCAGATTTGGTGGCTCAGCAAGTCTCCGGAACTTGGGATTCTAAGGACCCGCTCATGGCGGCTTACCGCCGGGCGGTTGACAGCATTGCTGGTCATTTTAAGGGTTACCAAGTGGAACATGTTGATCGCAGAAAGAATGTGGTGGCCGATGCGTTAAGCCGGCTGGGGTCTCAGCGTAAGCCGGTACCACCATATGTTTTTCTCGATATATTGAATAACCCTTCAGTTAAGCTACCAACAGAGGAGGATCTTGCAATTCCTGACCCGGAGGCACAGTTGGTGGCGGCTCTTCATGCTATTCCTGATTGGACGGTGCCGTACTTGGCTTATATGACCAGGGGCGAGTTACCTAAGGATGAAACTGAGGCCAGGCAGATAACCCGGCGGTCTAAATCTATGACCATTATCAACGGCGAGTTGCACCGATGCAGTGTCACAGGTGTGTTCCAGCGATGTATTTCTCCTGAGGAGGGCCGTGAGATCCTAAGGGAGATCCATGAAGGTGATTGTGGTCATCACGCCGGCTCTAAATCTCTGGTTGCTAAATCCTTCCGGCATGGTTTTTATTAGTTGATGGCTCATGCTGATGCAGAAGATCTGGTTAGCAAGTGTGACGGCTGCCAGAAGTTTTCTAAACGAGCTCACCTGCCGGCTCAAGGATTGAGGATGATTCCAATTACTTGGCCGTTTGCAGTCTGGGGGCTGGATATGGTTGGACCTTTCAAGAGGTCCAAGAACAAAAAGACCCACCTCTCGGTGGCGGTTGACAAATTTACCAAGTGGGTTGAGGCAGAGCCGGTCAGCAAGTGTGATGCGGCAACGGTAGTTCAATTCATTAAAAGGTGATCTTCTGTTTTGGTTACCCTCACAGCATCATAACTGATAATGGCACTAATTTATCCAAAGGTGCTATGAAAGAGTTCTGTCAACGAGAGCATATTTGTCTTGACATCTCGTCAGTGGCTCACCCCCAATCCAATGGTCAAGCTGAAAGGGCCAATCAAGAAATCTTGAGAGGAATCAAACCCCGGCTTATGGTCCCTTTGCAAAGGACGCCGGGTTGTTGGGTTGAAGAGCTACCCTCAGTACTTTGGAGTATCAATACTACCCCCAACAGATCAACGGGTTACACGCCCTTCTTCATGGTCTACGGGGCCGAGGCGGTTCTTCCAAGTGACATCCGTCATGATTTGCCCCACGTGGCAGCTTATGTTGAAGCTGATAATGAAAAGGCACGACAGGATGCTCTTGACATGTTGGATGAGGAGCATGACCTGGCGGCAGCTCGTTCGGTGATATATCAGCAAGATCTGCGTCGCTATCATAGCCGCTGGGTTAAGACCTGACCTTTCAAGAAGGCGACTTAGTGCTCCGGCTCATCCAAGATCAAACAGACATGCATAAGTCATCCCCACCTTGGGAAGGACCTTTTGTGGTCAGCAAGAACCTGAACAACGGGTCATACTACCTTATTGATATTCGAGACCATAAGGATTCACGCACATCGGAGGAGGAGACCCGCCGACCTTGGAACACTACTCATCTTCAGCCTTACTACACTTGAGCCACCGGCTCTTGTGCTGTACATATTTTCATCCATGTATATATTATGATAAATATAATAAAGCCGACACCCCTGATAAATTCAGGGCCTCTGTCGTTTCATTTCTAAGTATCTGAGTCTTTATTTATTCATAAGGCCATTTGGGGGCGACCTGCTCAATGAGCAGAGCCTTGATTACCCTCTTGGTCAGGCTTACATGCCTTCTCGCGGGTCATTTGGGGGCGACCTGCTCAATGAGCAGAGCCTTGATTACCCTCTTGATTAGGCTTACATGCCTTTTCGCAGGTCATTTGGGGGCGACCTTCTCAACGAGCGGAGCCTTGATTACCCTCTTAATCCGGCTTACATGCCGACCCTAAGGCCACTTGGGGGCGACCTGCTCAATGAGCAGAGCCTTGATTACCCTCTTGGTCAGGCTTACATGCCTTCTCGCGGGTCATTTGGGGGCGACCTGCTCAATGAGCAGAGCCTTGATTACCCTCTTGATCAGGCTTACATGCCTTTTCGCAGGTCATTTGGGGGCGACCTGCTCAACGAGCAGAGCCTTGATTACCCTATTGATCTGGCTTACATGCCGACCCTTTGGTCACTTGGGGGCTTCCTGCTCAATGAGTATAGCTATGCTTACCCTCTTGATCGGCTTCCATGCCAGGTGTAAACACCAAATTACGGGTTAACCGGCCTGTATGTCCTTGTTACTCCGCCCAAGTAATCCTGGAATGACCCGCTGTACTTTTGACAGCCAATCTTTTAAATAAGACCCTGAACTTGTTAAAGTTAAAACGGCGGTTTGTCATGTGAGGGCCGGCTTACAGGTGTGCTGGAAATAACTCCGTGGCTGTGCGGCCCATGAAAGCACTTGACATTTTAGGCTTGGCGGCCTATGAAAGCCTTGTTTTTTCTGATTTGAGGTTTTTTCTGAAAATTTTGGATTGATATATGCTTCTTCCATATTAACATATGGTTTTCACAATTCAGGCCATCTAGCCTTGATTCTATGACTCATATTTGAGCATGTGGGGTTTATAACCCGCCCTGATAAGCAGACTTTAAGTCGCCAGGATGATTTGCCTTGAATAAATTCAAGTCATGATTTTTCATATTTACGGGTTAAAACCCATGCTGGATTACAATCCTTACAGCATCATTATGATATCCGCCTACAGGTATGACTTTTCATATTTGAATAAATATTTTGGGTTTTTTTCTAACCCGCCCTGGGTATAGACTTCAAGTCGCCAGAGCACATTATATTGGAAATTATGACCCGCCCTGGCTTAAACCGCCAGGGTGTATGTTTTGTACCATGTGTGCAGGAACATTGAAAAACAGTATGATATTCCCTGCAAGCTCATCAGGGGCACATAAGATATTTCATCAGCAGTTTTAAAGCTAAACATGCACGATGGCATGGCAGATCATTGTTTCAACTAGCCTATTACAAGGCTTTCCGAAGCCTAAATGATTAAGAAGTTTTTCAAAAGAAGAAGCACCACGCTGCGGTCTGAGAGCCGCCCTTTGGATCAGTTGTTTTGATCTTGGCGAGTTGAAGACTTCGGGTTACCCTGCGCCGGTTCTTCTTCTTCTTCCTCCATCGTCTGGAAGTCAGATGATGTCCAGTCGATGCCAGTTAAAGCTTGGAATACAACTTCATCGTCTACAAGGGTGGACGGATCGATATCAGGAGCAAAAGTGTGCTTACGTATTGGAGGAATGAGCTCTACAATCTCATAAGCCAGCGCTTTCACTTTTGTGTTCTCTTTTGTATAAGCCGCCTGATACTTAGACAAATCTGTCTCCTTAGCCAATTGGCTTGCCAGAGGGCGCATTTCTCTTACACATCTAGTAAAGTCGCTGGCATCGAAGGGGGACCCATCTTCTTTGAAACTTGGACAGCCAGTTGCCATTTCCTCCGGGTCTAGCTCCGCTTGCCATGCTTTGGCCCGGCTCAAAGCAGTGATAGCACCAGGTCGGGCTGAGGATCGCTTAATTTCTTCAATTCTATTGGGCATGACAAATAGCTTGTCCAATACATCCCTGATGAGTGAAGGTGGCTGCTTATTGTGCGAGATGGCAGCTATGGTTCGCTGCGTGCCTGTATATAGCTGTTCCACCAAAGTATAAACCGCCTTCAGCTTCACCAACATGTCTTGGCCTAGGTTGGCACTCCTGGGGCCTGTTGACTAAGTGCACAGATAAGTCGCCGGGCGGATTAAGGGTAAAAATTGGAAGTGGTTGAAACATCTTGAATTACTTACCAAAGATAGCAGCTGTCATCTGGGATACATGGCGTTTTAAGCCGGTCAATTCTGTAGCCGTCACCTTTAAAGAAGCTTCGGCAGTTTCTGCTCTTTGTACCAAGGTGGCTTTCTCTTTATCCCAGGCGGTTCGTTCTATGGAAAACCCAGTTTTGAGCTTCTCGCTCTCTTCAAGACTAAGTTTCAGCTTGAGGTCAACTTTGCGTGTTTCAGCCTCTTGCTGCTCAAGCCTAGTCTTTAAATTGACCACCTAGGATTCAGCTTGAGTTACAACATCCTGCAAGTAAGAGTTAAACAAGTTATAAACATATTTGCCAGGACACAATTTATAGACAAGTCTCAAGTACGTTGCAAGCAAAGCACTTGACACTTGGGGGCTAATGTATGTGGAAGTTCTTTTTCGCATTTGTATTTTTTGATCCGGCTCATCTTTATCAAAATAAGCCGGCTCGTGAGGGCCATGGTCTGGAGTTCTTTCCAAATAATGGCAATGATCCGGCTCAGCTTTATCAAAATAAGCCGGCCCATGAGGGCTATGGTCTGGAGTTCTTTCAATATAATGGATATGATTCGGCTCATCTTTGTCAAGATAAGCCGGCCCATGAGGGCTACGACTTTAAAGCTTGCAGAAACATATAGACAAGTCTTAACCCTACTCAAAAGTCCTTTTTTCCTACGGATAAGACTTGGGGGCTGGATGACTATAGATGCAAAGGAAACAGATGTTCATACCTCATATTTCTGGCGTAGTTTCTTGACCAAGTCTGCCTCTAGGTCATGAACAGTGTGCAGCTGGCTCAGATAACCAGAGTATAGTTCATTGACGCCCAAGTGTGAGTACTTTTCAACATCAAACTTGGCCTTGCTCTTTTCAATTAACTCTTCCTTGGCAGAGTGCTTGGCGAGAATGGTAGGGTTCCCAGGCTCAGTATAGCCAGTGCCAGTAATGATAACATCTTTCCCAGCTTGTTGTGAAGAAGGTTCGTCAGCATGTTTTATGGGACTGGGCGGCTTAGCGCTGGATGGGTCAACACCCATTGGACCCACCAGGACATCATGAGTCTCTGGTGGTGGGTCATCAGCGGCAGCCTCAGGAGTCTGATTGGAAGCTTCAGTTTGTTTCTCCGGCTCAGCAACTTTGGGGTCTTCGGCCGGCTTATTTACCTTCAGCTTCTTGCTAGGCTTGGCTATACCATTGAAAGTGAGACATATAAGGATGTCAACATATGAGTATACAAGTGTTAAAGCAAAGAAATTTAATATTCTCACCGAGGAGCAAGTTTGAAGGGAGGAATCTGGGTTCCAATAGAGTCGCCAGAGGACGAATGAGAAGTTCCCTGATAATTTGAGTCGGATGGATTAAGTGGCTGACGGATAAGACCCGCCTTAGGAAAGGACAAGGTTGAATTCTGTGGCACCTCATTTTGGCGTTTTCGAGGAATCGACGTGTTGGGTAAGCCGGAGGAAAGATTTCCACAGCCGCTGTTCCGGGTTGTGCATCGAGCTTCATGCTGTTGTTTCTTCAAAATAAAGTTTGGATCCAAGTAAGCTAAAGGGTGAGAAAACCTTACTTTCTAGCTCACTTGTCGAACTTCCTGTCTTGGCAAAGGCTCTGAGTCGAAGGAAAGGATAGTTACCTCTTCACCGTCTGCGTGGCTGGCCTCCACGTCGTCCTGATAGCAATCAGTGTCAATAAGATGTACAAAAAAGGAGCAAAGAGAATCAAGTTCTACCTCCGACTCATCGTCGTTCAGTGTAAATAATTTTGTTGTGTCTGTTTTCTTCTTGGCGGGCCTCTTGGGAGCCTTGCTCTTTACCCTGGCCTTTTTGGCCGGCTTGTCCTGAAGTTTCTTATTCCAGAAAGGATCATCGGCCTGAGGAAAGCAAGTAATAGTGAGAAGGCAATATCTGAGAAGGAAGGATAAGATAACAATGAGCTGGAAATACTTACAGCCGGAGCCGGGTTAAGGGTGCAAAAGGGGTTCAGCCCCGTCTTGCTGCAGTTGTCTAAGCAGTTATTGAGCAGCATTTTGGTCATCTCATTGATCTCTTTATCATTCAGATGTATTTGGTAGTGACGCTGTGGGTCTTTGGTGTCGCCAGTATACTCGCACATTAAGCCGGGGCAACGGCTCAAAGGCATGATCCTCCAGGCAACCCAGCATTGGACCAAATCGATGCCAGTCAAGCCGTTGGCCATTAAGGCTCTTATTTTGCAAAAGGTGGATGCATATTTGGCCCGTTCAGCGGCACTGATCCGGTCCGGAAGCGGATGTCTTGGGTTAAGCCGGCGGTCGCGAAAACCCGGCAGAGGATTCTCACCCACCGGAGAGGTGTCTTGGCAGTAGAACCAAGTCTGGTTCCAGTCTTTGGGGTGATTGGGAAGCATGGCCACGGGAAAGATAGCATCCTTTCATCTTTGGATAGAAATCCCGCCCAGCTCAAGACTGTGTCCGTCGGTCATTTTTGTTTGACGGTTCAAATAGTAAAACTCTCTGAAAAGGTCAACAATGGGCTCCTCCTGAAGGTACACTTTGCAAAAGACTTGGAAATTGCAGATGTTGGAGACTGAATTGGGTTCGATATCTTGTGGATGAAGTTGATAAAAATGCAGAACGTCGTGGAAGAACTTTGAGCCGGGTGGAGAGAAACCCCGGATCATATGGTCAGCAAAAACCACGACTTCGCCGTCCTTTGGATCAGGTCTTATTTCTGTCCCTGGGGCCCGCCAGTGGATAACTTCTTTGGCTAACAAAACGCCCACTTGAACATATTCGTTCAGAGCTTGTTCCGTAATAGTGGAAGCGACCCAATCACATGAGGTGGTTGTCTTAGTCATTTTGGCCTAAAAGGGGGAATAATGGCGGGTCAAATTTGAGATAATAAGCCGCTCGATGGTTACAAGAAGGTAAAAATACTATGCAAGGTTTGGTTCATATACGAATAGATTATTATGAGAAAAGAAATAGTATGGACAAATCAACTAAAGCACAGTTGGGTGATATTAACATCAGACGGATACAACTGATTTGAGTATTTCATGAATAAGCCGGCTGGTATTTGGCAGGTCATAAACTAATATTTTTGAGCCGCCCACACAGTGGTGTTTGTGCTAGATTTACGGATCTAAGTTTGAGGAAAATTCCACTAAGTTGGACAAACAGGTTCCACAAGTGGTGGGTTATATTTATGGATCTACCGCAGTTCAGAAAAGGGGAATAATTGCTAAACCTAAATATGACAGTGGAAGAGCACATAAGCTGGGCTTGAATCTCTGGAAGATAGGATGCATCTACGGTTGGAAACGGATACTAAAACTGCTACCGCGCAACTTCCCTACTGTTTTTCCGATCGAAGGGAGCCTTAGCGAAGAGGACTACGCTGAACGCCGATGAACGCTGACGAACAGAGGAAACCCTAATGCAGATGGGAACTAGAGAGAGGGGAGTACCTGGCGATGCAGATGATCAGCGGAGAAGCGCCGCCATTCTCTGGATACGATCAGGTTGATGCAGCGGCCTTGGTCGGAGTTGTTGAAGAAGGTCGATGGAGGCGGCGGAGCTCTGGAAGCGTCGGGTGTTGCGAGGAAGAAGAAGAGGCAGAGGCAGGGGTAAAAAGTGAAAGAGGGGGTCCCTGTCCCTATTTATAAGGAAATGGAGATGGCAATCACGGAAATCGAGGAGGTGAAAATGATTAAGTGGCTATATGGACGCCTTGATTCTCGGGAAGCTATTAAGGATAAAGATCCGATGAAGATATCCTCGGTCTTGTGCAGAATTAATGTGTGGGACGTCATGGCGGGTTGTAACGATCCTGCTTACCCAATGTCATGGCGGGTTATGGCGGACGGTATGAGAAGTTCATACTGGAGTATTTTTTCTTGAGTTCGAATGAAGATTGATGTGAACAAGTTCAAATCAACCTGGGGCCTAATGTTGGGGATATAAATCTGAGGTATGACCCGCCCAGGAGGGGCTGGGTTATACCATTGGCGACTTAAGGTGAGAAGGCCCAAGAAGGCTGAAGAAGATATAAAGGTGGCGGTTCATAAAGCAGGCTTATTGGAGGCTCAAGACCCGGAGGAGACTCAAGGCCCAAGGGTGTGAGCCACCATGTGATAACTTGTTATATAAGGCAGGTTTAGTTAGAAACTGAGCCGGTCACGTTTGTGTGAGCCGGCCGGGACTCTGTAAACTACCGGGCATCAGCCTGTATATAAAGGGGTGACCCGACGGCGGGTTAACTCAAGAAACAACAAGTCGAGAACTAGGTCAAGCATATTCGCTCCCTTGTAATCGAAACCCAAGAAATACAACTAGAAGCAGGACGTAGGCTTTTACCTCATTGAGAGGGGCCGAACCTGGGTAAACTCCTTGTGTACTTTGTTTCATTCAGCCCCTTAAAGCTAACCTAGTCACGATGGCTCCACACCTAAGTCCTTTTGCTAGGACATCTGCCGTGACAAATCCACGACAGTTGGCGCCCACCGTGGGGCTATCGCACGATGGTTTCGATTTCTTGAAGGGCAACTTCTCAGGGATCAAGGGATACACCATGGGCCGGATGACCAAGAGTCGCCGCGGCAAGATCTACATCGACGACGCTGGATGGGGTCCGGAGGCCGATTCAATCGAATAAGGGGACCGGGTCCCCTTCGGTGGAATCCACGTTTTCATTGGTAAAATTGGCGAGTCTGAGCTTGAGCCGGACGACTGCACCAACACCATTGAGACGGCTCAGCGTGCGAGAAAAGCTAAGGTCCAATCCGCCCGGAAGCATGTTTTCGTCGGCTTTGTCCATGGAGCAGATCTTGAGGAAGGCTATGTGTCCTGTGGAGAGACGGCCATCTATTCAGATGATGAGTCCTCAACTGGCGAAAATGAGTCGATTTATCAGTTGCAAGATGGCGGGCTTGGGGGCTGTTCCGATGGCGACAGCATTTTGGACCCCTATGAACCACCAAGCAGGGCAGCTATATTCATGGCCGGGACGCAGCAGATGGTGAACTCATCAACCGCTGCAGTGATGACCTCAGGTTCAACGGCTGCTGCAACGGCTGGGGTGAGCGGCTCTATGCATCCGCCGGCTCAAGTTTTATCCGAGCTCTTGGACGCTTTGGCAACGTTACTAGCTGCGGAGGTGACCCCGGCGACTCAGGCACAGCATAATGTGTAAGTTGCAAAGCTGAGGGATGAAGTAGCTCGGGCTAAAGAGGAGCTTAACGCTGAGAATGTCAGGATGGCTGCAGAACGGACTGCCCTAGAAGCTGAGACGCAGAGGGTAAGGGCCGAGGCTTTTCGTCTAAGTCTGGATCAAAATGCGTCAAACGCTGTCATGCGGAGGAGGCACCAGAGCCGTTTGCCACCGCAATTCGAGGGGAGGAATCTTTTTACCACACCCAGAGCAGGGCCGAGTAACCCACCCGGTGAGACCCGGGCTGCTGAAGTGCCTGCAACCGGGGCGGCGGCTCAGCCTCGTATAGCAGACCCGCCTCGTGTGAACTTGACCCCTCCTCAGCAAGTGCAGACACCCCCAGGTCATTACTCCAACCCGCTGGATAATATGATTGCTTCAGCCTCATGGCTAGCGGCCCTCCCAAATGAAGGTGAGTCGCCAGCTGCGATAGAGGCCCGGAATGCCGTGGAACTTCTTAAGACGGCGGTGACCCAGCAGGCGGCTTATTCCTATAGCCGTGAGCGAATCCATTCAACTCTGCGATCGAGCCGAAGCTACAGCCGGCGCATTGAGTCACCAGCGGTTTCCAGCAGTGAGTGGCGTCGTAACCCGCCCCATGGGCATAACCCGCCTCGTGATGATAACAACGCCCAAGTCCTGACGGATCAGGCTAGAGCACGCCAAGAGGCGGAGCTGGCAGCTCAATTAGCTACTCATCAACAACTTCAGTTGAAACCCTCTGTGTCTATAGAGGCTGGGATGACCTCTAGGTCAGTCGGTGTGCCCTGTTTGGTGCCGGCTCTGCGCACTGAGCGCTTGCCCAAAGATTTTAAGGGCCCTCGTAAAGTGCCTAATTACACAGCTGATCTCCCACCTGAGGGATGGATTGAGAGCTATGAGCTAGCCATGGAGATGTTAGATGTGAACGATGCTGTATGTGCCAAGTATTTCACTATGATGCTGGATGGGCCGGCTCGAACCTGGTTGAAGGGGTTACCAGCTAATTCTATCGGTTCGTGGGCTGAGTTGAAGGCATGTTTTATCCAGAATTTCAAAGACACATGCAAGCAGCCTCTGTCGATTATTGACCTTGATGCTTGTGTTCAGCGCGAGGACGAGTCGGCCCACCACTGGGTGCGCCGGGTTTCAGCCATTATTCATTCATCGGATAGCATCAACGCCGGCTCTGCTGTTCTGATTCTGGAAAAGAATTGCCATTTTACCCCACTTAAACAAATGTTTGGGCGGCTTAAGCATCACTGCAATGACATGGGGGAGCTCATGGCGGCTCTCATCAAATATGCCGATTCTGACAGTACTAAGGATCCTGGTTCTGATGAGGAGAGGTCCAATAAGGGGAAAAAGAACAGCAATGGAAAGGGACAACAGTCAAACATGACGGGTCATAATCAAGGTAATAATGGTAAGCGCAAGCAGCCTGACGATGGGTCTGATTTTGTGGCTAATACCAATACCCAGAATACCGATCGACGTCGGAAGAGAAAGCAATTTCCTCGGCCGGGAGGGCCAAAATTCAACCTTGAAGCGATGTTAATCCAGCCCTGCCCAAAGCACAGCCACCCGGATAGACCGTCAACCCACCTGTGGAAAGATTGCTTTATCATGAAGGAATATAAGAATTCTAGCTTTCACCAGGATCATAATAACAATAATGGCCCACACAACGGGTCAGGATCCGGCTCTCATGGGCCCGGCTTTCGAGGTGGCGGCTCAGGTTCTGGATTTCAGGGTCAGGGCAATCAGGGTGGTTTTAACCAGCAGCTCAGTCAAGGCAATTAGCAACAACAGTCAGGATATCAGAACAATCCAAAGCAGTTAAATAGTGGTCAATATCATGTTTTCACCACAAACCTTTGCAAGCGAGATCAGAAGGTTCATAAGCGAGCAGTCAACGCGGTGGAGCCAACGGTCCCTCGATACTTACGATGGTCAGAGCAGCCAATTGTATGGAGCCGTGAGGATCACCCGCCCCGGGTTGACAATCCGGGTCAGCTGGCTTTGGTGGTGGCCCCTCAAGTTGGAGGTTACAAGTTCACTAAAGTGCTTATGGACGGAGGCAGCAGTATCAATATCCTTTATTATGATACTTTTCGCCGGATGAATTTGACTGACAAAGATCTTAAGCCATCCTCTACGGTCTTTCATGGAGTGGTGCCTGGTAAGTCGGCTTATCCAGTGCGTAGGATAGCCTTAGAGGTGGCTTTTGGCAATGAACATGACTACAGGGCTGAGACATTGAACTTTGAAGTGGTTAAAATCAAAAGCCCCTTCATGCTCTGTTTGGGCGGCCGGCTTATGCCATGTTTATGGAACGGCCGTGTTATGTGTATTTGCAGCTTAAAATTCCAGGTGGCGGTTCATAAAGCAGGCTTATTGGAGGCCCAAGACCCGGAGTAGACTGAAGGCCCAAGGGTGTGAGCCGCCATGTGATAACTTGTTATATAAGGCAGGTTTAGTTAGAAACCGAGCCGGTCACGTTTGTGTGAGGGGTGACCCGGCGGTGGGTTAATTCAAGAAACAACAAGTCGAGAACTAGGTCAAGCATATTCGCTCCCTTGTAATCGAAACCCAAGCAATACAACTAGAAGCAGGACGTAGGCTTTTACCTCGTTGAGAGGGGCCGAACCTGGGTAAACTCCGTGTGTCCTTTGTCCCATTCAACCCCTTGAAGCTAACCTAGTCGCGATGGCTCCACACCTAAGTCCTTTTGCTAGGACATCTGTCGTGACAAATCCACGACAAGGAGCATGCAACATTCCGATCATTTTGTGCAGTTCCACTAAAATAGAGCTGAGCGTCCCTGTTCCAAAGATATTAAGTGTGATTACAATAATAGAGGACTGTTGATGAAACAATAAACACACAAATAGAATCTGGTCACCTTTGCAGTCTCTCTTAAGACTAACTAGTAGGAGAAGATTAAGCAAATAGTTGGAGAAGATTAGGCTCGGAGTTGGATGAGGAGGATAGAGCAAAACCAATCTCCCTTTGTGCAGTCTCACTGAAATGTAGAGACGTTGCCCGTGTGACATTTTAGTAGAACTGCACAAAACACTCTTAAGAAAAAAGTGATTTGTGCAGTTCACCAAAAGGTCGCAATAGCAACGAGGTGAAATGGATAGCCCTGTTTGCCAAAAAGAGGTAGAAAGGAAACAATTACTGGCCAATAACACTTGATGACACATACGACGACAAAAAAAAGCATATTCCTTGTCCTAAGGGAAGATAACAGCACGGTTGTGTTTATCTAAAACGGTGTGAGGACGAGATTGGAATATGGAAAGTACGCCGAACGAGCTACGTTTTGGGCAAAGAACTAGGGAAGATCCACATGCAAGATTTTCCACATGCAGCGACATGGGAAGATGGGCAGTGGAGCAAGGCTGAAGGGGATACCTGGGGGTCGTCGGGATGTAACTAGGAGGGTGGCGGCAGGCGGGATCTGCCCATACTGCGGCAGCGAGCAAGTGGCGTAGGCCCTACCGCGCCGGAGCTTGGTCAGAGAGAACGGCGGGTACCGCAGATCGGGACATGCTGCCTCGGCGCCGTTGAACGGAGAAATGATGCACATCCTCCCTTTCCGCTGGCGGATGGGATGCGGCCGGATCGGTGACCAATGGTGAGAGAGAGAGAGAGAGAGAGGCCATCGCCGCCTTGTGTGAGATACTCTGAAGAGAGACAAACCCCGCATGCAGGCTCCATTGTATATAGTGGAGCGGACTACCTTTTTCTCCATAAAAATCATTTTATATTCTGTGTACGTGCCATTGAGCAATATAACTTTATTTAAAAATAACGCGCCAATGTATCAAGTCGAACTTTGTTTCGTCCAAGCATGGTACACGACCTCCGTAGGTAAACAACCGCTACACGCGCTCAAATTAGCACGTGGCTGCCATTTCGTACAGAAATGAGCTCCACCGTGTACCCGCGCAGGTGTGGCTGGGCACGAAGCGTGAGTACATGCACCTATTCTCTTCGTGTACGTACACCACCTACGTGGGTTTGTGTGAGAGAGATACAAACATAGAGAGATATAGTGTGTGGGTTCATGAGTATTTTTTTTGGGGGGGGGGGGGGGGGGGGGGGGGGGGGGGGGCGTGAGAGATAGACAGGGAATATGTGTCGATGATATTTCAATAAAAAAATGTGACATATGCAATGTGTGTGAAACAGAGGCCTGGATATATCATATATATAGAGGGGGCGATCCACGAGAAGAGAGTGGAGGTATCATCGGCGTGAGGTATCCATAGAATCGAAGAGAGGGATGATGTGTGTGCGTGTGTGCGCGCGATCGATAAAGAGTGCCATCGAATTTGTGTGTACCCACGTCAAAGATATAGGGTGGCTGGGCTACTGGAACGTGAGAGGGGACATGTGCAGTTTGTCTCTGTGGCATGGATACCTACCTACAGCGCTCGACTATCGGTGTGTGTGTGGGGGTGGGGGTGGGGGGGGGGGCAGAGACCTAACTATACAGGTACAATGGCTGGTATATGTGTGGAGGAGGAGAGAGACCTACCTTATGTATTGAGGGAGATCGATCGACATCCATGCATATGTGTTGGAGAGGAATAAGGTTGGGAGAGAGACAGAGCTAGAGTGTCGGAGGGGTTGGTGGTGGAGTTGCTTCTCACAAATGGTGGGAGAGGCCTGCTAGACAAACGGAGGGCACGCCTGCAATATCAATAAGAGAGGGGATGCCTGCCTGTCTGTGCACGTGCATGTGAGAGACGGGTCAGGAGGCATGCATGAATGACGAGGGGGGACGATATGGCTGTGGTAAGCAGACGTAACTACATAGGAAGATCAATCGTCCTTTGTCGGAGAAAGGGAGAGACATAACTTGTGAGATACGTCGATCGATGCGTGGGGAAAAAGAGTTATAGTCGACCTAGGTATATGTAGGGAGATCGATCGGTATACATGCATGTATGTGTTAGAAGCAAATAAGGCCCGGAGAGAAGGATAGAGAGAGAGGGATGCAACTAGGAGGTGGTGCGAGAGGCATACTATATCGAGGCGGAAGGAGTGTACGAGTACGAGATCGATGAAAAGAGGGGCGGGAGTGAGGCATGGACGGTGAGAAGAGAAGAGGGAAAGCTTGTGTTTGTGGTAGGCACACCTGGCTAGAGAGGCATACCGATCGGTGTGTGCCGGAAAGAAGGAGCTGGGGGGCCTACACACACCGTGGGTGAATGACCTAAAGTGAAAAGACGAATGTGCGCGATGGAGCTAGAGAATGCTGAGGGAGGGTGAGAGGGAGGCGGGCGTGTGCATGCACGAGAGAAAGTTAGCGCTAGCTACAAAGATAAGAGGATTGTGTGGGTGTAAAAGACCAATAGAGATCATAATTCATTATAAAAGTGGATTCGGATATTTGAATAATATATCATAGTGTTTTAAACCGACGCATGCATGAATATATATAATGGTGATACGCATGGTGTGGTTATGAACATGTTATACTACATATAATATATAGAACATTTATTTCAATTTGTGATAATGTGTGGCTTTTGCAGCTCAGGGCTAAATACATGTCATAATGTAGGGGGCGGGGCACTATACTTTGTGATAAACACAGTGTACATATGAAACATGGTTTAGATTATGAAGATCTAGTTAATACATCAAATGTACTATTATTTGGAATCAACATCAAGTGTATTCAAAATTTTGAATTCGAGTTCATATAGTACACATAGTTCATATCTATCTCTATAGTAATCATGTGGTGTGTTGTTAAGATAATACACGAATGATGGTTTAAGTTGGCAACAATCATGATTATAGATGCTTATTCAAACAGAGAAATGAATTCAAATTTAGTTCGAATTGCAGCGGTAGTATAGACATTTGGAATGCACTAAAATGTTGGTATGAGTAGGTTACATGCATTATACAGCCAGTGAAAAAATTTAATTGGACATAACATGGATTCATAGCTTTGAATAGCGGTTGTACAGTAAAACGGGACAAGACTCTCTTTGTGTGGTGCGAATAGTTTTATTTTTTTTTGTTTTTTTCGTTGAGGGAAGTGCGAATTGATTTGGTACGTACACTATTACACGTTAGGCTTGTCCCTAAAATTCAACCCGCGCCTTGTTATATCCTGAAAATTCAGATATCGTTCTCCCAAAACCCGCGCCTTCACAACCCGCGCCTTGCTATCCCGAAATTACAATGCGCGCAAAAACTCCCTCCAGCTGCCAAATCCCGACAAGTGAAATCCCCCTTCTAACCCTGAGCCGAAAGGTCCCCTAGTTCAAATTTGTGGGGGTACTTTTGTAACACACCTTACATATTGGACAAGCGCATCCCTAAGTC
Source organism: Thinopyrum elongatum (assembly GCA_011799875.1). Taxonomy (NCBI): domain Eukaryota; kingdom Viridiplantae; phylum Streptophyta; class Magnoliopsida; order Poales; family Poaceae; genus Thinopyrum; species Thinopyrum elongatum. The sequence goes on along the minus strand of CM022300.1, from coordinate 86,102,755 downwards.
ATGGTTCCCCCCTCCCATCACCTCCTTTTCGCCATTCGAAATCCCCATTTGAAATCCCAGGCCACCATAACCTCTCTGCTCCAGCCGCGAAACACCACCCTCCTCCGTCCGCCACCCCACCGCTGCCCAGCCGGAGCCTCTTCCCCGACGATGTCGTCCACCGCAACAGCCCGACGTCCTTCATCCACCTCCTCGGATGAGGATCCATCATCGATCTCGTCGTCCCGCCGGTTCAGCCGCCCCGTCCTCCACCTCCAAGGAGCTGCTCCGATGATCACCTCGTCTATCGTGGCTGACACATCCCCACAACACCGCCTTAACCTGCTCCACCGGAACCGCAGCATCCTCACCGACTCCTCGGACGAAGCCGAGGCCTATTCGGCGCCACCAAAGAGGTTGTACACTCATCGCATTGCACCTTCTCCTTAACTCGACCTCCCGGCGCCGACGGTGCTCCATCCCTCCATGGCACGGCTACCTCGAAGCCAGCGCCACGGGCAACATCTCCACGGCGGCTCTCCCCCAGTGCGAGGCCCCTTCGGCGGTGGCGTCCATACCAGCCGGATCTACTGCTGCTACTCCGGCTCTCACTCGCTCGCTCGCGCTACTGCTGCTACTCCGGCTCTCACTCTCTCGCTCGCTCGCGCTCGCGCTGTTGCTGCTCTAGCTCTCACTCGCTCGCGCTGCTGCTTCTCCGACTCTCGCTCGCTCGCGCTGCTGCTGCTCTGTCTCTCGCTCGGTCGTGCTGCTGCTCTGCTCTCCCCCTCGCTCGTGCTGCTACTCTGCTCTTGCTCTCGCTCGCGCTGCTGATGCTGGTACACGGGCTACTGCAGCTACACGAGTTGCTGCTCTGGCTCTAGTTCGCGCTGCTCCTCCAGGCGCTGCTGCTCCGGCTGCTATCTGCTACTGTGTTCCCCGTTGATCGCCTGCTGATTTAGATCACTGTTTCTCTACTACTAGTGCTCGAGCCGCCTAAACTACATGTGAAGTGCCTCTCTGCTACCAGTGCGTTCAGTTTCGACAGTAACATTCAGATTCCACAGTAAATTTTAGTTTATACAGTTAAGTTCAGAGTCAACAGTTTTTACCTCATCTGTTGTAGTCAGGTGTTTTTTGGTGACGTAAATTTTACATCTATCACTTTTTGGTAATGTATTTTACATCATCTATTGGATATGCTATTAGAATCCCACTTGAGATTAACGATGTCTGTCTTGTACTGCTTCAGCCTCGACGTCTTACGGCTCGCCGGAGCTGCTCCAACGACGGAACCATCCATCACAACAGAGCAGTGCCCTAGACACCGTCTACAGATTCCTCAGATCTTCCTCCACACCTCCGTTAGCCACCTCTGCCGCAACTTCTTCAGCGACCAACCCAATGATGCTGAGGTCGACACGGCTACGGCAAAGAGGTTGCACACTTGTCGCATCACTTATTACTCTACATTCATGTCGATCCATTAGGGCTATTTTGGTTCAAAGGAAAAAGTGAAGGAAAAACATAGCAATAGAAAATTTTCCTGTGGCACTCTACTATTCAATTATTCATGCATTTTGTTGAAAGGAATGGAGTAAAACATCCATCTAGACCTACTTTTCAAAATCCTATGCATGAAAACAAGACCAAGTGCATTAGTGGCAGAATAATATTCTAACTATACACGCTTTCATATGGTTTCACTTTAATTTGGCCATGTTTCTTTGCATTCCTCTGCTCTTCCAACTCCTGTGAACCAAACACCCAAGTTGACAGAAATCCTGTGTTTACAAATGCTCTGTTTCCCATGTGCATTCCTATCCCATTCCGGTGTTTTTCCTATCCCTGCATTTTTAGAATCCTGCAAGCCAAAGCAGCCCTTACAGAATTACTTCAGTTACAGGTAGGTGTCGAAGAAAACTTCGTGTGGTTTGTCCTGCTCCTGCCGCGACATCGTCCACCTCACCTGAGCTGCTCCATCGACAGAAGCATCCACCAAACCAGACATCATGACTCCTGACCGTCTTTCGCCGCCTCAGATCTCCTTCCCTGCCGCCGGCACCCACCGCAACTGCATCACCATCATCAACTCAGCAGATGAACCTGAGGAGTACATGGGTCCACAAGAGAGGTCGCACTCTTTTGTTTCTGCTTATGTTATGCATTGCTTAATATTACCTGCTACTTTATCATCCTGTTCACCTCTTAGACTCCAAGTCAGGTCCAAATTAATGTTCAAACTTGAGTTTTAAATTACTTGTGGGGCACATATCGAGGCAGCAATGAATAGTATCTCTGTCTATTATCTGGTTCACCTAGGGTATGCCTATGTTGTTCATCTTGGATGGGAAACAAATAGTAAAGCAATCATCATCTGTCTTTTTATTAAATTAAAGCTATCATTATTTTTGGATCCATCCACTGGTCGTTACCATCACTCTAGATTTCTGCATGCTCTCCTTACATAATCTCACTATATTTTTTTCGTATGCATGTCAGATATTGTACACAGTCATGCTGGAGAAAAAGAGAAGAGTTTTGCGCGGCAATACAATGTCATGCAGACATCGCTCCATGGTGGGTTCAATGGCAAACCCTCCCCCCCTCTCTAGATTGTAATCCAGAGGAAAATATCTGTTCTGAGGCGGATTCAGATGCAGCTGACCACTCCTATTTACCCCCCATGGTGTTAGCTCTAACTTGGCATGATGATGTTGATCATATCATGCATATGTTGCCTTGCAGTGCCTACTTTCGACATCATATATGTCATCTGCTTAGTTTAGACATGTTCTGTAATGCCACCTGTTTAGTTTCTATATCATATATGGGAATTATGTAGTCTCATCTCTTTTAGCCAGCCATAATATATGTGAAATATGCAATGCCATCCTGTTTAACCAGGCATCATATATTTGAATGATATCTTGCCCATCCTTTTCTTCATTACATTTCCATTTGTCGACAATGTTTGTACATTAAACTACTCTTCCTGTGAATCAGCCATTTGAGTGGGTGATGGAAAAATCTGGAGTGAAAACAAGGTCTTCAGAGAAGACAATGCTACCTGTCGAAGCAGATCTCTTGCTGGGTCCCGATAGCTCCTCAGAGATGGATTCAGAGATAGATGACCAGTCCTATTCCCCCATCGAGGTGTATGCTCTAACTTGGCACGGTTATACTGCTCATATCATGCATATGGTGTCTTGCATTGCATAGTTTAGACATCATATACACAATATTCAACACCATGTTCTTAGTTCAGCCATCATATATGCGAATGCCCACTGCTTAGCATATAAATCACATATGTGAATTAAATCATGCGATCCTGATTACTTAGATAACATGTATGTGAATTATGTCATGCGAACCTGTTTACTAAAGACATCATATAATTATCTCATGCCATCCTGTTTAGTTAGTCATCATATCTTTGAATTATGTCATGCTATGCTATCCAGTTTAGATAGACATCATATATGTGAAATTATGTCATGCTATCCTTTTTAGTTAAACAATATACATGTCAACTATTTCATGCCCTCTTCTTTCCACACTATCTATTGCATCTGTCTCTCATACAAGGTATGTACATTCAACTATGTTTCATGTTCATCAGCCATTTGAATTGGAGCGGGTGATGGCAGTATCTAGCGGAGTAAAAACATGGTCTTCAAATAAAACAGTGCTACCTCTTGGCGGAGATAGCACCCCGGTTGTACATGCATGAGAACCAACCCTACCACACATAACCCAGGCTCTCGCAGTTTGTACCCCTACTGCGATGGACAGAGAACCAGCTTCACCCAATCTAACCACAACCCCAGCAGATAGTAACCCAGTTCCTGTTGACACAGCACCATCTCCACCACAGAGCTCCCAAACAAGAGCAGTTAGTAAGGCAGCTCCAGTGCCCAAAGCGCCAGTACTACCACGGCAAACCCCAACTCCACCAGTTAGTACACCTATTCCTGTGGAGGAAGCACAACCAGCCATTCGTTGTTTAGCATCTATCACATTTGATGTTGTTAAATCCTATGTGCGTATCTTCCCATCATGGAAATATTATAATGAAGATGAAGGAAAATGCCAGTTGCAGGTGTTCATCCAGGAGTTATGTGTAAGTAATGTTATTCATGGCAATTACTTTGCTTTGTCCCATACATTCTACCTCCATGATGCTTATAATACATCAAATTTTCCCATTTTTCTCTATAGAGAAGGACCGATTTGGAAACTCAGGATGAGGTAACCTGTGCTAATACCTCTGCTATCTTCAAGAATGCTTGGTGGCAGTATCAGAATTACCTGAAGAAAACGTACTTCACTGGCAAAGAAACTCATCAAATTCCCTTGTGTTCTCCTGAGACACATTTACTGGATGATGACTGGGAATGCCTTGTTCTGAACTGGTCCCGAACCAAGAATGTGGTAAGGTCTATGAGCTCATTTTTTATTTTTAAGTACTATATGCCTGCGTCTTACTGTACTCTGTTCGTGTAGAACAAGTGCTTAAACCTGAAGAACAACTGTTCTCATTTAAGATTCCATTGCTATCGTGCATACTGCTTTGCTCTTGTATCACTGTATTTACTCTTACAAACTTATTTTTAAATTGAAGGATCCAATCGAAACTCCAATGGCACAACAGGTATGTTTATGCATGTTTCTTTAACAGGTTTGCTTTTATAAATAGCTCTATTGATTTCAATTTCAATGGTGTATACAGTTGACTTCTCATATCATGCACATTACTAGCATCACAACAGAGCCAATAGTGTTGTTGTACATGTAGACCCGTGGTACCCATCTGAAATCTTGTTGTGCCGTGTAGTTTCTCACGCTTTGTATTCTTTCAGTGCTACTTTGTCTTGAACTGATATGATTTGAACCGTGTCTCTATTTTGATTTGGCAAGACAATGCAGTGACCATAGGACATAGATATATGTTTTTTTGATGCTTTTATTATGTACTACTTGGCAATAGAAGACTTGGTAGTTTAATCCTGTCCACCTTACTAATGAACTGGTTCACCAAAATGAGTTTCATATACTAGTACATGCTAAACCTGTTATGTGTCTGCTTGTTTCTTCTTTTAGAATGCTGACAGAATATTGGGGAAGAGTGCCTAATCAAGCAATCGTAAAGTAAGTAATGCAGATAAGGTTCAGGATAGTGAGACATCCTTGTTGGTCTCCAACAAAGCTGATAAAACAGCTAAGGAAAACTATCTTGAAGACAGTGAGACAACCCCAAAGTCCTGTATTGGTGTAGTGTTCGAGTTACTGGCCACTACCGCTGGCACAAGCTATTCAAACTCACTGTGTGAATCAGTTCGGTTTCTTGAGTCTCAACTACAAGCTGAAAGACATCGATCAGATGTGCCGTGACAAGAAGCCGAAGGACTGCGGAAGTCCCTGGAGCATTCAGATGTGTACTTTCTGGTGTAACAGCAAGCATTGGAGGATTTTAGTGCCAAACAGGAGAAAGCTAATAAGCTTGCTAAGCTTATTGCCAGCATGGTGGATACCCAGGATAACGTTTCTTGAGCTCTTCTGAAGTTGTTTCAGTTATGGACTTGTTTTGCTGCCGCGTTTATTTGCACTGGTGGCCAATTTAGACGGCCAGTGTATGTAATATGCTGCTTTGTTCCCTATATTTGTACTGGTGGCGAACTTTGATGCCTAGTGGATTTAATATGTGTAATAGCCGTAATAGCCTAGCGTTAGTTGCTTGCTTATTTATTTCCTTATTGTCTTGTTTAGTTGTTTGCTTGTAGTCACTGCAGTTCTTTTTCCGCATTTTTCTAGTGGCCACAATAACCTATTTTTATAACTAGGCCACAATAACCATGGCAACACACAGACTGTTGTAACCATGGTCCTGCTACCTGCTGTAGGATCCATGGGCCTCCTACGGGCCGTAGGATCCATGGGCCTTCTACAGGCCGTAGGATCCATGGGCCTTCTACGGGCCGTCTCATCAATGGGCCTTCTACGGGCCGTATGGTCCGCAAAATGGGCCGTAAACGGGGTAGAGTGGAAACCGTCTGTTTATGGCCCGACCATAACGGGCCGTCAATAGGCCGTATTTGATGACGCTATGAAAATAGCCCAATGTGTTAACGGGCCACAATCGGGCCGACTGTAACCACGGGCTGAATTTGGCCCACAAGCAGAACAGGCCAGTAACGGACTATAAGTAGCCGAATTCTGGAAATGAGCCCAAGAATAAATGGGCCCTTAGAAGGCCAAAAGTTAACACAGGCTGGAAACGGCCTACGGAATAATGGGCCGTTAATGGGTATAAAGTGATACACTGTTCATTATGGGCCAGTTTCAACTCGGGCCTTTAATGGGCCCAGAGTTACAAAGGGCCTCGTATGGGCTAAAAGACATCATGGGCCATACATGGGCCAGAAGTTACAACGGGCTGGAATCATATTGGACGGCCCAGATGACGCTACTGGGCCTAATTCGGATAGGCCATAACGGGCCGTGAGTTAGCGGGTTGTAAATGGGCTATATGTGAACAGGCCATTAACAAGCTTTCCGTGGGCCGGCCTGCTACCTTTTGACCAAGTCAAACAGGCCGGCCTTTTCACCGGAATGGGCCTCTGTTGGGCCGTGCCACGTGTCGACGTATCATAGGCGCCTCCAGTCCAATGAGTGGATGACATCTGTCCCAATGGTGAGCCGACACGTGGTTCCTCTGGCCATTGAGAATTTTACACGTGGAAAATCCCCATTGGTCCGGGCTATTAACGGGTTATCGGATTCAAACCAGAACCCGATAGCTTAACGGCAACCCATTACGGTGGATGCCACGTGTCGGTTACCCTTGACGAAAGCACTTCCATGACGCGCCATTTATCGTCATGGGAGTGGACACTTTCGTGATGATAATTTTGGTATTGTCATGGAACACTTCTACGACAGCACAAGTATGACTATCTTGATTCTGTCATGGATGTACATGCATGACAAAAAACGTGACCTACTGCGACAAACACGTATCATCACGGAAGTGGTTTTTTTGTAGTGTTTGGACGGCCGGCTTATGCTAAATTCATGGCTCGCCCTTGTTATGTGTATCTGCAGCTCAAAATGCCAGGGCCTGAGGGGACAATCATAGTTCACGGGAATCGCAAACTCGCCCTGGAGTGCGACGAAGGAGATGCGGCTTATGCAGAGTCGGCTTGTGCCACGGAGGAGCTCAAGTATTACAAAGATAATGTTGACCCGGCTGATATGACCCCTCTGAAGAAGCCCACCATAGAGACAGACCCGCCACTTAAGTTTAAGTCGGCAAAGGATACACAACAAGTTGACTTTGTCGTTGGTGATTCTTCTCAGCAGTTCACCATTGGGACAGGGATGGATCCTAAATAGGAAAGTGCGCTCATCGAATTCATCCATGAGAATCGGGACATCTTTGCATGGAAACCTTCTGACATGCCAGGTGTATTGAGAGAATTCGCTGAGCACCACCTTAATGTGGATCCTAAGATGAAGCCTGTTAGACAGTTCCTTCGTCGTTTTAACGAGGAGAGGCGTAAGGCTATTGGAGAAGAAGTGGCCCGGCTCCTAGCTGCCGGGTTCATCATTGAAGTTTTTCACCCCCACTGGTTGGCTAACCCTGTGCTTGTGCTTAAGAAGAACAACACTTGGCATATGTGTGTTGATTACACAGATCTTAACAAGGCGTGTCCAACCGATCCTTTTGCTCTCCCTCGTATTGACCAGATTGTGGATGCCACGGCGGGTTGTGAGAGTTTGTGCTTTCTGGACGCTTATTTTGGTTACCATCAAATCAAGATGGCAGTGGAAGATCAGGAAAAGACAGCTTTCATCACCCCCTTTGGAGCTTTCTGTCCTTTTGGGCTCAAGTGTGCCCAGGCGACTTACTAGCATTGTGTTCAGAATTGCTTTCACAAGCAGATTGGTCGGAATGTTCATGCTTATGTGGATGACATTGTGGTTAAGTCAAGGAAGAAAGAAACCTTGCTTGATGATCTGAAGGAGACCTTTGACAATCTTCGGGTTTACAAGATGATGCTTAACCCGACCAAGTGTGTTTTTGGGGTACCAGCAGGAAAATTGCTAGGTTTTCTGGTCTCATAACGAGGCATCGAAGCTAACCCGGAGAATACTGAGGCTATTACCTCTCTTTCTAAGCCAGCATGTATCAACGACGTTCAGCGCCTGGCGGGTCATATTGCAGCCCTAAGCCGATTCATAAGCCACCTTGGAGAGAAGGCAATTCCCTTGTATCAGATGATGAAGAAGACTGATCACTTCGTCTGGAGTGATGCTGCTAATGAGGCATTTGAGGCTCTTAAGAAACAGTTGGCTGAGCCGCCCATCTTGGCTACTCCCATAGACAAAGAGCCTTTGCTCCTGTACGTGGCAACTAATAATAAGGCCGTCAGTGTGGCAGTTGTCGTGGAGTGCAAGGAGGTGGGTAAAGAGTATCCAGTACAGTGGCCGGCTTATTATGTCAGTGAAGTTCGCACGGAGTCCAAGCAATGATACCCACATTGGAAGAAGCTGGTGTTTGGGGTGTTCATGGCCAGCCGAAAGCTTAAGCATTATTTTCTTGGGCATCCAATCACGGTGGCTAGTTCTGCTCCACTTGGTGACATAATTCAAAACAGAGAGGCTACAGGCCGGGTTGCTAAGTGGGCAATTGAACTTGGACCGCACCATCTGAAGTATGTGCCTAGAACAGCCATCAAGTCTCAAGCTTTGGTGGATTTTATAAATGACTGGATAGAGCTGCAAACACCTGAGGATAAGCCTGACAATACATATTGGACTATACACTTTGATGGGTCCAGGCAGTTGGAAGGCTCGGGGGTTGGAGTTATTTTGGAATCTCCATGAGGTGATAAGTTTTGTTATGTTTTAAGGCTCATGTTCCCTTGTACTAACAATGCAGCTGAGTATGGAGCTTTACTCCATGGGCTTCGTATGGCTAAGGAGATGAACCTAAGCCGGGTTAGATGTCTGGGCGACTCAGACTTGGTGGAACAACAAGTTTCAGGAAAGTGGGATTCTAAAGACCCGCTCATGGCGGCTTATCGTCAGGCAGTGAATAATACTGCTGGTCACTTTAAGGGTTATCAGGTGGATCACATAGACCGGAGGAAAAATGAGGCGGCTGATGCACTGTCCCAGCTTGGGTCTCAGCGTAAGCCGGTTCCCCCCAATGTGTTCCTTGATGTGCTGCACAATCCTTCTGTTAAATTGCCTTTAGAGGAAGATCTTGCTATTCCTGACCCGGAGGGATAGTTGGTGGCGGCTCTTCGTGCCATCCCTGACTGGACGATGCCTTATCTGGCTTACCTAACTCAAGGTGAGTTACCTCAAGATGAAAACCTGGCTTGACAGATCTTAAGGCGATCCAAGTCTATGACTATTGTCAATGGCAAGTTACACAGATGTAGTGTGACTGGCGTGTTCCAACGCTGTGCTTCCCCTGAAGAAGGCCGTGAGATCCTACAAGAGATTCATGCAGGTGATTGTGGTCATCATGCCGAGTCACGATCTTTGGTGGCTAAAGCTTTTCGTCATGGGTTTTTCTGGTTGACGGCTCATGCTGATGCAGAGGACATTGTTAGCAAGTGCGATGGGTGTCAGAAATTTGCAAGGCAAGCTCATGTGCCGGCTCAGGAATTGTGGATCATACCAATCACTTGGCCATTTGCGGTCTGGGGGCTTGATATGGTTGGGTCATTCAAGAGGTCTAAAGACAAGAAGATCCACATTTTGGTGTCAGTTGACAAGTTTACCAAGTGGATTGAAGTAGAGCCAGTTAGCAATTGTTAGGCAGCGACTGCAGTTCAGTTTGTTAAAAAGCTGATCTTCCGCTTTGGTTATCCTCATAGTATCATCACTGATAATGGGACAAATCTGTCTAAGGGTGCTATGAAGGAGTTCTGTCAAAGAGAACACATCAGTCTTGATGTGTCATCGGTGGCTCATCCACAGTCCAATGGTCAGGCAGAACATGCTAACCAAGAGATATTACGAGGGATCAAACCCTGGCTTATGGTTCCTCTGGAAAAAACACTGGGTTGTTGGGTTGAAGAGCTTCCTGTAGTTCTTTGGAGTATCAGGACCACCCCCAATAGATCAACAGGCTACACGCCCTTCTTCATGGTTTATGGTGCTGAGGCGATTCTCCCAAGTGATATTCATCATGACTCGCCCAGGGTGGTGGCTTACGTTCAAGCAGGTAATGAGACAGCGCATCAAAATGCTCTCGATGCCTTGGATGAAGAACGCGATCTCGCAGCAGCATGATCGGTGATTTACCAACAAGACCTGCGTCACTATCATAGCCGCAGAGTTCGAAGCCGGACGTTCCAGGAGGGCGACTTAGTGCTCCGTCTGATTGAAGATCAGACAGGCATGCATAAGCTATCACCCCCTTGGGAAGGACCTTTTGTGGTCAACAAGAACCTCAATAATGGATCTTATTATCTCATCGACATACATGAACACAATAAGTCACGTACCTCTGAGGAGGAGACCAACAGGCCTTGGAACGTTGCTCATCTTCGGCCTTACTATACTTGAGCCATTGGCTCCAACATTGTACCTACATATTATGTATATATCTTTTATGATCAATGTAATAAACCCAGCATCCCCAAAACTCGGGGCCTCTGTCGTTTCATCTCATATTTACTGTGCATGAGTCTTTATTAATTGATCATAAGGTCACTTGGGGGCTTCCAACTCACCGAGTTTAGCTATCTTACCCTTTTGACCGACAAATAAACACCATTATATAGGTTAAACCTGCCTGTATGCTTGATGCTACTCCAATAGGTGACCCACCGTACTCTTGACAGTCAATCTTTTATGACCCTGAACTCGTCAAGGTTAAAACGGCGGCTTATGTCATGAGAGAGTCGGCTTACAGAGAGCGAGGATAAACCTACCTGTTTGTTTGTTGCTTCTCCGAATATGTGACCCGCCGTACTCTTGATAGTCAATCTTTTATGACCCTGAACTAGTCAAGGTTAAAACGGCGGATTATGTCACGAGAGAGCCGGCTTACAGGATAAAACAAGGCTATTATGCCAAGCTTCTTCAAAGCAAGACTCGAGCTACAAAAGCCGGTCCTTTTATTTTAAGCCTTAAAGGCCGACTTGCAAATATTGTGATTCACAGGTTTGTATTTTCTGTCTTTGCAGGAATTTTAATGTTCTTGATCATATTTATGCACAAAAACTCAGAAAGTCCCAGGTCATAAGATGCCCGGGGTAGCATTGATCATTATTGAACATATTGAGGCCATGAGTCACCAAGTTATCACTTAAAAGAATTTTATTACAAGGAGTTATTGGGTTGTTAACCCGCCATTGATTTTAAGCAATTGAGTGCTGCGATTATAAGTCGCCATTTTTGGGAAAAAGTGAGTTATATTATAACTTCTTACGACCTATAGGTTAAACATATCAGATGAGCAATCAAGTTCAAAGGACGGTGCAAAGCAAAAATGTATCGCAAGATTGTTCCAACATCCCACAAGGATTGGTACGACAGTGTTGGACCAAATAAGTACAACGTGCATGAAGGCACGACAAGGCAACCGACTATTTTTAACTAAGGCTATTACAAGGCTACAGTTGAGCCCAAAAGTATTTCAAACAAGTTTTTCAGGAGTTATATCACTCCTTTGAGCCGGCCTCTGTGCCGTCCGGGTTAGTACCTTCCGGGTTATCAGTTGGCTGTTGCCCTGTTGTAGAGGTTCCTGGGTCATCCTGAGCCGGCTCTTCATCATTTTCGATCTGAAGATTGTCCGACGTCCAGTCGACACCAGTTAATGCCTCCAAGATTGCTTCATCGTTGATGATAGAGGAAGGGTCAATATCAGAAGCGAAAATATGCTTACGCTTTTGGGGAGTCAGATCTGCAACGTCAAATGAAGGCGCCTTGATTCGGGTATTATTGCTGTCATAAGTCAGCTAGTACTTATGCAGATCCAGTTCTTGAGCAAGTTGACACGCCAATGGACGCATCTCTCTGATACACTTGGCGTAATCTGATTCATTGAAAACAGACCTGTCGTCCTTATATTCTGGAAACCTGCCAGCCATCTCTTTGGGATCTAGCTTCGTTTGATAAGCTTTTGCCCGGCCTAACCAGGCTATTGCTCCTGCATGGGCAACTGATCTCTTCAGTTCTGCAATTTGACCAGGCACTGTAGACAGTTGATCCAACACATCTTTGATGAGCTGTGCTGGTTTCTTTCCATTGGATACAGCCACAAGAGTACGAAGGCTGCCAGCATATAATTTCTCCATCAAAGCATAGACGGCTTTGAGCTTCACCAGCATGTTTTCCCCAAGGTTGGCACTCCTGGCACCTATTATACATTCAAAGCAAGAGTCGTCAAACGAGTTAGAATCATATTTAACAAGTCGCCAGGCGAGTTATTTTAATTGATTGAAAATCTCACTTACCAAAGATGGCAGTAGCCATTTGAGAGATGTGATGTTTTAAGCTGGCCAACTCTGCAGCCATCGGCTTAAGTTGATTTTTGGCGTCCTCTGCACGTTTCAATAAGGCAGCCTTCTCAATTTCAAAGGCAGACCTTTCAGCATCAAAGTTTGCCTTGATTTTTTCTAAATCTTCCACAGTCGATTTCAAGGTTGCTTCAGCCTTGGCATGTTCAGCCTGCTCAAATTCTAAATTTTTCCTTAAACCGGCCAGGTTTGACTCGCCCAGGCTTAGCGCTTCCTGCAACAGTTAAACGAGAGTTATCTTTCAAAGAGAATAATATGCGACTGCTGAATTAGTTAAGGCGGCTTTGACAAAGATGTTATGGCAAGACTATTCAAGTCCCAAACACATTGCAAGCAATATCCTTGGCACTTGGGGGCTAATGTACGTCGCTCTTTTCAATCCATATTGAAGAAGACCCGGCTCATCTCATGATGATAAGCCGGCCCTTGGGGGCTACACGATGTTTTCTTTTCAAGCAAGTTTAAAGAACCGGCTTATCATTGGCATGATACCCCGGCCCTTGGGGGCTACATGTGATTCTTCAAAGTGGTCGTATTAAAGACCTGGTTCATCTTATAAAGATAAGCCGGCCCTTGAGGGCTACAGGCGATTCTTTAAAAAAGGTCATACTTGAAAGACCTGCTCATCTTATAAAGATAAGCCGACCCTTGGGGGCTACACTTTGAGTTATATAGATTTTTATTTAAGTCTCAACCATACTCAAGTTTCTCCTATGCTTAAGACTTGGGGGCTATGTGAGTATATATCGCAAGGGATAATGGAATATACCTCATATTTCCTCCTCATCATGTTAACCAAGCTGGCCTCCATATCCCGGCTTGTAGCCTGGCGGCTTAAGTAGCCAGCATGAAGTTCTTCAGCACTGAACTCCTCATAATTGGGCAGCTCTAATTTTGACTTACCCTTCTCCAGCAAGGGTGTCTCTTCTTTCGCCGTGTGCTTAGCTAGCACATTGGACAGCCCTGGCATCCTCTGACTCGCCCCAATAATGGCAATATCATCAGTATTCTCTTCAGGAGGGGTCTCTTTAGTTGGCTTGAAAGGACTTGAAGAAGGAATAGGATTTGGCGGGTCACGATTATCTGCCGGGTTAGCATCAATGCCCATATCCTCAGCGGCTGTTGCTTCAGCTTGTGGCGGCGGGTCATCTTGTTTGTTGTGATGCTCTTCAGGGTTTTCGGTGTTGGCCTCAGGGGTTACCAACACTTGCTCCTCCGACTCAAGGATTTCGAGGGCCTTGGAAGAGTCGCCAACTTTTCTTTTCTTGTTCTTGGCTTTGGCCCTGTGATCACAGTTGGAATGTTAAGGCGTATATGATAAATAAGTTCAGCCTCCAACAAGTTAAGTACAAATACTTACCCCGCGTTTATAACCAAGGGAGGCAGTTGTGTTGAAGATGAGCCGCCCGAAGACAGTGGCGACTGATACGTCCATTTTGCATCATGTTTTCCTACTATTATTTATAAAGTTTTTATGCATAATAATTCATTATGGAGTAATTTTAATGCCTTTTCTCTCATAATATGCAAGGTTTACACAAAGAGGGAGAATGCCGACAGCTAGAATTCTGTGTCTAAAAAAGCTACGTCAGAGTTACCTATTCTACACATCTCCAAATGAGCTAAAAATTTACAGAGAATTATTTAGGAATATATAAAAAATACTGGAGCAAATAACTACCGGAGGGGGGCCACCTGGTGCGCACAAGACACCAGGGCGCGCCAGGCCCCCCAGGCGCGCCCTGGTGGGTTGTGCTCAGCCTAGCCCACCTCCGGTGCCCATCTTCTGGTATATAGGTCATTTTGACCTAGAAAAAATAAGGAGGGGAATTTCGAGACGAAGCGCCGCCGTCTCGAGGCGGAACTTGGGCAGGAGCACTTTTGCCCTCTGGCGGAGTGATTGCGCCGGGGGAACTTCCCTCCCAGAGGGGGAAATCAAATACATCGTCATCACCAACAACCCTCTCATCTTTGGGAGGGAAATCTCCATCAACATCTTCAACAGCGCCATCTCCTCTCAAACCTTAGTTCATCTCTTGTGTTCAATCTTTGTACCGGAACCTCAGATTGGTATCTGTGGGTGACTAGTAGTGTTGATTACATCTTGTAGTTGATTACTATATGGTTTATTTGGTGGAAGATTATATGTTCAGATCCATTATGCTATTTAATACCCCTCTGATCTTGAGCATGATTATCATTTGTGAGTAGTTTCTTTTGTTCTTGAGGTCACGGGAGAAGTCATGTTGCAAGTAATCATGTGAACTTGATATGTGTGTTCGATATTTTGATGATATGTATGTTGTGATTCCCTTAGTGGTGTCATGTGAACGTCGACTACATGGAACTTCACCATATTTGGGCCTAAGGGAATGCATTGTGGAGTAGTTATTAGATGATGGGTTGCTAGAGTGACAGAAGCTTAAACCCTAGTTGATGTGCTATTTCGTAAGGGACCGATTTGGATCCAAAAGTTTAATGCTATGGTTAGATTTTATCTTAATACTTTTATCGTAGTTGCGGATGCTTGCGAGGGGGTTAATTGTAAGTAGGAGGTTTGTTCAAGGAATAACAGCATCTAAGCACTGGTCCACCCACATATCAAATTATCAAAGTAGCGAACACGAATCAAACCAACATGATAAAAGTGACATGGTGAAATTCCCGTGTACCCTCAAGAACGCTTTGCTTATCATAAGAGACCGTTTTGGCCTGTCCTTTGCCACAAAAGTATTGGGATACCTTGCTGCACTTTATTTACTATTACCGTTACTTGTCCGTTACAAATTATCTTGCTATCAAACTACTCGTTACCGACTATTTCAGTGCTTGCAGAAAATACCTTTCTGAAAACCACTTGTCATTTCCTTCTGCTCCTCGTTGGGTTCGACACTCTTACTTATCAAAGGACTACAATTGATCCCCTATACTTGTGGGTCATCAAGACTCTTTTCTGGCGCTGTTGCCGGGGAGTGAAGCGCTCTTGGTAAGTGGAAATTGGTAAGGAAAAATTATTACTACGCGCTGAAATTTATTGTCACTTGTTACTATGGAGAACCATCCTTTGAGGGGTTTGTTCGGGGTATATTCACCTTGTCCGGAAGCACAATTAGTTGCCCCTCAACCTACTGCACCTACTTAAAATATTGGTTATGAAATTCCTTCGGGTATGATAGAACAATTGCTAGCTAATCCTTATGCAGGAGATGAAACTGAACATCCTGATATGCACTTGATATATGTGTATGAAATTTGTGGATTGTTTAAGCTTGCAAGTTTACCCGAAGATGAAGCTAAAAAGAAGGTTTTCCCTTTATCTTTGAAGGGAAAAGCATTGACATGGTATAGGCTATGCGATGATATTGGATCTTGGAACTGGAACCGATTGAAATTGGAATTTCACCAAAAAAATTATCCTATGCATCTAGTTCATCGTGATGGGAATTATATATATAATTTTTGGCCTCGTGAAGGATAAAGTATCTCTCTAGCTTGGGGGAGGCTTACCTCAATGTTATATTCATGTCCCAATCATGAGCTCTCTCGAGAAATTATTATTCAGAATTTTTATGCTCGGCTTTCTCATGATGATCGATCCATGCTCGATACTTCTTGTACTGGTTCTTTTATGAAGAAGACTATTGAATTCAGGTGGGATCTTTTAGAAAGAATTAAACGCAACTCTGAAGATTGGGAACTCGACGTAGGTAAAGAGTCAGGTATTAAGCTTGAATTTGATTGTGTTAAATCTTTTATGAATACCGATGCTTTTCACAAGTTTAGCACTAAATATGGACTTGACTCTGAGATAGTAGCCTCTTTTTGTGAATCATTTGCTACTCATGTTGATCTCCCTAAGGAGAAGTGGTTTAAATATCATCCCCCTATTAAAGAAGAAATTAAAGAACCGGCCATAGTTAAAGATGAAACTATTATTTACAATGTTGATCCAGTTGTGCCTACTGCTTATATTGAAAAACCACCTTTCCCTGTTAGGATAAAGGAACATGCTAAGGTTTCAACTGTGGTTTACAAAGGTAATATTAAAGCACCTAAACCTGCTGAGAAAATTAAAGTAGAACCTAGTGTTGCTATGGTTAAAGATCTCCTGGTAGAAAATATTGATGGGCATGTTATTTACTTCTGCGATGAAGCTGCTAGAATTGCTAAACCTGATGAAAAAGATGAACATAGACCTGTTGTTGGCATGCCTATTGTCTCAGTTAAAATAGGAGATCATTGTTATCATGGTTTATGTGACTTAGGTGCTAGCGTGAGTGCTATTCCTTTTACCTTATACCAAGAAATTATGAATGACATAGCACCCGTTGAAATAGAAGACATAGATGTTACTATTGAACTTGCTAATAGAGACACCATCACACCACTTGGGATTGTTAGAGATGTTGAAGACTTGTGTGGGAAATAAAATACCCTACTGATTTTCTAGTTCTTGGTTCCCCACAAGACGATTTTTGTCCCATTATCTTTGGTAGACCTTTCTTGAACACCGTCAAAGCTAAAATAGATTGTGAAAAACAAACCGTCGGTGTTAGCTTTGGTGATGAGTCTCATGAGTTTAATTTCTCCAAGTTTAGTAGACAACATCATAAGAAAGAATTGCCTAGTAAGGATGAAATAATTGGTCTTGCTTCTATTGCCGTGCCACCTACTGATCCACTAGAACAATATTTGCTAGACCATGAAAATGATATGCAAATGCATGAAAGAAATGAAACATATAAAATTTTCTTTGAACAACGACCTCTGCTCAAACACAATTTGCCTATTGAAACTCTAGGAGGTCCTCCTCCACCTAAAGGTGATCTTCTTTTCGAATTAAAACAATTGCCTGACACTTTGAAATATGCTTATCTCGATGAGAAAAAGATATATCCTGTTATTATTAGTGCTAACATTTTAGAGCATGAAGAAGAAAGATTATTGAAAATTCTGAAGAAGCACTGTGCTGCCATTGGATATACTCTTGATGATCTTAAGGGCAATAGTCCCACTCACTATCAGCACAAGGTTAGTATGGAACCTGATGCTAAACCCATTGTTGATCATCAACGATGTTTGAATCCTAAGATGAAAGAAGTGGTAAGAACTGAAAAATTAAAGCTTCCTGAAGCAGGTATAATCTATCCCATAGCTGATAGTAGATGGGTAAGCCCCGTTCATTGTGTCCCTAAGAAGGGAGGTATGATTGTTGTTCCTAATGATAAAAATGAACTCATTCCACAAAGAATTGTTACTGGCTATAGAGTGGTAATTGATTTTAGAAAATTAAATAAAGCAACTAGAAAAGATCATTACCCTTTGCCTTTTATTGATCAAATGTTGGAAAGATTATCTAAGCACACACACTTTTGTTTTCTTGATGGATATTCTGGTTTTTCTCAAATACCTGTTTCACAACCCGATCAAGAGAAAGCCACCTTTACTTGCCCTTTTGGAACTTATGCTTATAGACGTATGCTATTTGGTTTATGCAATGCACCTGCTACCTTTCAAAGATGTATGACTGCTATATTCTCTGATTTTTGTGAAAAGATTATTGAGGTTTTCATGGATGATTTTTCTGTTTATGGAACTTCTGTTGATGATTGCTTGAGCAACCTTGATCGAGTTTTGCAGAGATGTGAGCAAACTAATCTTGTCTTGAATTGGGAGAAGTGAAGTTTATGGTTAATGAAGGTATTGTCTTGGGGCATAAATTTCTGAACGAGGTATTGAGGTGGATAAAGCTAAAGTTGATGCAATTGAGAAAATGCCATGTCCTAAAGATATTAAAGGTATTCGTAGTTTCCTAGGTCATGCTGGTTTCTATAGGAGATTTATTAAAGACTTCTCTAAAAAATTTAGTCCTCTTACAAATCTTTTACAAAAGGATGTTCCATTTGTTTTTGATGATGATTGTGTAGAAGCCTTCAAAACACTTAAGAAAGCCTTGACTTCTGCACCTATCGTTCAACCACCTGATTGGAACTTGCCTTTTGAAATTATGTGTGATGCTAGTGATTATGCTGTTGGTGCTGTTCTAGGACAAAGAGTTGATAAGAAATTGAATGTTATTCATTATGCTAGCAAAACTCTAGACAGTGCCCAAAGAAATTATGCTACTACTGAAAAAGAATTTTTAGTAGTTGTGTTTGCTTGTGACAAATTCAGATCTTATATTGTTGATTCCAAAGTAATTGTTCACACTGATCATGCTGCTATTAAATATCTTATGGAAAAGAGCTAAACCTAGACTCATTAGGTGGGTTCTTTTACTACAAGAATTTGATTTACATATTACTGATAGAAAAGGAGCTGAGAACCCCGTAGCTGATAACTTGTCTAGGTTAGAGAATATTCTTGATGACGCACTACCTATTGATGATAGCTTTCCGGATGAACAACTAGCTACAATAAATGTTTCTCATAATACTCCTTGGTATGATGACTATGCTAATTATATTGTTGCTAAATACATACCACCTAGTTTCACATACCAACAAAAGAAAAAAATTCTTCTATGATTTAAGACATTACTTTTGGGATGACCCACATCTTTATAAAGAAGGAGTAGATGGTATTATTAGACGTTGTGTACCTGAGCATGAACAGGAACCAATCCTACGGAAATGTCACTCCGAAGCTTATGGAGGGCATCATGTGGGGGATAGAACTGCTCACAAGGTATTGCAATCTGGTTTTTATTGGCCTACTCTCTTTAAGGATGCCCGTAAGTTTGTTTTATCTTGTGATGAATGTCAAAGAATTGGTAATATCGGTAAGCATTAAGAAATGCCTATGAATTATTCACTTGATGTTGAACCATTTGATGTTCGGGGTTTTGATTATATGGGACCTTTTCCTTGCTCTAATGGGTATACACATATTTTTGTTGCAGTTGATTATGTTACTAAGTGGGTAGAAGCTATTCCAACTAGTAGTGATGATCATAACACTTCCATTAAAATGCTTAAAGAAGTCATTTTCCCAAGGTTTGGAGTCCCTAGATATTTAATGACTGATGGTGGTTCACACTTCATTCATGGTGCTTTCCGTAAAATGCTTGCTAAATATGATGTTAAACATAGAATTGCATCACCCTATCATCCTCAATCTAGTGGTCAACTCGAACTTAGCAATAGAGAAATAAAACTAATATTACAAAAAACTGTTAATAGGTCACGAAAGAATTAGTCTAAGAAATTGGATGATGCACTTTGGGCCTACAGAACAGCATATAAAAATCCTATGGGTATGTCTCCCTATAAAATGGTTTATGGAAAAGTTTGTCATTTGCCTCTAGAGTTAGAACATAAAGCTTATTGGGCAATTAAAGAACTCAACTATGATTTCAAACTTGCCGGTGAAAAGAGGTTATTTGATATTAGCTCATTAGATGAATGGAGAACCCAAGCTTATGAAAATGCCAAATTATTTAAAGAAAAAGTTAAAAGATGGCATGACAAAATAATCCAAAAGCGGGAATTCAAAGTTGGAGAATATGTTCTTTAGTACAACTCTCATTTTAGATTCTTTGCAGGAAAACTTCTCTCCAAATGGGAAAGACCATATATCATCGAGGAGGTTATCGCTCTGGAGCTATTAAGATTTATAATGCCGAAGGTACTAACCCGAAGGTGGTCAATGGGCAAAGAATTAAACACTATATCTCAGTTACGCCTATCAATGTTGAAAGCAATATCATCCAAACCATGACACCAGAGGAACACATAAAGGAAACCTTCCGGAACACTCCAGAATCCCTAAAAAGAGGAGGTACGTGATACGGTAAGTAAACGGACTCAAAAAAATATGCAAAAATATTTTTTGTCAGTTTTGGAATATTACAAAAATTAGGAAAATAAGAAACAACCAGGAAGGCAACCGAGGGGGGGGCAGAAGACACCAAGGCACGCCTGCCTTGCCTAGCGTGCCCAGGACGGTTGTGCCCACCTCGGGAACCTTCCCGACTCTATTTTCCTCTCGTATGCTTGTTTCCCAAGATAAAAAATCTTTATATACCCCCAAATGTATTGACCACCGTATCGCGGAGAAATCTTCTGTTCTTCTTTCTTGCTGTTTTCTGACAAATCTAGGTCATGGCTGCTTCGAGCTCCTCCAAGGACAAGTTCTTCGAGAATATCATGAACCCGTATTTGCGGGAGGTGATGCAGCACCCTGAAGCCATTGAGATGTGTGAGGGGGTGCTCCACATCCGGGATGTCCAGGGGCCCAAGAGGATGGGAACCGTGGAGGCTAGGCTCGAAGCCATGGAGCAGGAGGTCTTCAAGTGCAAGGGGATGGTGGAACGTGGGCTCAGTGCCAATCACCTTATGATTACGGAGTTCACCCGTGATCACAAGGTGGATGGCCGGTCCGTGAAGGACATCGTCTTCACCATCAACGAGCAAATCAATTTTCTGCAAAGCTAAATCTATGATCTCCAAAACCAAGTGTTTGAATATGAGGCGAGATTTAAAGGTATGAGTTTGCTGCCAGTTGTAGGACTCGTCAGACTCGCGCTTCTTCTTATGATGGTGAACCGCTGCCATGGAAGCCGAAGGATAAGCTCGCTACTACCTCATCACCACCACCATCATCATCTTCCCCACCAAAGGAGACTTGAGTTCATGGTATGGGCACTCCCCTTGGCTTGTGCCAAGCTTGGGAAGGTGCCCCGGTATCGTATCACCACCACTATCTTTGCCTTTATCTATTTTGGTTCGATCTTTAGTTATCCTATGATTTAGTTGAATAAAAGTTTAGTTCGATCTATTTTTGAGTTCTTGCTTAGTGATCTATCTATCTATGTAATCGTGTGTGAGATATATAATAAAGAGTAGTTTGAGTTTTGTTTCTTTACTCTCATGTTTAAATAAAAAGAAAGGAAAATAAATGAAAAATATCATATCTAATCTTATGGTAAGTAATGACTTCACATAAGGAAAAGTATAAGTGGTAAAATTTATTGGGATTGACAAACATAGCATTGGTCAATAATGCAATTCATGAAAGAATTAATAAGGGAAGAGAAGATTCACATGCAAATACACTATCTTGGACATCTTTTATGATTGTGAGCCCCCATTAAATATTATGTGTCAAAATTGTTGACGTTGGACAAGGAAGACAACATATTGATTTATGTTTGTTCATATTCACATAGAAGTTATATTGTCATAGATCCTTCAACCTGTGGTGCTTGCTCAATATCTTAGCTAGCCAAAAACTCCGCACTAAGTAGAGATACTACTTGTGCATCCAAAAACCCTTAACCCAAAATCTTATTTCAAGAGTCCACCATACCTGCCTATAGATTGAGTAAGATCCTTCAAGTAAGTTGTCATCGGTGCAATAAGGCAATAAAAATTGCTTCTAAATGTGTTGGATCATTTAGTGTAAGAGAAAATTGAGCGTTGTACGAACTTGTGATGGCAAAATAATATAAGCGACAGACTACATAATAAAAATTGCTATCATAAGGGGCAATATAACATGTTGTTCTTTTGCATTAAGGGATTTGGCATATAAACAAATAAGCGCATGACAGCCTCTGCTTTGCTCTGCGAAGGGCCTATCTCTTACTTCTATGCATTTACTTTTATGTAAGAGTCAAAGTTTTCTTCCCCATTCCTTTTTTTATTTTCTCTTTTTACAAGCATCATGTGGTGAGGAAAGATCTAGGCACATATATCCAGTTGGATATGAGTGGGCATGAGTTATTATTGTTGACATCACCCTTGAGGTCAATGTGCTGGGAGGCGAAACTATAAGCCCCTATCTTTCTATGTGTCCGGTTGAAACTTTTTGTTCATGGGTATTCTATGAGTGTTAGCAATCAAAGAAGATTAAATGATGGTTGAGTATGTGGACTTGCCTAAAGGCTCCGACACGTGACCCTTCCTGAAAATATGATGAATTGTAGTTGCAAAGTTGACTGAGAACATAGTTTGTTGGTTTTCAATAAAGTTTATGCTTTATACTTCAATGTTGTGATGAATTGTTACTTGTTCATGAGAAGTACTATGATAAAAGTTGTGTGACAAAGTTTTATGTTAAAGTTCTTTGCTGTTATAATAATAAGCATGATGCTTCTATGTCCGTATTTTGTTTTTATCGACACCTCTCTCTCTAAGCATGTGGGCATGTTTTTTGATTTCGGTTTTTCGCTTGAGGACAAGCGAGGTCTAAGCTTGGGGGAGTTGATACGTCCATTTTGCATCATGTTTTCCTACTGTTATTTATAAAGTTTTTATGCATAATAATGCTTTATGGAGTAATTCTAATGCCTTTTCTCTCATAATATGCAAGGTTTACACAAAGAGGGAGAATGCCGGCAGCTGGAATTCCCGGTCTAAAAAAGCTACGTCAGAGTTACATATTCTGCACATCTCCAAATGAGCTGAAAATTTACGGAGAATTATTTTGGAATATATAAAAATACTGGCAAATAACTACCGGAGGGGAACCACCTGGTGAGCACAAGACACCAGGGCGCGCCAGGCCCCCCCCAGGCGCGCCCTAGTGGGTTGTGCTCAGCCCAGCCCATCTTCTGGTATATAGGTCATTTTGACCTAGAAAAAATCAAGAGGGGACTTTCGGGACGAAGCGCCGCCGTCTCGAGGCAGAACTTCCGCATGAGTACTTTTGCCCTCCGGCGGAGCGATTCCGCCGGGGGAACTTCCCTCCCAGAGGGGAAATTGAAGCCATCGTCATCACCAACAACTCTCTCATCTTTGGGAGGGCAATCTCCATCAACATCTTCAACAACACCATCTCCTCTCAAACCCTAGTTCATCTCTTGTGTTCAATCTTTGTACCGAACCTTAGATTGGTACCTATGGGTGACTAGTAGTGTTGATTACATCTTGTAGTTGATTACTATATGGTTTATTTGGTGGAAGATTATAGGTTCAGATCCATTATGCTATTTAATACCCCTCTGATCTTGAGCATGATTATCATTTGTGAGTAGTTACTTTTGTTCTTGAGGTCACGGGAGAAGTCATGTTGCAAGTAATCACGTGAACTTGATATGTATTTGATATTTTGATGATATGTATGCTGTGATTCCCTTAGTGGTGTCATGTGAACGTCGACTACGTGGCACTTCACCATATTTGGGCCTAAGGGAATGCATTGTGAAGTAGTAATTAGATGATGGGTTGCTAGAGTGACAGAAGCTTAAACCCTAGTTTATGCGCTATTTCTTGACGGACCAATTTGGATCCAAAAGTTTAATGCTATGGTTAGATTTTAACTTAATACTTTTCTCGTAGTTGCGGATGCTTGCGAGGGGGTTAATCATAAGTAGGAGGTTTGTTCAAGTAAGAACATGACCTAAGTACCGGGCCACCCACATATCAAATTATCAAAGTAGCGAACACGAATCAAACCAACATGATAAAAGTGACATGGTGAAATTCCCGTGTACCCTCAAGAACACTTTGCTTATCATAATAGACCGTTTTGGCCTGTCCTTTGCCACAAAAGGATTGGGCTACCCTGTTGCACTTCATTTACCGTTACCGTTACAAATTATCTTGCTATCAAACTACTCGTTACCGACTATTTCAGTGCTTGCAGAAAATACCTTGCTGAAAACCACTTGTCATTTCCTTCTGCTCCTTGTTGGGTTCGACACTCTTACTTATCGAAAGGACTACGATTGATCCCCTATACTTGTGGGTCATCAGCGACTCCTGGTAATTTGAATCAGATGGTTAAGAGGTTGTCTGATAAGGCCTGCTTTAGGTAAAGACAGAGTTGGGCTATGTGGCACCTCGTTAGGCCGCTTGCGGGACGGTTCATGAGTCAGCCTGGCCATTAGATGGCCTGAGCCGCCACTTCGAGTTTGGCGCCTTAGTTCATGCTGACTTTTCTTCAAAATAAAGTGCGGATCTAAGTGAGCATCTGGATGAGAAAATTTTACTTTCCGGACGACCCTCCGTATTTTCTCTGGAGGCGTGGAGTCTGAGCCAGAAGAGATGGGAATTACCCCAGTGTCTTCAGCCCGGATAGTAGAACCTCATCCTGAGAACAAGAGGAGTCAGCTAATTCAATAAAGAGTCGGCCAAGAGAGTCGAGTTCTACCTCTGATTGGTCATCGACATCTGTTGACTCACCCACAGCTGCCGGCTCAACCGTAGTAGTTGTTTTGTTCTTCCTCGGCTTGGGGCTAGTCCTGGATTTGGCCACAATAGTTTTCCTCTTTCTGTTCCAAAAAGCAGAGCCGGGTTGTGTAATGAAGAGGGATTGGCAAGTGAGACACAAAATAAATCAAAGATATTTAAGCCAGATATAAACGAGTACTTACAGTTGGGGCCGGGTGGAGTTTGAAGAATGGTAACAATCCTATCTTATTACACTTTTCTTGAGATTCCCCAAGCAAGGTCTTCATAGTTTTAAAAATCTCCTCAGCGGTAAAATTATCAGAACTATACCGCTGAGGGTCATCTGACTCGCGAGAATTTTCGCACATTAAGGCGGGCCGACGGCTTAAGGGAAGAATTCTCCATGAGACCCAGCACCGGGCTAAGTCAACTCCAGTTAATCCATTGGCTAGCAAGGCTCTTACGTTTGGATAGTGTTGGAGCACCTCAGCGTGTTCATCTAGAAGGAGCTTACTTGGCGGGTCAAAGTCGATAGGGAGGCGGTCAGCCCTATAACCCGGCAGAGGGTTCTCATTAGCTGGGGCAATATTTTTACAGTAAAATCAGGTCTTAACACATCCTTTGGGGTGACTAGGTAGAGTAGAGGCAGGAAACCCGCCATCCCTGCGTCTCTGGATTGAGATTCCGCCCAGTTCTTGACTTGGACCATCTGCGCACTCAGTTTGGCGGTTCATGTAGAAGAATTCTTTGAAGAGCGGAACAGTGGGCTCTATTTGCAGATATACTTTGCATAGAATTTGGAAGTGGCAGAGATTTGATATTGAATTTGGTCCTATGTCTTGAGGATGAAGGATGAAATAGTGCAAGACTTCCCGAAAGAACTTTGACCCGGGCGGCGTAAAGCCTCTGAGAATATGATCAGTAAAAACTATCACTTCTCCTTCATCAGGATTGGGGACATTCTCTCTTTGGCTGACTCGCCAGCCAATCTCTTGCTGAGTCACCAAGAGACCTTGGCCTTGATAATCCTTAAGGATTTCTTCAGTGACTAGGGAAGGCCCCCAATTGCAGATAGTGGTTTTCGACATACTGAGTCGCCTAGATATGAAAAGGCGGGTTACTTAAAAAGGCTATGATTTATCATCAACAGCATATGAATAAGCAACATAAGGGTAATTCGCCCTAAATAGTGGCGGGTTACAGATATGTTGATGAAGCCACCCAAGATGCAAGGGCGAGTTATCTAAAGATCAAGATTGTTGAATTCTGCTAAGTGTGGAGCAAACAAGTTTCAGTATTTAACAGCTATATTTATGGATCTGTGGGCAGGTCAATAAACAAAAATAATTGCTAAACCTAGATAGTGGTGACGGAAGTGCTAGTGGGCTACCCATTGATTCTGGAGAGAATACAATTTGTTTAAGATGCAAGATGGATGTCAAACCTACAACTGCAGTATTTCTATGGCTTTTTCGGATCAAAAATGAGTTCTACTCAAGATATGATCAATAGAGGAATGGATGAACGCCGACAAACACCATGAACTCAGGTGACCTAATGTAGATCTAACAAGGAAGAAAGGGGGAACCTGGCTGTGGCACAAGAAAGCGGAGGAACGCCGCTGAGCTCTGGCAAAGACGGGGCAGCACTGAGGTCTTGAGTGAGATGGCTGGCGTAGGTCGGCAGGCACGGCAGAGCTCCTGTTGCGAAGGGTTCGCGAGGAAGAAGAAGAAACAGAGGAGATGAGGTAAAAAGTAAAAGGAAGGGGCCTCGTGCCTATTTATAAGGAAAAAGTAACAGTAAATGGCCGGTGCGAAAATCGAGGAGACACAATAAATTTTACGACAAAGGGATGCCTCAATTATCGGAACAATGGATTTATACAAAGATTCATTATGATGTCATGAAGGGTTTCCCAAAAATCACGGAGATGACATAATCTTTTTCTTATGGCGGGTTATGAAGATTTCAAGGCTGCGATTAAGAGGCATAAAGAGAAGATTCACCAGACGGAAGGATTTAAGATTGACATGAACAAGTTCAAATCAATCTGGGGCCTAATGTTGGGGATATAACCCTGTGGTATAACCCGCTATGAATGGGACGGGTTAGGCCGTTCGCGACTCTCGAAGTTAGGCTTCAGACAGGCCCAAGTGATCAAGACGCAGGACCGGAGGGGCAGCTCACAAGATGGGTCGGCTTAAGGCCAAAGGCCAGAAGACGGCGCGCAGCTCGGAGGTGTACACCGCCCGTTGATGACTTGTCATAGAAGGCAAGGCGACTTAGAGTTAGGATCGATCATGGAACATGACCTGACTCGGACTCTTGTAAGCCGGCGGCCTCGACCTGTATATAAAGGTGAGTCCCCGGCATAGAATAGGGTAAGTTACAATCAATCGAAAGCTAGGTCAAGCGAATCTGCTCCCTTGTAATCGATACTCAAGCAATAAGCAACAAGAGTAGGAGTAGGCTTTTACCTCTACCGCGAGGGGCCGAACCTGGGTAAACTCGTGTCTCTCATCCCGCTCAACCCCGACAAGTTAATCACTGTCGCGATGGCCACGCACCTAAGTCCTTTCACTAGGACATCTGCCGTGACAAAACCATGACAGTCGGTAATCTCACCATGTGACCTGTCGTAACACAAACCAAGAATCCACACTGGTAACCTCTCTCGTTGTCGGTCGAACTGACGATGATGGTGATACGTCTCCAACGTATCTATAATTTTTGATTGTTCCATGCTGTTATATTATCAATCTTGGATGTTTTATATTAATTTACTAGCAACTTTATATCATTTTTTGGCACACCTATTGACATAGTGCCCAGTGCCAGTTGTTGTTTTTTGCTTGTTTTTTACTTCGCAGAATATCAATACCAAACAGAGTCCAAATGCCATGAAACTTTTTGGAGATTTTTTTTTGCCCAGAAGACACCCAGGAGGCCCAAGAAGTGCACTAGAGGGGGCCTGTGGGGCCCACTAGGCACCAGGGCGCGCCAAAGGCCCTGGCGTGCCCTGGTGGGTAGTGGAGCCCACAGGCACCCCTTCACCGCCTACCAGCTCTAAAAATACTCTAAAATCCCAAAAAACCTCGGGGAGTCGAGAGAAAATAGTTTTCGCTGCCGCAAGTTCCAGAACCACGAGATCCAATCTAGAGGCCTTTTCTGGCACTCTGCCAGAGGGGTCAACGATCACGGAGGGGTTCTTCATCATCACCCTTGCCCCTCCAATGATACGTGAGTAGTTTACCACAGACCTATGGGTCCGTAGGTAGTAGCTAGATGGCTTCTTCTCTTTTTTTGATCTTCAATACAATGTTCTCCTCAATGTTCTTGGAGATCTATTTGATGTAATGACTTTTTGTGGTGTGTTTGTTGGGATCTGATGAATTGTGATTTTAGGATCAGATCTATCCATGAATATTATATGAGTCTTTGCTGAACTCTTTTATGCATGATTGTTATAGCCTCGTATTTTGTCGTGGTATAACACGGCCACCTATGGAGCTATCAGCCCCTTTTTGGTTCGGCAGGGGAGAGGTCGCAATGCACAAAGAGCAGAGGCCGTGGGCCGGCACGATAGTGATGACACGGGCAATTTTTACCCAGGTTCGGGCCGCCGCGAGGCGTAAAACCCTACTCCTGCTTTTGGTGGATTGATGGGTGGATGATGGTGAACATGTAGTGCTCGAGCCCGGCAAGGTCGGGCTTGGGGAGAGCAGCTACGTGCGTATGAGTACACTAGGGTCCGAATCCTTTCTAAGGTTGCCTTGGCCGTCCTTTTATAGGTAAAGGGGTTACCATAGTGGCAAAACAGTCATTATGCAATGATATGATAGCCAACAATGCTATCATACCTAACTCTGCAGACAGGACAAGGTGCATTAAATGCACCGCTTAGTGTCACGTCGTGGGTGTAGCCCGGCAAGCCTTGCCGCACCGCTTCAGCCTTCTCTCGCCTATCTGCTTGACACGTCTCTCGATGGGTGTCACGTGGAGATAATCTTCCTTCCAAATGGCTGCCACGCGTTGAGTGACAGCCACTTAGTCACCTAAGGGCTCGACACCACACCGATAGGAGACTTGTGTTGCGATGAGGTGGAGTGGTGGAGCGGTGGATGCTTGGCGGGGAGGTAGGCCGCCAGCGGCCCCGGCAAGCCTTGCCGGGGCGTTCTTGAGTCTTGTCTTCGGGGTGGCCTCGACCTGACCAGGCTCGCCTGCCTGGTAAGAGAGGTTTCTTCTTAGTGATATCTTGCTGCCTTGGCTTGGTCTTCTTGATCCACCCTTTGATTCTCCAAAGGGCTATTTCTTCTGCTCGGCCTTGGTGAAGGTTACTTCCTTGCTGCCGTGCTGGAGGTCTACTATCCGTGCACAAGTCAGGGGGAAACATACACCCCTGTTTGTGTACCCCGACAGAAGCCCCCAGGCCTGAGCCATACGTGTCGCCGGGCACGTTGGGTTAGGCCCCCAAATAGTGCACGGACACGCGTCGAAGGAATGCTGCATGTGCAGCGGTTTTTTGGATGACTAGTCAAACCAACGTCCACTCCGTGCAATTACCGCAGGTCGTGGGGTCGTGGGACTGTAGCAGTTAATGTAAAATGGTACATTCTGAGGGAAAGCAGCGAAGAGTTGCCCCTTCCTCCATGTTCGTTCCTCATAAAAGAAGGAAAATCGCGAAGGGGCGCGACTCATTCGCACCCGTTTCTCCATCATCTTCCTCCTCAAGCCAAACAACTGCTCCCGTGCCCACATTCACCTCCGATGCCTCACCCGACCTTCCATCCCTTCCAGGGCTCCTGAGGATGGGAAAGAAAGCCGCCGCCGTCAAGGGGAAGCAGGCGGCCACCGCGAAGGAGACGACTTCAGAGGGGAACAAGAAGAGAGCGGCGGAGCTGGACAAGAAGCGACGGGGAGATGTGGTTTTCTTCCCATCGGGCTTGGATAGCGATGCTCTGGTCGCAAGGTATGGATATATGTGGGGAAGGGAAGTTCCTCAGGGGCATGGTGCGCCCAAGGTTCTGCCAGAGGGGAAAAAGGATCTGCCGAGTTCTTATCAATTCTTCTATGCGCATTTCTTCTGCGACCTCTGTCCCCCTTTCTCGGATTTTTTTGAGGCAATGATGGTAGTGTATGGATTCCACCTATTGGACTTCACGCCGAATGCAATGGCGTGCATGGCAATTTTCGCCCATTTGTGCGAGAACTTTGTCGGGGTTGCCCCCAATGTGGACCTGTTCAGGCACTTTTTTGTCCCGTGGGTGGAAAACAAGGCTCATCGCTCGGGAAACATAAGCTGGATCCCCCGGGAGAGGAGGGAGGTTTGGGATTTTCTCCCTGGTCAGCCGCGCGGCAGATGGGGGGAATGGAGGGCGGACTGGTGCTGGATCCAGGATGAGGAAGCTCCGGAGTTTTGCCAGGCACAGACGGAGTGCATCGTGCGTGGCAATGACTAGAGGGAATTGGGCCTCACCGACGACAGGCTTCGCCCGGTGCTCAACAGGATCGCTCGTCTCAAAGTTGCCGGGCTAACCATCGAACAGGTGGGAGCCGATTTCCTCCGATGCCGCATTGCGCCGCTGCAGAAGAGGGATAGATTTGCTTGGCGGTACGGAGACGTCGGAGACAGAATGCGTCTGTACCCAGGCCGTACCAACAACTTGTCGGTTTACGGCCACGGCTGGTTGTGCGAACAACTGTTCGGCAGTCTGGGGCCATTCAAGTTGCCGGCAAGGGTTGTTCCGCTGAATGTCAACTCTGCCCTGGATCAGATTCTGAAGTGGATGCCCGACTGCAATGCCTATGGGGTTGCGAGCGATTGGCAACTGCCCGATATCGACGCGGAGGTCGAGTGGTTCTCCGGCCTAGAGGAAAGAGCCGCCAGGGCGACAAGTAATATGTTCAAGCGCACCTCCACGGTAGAGGCGGAGTTCATCAGGAGGCGGATCGAGGAGGACAAAGCAGCCCGGGTCACCGGAAAGGCAAGGCCTAGAAGGGTGGAGGAGGAAGAGGAAGGGGAGGCCGAGGGCGAGGGCTCCTCCCATGGCAGGAGCGAGGGGCACGCCACCGAAGAGGTTGCTGGGGAAGACCCTGCCGGGGCTGAACCTTCCGTGATTGAAGCTTTGTACGCCGCGGCAGCAGAAACCTAGGAAGGGGACAAGGCCGAAGCGGTGGAGCAGCCCAAGGAGGAGTGGCTCTCAGCGGGCCCACAAGCCCCCGAGCCAGACCTAGACCAACGCCCTCATAGGCGGGCGGCTAGTTAGGGACCAGCAGCTCCTGCTCCTGCGCCTGCCGCTAGGAAGGTGAAGAAGATCGCCTCCAAGAGCGATAAGCCGGGTGTGGAGCGCCGGCATTCTTCTCGCCTTTCTGAGGCCAAGACCCCTCCCGCCAAGCGACCGGCAGTCACATGAGTCGACTCTAGCTCCCAATTAGACTCGAGCTCCTTGAGCAGCTTGTCCTCGGCAGAGCCCCCTTCGCCCAAGCAGGACTTGAAGTTACCGGGGAGTAATGTTCCCCCGGTCCTGAAGAGAGGTAGAGCGCCTTCGCCACCCATGGAGTTCGAGCTTGGCTCCATGCTCATGGACTCGGAGTAAGGAAAATACTTTCTGTTCTGAGTCTTGTGTATTTGTTGGTTTGCTGATTCCATCTTGTTTGCTGCATTCAACAGGGAAGAGGAGGAGGAGGAAACCCTCATCCATCGGTATAAACGGCTTAGGCAGACAGAGCCATCGGGGCCTTCAGAGGGCACGGGCTTGGCAGGGAGTAGCACGAACGATCCGGCGCCAAGCCCCCAGCCCAGCCCCCCGCATGGAAGCACGGGGCAGGTCTCCCCCGCCAAGGGTGGCATGGAGGAATGTGCCCCATCTCCAGCTAAGGAAGAAGGGGAGATTCCCTTGGGTGAGGCTCTTCAAGAGGGGCCCACCCTTCCTGAAACCCAAGCCAAGGGGTCCCCGGCAAGAGCCTCCATGGAAGGATCGACCCAAGATGACACCGTGGTTGCTGAGTAAGAGGGCGGTGGTCACATCCCGGCAACTGTTACTGCCGGGGAAACCGAAGCCCTTCCACGACAAACAACTTCGGGGATTTCGCTTGTCCTTTTATTTTCTGCCGCCTTCATCATTTTGCTTCCAGTCTCTGTCCTTCTGACGCATATTCTTCCCTTGTCATGGCTTGCTGATCTCATTTGCAGTCCTGATAGCTGAGGAACCAGAGGTGCTAGAAGAGGTGGCCAGCATCGACAAGGATGCTGCTGAAGAGGCGGCCAAGATCGCCGCCGCAGAAGGCCAGGAACATGCTGCCGGGGAAATCCGAGAAGCCCCAGGGGAAGTCCCCGGCAGCGTGCCAGGACTGGGGGTGGTGGTCGAAGAGAAGGTTCCCCTCCAGACCCTGAGCCCCCCTCCCCAATTTGGCACCTCGGTCGCAGCCCCGCAGCCACCTTCGAGTAGTCTGGCGTTGGTTCTCGCCCAACCTAGGCTGGGAGCCCCCGGCTCATCCGCGGCAGTAAGCGCAGATCTTGACGAGGAGATCCAGCGCATCATAGCGCCACTGTCCCAGCGAGTTGAAGCAGCTTATGACTCTGTCAGCGCAGTCATGGACCTATCCTTCCTGGAGTCCGTGGCGGCAGGCATCAAGGATATGCAGAACCGGTACGGCCAGAAGTGGCAAGCACTCAAGGAGCAACGCAACTCCGCCAACAGCGTGGATTAGAAGTTGAGGGACAAGGGTAGCGAGCTGCGCGAGTGGCATGGCAAGCAATTCCAAGTCCTTATGTGGCAACAGGAGACGATCACCATGGCGAAGGAGGACGTCGCCGCCCGGGAAGCCCGTTTGGCAGAACGTACAATGCTCCTGGATGCCAGGGAGAAGGACATTTCTTCCCGGGAAGAGAACCTCGAGGCCACCCTTGTCGGCAAGGATAGAGAACTGGAGGCCCTTGTCCAGCAACGCACCAGGGAGCTGGAGGACAAGCACAAGGCAGCCATGGATGCGCTCACCCTTGATTCCACTGCTCAGCTGACAAAGGTTGCCGATGAACTTGCCGCTGCATCTACTGCCAAAGGTAATCTTGATCAACAGGTGGCCAAACTGACAGAGGAGCTTACCGGGAGTGCCAAGGAAGCTGTGTCCCTGAAGGAGGAGGCACAGAAGGCGGAGATTCTTCTGAAAGAGGCGCAATCGCAGCTCTCCTCTAAGGGCCAGGCCCTTGATACCGCCAATGGCACCATTACTGACATGAAGGCAAGGATCGGTACTTTGGAGAGCAAGATTGAGTCTGCCAGGGTTCATGAGAAGCAGCTGATAAGGGACTTCAAAAATACGAAGATCCTCCAGAAGGACGCGGAGGACAAATTGGCAAACCAGGTTCAGCAGCGTGATCTTTGGATCAAGAACCTGGTCGACATTGCCGAGCGCCTCACTGCCCAGATCACAACGATGGGCATGGAGGGTCCAGTCTTCTCGGTTGGCGGGCATGAGGCCCCAAGCGTCAAGCTGGCGCTCTTCTTCGACGGGTTGATGGGAGGGCTGAAGGTTCATGAGGAGGGAAGAGCCGCTCATTTCGCAAGCGAGTCCCGGAGGCTTGCTCGCAACGCCCTCTTCATGGTCTTGAGCAACATTTCCTACCGCCACCCGGATCGCAACCTTGCAGATGTCTTCAGGAAGTTGCCGGCAGGCGCTGCTATTTCTGCTGCCGAGGAGAAAGCTGCCCCTTTCGCCGACAAGATCCTCTCCGTCCCCAGGGCTTCATACGGCCGCCAAGCACAGCTCCGAACCATTCGCATTGCCGTACTGCCCTGTAACAAAACATTATGCATGTCTCGTGTTTAGATCCAGTACTACTTTTGTTTGTGCCGAACTGGTGTTTTAACTAATTTTGAATGCGTGCTATCCCTCTTGCGTTTTATCCATGGATGTTCGTATGGCTAGTTTCTTTTTATGTGCTTTGGTTGCCCGCCGGTAGCATACTGCCGTGATTGCTACGAGGAACGGGTCCTTAGCATTCAGCTGGCGAAGACATCTCCCGGCAGGTTTTTCCTTTAGGAGTCTTTGATGCAGCCACCCGCTTCGCGAGCAGGCTTGGAACAGAGCGAGGGCGCAGACAAATCCAACAAGGTGCCATCACACGAAAGACTTGACCGTACGAAAAAAATTGGTTGTCCGAGGGATAAGCAAACGCAAACTCTAGAAAGAGAGATAGTGAGCACGTCGACTTAGCTCTTTTTTTGTTCATGCCTCCCTCCTTTCTTGGTTGCGGTCATTCGCCGCATCCGTACGTCTTGGGGGGATGGCACTTCGCGAGCCATTTTCAGATCCCCGGTAAGGGCCGGAGGGGATCACAAACTTCTTGCGGTCGATAAAACTTGGCGCAAGGCTGGGCCGGTTTCGCTCTCCTCCCCTTTGCACTCTTAATGATCTTATGGCAGTTGGCACAAAGGTCACGCGGGCGCAGACGGCCTTGCCGGAGCATGCTTGCCGGGGCATCAATCAACGGATTCGCATCGGCGTTTTACTCAGGATTTTCCCTTAGCAGGGTAAATGCTGGACCGAGTTTTGCGCAGGCTTATCGACGTTAACGATGCTAAAAACCTAGTGTGGCTCGATCGTTGACAAGTGAAAGTGGTGGAGGGAGAAATCACGCACCCTACCCCTTCGCCCTTTTCTTTGAACGGGGCCCGCATGGTGGTCACGCTGCCCGAGCCGCTCGGAGTCGCTGCGCCGTCACCATCCCTTGCTTCCGCCGCCGCTCACGGCCGCGGCGGAGACGGGTGACGGAAATTGGGCAGGACAGACGAAGGAGTGATGTCGCTCCCTTCACAAGCTGCTGTGTCGGGTGTCATGGATGATGATGCCGCAGATGGAGGCGACAATGATGAAGATCTAATGTGCCGATCTCGACCTTAGGTTCGCGCACGCGCTCCCCCTACCTGGCGCGCCAAAGATGTCGTGGTATAACACGGCCACCTTTGGAGCCATCGGCCCCTTTTTGGTTCGGCAGGGGAGAGGTCGCAATGCACAAAGAGCAGAGGCCATGGGCCGGCATGACTGTGATGACACGGGCGATTTTTACCCAGGTTCAGGCCGCCACGAGGCGTAAAACCCTACTCCTGCTTTTGGTGGTTTGATGGGTGGATGATGGTGAACACGTAGTGCTCGAGCCTGGCAAGGTCGGGCTTGGGGTGAGCAGCTACGCGCGTATGAGTACACCAGGGTCCGAATCCTTTCTAAGGTTGCCTTGGCCCTCCTTTTATAGTTAAAGGGGTTACCACAGTGGCAAAACAGTCATTATGGAATGATATGATAGCCAACAGTGCTATCATACGTAACTCTGCAGATAGGACAAGGTGCATTAAATGCACCGCTTAGTGTCACATCATGGGTGTAGCCTGGCAAGCCTTGCCGCGCCACTTCAGCCTTCTCTCGCCTGTCTGCTTGACATGTCTCTGGACGAGTGTCATGTGGAGATAATCTTCCTTCCAAATGGCTGCCATGCGTTGAGTGACAGCCACTTAGTCACCTGAGGGCTCGACACCGCACCGATAGGAGACTTGTGTTGCGATGAGGTGGAGTGGTGGAGCGGTGGATCCTTGGCGGGGAGGTAAGCTGCCAGCGGCCTCGGCAAGCCTTGCCGGGGCGTTCTTGAGTCTTGTCTTCGGGGTGGCCTCGACCTGACCAAGCTCGCCTGCCTGGTAAGAGAGGTTTCTTCTTAGTGATATCTTGCTGCCTTGGCTTGGTCTTCTTGATCTGCCCTTTGATTCTCCAAAGGGATGTTTCTTCTGCTCGGCCTTGGTGAAGCTTGCTTCTTTGCTGCCATGCTGGAGGTCTACTGTCTGTGCACAAGTCAGGGGGAAACATACACCCATGTTTGTGTACCCTGACATATTTCTTCTCCGAAACTTTGGATTGATTTGGCCAACTAGATTGATTTTTTTTTGCCATGGGAAGAGGTGCTTTGTGATGGGTTCGATCTTGAAGTGCTCAATCTCAGTGACAGAAGGAGACATGACACACATGTATCGTTTCCATTAAGGATAAAAATATGGGTCTATTCCTACATGAATAGATCTTGTCTACATCATGTCATCGTTCTTATTGCATTACTTTGGTTCTTCATGAACTTAATACACTTGATGCATGCTGGATAGCGGTCGATGTGTGGAGTAATAGTAGTAGATGCAGGCAGGA
Organism: Thinopyrum elongatum; assembly: GCA_011799875.1. NCBI lineage: Eukaryota > Viridiplantae > Streptophyta > Magnoliopsida > Poales > Poaceae > Thinopyrum > Thinopyrum elongatum. Next base: position 86,066,931 of record CM022300.1, on the reverse strand, counting down.
GTCGGTCTACTAATCTTAGACGTGATGCCTATATGCATGATCATTGCCTTGGATATCATCATAATTATTTGCTCTTCTGTCAATTGCCCAATAGTAATTTGTTTACCCCTCATATGCTATTTTCTCGAGAGAAGCCTCTAGTGAAATCTACGGCCCCCGAGTCTATTTTCCTATCATATTAAAAACCCAAAAATTCCTTGCTACATTTTTTCTTTCTTTATTTTATTTTGTGTTTTTGTTAGATCTATTTATCAAATCTCATACAATTTAATCTATCTCAATACCGAGGAGGGATTGACAACCCCTCTTACGCGTTGGGTTGCAAGTATTTGTTATTTGTGTGCAGGTGTTGTTTACATTGTGTGGGTGGATCCTCTTACTGGATTGATAACCTTGGTTTCATAACTGAGGGAAATACTTATCGTTGTTGTGCTGCATCATCCTCTCCTATTCGGGAAAATACCAACGCAGATACAAGCAATCACATGGACGTCCACGCGTGCCCACGAATGGGCTTCCGCCGATGACCACGCAAGGGAGTGTCCGAAGACAAACCACCACATGCATGTGGGCCCAAACATATCAAATGCACAACTTTGATGTGGCACATGCTAATTTGGATAGAAAGTCCCCGCACGGAGCGAGGGTTCACGACGCGTATGTAGTATATGCCCCACCCCCCACTTCGAGCATGTGAGAGGGATTATTAATTCTTGCATGTATATACATGTGTGCTCAAATTAAAATTTGATCTGGAATCTCACCAGGACCTACCATAAAATGAACCGAAGTGTTGGTGCAATGATAGCCCCCTTATGTTTTGGAGTTTGTTGACATAAATAGTATGTGACTTATATGTTTGCTAGTGCACATAGAGTAACAGGTCCCTGATGTATCGAGGAGTTTGATGCAAACGATGAAGATAATCTCCCTACACAGCAGTGAAGGTTACACCAAAGATAAAGCTATCAAGAGTGACCCCTAAAAATTGCTGAAGTTTAAGCAATTGGTTCGGTGCATGTTCGAAGAAAATGACTGCGTTCGAGGAAGAATGAAGACGAAATGAAGACGTAGCATTTATTTCATTGTTCTTCTTCTTTCATTGAGTCATAGGACCATTGTACTATTAAGAGGGGTATAGCGTTTCGAAGCTTTGATTCTCTGATGCTAAACCCAAAACCTATGAAAGCTGTGAGAGAAATCTCTTTGTGCTCCGAGCAAATACTTGCCAGCAAGAGGCTGTGATCTTCTTCGCTGCAAGAGATTTGCCTCGGACCGAGGAGTTAGCATTACTTGTTCCTCAAGTAATGTTACCGTTGGTCCAAAATCTGACTGTTGTGAACATGTCGGTTGGCCATTGGCTGGACCTCATGTCCAAAATGGTCATTTCCCATCTGGGAAGGCTCCGGCTATAAATAGCCACCCCGCGCCGGCTTTGTCCGGTGGCTGCTCCGTTTGATTCTGAGAAGATTGTTGAGCAACCCCCTCTCTGAGCGATTTGAGTTTAAAATCCACTGAGAGAAAATCCCTAGAGCCGAAGAATTAGATAGTGGTTCAGCATAACTGGAATCTAAGTTTAGTACGCTCCGCCTATTACTCTTGAGAGCTGTAAACTACCTAGACAGTTAGGTGTCAATTTCTTCAGAGACCAAGAGTGATTGTGGTTCTCGAAGAAGAAGTCTGTAAAGGTTTAGAGATCGCCTTCAAGTATCTACCACGAGTGATCAACATCGGTTGATGAATCGATTGTCGAGGAGAATAGGGTGAAGAGAGTTTATCTTCCGTGTTAAGTCACAGCCCCTCCAACCAGACGTAGTCCTTGTGCAGAAGGACGAACTGGTCGAACAAATACCTTGTCGCCATCGAGCATCTTTGGTTACCTCTTCCACTCATGTTTACTTTCGATGCATTCCATTCATGTAATTTACTTTGATGCATGCTTTAGTTTCCCTTCGGTATTTTGCTGTAGTTCCTCTTAGCTTGTTTATCCTTTATTCCGCTGGTGGGTTCTGAGAGATTTAAGTTTTCTGAAGAAAATTTAAAAGTCCCGTTCACCCCCTCTGGTAGACATACTTCGTTCCTACATGAAGAATCCACCTAACCTCTCTCATTGCTGGTCAAAGTGATGGACATTCATGTGGGCCCATGAATGGGCTTGCCGCCGGTAACCACTCGAGGGGGGAGTGTCTGAAGACAACCACCACATGCATTGTCCCGAACATATGTATGGAGGTGTTGTCTGATGTTTGAATGCCCAATGCAGAACATTGACGTGGCACCTGCTTCGGAAGTAGGGAGTGAGGTTCATGATGTGTCGTGTGCTGCCCCCTCCCCCACTACGTCGATCCGGTGGGAGGGATTCATGCGTACACATGTGCTCTAACTTAACTATATACTATATGTAATATTCTCAGCATGACCTACTATAAGACAAACCAAAAAATAATCCCCTCCTGGGTCATATTAACCTCTCTTTTGTCAGTCAAAGTGATGGACCAAGCGAGCCCACAAATGGAAGCATCATCGATAAACGCTTGAGTGAGTGCCAGAGGACGGCCACCGCTTGCATGTGGGCCAAACATATACATGTAGGTGTTGTGTGATGTTTGAATATGTACCCAATGCACAACTTTGATGTGGCACCTGCCTCAGAAACCGTAATGTCCCCATGCGGAGCGCGAGGTTCGCGATGCAGTATATGTTGCCCCCCCCCACTATGACGCACACTATATACACTCCTATGCACCGTAACACAAATCGGCCAAAAAGAATCCTCCTTGGTCAAATTAACCTCTCACACTATACGTCAAAGTGATGGACCTCGCAGGCCCATAGATGGAATTGTCGCCGATAACCACGCGAGTGAGTGTCCGAGGACAACCACCACCCACATGTGGCCCAAATAGGTGTTCTGTGATGTTTGAATATACTCAATGCACAACTTTGATGTGCCACCTTCTTTGCAAACCGGAAATGCCCCACAAGGAGGTTCACGATGTGTAGTTCCCCTCACTTCGAGACGGTGGGAGGGATTCACGTGCACGCATGCGCTCGAACTTTGGCCTGGAATCTCACCATATATAGTATACACCGTAACACATGCCAACGAATCCACCTTTCGGTCTAATGCCTCTCGCTGTCGCTCAAAGTGATAACCTGCATGGGATAACGAATGGGCGTATCGATGATAACTGCACGAGGGATTGTCTGAGAACCACCACTGCATGCATGTGGCCCACGCATATGTATGAAAGGGTTGTGTAATGATACGTTCATTTTGCATCATGTTTTCCTACTGTTATTTATAATATGTTTTTATGCATAATAACACTTTATGGAGTAATTCTAATGCCTTTTCTCTCATAATATGCAAGGTTTACACAAAGAGGGAGAATACCGGCAGTTGGAATTCTAGACTTGAAAAAACTACGTTAGAGATACCTATTCTGCACATCTCCAAATGAGCTAAAATTTTATGGAGAATTGTTTTGGAATATTTAATAAATATTGGAGAAAAGAACTACCGGAGGGGGGCTGCCTGGTGCCCACGAGACACCAGGATGCTGCAAGCCCCCCAGGCACGCCCTGGTGGGTGGTGGGAAGCCCGGCCCACCTCTGGTGCCCATCTTCTGGTATATGAGGTCTTTTGACCTAGAAAAAATAAGGAGAGGACTTTCGAGATGGAGTGCCGCCGTCTCGAGGCGGAACTTTGGTAGGACCGTTTTTTCCCTCCAGCGGAGCGATTCCGCCGGGATAACATCCCTCCCGGAGGGGGAAATCGAAGCCATCATCATCACTAGCAACCCTCTCATCTTTGGGAGGCCAATCTCCATCAACATCTTCAATAGCACCATCTCATCTCAAACCCTAGTTCATCTCTTGTGTTCAATCTTTGTACCGGAACCTCAGATTGGTACCTGTGGGTGACTAGTACTGTTGATTACATCTTGTAGTTGATTACTATATGGTTTATCTGGTGGAAGATTATATGTTCAGATCCATTCTGCTATTTAATACCCCTCTGATCTTGACCATGAATATTATTTGTGAGTAGTTACCTTTGTTCTTGAGGCCACAGGAGAAGTCATGTTGCAAGTAAGCATGTGAATTTGACACGTGTTCGATATTTTGATGATATGTATGTTGTGATTCCCTTAGTGGTGTTATGTGAACGTCGACTACTTGACACTTCACCATCTTTGGGCCTAAGGGAATGCATTGTGGAGTAGTTATTAGATGATGGGTTGCTAGAGTGACAGAAGCTTAAACCCTAGTTTATGCGCTATGAACGACATAGCGCATACCAAGTTATGAATGACATAGCACCCGCTGAAATAGAAGACACAAATGTTACTATTAAACTTGCAAATAGAGAAACCATCACACCACTTGGGATTGTTAGAGATGTTGAAGTCTTGTGTGGGAAAATAAAATACCCTACTGATTTTCTAGTTCTTGGTTCCCCACAAGATGACTTTTGTCCCATAATTTTTGGTAGACCTTTCTTGAACACTGTCAATGCTAAGATAGATTGTGAGAAAGAAACTATCGGTGTTAGCTTTGGTGATGTGTCTCATGAGTTTAATTTCTCTAAGTTTCGTAGACAACCTCATGATAAAGAATTACCTAGTAAAGATGAAATAATTGGTCTTGCTTCTATTATCGTACCTCCTATCGATCCTTTAGAACAATATTTGCTAGACCGTGAGAATGATATGCACTTGCATGAAAGAAATGAAATAGATAAAATATTCTTTGAACAACAACCTATCCTTAAACACAATTTGGCTACTGAAACTCTAGGAGGCCCTCCTCCACCTAAAGGTGATCCTATGTTTGAATTAAAGAAATTGCCAGATACTCTGAAGTATGCTTATGTTGATGAGAAAAAGATATATCATGTTATTATTAGTGCTAACCTTTCATAACATGAAGAAGAGAGATTATTAAAAATTCTGAGGAAGCACCATGCTGCTATTGGATATACTCTTGATGATCTTAAGGGCATTAGTCCCACTCTCTGTCAACACAAAATTAATATGGAGCCCGATGCTAAACCTGTTGTTGATCACCAACGACGTTTCAATCCTAAGATGAAAGAAGTGGTAAGAACTGAAATACTAAAACTTCTGGAAGCAGGTATAATTTATCCCATAGCTGATAGTAGATGGGTAAGTCCTATTCATTGTGTCCCTAAGAAAGGAGGTATTACTATTGTTCCTAATGATAAAAATGAACTTATCTCACAAAGAATTGTTACTGGCTATAGAATGGTAATTGATTTTAGAAAATTAAGTAAAGCTACTAGAAAAGATCAACACCCTCTGCCTTTTATTGATTAAATGCTAGAAAGATTATCTAAGCACACACACTTTTGTTTTCTTGATGGATATTTTGGTTTCTCTCAAATACCTGTTTCACAACCTGATTAAGAGAAAACCACTTTTACTTGCCCTTTCGAAACTTATGCTTATAGATGTATGCCCTTTGGTTTACGTAATGCACATGCTACCTTTCAAATATGTATGACTGCTATATTCTCTGATTTTTGTGAAAAGATTGTTGAGGTTTTCATGGATTATTTTTCCGTTTACAGAACTTCTTTTGATGATTGCTTAAGCAACCTTGATCGAGTTTCGCAGAGATGTGAACAAACTAGTCTTGAATTGCGAGAAGTGCCACTTTATGGTTAATGAAGGCATTGTCTTGGGGCATAAAATTTCTGAACGAGGGATTGAGGTGGATAAAGCTAAAGTTGATGCAATTGAGAAAATGCCATGTCCCAAAGATATTAAAGGTATTCGTAGTTTCCTTGGTCATGTTGGTTTATATAGGAGGTTTATTAAAGACTTCTCTAAAATTTCTAGGCCTCTCACTAATCTTTTACAAAAGGATGTTCCATTTGTTTTTTATGATGATTGTGTAGAAGCCTTTGAAACACTTAATAAAGCCTCAACTTCTGCATCTATTGTTCAACCACCTGATTGGAACTTGCCTTTTGAAATTATCTATGATGCTAATGATTATGCTGTTGGTGCTGTTCTAGGACAAAGAGTTGATAAGAAATTAAATGTTATCCATTATGCTAGCAAAACTCTAGACAGTGCCCAAAGAAATTATGCTACCACTGAGAAAGAATTTTTAGCAGTTGTGTTTGCTTGTGATAAATTCAGATCTTACATTGTTGATTCCAAAGTAATAGTTCACAATGATCATGTTGCTATAAAATATCTTACGGAAAAGAAAGATGCTAAACCTACGCTCATTAGGTGGGTTCTCTTGCTACAAGAATTTGACTTACACATCACTGATAGGAAAGGAGCTGAGAATCCCGTAGCCGATAACTTGTCTAGGTTATAAAATATTCTTGATGACCCACTACCTATTGATGATAGCTTTCCTGATGAACAACTAGCTGTAATAAATGCTTCTCATAATACTCCTTGGTATGCTGACTATGCTAAATATATTGTTGCTAAATTTATACCACCTAGTTTCACATACCAACGAAAGAAAAAATTATTCTATGACTTAAGACATTACTTTTGGGATGACCCACATCTCTATAAAGAAGGAGTAGATGGTATTATTAGACATTGTGTACCTGAGCATGAACAGGAATAGATCCTACGGAAATGTCATTCCAAAGCCTATGGCGGACATCATGCAGGAGATAGAACTACGCATAAGGTATTACAATCCTGTTTTTATTGGCCTACTCTTTTATAGGATGCCTGTAAGTTTGTCTTGTCTTGTGATGAATGCCAAAGAATAGGTAACATCGGTAAGCATCAGGAAATGCCTATGAATTATTTGCTTGTTGTTGAACCATTTGATGTTTTGGCTTTGATTATATGGGACCTTTTCCTTCCTCGAATGGGTATACACATATTTTGGTTGATGTTGATTATGTTACTAAGTGGGTAGAAGCTATTCCAACTAGTAGTGCTGATCATAACACCTCCATTAAAATGCTTAAAGAAGTTATTTTCCCAAGGTTTGGAGTCCCTAGATATTTAATGACTGATGGTGGTTCACACTTTTTATTCATGGTGCTTTCCGTAAAATGCTTGCTAAATATGATGTTCACCATAGAATTGCATCACCCTATCACTCAATCTAGTGGTCAAGTTGAACTTAGCAATAGAGAAATAAAATTAATATTACAAAAAACTGTTAATAGGTCTCGAAAGAATTGGTCTAAGAAATTAGATGATGCACTTTGGGCCTACAGAACTGTCAGCGCAACAAACCCTGGGTCTGTTGCCCAGACCATGCACATGCCTAAAAGAGCAAGGTTACAACATCCAAGTCCAGACCAAGCAAGGAGAGATAGCTCTTTGAGGAATCAGAGGGCAGAGCAAAAAGGCCAAGATAAGCTAAATGAGCAAGACACTGCTAAGGAAAAACCTCCCTTGCCGGGCAGGCGAGCCTGGCGAGGACGAGGTGGCCCCAAAGACAAGCCTTAAGACCATCCCGGCAGGCCTGCCGGGCACTACGAAGAGCAAACTACCCTGCCAAGGCTTCGCCGCACCACCTCACAGCGACGCAAGTCATCGATCGGTGCGGTGTCAAGCCCCCAAGTGACCAAGTGGCTGTTATTCGACACATGGCAGCCATTTCCAGAGGAAACCACCTCCAAGTGACAGCTGTCCAGAGACGTGTCAAACAGACAGGCGAGAAGGTGGCCAAGCAGCCCAGCAAGGCTTGCCGGGCAAGCTACTATGTGACACTAAGCGACGCATTTAATGCGCCCTGCTCTGCTTGCAGAGTTAGGTATGATAGCACTGTTTGCTATCTAATCAGTGCTCAATGACTGATTTGCCACTATGGTAACCCCTTGATCTATAAAAGGAGGGCCATGGCAACCATAGAAAGGGTTCGGAACTTTGTACACTCATACGCGCGTAGCTGCTCTCGCCCCGAGGCAACCCTGCCGGGCAAGAACGCTGCGTTTCCACCACAATCCACCATCAATCCACCAAAGCAGGAGTAGGGTTTTATACCTCGCGGCGGCCCGAACCAGGGTAAAACCGCCCGTGTGATCTCTGCCGTGCTGCGCTACAGTCCTCCGCTCTTTGTGCAATGTGCTCAGTCCCCCTGCCGAACCAAAAGGGGTTGATGGCTCCATAGGTGGACGTGGTTTCCCACGACATCTTTGGCGCGCCAGGTAGGGGGCTGCGCTTGCGCGAACCTGAGAAGCATATGCAACGCGTCATCTTCATCAATGGCTCCATCGTTCATGGCGCCCAAGAAGAAGCCCAGTGTTGCAGCCCACCCGTCCACTTCGAAGGCCCCGTCGCACGCGGCCGCCGACGCTGCGGGGGATACGAGGACGCACAGAGACATGGACACTGCGGAGGACGTGGCCGGCACAGGCGGCATTGTCACCACCTCCCCTGCGGCCACGCTCCACAAGGTACGGGTGGAGAAGTCAATCTGTCTGCACCTCTCCGCCCAGCCTAAAGGCACAGCCGCAGCGGCGGCTCTCGCTCTGGGGCGAATCGCAACTCTCCGGCCGCTCCCGCTACGGGCGCGACCACAGGGCGTGCGCCACTCCCAGAGCGAGCCGACCCAGTCGATGCGCCAAATGGAGCCGCTGGCCCTCAAGCGCCTCCACCTCATCACCAGACCATCGTGGCCACAGGCTCATGACGGCGAGAACATGGCACAGCTACTACTGGCACCGTAAGGAGCCAGGCGACGCAACGGTCTACATCGTCATCTATGCCTACAACACCTTGAAGATGCCAGGGTTGATGGGAGTCATTTCCATTCCGTCATATCAGAAAGACGCAGTCATATGCGTGGACAAGATGTACCGGGAAGCAGTCGCGGCAGAGGCCGCGGAAGCCAGTGTTCCCGCCAAGGAAAGTAAGAAAATGAAGAGAGCTAGCAAGGAAGCCGGGAAGCGTGCCTCTCCGGAGTGTGCTGTGCCTGTCGATGACTTGCCAGAGAGTTCCAATAGCAAGAGATCCAAAGCTGCTGCGTGATGTCTGCTAGAACTACGTCGGTTTTTTCCTAGAGAGGGAGGGATGATGCAGCACAGTGACGGTAGGTATTTCCCTCAGTGATGAGACCAAGGTTATCGAACCAGTAGGAGAACCACGCAACACCACGTAAACAGCTCCTGCACACAAAGAACAAATACTTGCAACCCGACGTGTTAAAGGGGTTGTTAATCCCTTTCGGGTAACGAGATAGAGAAAATTGTAGTAGATTGAAAGATGCAAATAAAAGCAAATAAAATTCAGTGAGGTATTTTTGGGTTTTTGGATTAATAGATCTGAAAATAAAAGTTGCAAATAAATAAAAGAGCGAATAGCAAAATAGATCTTGAAGGCAAATATATTAAAGAAGAGACCCGGGGGCCGTAGTTTTCACTAGTGGCTTCTCTCGAGAAAAATAGCAAACGGTGGAAACAAATTACTGTTGGGCAATTGGTAGAACTTCAAATACTCATGACGATATCCAGGCAATGATCATTATGTAGGCATCACGTCCAAGATTAGTAGACCGACTCCTACCTACATCTACTACTATTACTCCACACATCGATCGCTATCCAGCATGCATCTAGTGTATTAAGTTCATGGAGAAACGGAGTAATGCAATAAGAACGATGACATGATGTAGACAAGATCTATTTATGTAGAAATAGACCCCATCTTGTTATCCTTAATGGCAACGATACATACTTGTCGTTTCCCTTTCTGTCACTGGGATCAAGCACCATAAGATCGAACCCATCACAAAGCACCTCTTCCCATTGCAAGATAAATAGATCAGGTTGGCCAAACAAAACCCAAATATCGGAGAAGAAATACGAGGCTATAAGCAATCATGCATATAAGAGATCAAAGAAGACTCAAATAACTTTCACGGATAAAAAGATAGATCTGATCATAAACTCAAAGTTCATCGGATCCCAACAAACATACCGCAAAAAAGAGTTACATCATATGGATCTCCAAGAGACCATTGTATTGAGAATCAAACGAGAGAGAAAGCCATCTAGCTACTAACTACGGACCCGAAGGTCTACAATGAACTACTCACGCATCATCGGAGAGGCACCAATGAGGATGATGAACCCCTCCGTGATGGTGTCTAGATTGGATCTGGTGGTTCTGGAACTTGTGGCGGCTGGAATTGATTTTCGTCGACTCCCCTAGGGTTTCTGGAATATTGGGGTATTTATAGAGCAAAGAGGCAGTGCATGAGGCCCTCGAGGTGGGCACAACCCACCTAGGTGTGCCTGGGCCTCCAGGCGCGCCTTGGTGGGTTGTCCTCCCCTCGGAGCACCCCCCAGGTGCTTCTCCGGCCCACTGGATGTCTTCTGGTCCAAAAAAAATCCACAAAAAGTTTCGCTGCGTTTGGACTCCGTTTGGTATTGATTTCCTACGATGTAAAAACATGCAGAAAACAGCAACTGGCACTGGGCACTATGTCAATAGGTTAGTACCAAAAAATGATATAAAATGATTGTAAAACATCCAAGAATGATAATATAACATCATGGAACAATCAAAAATTATAGATATGTTGGAGACGTATCACTGCGCCTGCTGTGAAGAAGGTCCCGGCAGGGCTGGCTGGCGCTGATGGTACCTTTACTATCAGTGCCACCCTCGATGACAAATAGGAAAGCGCGCTCGTTGCCTTCCTGCGGGCGAATGTCGATGTGTTTGCGTGGCAACCACTTGACATCCCCGGTGTTCCCACGGAGGTAATCGAGCACCACCTTGCTATCTGCCCACATGCCCGACCCATCAAGCAAAAGGTCCGGAAGCAAGATTTGGAGCGGCAACAGTTTATTGCCGAGGAGATCAAGAAGCTTGAAGCAGCTGGTTTGGTCAGGGGAGTGTTGCATCCCACATGGTTGGCAAATCCAGTGGTGGTGTGCAAGGCGAATGGGAAATGGAGGCTTTGCATAGATTTTACAGATCTGAACAATGCATGCCCGAAGGACCCGTTCCCCTTACCGCGCATCGACCAGATTGTGGATTCCACTTCCGGGTGCGATCTGATTTCCTGTTTGGATGCCTACTCCGGATACCACCATATCTTCATGTCCAAGGAAGACGAGGAGAAAACCGCGTTCATAACCCCGTGTGGCACATACTGCTTCGTACGGATGCCCTTTGGGCTAAAGAGCGCCGGATCCACATTTGCAAGACCAGTACAGATTGGCTTCGAGCCCCAGCTACACAGAAATGTTGAAGCTTACATGGATGATATTGTGGTCAAGACCAAGGACAGATCAACCCTCATCCAGGATTTGGAAGAAACCTTTGCCAATCTGCGTAAGGTCAACTTGAAGCTTAACACACAGAAGTGTGTGTTTGGCATCCCCTCTGGTAAGCTACTTGGTTTCTTTGTGTCTCATCGAGGGATAGAGGCCAACCCAGACAAGATCAAGGCTATCGAGCAGATTCAAGCACCCAAGACAGTCAAGGACGTGAGGCGTTTGACAGGATGCATGGCTGCACTGAGCAGGTTCATTTCCAAGTCTGCCGAATGCGCCTTGCCATTCTTCAAAGTCTTGAAGAAGGCAAGACCTATGGAATGGACCCCGGAGGCAGACACTGCGCTGCAAGATTTGAAGACCTATCATTCCTCTGTGCCCACCTTGGTCGCTCCCAAACCACAAGAGCCATTGCTGCTATACTTAGCGGCAACCAATCAAGTGGCCAGCGCGGCACTGGTGGCGCAGTGGGAAGTGGATGACACAGCAACCACAACCACTGTCCCCTCTGAGGAAGAAAATGGGTCAATCCCGACAATGCTAGAGTTAGTCCAGAGCGAAGAGAGGCAGGGTAGCGGAAGTAGTTCTATGGCTGCGGCAAGGAAGAAAGTGGTGCAGTGCCCAGTGTACTTTGTCAGCTCCTTGTTACAAGGGGCTAGATCAAGGTACTCTGGCGTGCAAAAAATGATTTTTGGCCTCATCATGGCCTCAAGGAAACTGCGCCACTACTTCCAAGCCCACGAGATCACGGTAGTCACCCGCTTCCCCTTGCAATGCATACTCCGAAACCCTGAGGCCACCGGCAGGATTGTGGAATGGGCTTTGGAGTTGTCTAGCTTTGGGTTGAAGTTTGAAAGCACAACAACCATTCAGAGCAGAGCACTAGCAGGATTCATCGCAGAGTGGACACCAACTTCTGATGAAGAGGTATTGGAGACAGTCATTCCTGGCAAGGAAGCGCCCCAAGAATGGATCATGTATTTTGATGGTGCCTTCTCCCTACAAGGTGCAGGGGCTGGCGTGCTTCTTGTTGCTCCCACTGGGGAGCACCTTAAGTACGTCGTCCAGATGCACTTTCCCTGGGAAAAGGCTACCAACAATACTGTAGAGTATGAAGGGCTACTTGTCGGGCTCAGGATTGCGACAGAACTGGGAATCAAGAAACTGATCATCTGCGGAGATTCACAACTTGTGGTGAGACAAGTCAACAAGGATTACCAAAGTCCATTGATGCAGGCATACGTTGAGGAAGTGAGAAAGTTGGAGGAGTGCTTTGACGGATTGCAAACAGAGCACGTACCCCGTGCGGAAAACAACATCGCTGATCATCTGTGGAAGTGTGCTGCGCAAAAACTCTCTGTGGAACCAGGGACTTTTGTTCTCCATCTGACTCAACCCTCCGTATCCTCGGCAACAATGGCCAGAAAGAGGAGGAAACTGGACTCCGGCAAGCCTCATAGGGTAGAGTTTCCCGAGGCTCCCGACAGAGAGCTTGGCGGGAACAACCCCCTTTCAATCAGCGAGCTGCACCGTCCCGCCAGACCACCGGTCCCTGCGGTCGAGAAGTGCGCTCCTGCGAATGAGGAGGTGCCGCTAGTCCTTGTTGCCGAGCCCCTGGCCCCAACTTGGGCGTGGCACATAGTCAATTTCCTCCAAACTGGAGAACTCCCCGAAGAGCAAGAAGAAGCTGAAAGAGTAGCCCAGGTAGCCCAGATGGCCAGCATGTATCAGTTTGTCAATGACACACTATACAGAAGGCGGCCCAACGATGTGAAATTGAAGTGCATTTGCCGGGAGGAAGGAAAGGAACTGTTGGCAGAGGTACACAAAGGTATGTGTGGCTCACACATTGGATCAAGGGCTCTGGTTGGAAAAGCCTTTCGGCAAGGTTTCTATTGGCCCACAGCCCTCCAAGATGCAGTTGAGCTCATCACCAAATGTGAAGCCTGCCAGTTCCATTCCAAGAATATTCATCAGCCTGCCCAAGCTCTTCGGACGATCCCTTTATCATGGCCCTTCTCGGTCTGGGGGCTCGATATCTTGGGCCCCTTCCCCCGTGTTACCTGGGGCTTTGAGTTCTTGTTCGTCGCTATCGACAAGTTCACAAAGTGGCCAGAGGTGGAGCCCGTGAGAAAGGTGACTACACAGTCAGCTATCAAGTTCTTGAAAGGATTGGTGTGCCGCTTTGGAGTCCCTACCCGGATCATCACTGACAATGGCACCCAATTCACGAGCCGCGCCTTCATGCAATATGTTCATGCGCTCGGAAGCAAGGTCTCGCTCGCCTTTGTCGCCCATCCCAGAAGCAACGGACAAGCTGAGAGGGCGAACGCTGAAGTGTTGTGAGGTCTCAAGACAAGAACCTTTGATAGACTGCAGAAGTGTGGCAGGCGTTGGATCAATGAGCTGCCGGTAGTTCTCTGGTCCCTGAGAATGACACCAAATCGAGCTACCGGGCAGACTCCCTTCTCTCTAGTCTATGGGGCAGAAGCAGTTATCCCCACGGAACTCATATTCGGGTCTCATCGAGTGCTTGCCTACATGAAGTAGCGCAGGAATGGCACCGGCGTGACGACATTGTGCTTCTTGAGGAGAACCGTCTTCGGGCAGCTACGCGTGCTGCACGCTACCAGCAAGCCCTGCGTCGCTATCACAGTCGTAGGGTTCATGCCCGGGGTTTTGAGGAAGGCGACCTTGTCCTTAGGCGTGTTCAGTCCGCCAAGGGTACCAACAAGTTGACACCGAAGTGGGAAGGCCCTTACCGGGTAGTACGAGTCACCAGACCTGGCGCAGTCCATCTGGAGACCGGAGATGTCATTCAATTGCAAAACTCATGGAACATTGAGCATCTCCGTAAGTTCTACCCATAAGGCACGGCTGTCGGGCACTGCCCGGCAGCCACCCTTTTGTACAGGCATTGCCGCTGTTACATGTAACCCCTTGTACAAAGCCAGGCGCAGACCCTGAGCAACAGAAATAAATGAAGCGCTAGGGGCCCCCCAAAACTTGCATGCATGCATAAGCATATCATGAGCATAGCATGATCATATAGATAAGGTCGCATGAGGCATTGTTTTCATCTGCATTAAGTTGCAGGGTTCTTGCCGTGGACTCGGTCCCGAAAGAGAAGAAATGAAGACAAGCCTACGTGACGATCCTCGGCAAGCCAAACAGATAAGTTCTCTTCTTATCCTTACGTGTTCTGTAAGCAGAAGCTTGTGCATATGAAAACCTCGCCACCTTCGAAACTTAGGTGCTCCCATACTTTGACACGAACGTTGCTTCGGTCATGATGGTCGCATTGGCCTTTGGCAAAGAAGGCCTGGCGGGGGGCTGGTCCCTCTTCACGATTTGTGCCCGGCAGGCTTGGCCCTACGGTAACAATTCGAAGGGTACCGGCAAGATAGCTTACCAGAAATAACTTGTTTACTTGAACGTATAGAGGCATTTCACCTCTGCAAGGGTATGATACATGCACAAGTGCCCGGCAAAGCTTGTCTTTTTCATTAATATGCTGATGAACAAGTACAGATCTTACAGAACACAAACAAGGATAAAGAAGATTACATTATTTAGACTAAAAGTTTGGCAAGTGCCTACATGTTTTAGATTGAAAAATGATAAATGCCCGTAATGCCTTTGCTCTGTCCTTCCCCTCCTTGGAACCGCTGGGGAGACGAAGAAGAAGGAAGGGAATGGGGGAAGAGGTGCGTGGATGAGCACTTCCGCTTCCCCTCGCCCCCTTTTTATAGGCAGGTTGGGCGCTTGGGGCTAATCCCTCGGTGGGTAACCGCCGTCCCTCTCCACCACCCCAAGAAGACCGGGCCCCTGCCTTGACGCTCTTCTGCGCCACGCGCCTCCATTACCTACCCCACTCAATGCATGCAGCATACGTGGCCAGGGATAAGGGCGTGGTGAGAAGAGTGAACTGGCAGTTACTCGCCTGTGCGTTAAAGTCATTCACGGGCCATTACAAGGATGCCCCCACCACAATTGGCGTTATACGACATGCGGAAGAACCAGAAACTGACCTGGGCTCAGGTTAATGAAGAAGCAAAGAAGATCTCAAAGGGCGAAGCAACTGCTACCCCCTTGCTTGTGCACTGGATAGGGCCTACCCCGACGACGCCCGACAGTGCGTTCGGGCCAGGCTCAGGGGCTCCTGTCGGTGCAAAAAAAACCCTTGGTCTGTTGCCCAGACTGTGCACATGCCTAAAAGAGCAAGGTTACAACATCCAAGTCCAGACCAAGCAAGGAGAGATAGCTCTTTGAGAAATCAGAGGGCAGAGAAAAAGACCAAGATAAGCTAAATGAGCAAGACACTGCTAAGGAAAAACCTCCCTTGCCGGGCAGGCGAGCCTGGCGAGGACGAGGTGGCCCCAAAGACAAGCCTCAAGACCATCCCGGCAGGCCTGCCGGGCACTACGAAGAGCAAACTACCCCGCCAAGGCTTCGCCGCACCACCTCACAGCGATGCAAGTCATCAATCGGTGCGGTGTCAAGCCCCCAAGTGACTAAGTGGCTGTTATTCAACACATGGCAGCCATTTCCAAAAGAAACCACCTCCAAGTGACACCCGTCCAGAGACGTGTCGGGCAGACAGGCGAGAAGGTGGCCAAGCAGCCCGGCAAGGCTTGCCGGGCAGGCTACGATGTGACACTAAGCGGCGCATTTAATGCGCCCTGCTCTGCTTGCAGAGTTCGGTATGATAGCACTGTTTGCTATCTAATCAGTGCTCAATGACTGATTTGCCACTGTGGTAACCCCTTGATCTATAAAAGGAGGGCCATGGCAACCATAGAAAGGGTTCGGAACTTTGTACACTCATACGCGTGTAGCTGCTCTCGCCCCGAGGCAACCCTGTCGGGCAAGAGCGCTGCGTTTCCACCACAATCCACCATCAATCCACCAAAGCAGGAGTAGGGTTTTACGCCTCACGGCGGCCTGAACTAGGGTAAAACCGCCCGTGTGATCTCTGCCGTGCTACGCTACGGTCCTCCGCTCTTTGTGCAATGTGCTCAGTCCCCCTGCCGAACCAAAAGGGGTTGATGGCCCCATAGGTGGCCGTGGTTTCCCACGACAAGAACAGCTTATAAAAATCCTATGGGTATGTCTCCATATAAAATGGTCTATGGAAAAGCTTGTCATTTGCCTCTTGAGTTAGAACATAAAGCATATTGGGCAATTGAAGAAGTCAATTATGATTTTAAGCTTGCCGGTGAAAAGAGGTTATTTGGTATTAGCTCACTAGATGAATGGTGAACCCAAGCTTATGAAAATGCCAAACTATTTAAAGAAAAAGTTAAAAGATGGCATGACAAAAGAATCCAAAAGCGGGAATTCAAAGTTGGTGAACATGTTCTATTGTACAACTCTCGTTTTAGATTTTTTGCAGGAAAACTTCTTTCCAAATGGGAAGGACCATATATTATCAAAGAAGTTTATCACTCTGGAGCTATCAAGATTAATAATGCCGAAGGTACTAACCCGAAGGTGGTCAATGGACAAAGAATTAAACACTATATCTCAGGTACGCCCGTTAATGTTGAAACCAATATTATTCAAACCATGACACCAGAGGAACACATAAAAGAAACCTTCCAGGACACTCTAGAACCCTGAAAAGGAAGGGTACGTGATACGGTAAGTAAACGGACTCCGAAAAATCCGCAAAAATATTTTCTGTCAGTTTTAGAATATTAGAAAAATAGGAAAATAAGAAATAACCTGGAAGGCAACCCAGATGGCCACGAGACACCAGGGCGCGCCTGCCCCACCTGGCGTGCCCTGGTGGGTGGTGGGCCCCTCGGGCACCTTCCCGACTCCGTTTTCCTCCTGTATGCTTGTTTCCCAAGATAAAAAAATCTTTATATATACCCCAGACGATTTGACCATCGTATCGCGAAGAAATCCTCTGTTCTTGTTTCATGCTGTTTTTCTGACAGATCTGAAAATATGATTTCTCAAGATTCAGATGGAGAGGGCTATGTTACCCACCACACTCTAGATCCAAATATCTTTAAGGATACTTTCCCCTATTTGTGGCTCACAGATGAGTAGGAGGACAACGATCCGGAGGAGACGGAGGATGCATCCTCATATGAAGATGAAGTCCCACTACCTCAACCTGGGGATATGCACGCGAAGTTCAAGAAGTCAAATCTCCCCAACAAAGCAAACAAATCTAAGACCCAATCTATCCCTTCTCATTTTCTGTAGGAAATCAAGTCAGCATTATGTAAGAGGATATTAAAGCTTGAGCAAGAGAACGATGATCTGGAAACAAGAATGCATCACCACCACCATCATCATCTTCACCACCAACGGAGACTTGAGTACACGGGTATGGGCACTCCCTCTTGGTTGTTGCCAATCTTGGGGGAGATGCCCCGGTATCGTATCACCATCACTTTTATTACCTTTACATATCTTAGTTCGATCCTTAGCTATTTCATGATTTAGTTGAATAAAATTTTAGTATGATCTATTTCCGGGTGCTAGCTTCATGATCTATCTATCTATGTAATCGAGTGAGAGTTATATAATAAAGTTTAGTGTGAGTTTTTGCTTCTTTACTTTTATGTTTCAATCAAAATAAAAGGAAAGAATGAAAAAGATCATGTGCTAATCTTATGGTAAGTAATGACATCACATAAGGAAAAGTATAAGTGGTAAAATTTGTTGGAAGTTGACAAACATAGCATTGGTCAATGATGCAATTCACGAAAGAATTAATAAGGGAAGAGAAGATTCACATGCAAATACACTATCTTGGACATCTTTTATGATTGTGATCCCCCACTAAATATCTTATGCCAAACTGTTTATGTTGGACAAGGAAGACAACGTAATGATTTATGTTTATTCATATTCACATAGAAGTTATATTGTCATAGATCCTTCAACATGTGGTGCTTGCTCAATATCTTTGCCAGCCAAAATTCCGCACTAAGTAGAGATACTACTTGTGCATCCAAAAACCTTAAACCCAAACTCATGTTCTGAGAGTCCACCATACCTACCTATGGATTGAGTAAGATCCTTCAAGTAAGTTGTCATCGGTGCAATAAGGCAATAAAAATTGTTCTAAATGTGTTTGATCATTTAGTGTAAGAGAAATTAAGCGTTGTACGAACTTATGATGGCAAATTAATAAAAGTGACTGACTGCATAATAAAGGTTGCTATCATAAGGGGCAATATAACGTGAAGTTCTTTTGCATTAAGAGATTGTGCATACAAAACCAAAAAGCGCATGACAACCTCTGCTTCCCTCTGCGAAGGGCCTATCTTTTACTTTTATGTATTTACTTTTTATGCAAGAGCCAAAGCATTTTCCTCTATTCCTTTTTATTTTCTCTTTGGCAAGCATCATGTGGCGGGGAAAGATCTAGGCACATATATCTAGTTGGATGTGAGTGATCATGAGTTATTATTGTTGACATCACCCTTGAGGTGAATAAGTTGGGAGGCGAAACTATAAGCCCCTATCTTTCTACGTGTCCGCTTGAAACTTTTTGCTCATATATATGTTGTGAGTGTTAGCAATCATAGAAGATTAAATGATGGTTGAGTATGTGGACTTGCCAAAAGGCTTCAATACGTGACCCTTCCTGAAAATATGATGAATTGTAGTTGCAAAGTTGACTGAGAACATAGTTTTTTGGTTTTCAATAAAGTTTATGCTTTTTACTTCGATGTTGTGATGAATTGTTACTTGTTAATGAGAAGCTATATGATAAAGTTTGTTGTTGTTATAATAATAATCATGATGCTACTATGTCCATATTTTGTTTTTATCGACACCTCTCTCTCTCTCTAAACATGTGGACATGATTTTCGATATCGGCCTTCGCTTGAGGACAAGCGAGGTCTAAGCTTGGGGGAGTTGATATGTCCATTTTGCATCATGTTTTCCTACTGTTATTTATAATGTTTTTATGCATAATAACACTTTATGGAGTAATTCTAATGCCTTTTCTCTCATAATACACAAGGTTTACACAAAGAGGGAGAATACTGGCAGCTGGAATTTCGGACCTGAAAAAGCTACATTAGAGATACCTATTCTGCACATCTCCAAATGAGCTGAAATTTTACGGAGAATTATTTTGGAATATTTAATAAATATTGGAGAAAAGAACTACCGGAGAGGGGCTGCCAAGTGCCCACGAGACACCAGGGCGCACCAGGCCCCCCAGGAGTGCCCTGGTGGGTGGTGGGCAGCCCGGCCTACCTCCGGTGCCCATATTCTGGTATATGAGGTCTTTTGACATAGAAAAAATAAGGAGAGGACTTTCGGGACAGAGCACCGCCGTCTTGATGCAGAACTTGGGCAGGAGCACTTTTGCCCTCCGGCGGAGCGATTCCGCCGGGGGAACTTCCCTCCTGGAGGGGGAAATCAAAGCCATCGTCATCACCAACAACCCTCTCATCTTTGGGAGGCCAATCTCCATCAACATCTTCAACAGCACCATCTCATCTCAAACCCTAGTTCATCTCTTGTGTTCAATATTTGTACCGGAACCTCAAATTGGTACCTGTGGGTGACTAGTAGTGTTGATTACATCTTGTAGTTGATTACTATATGGTTTATTTGGTGGAAGATTATATGTTTGGATCCATTATGCTATTTAATACCCCTCCATTCTTGAGCATGAATATTATTTGTGAGTAGTTACCTTTGTTCTTGAGGCCACGTGAGAAGTCATGCTGCAAGTAATCATGTTAATTTGATATGTGTTCGATATTTTGATGATATGTATGTTGTGATTCCCTTAGTGGTGTTATGTGAACGTCGATTACATGGCGCTTCACCATCTTTGGGCCTAAGGGAATGCATTGTGGAGTAGTTATTAGATGATGGGTTGCTAGAGTGACAGAAGCTTAAACCCTAGTTTATGCGCTAATTCGTAAAGTACTGGTTTGGATCCATTTGTTTAATGCTATGGTTAGATTTTATCTTAATACTTCTTTCGTAGTTGCGGATGCTTGCGAGGGGGTTAATCATAAGTGGGAGGCTTGTTCAAGTAAGAACAACACGTAAGCACCGGTCCACCCACATATCAAATTATCAAAGTAGCGAACGCGAATCAAACCAACATGATGAAAGTGACTAGATGAAATTCCCTTGTGCCCTCAAGAACGCTTTGCTTATTATAAGAGACCGTTCCAGCCTGTCCTTTCCTACAAAAAGGATTGGGCTACATTGCTGCACTTTATTTACCATTACCATTACTTGTCTGTTACAAATTATCTTGCTATGAAACTACTTGTTACCTACTATTTCAGTGCTTGCAGAAATTACCTTGCCTAAAACCACTTGTCATTTCCTTCTGCTCCTCGTTGGGTTCGACACTCTTACTTATCGGAAGGACTACGATTGATGCCCTATACTTGTGGGTCATCGTGTAACGTTTTAAATACCCAATTCATGACTTTGATGTGCCACCTGCCAAACAAACCGGTCAATCCCACACGGAGGCTCACGAGCACATATTGTGCCGGAGACCCCCCACCCACCCACCCATCACACCACCACCGCAACTTCGAGGCATGTCAAAAAAAAATCGGCAGTGAACATGTGACCAAAGGAAAGAGCCGTGTTAAACTTTGAAAAAAAATCAGAGTTCATTCAGACGGTTTCATACATTGATTGATTTCCTAGGAATTTAATGTGTAAAAATCAAATATGAACTACATGCACACGCGATAGTGCACCAAAATGGATTGGAAAATCATGTGTGTGTCCTTGGGTGCATGTTTAGTCCTCATGCAAGAAATGGCAAGAAATTTCAAACATTTGGAATCTTGATTTTTAAATTCCAGTAAATCCAAAACTCAGTTGAAATTCATAAAGCCTGTCGTGATGTCATGATATGAAACAGACTCTGTTATTGTTTTTATGTCAGATTCGAGACAAGTTTTTTTTCACAGAACAGATTTGAGACAATTTTTGATATAAGCTTCTTACAAACGCGGGATTATTAATAGTTGGAACACAATATCGCAAACGGTTTGTTTATTTAAATCATGTGCGTTAAACCAACAATGTATGTGCCATGCTTTAGTTAAGTAATAAATTGATAGATTTAATTCTCAAAAAAGAAAACAATATACGTGTTGCCATGCGTCCCATGTGCCGTGCGAGCACACGCGAGTTAACGGGACGCATGAGAGCAGTCCGCCGCAGGCTCAACGGGAGTCATACGAGCAGGTGTGAAATGATGCTAGGCATGCAAGCAGTCTGTCATGCAGGCTCATCGGGAGGCGAGCCAACCCTTTGACCGCCGCCCGCCTTGCTCCCGTGCTCCATATTAATGGCACCCTTGCCACTGGTTATAATAGGCGGCCACACCCCCCATTCTCGCTACACACACAATCCTCTCTCTCCGCTTGCATCCTCGACGCTGTCGTCAGTGGTCCTGCCGTCTGGAGTGTATGAGGATGCCGCCGAAGCGTGCCATCGAAGGGAGTGGCGATGTAGGGGCTGGTGAAGCACCCGTACAACGCCTGAAGCTGGGCACAGAGATTTCCATCGCCGCCAATGAGGTCTCGTGCGGGCAGTAGCACAACCTTGATGTCGTCGCCACCGTCGTGCTTCCCCAGCCAGAGCCGGAGGTCCACAACGACTCTGGCAATGACTCCGACTGAGACAGAAAACTGGTCAGTCATCTATACCCATTTCTATGGCAAATATATCCTAGGTTTTCTCTAGTTACTCCCCCCTTTGGAATAGAAATCCTATGGTTATGTTCTCTTAGTCCATGAAATTAGAGTAAGATTCGTTAGAACCGTGAAGTGCATTGATTGTTTGAATGGTATCCATCAAGGGTTAGTGATTAATTGTTTATTCCATACAAATGATGTTTGCTAATAATCCGACTAGGGTTAGTGTTTGTGCTAATAATTCGTAGCCACATCTTGAGAATTGATTTTGGATGTCCTACATAAATGTTTGTGCCATTTTTTCCTGATTGGTATGTACACAGATGAGGCTTCGGCCAACGGCGCTGCCGGTTGTGGATCCTGCACCCGGCAGCATGAAGCGGCATGGCCCCCTGGATCTGAGGAACCCATAGAATCTCGGGCGAACCGCATCAGCGATCTCCCGGACGCCATCCTTCGGGAGATCATCTCCCTTCTCCCCACCAAGGATAGCTGCCGCACACAAGTCCTCGCATCTCAGTGGCGCACTCTGTAGCACGCCACACCTCTGAATCTCGACTGTCGTCAGCTATCTGTTGTCCATGATTCTGAACTCCCCGGAGCCATCATCTCCTCCCACCAGGTCTTTGTTCAATGCCTCTGCATCCCGGCATGCTACCTGCTATACATACCGTGCACGATGGACGCCTGGCTGACATCCCGTCAATTCGAAAAACTCCATTAGCTTGAGTTACCATCACTACGAATATAACATACCACGAACCGATGTATCTGTGCCCTCACCACCGATGTCCATCTCGTGGTTTTCCTCCTCTCTCCACACCTCCACCTTCGCCCGGTGCCATATAGCAGACAATCTGGTACAAATGCTTCGACTCCCACTGCTAAAAAAACTTGCACTTGTGGTGGTTGATCTGTTGGAGGCCTCATTGCAAAACATCATCCACTCCAGCTTCCCTGCCCTGGAGCGCTTGCTGCTTGTTTTTGGAAAAGAAATTCGTATCCGTCGTCTCCAAATAAAGTCACCTCACCTTGTAAGCATTGGAATTTGTTTTGAAGGACAGGAGCTCATCATCGAAGATGCCCCTTCACTTTAAAGGTTGCTCCTTGATTCTTGTTATGCACCTTCGCAAATAACTATGGTCTATGCGCCTAAACTGGATTCCTTGGTGTAATTCATGATCCGTTTAAATGGTTCAAGATGGTGTTTGGCTCCACACTTATTCAGGTACTGTATATTATCATGTACACTTTTGTAATCATAAGCTGCATTTTTCACTTGTGCGCATAAGTTTTATATCATCTTGGAGTACACTTTTGGTACTAATATTATGTTCTATGCTCAATGAAGAGCTTGTCAATGGATAGCCTATCAATGGTGCTGGATTCTGTCAAGACCTTATATATTAGTATGTGGTGTTTTGATGTGAACACGATTATTGGCTTGATGCGATGCTTTCCATGTCTGGAGAATTTGTATATAAAGGTGATGATTTCACGCACATTGAAAGCCCATATATAATGTACTAGAATTAACCGTTCAGCTGTCGCTCTTTTGACATACTCTTTTTTAGACATTAACTGTTTTCAATCTTCATGTCTATTTAGGCACTAACACATGGACAAAAAGGTATAACCAATCGGTGGCTTAAGAAGCACCAGGATTTTCTTAGTTCTCATGACATTCGTTTGAGGACAATAACGCTGGAAGGATATATATGCATCCAACCATGCAAACAATAGCTTTGTCACGTTCTTCATTGTGAATGCGAGGGTACTATTGTTCGTCAGGATTAAGTTTTTTAACAAAAAATTTCTCACAGATGGACATGTTGAACAACATAAAAAGAAGTTTCACGTGGACAAAAAGCTTCTGAATGTGCTCAGATTCTATTTACAACAACTTGTCATCATCATGTACCAGTAGATTTTTTGGCCTAGGATCTTGATTTTATGGATCAGACTGATCCATTTGATTGTGACTACCAAAAACTTTGGTGGAGTTAGATGTTATTGCCATGTTCAATCTGGGTTTTGTCTAAACTTGGTGAACAATTAATCCTCGTGCTTTTGCATCGCTTGTAAGCTGGAGTTAGATATTGTTGCCCTTTTCAATTTGGCTTTGACCCATATTTTCTTTCAAACTGGGCCAATGGCTTGCCATAATTAAGACAGAAATATTATAAACAATCACAACATAGGGAAAGAACATCACTCTCGCGGGCTCCTTGAGCTCATTGTTCATTACAGAACCCAAGTGCTTAGCACCGGCCAGCACCCACAAACTTATTTTGAGCTCGCACACCAAATGGGTTATTCTTAATAAGAAAAGTTGCGCGGTAGTGAAAGATTTGGATTCTGGCATTTGGGACCCACGAGGAAAAAGCATATCCAAGGTGGTGTCGATTCGGCCGTAAACATTGAGAGACTTGGTTTTAAAATTCCTTTAAATCCAAAACTCGCCTGAAAATCATGAAACTTGGTATGGTGTTATGACATGGCACCAACATGTTGTGGTAAAAAATTGTCCGATTTGGGACAAGTTTTGGTATAAACTTCTTACAAACCGGAGCTTTTCTCAAGAAGCCTCATGGTTCCGAGAGGGAACGTGTCACCTCTGTGTGCGAAACGATGAACGGTCTCTCTTCCCGCCTTGATTTTTTTACAGAGGTAACATGCAACTATAGGAGTGTCGTGCTAAAAATATGAAATTATTCAGGGTTTGTTTTGCCTTTTTATACATTATTTGAGTTTTCTAGGCATTTTGGAACAAATAGTTGCCACGTTATTATCGTAAACGGTCGTATTATTCCAACCGTGGGCATTTAACTAATCATTTACTACCACAGGCAGCTGTTTGATTAGACGGGACGACTGCGAGCAGTCGGCCGCACAGGCTCACCATGCCTGGAAGTGAACCGCGACTGCTGCCAAAATTTTACTGATGGTTTTGGTTTCGGTTGCCTTGGGAAGGTACATAGAAGAATCCTCCATTCTTATCTACAAGCACCGCCGCCGAGGATCGCCGCCTTCTATGATGGAGGACGAGCCGGCCACCAAGCGGGGGCGTGTCGAGCCAGAACCGCAAGAGCCTCCGGGGAGCGTGGACTTCATCAGCAGCCTCCCCGACGAGATGTTGGTAACCATCATATCCCTCCTCCCCATCAAATCTGGCATGCGGAGCACTGTCCTCTCCCAGCAGTGGCGCCCCTCTCGCACTCCACCCCTGGACCTCATTGACGACGACGAGCTCTGCAGCGGGGAGCGCAAATGCTTGGATGCATTGTCCCACATCCTAGCCACGCACCCTGGGCCGATCAGATGCCTTGCCATCGGCGAGCTCCGTTCCAACTGCAAGGCCGAACCTAGGTTTCACGACTGGTTCCTATCCCCAGCCCTAGATTGGCTCAAGGAGCTTAGCTTTCATGTTGGACATCCGCGCTCGCTGCCGCTGTCCGCGCTCTGCCTCGCGCCAACGCTGCGCCGCGCTACGTTTAGGCAGTGCCTTTCCCCCAGATTGATGCCGCGACCGCTCTTCATCTCCCTAAACTGAATCACCTCGAGCTCATGGGTGTCCGCATCTTGAAGGAGGATTTGGAGCGCCTACTCGGCGGCTGTATAACGCTCGAGTACCTTTGTCTTCAGGTGTTGGATGGGTTCAGTAGCCTCCACATTGCCTTGACGAATGTCCGTACAATTTATTTGCATTGCTGGCGCCGCAACAGGAACGATATGGTCATTGAGAATGCACCTTTCCTTCAGAGATTGTATGTACTTGATAAAGTAGGTCCAACAAGAATCAGGGTAATTGACGCACTGAAATTGACAGTGTTGGGCTATTCGTGTGTTGAATTCTCCGAACTTGTTACTGGAGCATTATCCGTTCAGGTATAATAGTCTTCATCTTCTCCTTATTATTGGACATCACATTTTATCTATTTTTTGTTGATCTATGTTCGCCTATCATCCAAAAAATGATTCCCACAAGCTTGACCCCGTCTCTGCGCACAGTGAAGATCTTGGCACTACAATCTGTCGGCCCCGATCTGGATGAAGTTGTTAGATTCCTTAGATGCTTTCCGTGCACGGAGAAGCTATACATCGAGGTGATGCTCATTTCTTGTTAATTGTTAACCACAATGGCGTTCAATTTGTTGTTACTTTTACCCATGATTACAATGACAAATGTAGTATGATTTCTAAAGGAAATTTGGAGGATTTCAATACATATATTTTTGAGATGTTAATCATGAATGATTGAAGATGGCATGTCACTCTGTTCATGTATTTTAGAAATCCTGCAAATAAAAGAGGCCCGAAGTGTTCAAATCGGCAGCTAGGCACTAATATGTTGTCTTCCTTTGCAGATACAAGCAGGCCCGAAAGTGGAAAATGTTGCGTAATTGCTACTTCTTGAGCTTGCGTTGGTTTTTCCCTTGAAGAGGAAAGGGTGATGCAGCTAAGTAGAGATAAGTATTTCCCTCAGTTAAGAACCAAAGTATCAATCCAATAGGAGGAACACACAAGTCACCAATGATTGCACCTACACAAACAAACAAATACTTGCACCCAACGCGATAAAGGGGTTGTCAATCCCTTCACGGTTACTTGCAAGGATGAGATCTGATAGTGATAGATATAAAAGATAAGCAAAAGCGCAAAATAAGATAAAGGTAAATAAATTGCAGCAAGGATTTTTGGTTTTATTGATCTGAAACTAATATGATAAAAGATAGACCCGGGGGCCATAGTTTTCACTAGAGGCTTCTCTCTTGAAAGAAAGCATACGGTGGGTAAACAAATTACTATTAAGCAATTGATAGAAAAGCGAATAATTATGACGATATCCAAGGCAATGATCATGTATGTAGGCATCACATCTGTGACAAGTAGACCGACTCCTGCCTGCATCTACTACTATTACTCCACACATCGACCGCTATCCAGCATGCATCTAGTATATTAAGTTAACAAGAACGGAGTAACGCCTTAAGCAAGATGACATGATGTAGAGGGATAGATCCAATATATATGAACAAACCCCATCTTTTTATCCTTAGTGGCAACAATTCAAATACGTGTCATGTCCCCTTCTGACACTGGGAATAAGCACCGCAAGATTGAACCCACTACAAAGCACCTCTCCCATTGCAAGAAAATTCAATCTAGTTGGCCAAACCAAATCAATAGATCGGAGAGAAATACAAAGCTATCTTAATCATGCATAAAAGAGTTCAGGGAAGACTCAAATAATATTCATAGATTATTAGATCATAAACCCACAACTCATGGGATCTCAACAAACACACCGCAAAATAAGATTACATCGAATAGATCTCCAAGAACATCAAGGAGAACATTGTATTAAAGATCAAAGAGAGAAAAGAAGCCATCTAGCTACTAGCTATGGACCCGTAGGTCTGTGGTAAACTACGCACACATCATCGGAAGCGCAGCAAGGTTGATGTAGAAGCCCTCCATGATCGAATCCCCCTCTGGCGGAGTATCGGAAAAGGCCCTAATATGGGATCTCACGAGGACGGGAACTTGCGACGGCGGAAAAGTATTTTTGGTGTGCCCTCTGGTCTACGGGGAATATTTAGGTATTTATAGAAGAAGAATTAGGGCTAGAGGTTCCACAGGGGGCCCACAAGCTTGGGGGGGCGCCCCCCTAGGGCGCGCCCTCCGAGCTTGTGGCCACCTCGTGGCTCATCTGGCCTCCTCCCGAAGCTTCCAGGGTGTCTTGCGGTCCAAGAAAAATCGTCAAAAA
Source organism: Thinopyrum elongatum (assembly GCA_011799875.1). Classification (NCBI taxonomy): domain Eukaryota; kingdom Viridiplantae; phylum Streptophyta; class Magnoliopsida; order Poales; family Poaceae; genus Thinopyrum; species Thinopyrum elongatum. The sequence goes on along the minus strand of CM022300.1, from coordinate 86,039,246 downwards.
GTTTCGTTCCATTGGTATTGATTTTCTACAATGACAAAAAACAAGGAAAAACAACAACTGGCACTGGGCACTAGGTTAATAGGTTAGTCCCAAAAATGATATAAAATAGCATAATAATGCATATAAAACATCCAAGATTGATAATATAATAGCATGGAGCAATCAAAAATTATAGATACGTTGGAGACGTATGATACATCTCCATCGTATCTACTTTTCCTAATGTTTTTGCTCTTGTTTTGAACTCTAATTTGCATGATTTGAATGAAATAACCCGGACTGACGCTGTTTTCAGTAGAACTACCATGGTGTTATTTTTGTGCAGAAATAAAAGTTCTCAAAATTGGACAAAACTCTTTGGAGAATTATTTTGGAATATGTAATAATTTATGGAACCAAGACCCACTGTAGGGGGCCCCTAGCTACCCACACGGCACCAAGGAGCGCCACCCCCCTCTGGCGTGCCCTGGTGGGTAGTGGGTCCCACGAGGCCCTTCTGACCCTATTTTCGACGCTATAAAATCCTATTTTAAAGAAAAAATAGGAGAGGAAGTTTCACCGCGTTTTATGATACAGAGCCGCCGCCACCTCCCGTTCTTCGTCGGGAGGCTAGATCTGGAGCCCGTTCGGGGCTCCGGAGAGGGGGTTCTTCGGTCTTCATCATCACCAACCATCCTCCATCACCAATTTCATGATGCTCACCGCCAGGAGTGAGTAATTCCTTCGTAGGCTCGCTGGTCGGTGAGCAGTTGGATGAGATTCATCATGTAATCGAGTTAGTTTTGTTAGGGCTTGATCCCTATAGTATCCACTATGTTCTGAGATTGATGTTGCTATGACTTTGCTATGCTTAATGCTTGTCACTAGGGCCCGAGTGCCATGATTTCAGATCTGATCCATTTATGTTTTCACCATTATATCTATGTTCGTGATCCGATCTTGCAGGTTATATGCACCTATTACGTGTTATGATTCGTAAACCCAAGGGTGACAGTAATTGGGATACTTTTCGGTGATGACTGTAGATTGAGGAGTTCATGTATTCACTATGTGTTAATGCTTTGTTCCGGTTCTCTATTAAAAGGAGGCCTTAATATCCCTTAGTTTCCTTATGAACCCCACTGCCATGGGAGGGTAGGATAAAAGAAGTCATGCAAGTTCTTTTTCATAAGCACGTATGGCTCTTTACGGAATACATGCCTACATTATATTTATGAACTGGAGCTAGTTCTGTGTCGCCCTAGGTTATGACTGTTATATGATGAATATCATCCAACATAATCATATTGTTCTTGCTAAGTTACTACTGTTGCTACTGTTTTTACCGTTACAGATACGTCCATTTTGCATCATGCTTTTATGTTGATATTTATTGCATTATGGGTTGCTATTACACATTATGGTACAATACTTATGCCTTTTCTCTCTTATTTTACAAGGTTTACACAAAGAGGGAGAATGCCGGCAACTGGAATTCTGGACCGGAAAGGAGCAAATCTGAGAGACCTATTCTGCACAACTCCAAAAGTCTTGAAAATTTACGGAGAATTATTTTGGAATATATAAAAAATATTGGGTGAAGAAAATACCAGAGGGGACCCACCAGGTGGCCACAAGCCTGGGGGCACGCCCCTAGGGCTTGTGGGCCCCCTGGCAGGTCTCCGGTGCCCATCTTCTGCTACATCATGGGTTTTGACATGGAAAAAATTAGAAGGAAGCTTTTGGGATGAAGCACCGCCGTCTCGAGGCAGAACCTGGGCGGAAGCAATCTAGGGCTCCGGTGGAGCTGTTCTGCCGGGGAAACTTCCCTCCGGGAGGGGGAAATCGAAGCCGTCATCATCACCAACGATCCTCTCATCGAGAGGGGGTCAATCTCCATCAACATCTTCACCAGCACCATCTCCTCTCCAAACCCTAGTTCATCTCTTGTATCCGATCTTTGTCTCAAAACTTCAGATTGGTACCTGTGGGTTGCTAGTAGTGTTGATTACTCCTTGTAGTTGATGCTAGTTGGTTTATTCGGTGGAAGATCATATGTTTAGATCCTTAATGATATTTATTACCCCTCTGATTATGAACATGAATATGCTTTGTGAGTACTTATGTTCGTTCCTGAGGACATGGGAGAAGTCTTGTTATAAGTAATCATGTGAATTTGGTATTCGTTCGATATTTTGATGAGATGTATGTTGTCTTTCCTCTAGTGGTGTTATGTGAACGTCGACTACATGACACTTCAGCATGATTTGGGCCTAGGGGAAGGCATTGGGAAGTAATAAGTAGATGATGGGTTGCTAGAGTGACAGAAGCTTAAACCCTAGTTTATGCGTTGCTTCATAAGGGGCTGATTTGGATCCACATGTTTCATGCTATGGTTAGATTTATCTTAATTATTCTTTCGTAGTTGCAGATGCTTGCGAGAGGGGTTAATCATAAGTGGGAGGATTATCCAAGTAAGGATAGCACCCAAGCACTGGTCCACCCACATATCAAATTATCAAAGTAACGAACGCGAATCATATGAGCATGATGAAAACTAACTTGACAACAATTCCCATGTGTCCTCGGGAGCGCTTTGCTTTATATAAGAGTTCGTCCAGGCTTGTCCTTTGCTATAAAAAGGATTGGGCCACCTTTATGCACCTTTTTTACACTTGTTACTTGTTACCCATTACGAATTATCTTATCACAAAACTATCTGTTACTGATAATTTCAGTGCTTGCAGAAAATACCTTATTGAAAACCGCTTGTCATTTCCTTCTGCTCCTCATTGGGTTCGACACTCTTACTTATCGAAAGGACTACAATAGATCCCCTATACTTGTGGGTCATCAAGACTCTTTTCTGGCACCGTTACCGGGGAGTGAAGCGCCTTTGGTAAGTGGAATTTGGTAAGGAAACATCTATATTACGTGCTGAAATTTACTGTCACTTGTTACTATGGAACACCATCCTTTGAGGGGTTTGTTCGGGGTATCTTCACCACGACCGGAAGAGCAAAAAGTTGCCCCTCAACCTACTGAACCTACTGAAAATATTTATTATGAAATTCCTTCGGGTATGATAGAAAAACTGCTAGCTAATCCTTATGCAGGAGATGGAACATTACATCCTGATATGCATCTAATCTATGTGGATGAAGTTTGTAGATTATTTAAGCTTGCAGGTTTGCCCGAGGATGAAGTCAAGAAGAAGGTCTTCCCTTTATCTTTGAAGGATAAGGCATTGACATGGTATAGGCTATGCGATGATATTGGGACTTGGAATTACAACCGATTGAAATTGGAATTTCATCAGAAGTTTTATCCTGTGCATCTGGTTCATCGTGATCGGAATTATATATATATAATTTTTGGCCTCATGAAGGAGAAAGTATTGCTCAAGTTTGGGGGAGGCTTAAGTCAATGTTATATTCATGCCCCAATCATGAGCTCTCAAGAGAAATTATTATTCAGATTTTTTATGCTCGGCTTTCTCGTAATGATCAATCCATGCTTGATACTTCTTGTACTGGTTCTTTTGTGAAGAAGACTATTGAATTCAAATGGGATCTCTTGGAAAGAATTAAACGCAACTCTGAAGATTGGGAACTCGACGAAGGTAAGGAGTCAGGTATAAACCTTAAGTTTGATTGTGTTAAATCTTTTATGGATACCGATGCTTTTCGTGAATTTAGCATTAAATATGGACTTAACTCTGAGATACTAGCTTCCTTCTATGAATCATTTACTACTCATGTTGATCTCCCTAAGGAGAAGTGGTTTAAATATCATCCTCCCATTGAAGTGAAAATAGTAGAACCCCTTAAGGCTGAAGAGGAAACTTCTTATAATGTTGATCCTGTTATTCCTACTGCTTATATTGAGAAACCACCCTTCCCTGTTAGGATTAAGGAAGATGCTAAAGATTTAGTTATGGGTCGTAATAGTTATATTAGAACACCTACACCCCCTGAACAAATTAAAGTTGAACCTAGTATTGCTATGGTTAAAGATCTATTGGTCGATAATATTGATGGGCATGTTATTTAATTCTGTGATGAAGCTGCTATAATTGCTAGACCCGATAATAAACATAAACATAGACCTGTTGTTGGCATGCCTGTTGTTTCTGTTAAAATAAGAGATCACTGTTATCATGGCTTATGTGATCTGGGTGCTAGTGTGAGTGCAATTCCCTTTACTTTATATCAAGAAATTATGAATGATATTGCACCTGCTGAAATAGAAGATATTGATGTCATTATTAAGCTTGCCAATAGAGATACTATATCACCAATTGGGATTGTTAGAGATGTTGAAGTCTTGTGTGGGAAAATAAAATACCCTACTGATTTTCGAGTCCTTGCTTCCCCACAAGATGATTTTTGTCCCATTATATTTGGTAAACCTTTCTTGAGCACTGTTAATGCTAAAATAGATTGTGAGAAAGAAACTGTTAGTGTGAGTTTTGGGGATGTGTCTCATGAGTTTAATTTCTCTAAGTTTCGTAGACAACCTCATGATAAAGAATTGCCTAATAGAGATGAAATTATTGGTCTTGCTTCTATTGCCATGCCTCCTACTGATCCTTTAGAACAATATTTGCTGGACCTTGAAAAAGATATGTTCATGAATGAAAGAAAGGAATTGGATGAGATTTTCTTTAAATAAATGCCTGTTTTGAAACACAATTTGCACATTGAGACTCTTGGAGATCCTCTACCACCCAAGAGTGATCATGTATTTGATCTTAAACAATTACCTGATACTTTGAAATATGCTTATCTTGATGAAAAGAAGATATATCCTGTTATTATTAGTGCTAACCTTTCAGAGCATGAAGAAAAGAAATTATTGAAAACTCTGAAGAAGCACCGTGCAACTATTGGATATACTCTGGATGATCTTAAGGGCATTAGTCCCACTCTATGTCAGCACAAAATTAATATGGAACCTGATGCTAAACCTGTTGTTGATCACCAACGACGGTTGAATCCTAAGATGAAAGAAGTGGTGAGAAATGAAATATTAAAGCTTCTGGAAGCACGTATAATTTATCCTGTTGCTGATAGTAGATGGGTAAGTCATGTTCATTGTGTCCCTAAGAAGGGGGGTATTACCGTTGTTCCTAATGATAAGAATGAATTGATTCCGCAAAGAATTGTCACAGGTTATAGAAAGGTTATTGATTTTAGAAAGCTAAACAAGGCTACTAGGAAAGATCATTATCCTCTACCTTTTATTGATCAAATGCTAGAGAGACTATCAAAACATACATACTACTGCTTTCTGGATGGTTATTCTGGTTTTTCCCAAATACCTGTGTCACAAGAGGAACAAGAAAAAAGGGATAATTAGATTTATGCCCCTAGTTGTGTCCCGCTCGGCTGTTTTACCCCTAATTTCCAAAAGTCACCGGTTCTGTCCAAGTCACTTCGCTCCTCTTATGCTTTTGCCCTTTGACCGTTTGACCGTCAGTTTGAAAAATTTATAACTAATTCATAATAAATCAGAAAAATGCAAATAAGATACCAAAATGTTTGAAAAAACATCACCTATATGTCAGTGTCATTTACATTCATGAAAAAAGTGTTGGAAAGTGCCCATCCAAGTTTTAGCTCTTATGATACCACCATGAATAGTAAAATCTAAAAAAATTCAAAAAATTCAAAAACAAATTTGGTGGCAAAGAATGACAAATGTTTTAAGTGCTGGCCATGTTTCATCAGGGAATGACATTTGTGGATGTCATGGCAAAAAACAATCAACACTCCAAAATTGGTTATTTTTTGCCACGACTTCCACGAATGTCGTTCCCTGATGAAACTTGGCAAGCATTTAAAACATTTGTCATCCTTTGCCACCAATTTTTTTTTGAATTTTATAGATTTTACTATTCATGGTGGTATCATAAGAGCTAAAACTCGGATGGAAACTTTCCAACACTTTTTTCATGAATGCAAATGACAGTGACATATAGGTCATGTTTTTTCGAACATTTTGGTATCTTATTTGCATTTTTCTGACTTAGTATGAATTAGTTATGGATTTTTCAAACTGACGGTCAAATGGTCAAAGGGCAAAAGCATAAGAGGAGCAAAGTGACTTGGACAGAACAAGTGACTTTTGGAAATTAGGGGTAAAACATCCAAGTGGGACACAACTAGGGGCATAAATCTAATTATCCCAAGAAAAAACTACTTTTACTTGTCCTTTCGGTACCTTTACTTATAGACGTATGCCTTTTGGTTTATGTAATGCACCTGCTACTTTTCAAAGATGTATGACTGCTATAGTCTCTGACTTTTGTGAAAAGATTGTTGAGGTTTTCATGGATGATTTTTTGTTTACGGAACTTCTTTTGATGATTGCTTAAGCAACCTTGATCGAGTTTTGCAGGGATGTGAAGAAACTAATCTTGTCTTGAATTGGGAGAAGTGCCACCTTATGGTTAATGAAGGTATTGTCTTGGGGCATAAAATTTCTGAAAGAGGTATTGAAGTTGATAAAGCTAAAGTTGATGCTATTGAAAAGATGCCATGTCCTAAAGATATCAAAGGTATAAGAAGTTTCCTTGGTCATGCTGGTTTCTATCGGAGGTTTATTAAAGACTTCTTTAAAATTTCTAGGCCTCTTACTAATCTCTTGCAAAAGGATGTTCCGTTTGTTTTTGATGATGATTGTGTAGAAGCATTTGAAATACTTAAGAAAGCCTTGATTTCTGCATCTATTGTTTAACCACCTGATTAGAACCTACCCTTTGAAATTATGTGTGATGCTAGTGATCATGCTGTTGGTGATGTACTAGGACAAAGAGTTGATAAGAAATTAAATGTTATCCATTATGCTAGTAAAACTCTAGACAGTGCTCAAAGAAATTATTCTTCTACTGAGAAAGAATTTTTAGCAGTTGTATTTGCTTGTGATAAGTTCAGATCGTATATTGTTGATTCCAAAGTAACTGTTCACACCGATCATGCTGCAATTAAATATGTTATGGAAAAGAAAGATGCTAAACCTAGACTTATTAGATGGGTTCTCTTGTTGCAAGAATTTGATTTACACACTACAAAAAAATACACTTCTGTGATGATACGTGTTTGTCACAGTAGGTCACATTTTCTGTCATGCATGTACATCCATAACGATTTTATGACAGAATCAAGATAGTCATACATGTGATGTCGTAGAAGTGTTCCATGACAATACCAAAATTATCATCACGAAAGTGTCCACTTCCATGACGATAAATGGCGCGTCATGGAAGTGCTTTCGTCAAGGGTAACCGACCTGTGGCATCCACCGTAACGGGTCGCCATTAAGCTATCGGGTTCCGGTTTGGATCCGATAACCCATTAACTGCCTGGACCAATGGGGATTTTCCACGTGTAAAATTCTCAATGGCCAGAGGAACCACATGTCGGCTCAGCGTTGGGACATATGTCATCCACTCATTAGATGGGAGGCGCCTATGATAGGTCGACACATGGCACGACCCAATAGAGGCTCATTCAGGTGAAAAGGCCGGCCCATTTGACTTGGTCAAAAGGTAGCAGGCCGGCCCACGGAAAGCCTGTTAACGGCCTGTTCGCATATAGCCCATTTACAGCCCGCTAACTCATGGCCCGTTATGGCCTATCCGAATTGGGCCTAGTAGCGTCATCTGGGCCGTCCAATATGATTCCAGCCCGTTGTAACTTCCGGCCCATGTATGGCCCATGACGTCTTTCAGCCCATACGAGGCCCTTTGTAACTCTGGGCCCATTAAAGACCCGTGGTGAAACTGGCCCACGATGAACAGTGTATCGCTTTACACCCATTAATGGCCCATTATTCCGTTGGGCCGTTTCCAGCCCGTGTTACCTTTCGGCCTTCTAAGGGCCCATTTATTCTTGGGCTCATTTCCAGCATTCGGTTACTTCTGGTCCGTTACTGGCCTGTTTCGCTTGTGGGCCAAATTCAGCCCGTGGTTACAGTCGGCCCGTTAACCCGTTGGGTTGTTTTCATAGCGGCATCAAATACGGCCCATTAATGACCCATGATGCCTGTCGATAGAATTAAGTACGTTATACATTTCGGCCTATTAACGGCCCGTTATGGTCGGGCCATAAACACACGATTTCCACTCTAGCCCCCTTACGGCCCATTTTGCGGACCCTTATTGATTATACGGCCCGTCGAGGGCCCATGGATCCTACGGCCCGTAGGAGGCCCATGGTCACTACAGCAGGTAGCTGGACCATGGTTACAATGGTCCTTATGTTGCCCATGGTTATTTTGGCCTAGTTATAAAAAATAGGTTATTGTGGCCACTAGAAAAACACGGAAAAAGAACTGCAGTGACTACAAGCAAACAACTAAACAAGATAATAAGGAAATAAATAAGTAAGCAACTAACGCTAGGCTATTACGGCTATTACACATATTACATCCATTTTGCATCACAGTTCGCCACTAGTGCAAATATAGGGAACAAAGCAGCATATCACATACACTGGTTGTCAAAGTTGGCGACCAGTGCAAATAAACGCCACAGCAAAACAAGTCCAGAACTGAAACCACTTCAGAAGAGCTCAAGAAACAATATCCTGGGTACCCAACATGCTGGCAAGATGCTTAGCAAGCTTATTAACTTTCTCTTGTTTGGCGTTTAAATCCTCCAGCGCTTGCTGTTGCCCCAGAAAGTATGCATCTGAATTCTGCAGGGACTTCCTCAGTCCTTCGGCTTTGTGTCGCAGCACATCTGATTGATGTCTTTCAACTTGAAGTTGAGACTCAAGAAGATGAACTGATTCAGACAGCGAGTTCGAAGAGCTTGTGCCAGCAGTAGTGGCAGTAACTCGAACACTACATCAAGACAGGACTTTGGGGTTGTGTTGGGGATATAACTATTGAGTATAAACCGCCCAAGAGGGGCCGGGTTATGCTCATAGTGGTTTACCTGTATTGAAGCCCATGAAGACATAGAAGATGGCGACTTACGAAGGAGACTTAATAAGAAGGCCCAAAGCCCAAAGGCGAGTTAGGGCCCACAGATGTAAACCGCCATAAGTATATGACTTGTATTGTAAGATAGGAAAGAGTGGAGACCGAGCCGGACACGTTTATGAGCCGGCCGGGATTCTGTGAACCGCGGGGCGTCAACCTGTGGATATGAAGGGATGACCCGGCGGCGGTTTAGGGACAGGTAACAAACAATCGGGAACTAGGTCAAGCGTATTCGCTCCCTGGTAATCGAAACCCTAGCAATACAACACAAAGCAGGAGTAGGCTTTTACCTCATTGAGAGGGGCCGAACCTGGGTAAACTCTCTGTGTCTTTGTCCCATTTAAACCCCTTCAAGTTAACCTAGTTGTGATGGCTCCACGACTAAGTCCTTCCGCTAGGACATCTGCCATGTCAAGTCCACGACAGTTGGCGCCCACTGTGGGGCCACCGCACGGTGGTTTCGAGTTCTTGAAGGGCAGCTTCGAAGGGATCAAGGGATACGCTGTGGGCCGGATGACCAAGAGTCATCGCGGCAAGCTCTACATCGACGACGAAGGCTGGGGCCCCGAGGCCGGCTCAATTGAGTACGGATACCGGGTCCCCTTCGGTGGAATTCACGTCTTCATTGGCAAGATCGGCGAACCGGGCCCTGAGCTGGACACCTGCACCGACATCATCAAGACGGCTCAGCGTGCAAAACCTGCCCGAGTTCAGCCCGCCATGAGTCGTGCCTTCGTGGGATTCATCAATGGTGCGGGATCTAAGGACAAATCGGTATTTGACGGTGAGACAGTTGTCTACTCTGATGGCGAGTCATCCACCGGTGAAACCGAGTCATTGTACCAACTGCAAGATGGTCGGCTTGGGGGCTGTTCTGATGGCAATAGTATTCCGGACCCCTACAAGCCACCGAACCGGGTTGCAATCTTCATGGCCGGTACGCAGCCAGTGCAGCACTCTTCAACTGCAACGGCATTGATTTTCGGGTCAGCAGCGGTGACGGCAGCCGGGGCAGGAGGCCCTGCGCGCCCGCCGGCTCAAGTCTTGTCCGGGTTACTAGACGCCTTGGCAACACTACTAACGACGGAGGTTAACCCGGGTAATCAAGATCAGCATAACGCGGAAGTCGTGAAATTGTGAGATCAGATAGCTCAAGCTAAGGAAGACCTGGCAGCTGAAGATGCCAGGATGGCTGCGGAGCGGGTTACATTGGATGCGCAGGCACAGCTGATTCAGTCGGAGTCTTACCAGCTCATGCTAGATCAGAACGCTTCAAACGAAGTCATGAGGAGGAGGCATCAGTCTCGCCTGCCATCGGTTTACGAGGCGAGGAACCTCTTTAACACGCCAGGAGCAGGAACCAGTAACCCGCCAGTGGCGGATCGAGTTGAAACGCCTGGGACGGGAGTGCCGGTTCAGCCGCACACCACGGATCCGCCTCGTCAGAACAATATCCCGCCGCAACACATGCCAACACCACCGGGTCATTACTCTAACCCTTTGGATAACATGATCGCTGCAGCGTCACGATTGGCGGCTATCCCGGTTGAAGGCGAGTCTCCAATGGCGGTTGGGATACGGAGGGCTAGAGAGCTCCTTCAGACAGCATTGGTTCAGCAGCAGGCTTATTCTTACAGTCGAAGCCGGATTCATTCCACCCCTCGCCCAAGCCGAAGTTATAGTAGGCATATTGATGAACCAGCTGTGTCAAGCAGTGGGCGGAACCATAACCAGCCTCGTGGGCATAACCCGGCGGGCGGTGGTGCTGATGCTCAGAACGTGGTGGATCAAGGAAGAGCGCATCGAGAGGTCGAGCTGGTGGCGCAACATGCGGCCCGTCAACCTTCTCCGGTTCGTCCGACAACTTCGGTGGAGCCAGGTGTAACCTTTAGGAATTTGGGCGTGCCATGTTCAGTGCCGGCCATACGTAATGAGCGTCTGCCCAAGGATTTTAAGGGCCCTCACAAGGTGCCTAACTATACAGCCGATTTACCTCCTGAAGCATGGATCGAGAGTTATGAGATGGCCATGGAATTGCTAGATGTTAGCGATGCGGCATGTGCCAAATATTTTCCCCTGATGTTGGATGGAACGGCTTGCACTTGGTTGAAGGGGCTCCCTGCCAACTCCATTGGGTCATGGGCCGAGTTAAAGGCCCGGTTTATCCAGAATTTCAAATATACGTGCAAGCAGCCGATGTCAATTGTGGATCTGGATGCCTGTGTCCAAGAAGAGGATGAATCCACAACCCATTGGGTGCGCCGAGTTTCGACCATCTTACATTCATCGGATCGCATCAATGCCGGTTCAGCAGGCATAATGTTGGAGAAGAATTGTCGGTTTACGCCTCTTAAGCAGAAGTTGGGTCGGCTCAAGCGCCACTGCAATGACATGGGAGAGCTGATGGCGGCTCTGGTTAAGTACGCTGACTCTGATGGTACCAAGGACCCCGAGTCTGATGATGACAAGCCGGGAAAGGGAAAGAAGAGCAGCAGCACCAGAGGACAGCAGCATAACCCGGCGAATCAGGGAGGCAATGGTAAGCGCAAAGCTGATAATAGTTTGGACTTTGTGGCTAACACCAATGCACAGAATAATGGCCAGCATCGTAAAGGTAAACCGCCCCCACGGGCCGGAGGGTCAGGTTTTAATCTTGAGCAGATGCTAAATCAGCCCTGCCCAAAGCATGGGACGCGAGAAAGACCGTCTGGCCACCTCTGGAAGGATTGCTACATCATGAAAGAGTATAAAAATTCCAATCTTTTTCAAGACAATCATGGACCGAGTGGTGGTTCAGGGCCTGGTTCTCATGGGCCGGGTTACGGCAATGGCGGTTCTAGTTCTGGATTCCAAGGTAATCAGGGAAATTAAGGCAATCAGGGTGGCTACCATCAACAGTCAGGTCAGGGGAATCAGCAGCAGCAATCTGGGTATCAGAGTAACCCAAAGCAGTTGAATAGTGGGCAGTACCACGTCTTCACCACAAATTCATGTAAACAGGATCAGAAGCTTCATAAAAGGGCAGTGAACGCCGTTGAACCGGCGGTTCCCCGTTACCTGCGCTGGTCTGAGCAGCCCATCGTATGGAGTCGGGAAGATCACCCGCCCCGGGTTGATAATCCGGGTCACCTAGCATTGGTGGTTGCACCCCAGGTTGGAGGGTATAAGTTTACCAAGGTACTCATGGATGGAGGGAGCAGCATCAATATCCTTTATTACGAAACTTTCCGTCGCATGGGGTTGACAAATAAAAATCTTAAACCGTCGAATACAGTTTTCCATGGTGTGGTGCCTGGTAAGTCGGCGTACCCTGTTGGTAAGATAGCTCTGGAAGTTGCTTTTGGAGATGATCATGATTCTTGGTCGGAGACATTGACCTTTGAAGTAGTCAAGATTCACAGCCCGTATCACGCTCTGTTTGGACGGCCGGCGTATGCCAAGTTCATGGCGCGGCCCTGTTATGTTTATCTGTAGCTCAAGATGCTGGGTTACAAGGGGACCATCACAGTACATGGGAGCTGGAAGATAGCCTTGGAATGTGAAGAAGGTGATGCGGCTTATGCTGAGTCGGTTTGTGCAACAGAGGAGTTAAAATTTTACAAGGACAATGTTGATCCGGCGGATATGACGTCTTTGAAAAAGCCAACTACAGAGCATGATCCGGTTTTGAAGTTTAAATCGGTAGATGACACTAAGATGGTTGATTTTGTTCCTGGCGATTCATCCAAGCAGTTCAGCATCAGTGCTAATATGGATCCGAAATAGGAAAGCGCGCTCATCGAGTTCATCCGTGAGAACCGGGACATCTTTGCATGGAAACCTTCTGACATGCCAGGTGTATCGAGGGAACTCGCTGAGCACACTCTCAATATTGATCCCAAGTTTAAGCCGGTCAAGCAGTTTCTTCGTCGTTTCAATGAAGAAAGGCGTAAGGCCATTGGTGAGGAGGTAGCCCGGCTTTTGGCGGCTGGGTTTATTGTTGAAGTTTTTCATCCTGAGTGGTTGGCTAACCCGGTGCTGGTACTTAAGAAGAACGGCACTTGGTGCATGTGTGTGGACTACACGGATTTAAACAAAGCTTGTCTGGCTGATCCTTTTGCTCTCCCTCGTATTGATCAGATTATTGATGCTACGGCGGGTTGTGAGCGTTTGAGTTTTTTGCATGCTTATTCTGGTTATCATCAGATCAAGATGGCAGTTAAGGACCAGGAGAAGACAGCTTTCATAACTCCCTTTGGAGCCTTCTGCTATGTGTCTATGCCTTTTGGGCTCAAGAGTGCCTAGGCGACTTACCAGCGATGTGTGCAGAATTGTCTTCATAATCAGATTGGACGCAATGTTCATGCTTATGTGGATGATATTGTAGTGAAATCCAGAAAGAAGGAGACGTTGATAGATGACTTGAAGGAAACTTTTGATAATCTCCGAGTTTATAAGATGATGCTTAATCCGGCCAAGTGTGTTTTTGGTGTGCCGGCGGGCAAGCTTTTGGGTTTTCTGGTGTCTAACAGGGGCATTGAAGCTAATCCGGAGAAGATCAAAGCCATTACTTCTCTGGCTAAACCGGCGTGTATCAATGATGTTCAACGTCTGGCGGGTCGTATTGCGGCGCTAAGCCGGTTCATAAGCCGCCTCGATGAGAAGGCCATCCCTTTGTATCAGATGATGAAAAAGACAGATGACTTCATCTGGAGTGACGCTGCTAATAAGGCATTTGAGGCGCTTAAGAAACAGCTGGCTGAGCCGCCGGTCCTAGCTGCGCCCGTTGATAAGGAGCCGCTGTTGTTATATGTGGCTGCTAATAGCCGGGCTGTCAGTGTAGCTATTATGGTTGAAAGGAAAGAGGCAGGCAAGGAATATCCGGTTCAACGGCCAGTTTATTATATCAGTGAAGTGCTTATTGAGTCCAAGCAGAGATACCCACATTGGTAGAAGCTTGTATATGGGGTTTTTATGGCAAGCCGGAAGCTTAAGCAATATTTTTAGGGTCACCCCATTACTGTGGTTAGCTCTGCTCCTTTAGGAGATATCATACAAAACAGGGAAGCAACAGGCCGGGTTGCCAAATGGGCCATTGAGCTTGGGCCTCATGGTTTGAAGTATATGCCTCGCACGGCCATCAAGTCTCAAGCACTGGTGGATTTCATCAATGACTAGACAGAGCTGCAGATGACTGAGGAAAAACTAGATAACACGTATTGGACTATTCACTTTGATGGGTCCAGGCAATTGGAGGGCTCGGGGGCTGGAGTTGTGCTTGCTTCCCCTCGAGGTGATAAATTTTGTTATGTTCTCCGTTTGATGTTCCCTTGTACTAACAATGCAGCTGAATATGAGGCCTTGCTCCACGGTCTTCGGATGGCTAAGGAGATGAACTTAAGCCGGGTAAGGTGCTTTGGTGACTCAGATTTGGTGGCTCAACAAGTCTCTGGTACTTGGGATTCTAAGGATCCCCTCATGGCGGCTTATCGACGAGAGGTGGATGTTATTGCTGGTCACTTCAAGGGTTATCAAGTTGAGCATGATGATCGGAGGAAAAATGAAGTGGCTGATGCCTTAAGCCAGTTGGGTTCTCAACGTAAACCGGTGCCACCTAATGTCTTTCTTGACGTTTTGCATAACCCGTCAATCAAGTTACCTACAGAGGAGGATTTGGCTATTCCTGACCCGGAAGCTCAGTTGGTGGCGGCTCTTCATGTTATTCCTGATTGGACAGTTCCATATTTGGCATATATGACCCGGGGCGAGTTACCTGAGGATGAAACCTTGGCCAGGCAAATAACCCGGCGGTCCAAGTCAATGACAATTGTCAATGGAGAGCTGCACCATTACAGTGTTACTGGGGCGTTTCAGCGTTGTGTTTCTCCTGAAGAAGGCTGTGAGATTCTGTGTGAGATCCATGAAGGAGATTGTGGTCATCACGCCGGCTCTAAATCTCTTGTAGCCAAGGCTTTTCGTCACGGTTTTTATTGGCTGACGGCTCATGCTGATGCTGAGGACTTGGTCAAAAAATGTGACGGTTGTCAGAAGTTTTCACGTCGAGCTCATGTTCCGGCTCAGGAGTTGAGAATGATTCCAATCACTTGGCCGTTTGCAGTTTGGGGGCTTGATATGGTTGGACCTTTTAAGAGGTCCAAGGATAAGAAGACCCACCTCTTGGTGGCGGTTGATAAATTCACTAAGTGGGTAGAGGCAGAGCCAGTCAGTAAGTGTGATGCGGCAATGGCGATTCAATTCATGAAGAAGGTGATCTTCCGTTTTTGCTTCCCACACAGCATTGTAATAGACAATGGCACTAATCTCTCCAAGGGTGCTATGAAAGAATTTTGTCAACGTGAGCATATCCGGCTTGATGTATCGTCGGTGGCTCACCCCCAATCTAATGGTCAAGCTGAGAGAGTCAATCAAGAGATCCTAAGAGGCATCAAGCCCCGGCTTATGGTTCCCTTACAGAGGACGCCGGGTTGTTGGGTAGAGGAGTTACCCTCGGTGCTATGGAGCATCAACACAACGCCCAACAGATCTACGGGTTACACGCCTTTTTTCATGGTTTATGGAGCAGAGGCGGTTCTCCCCAGTGACATCCGTCACGACTCACCCCGTGTGGCGGCTTACGTTGAAGCTGATAACGAAAAGGCATGTTAGGATGCACTTGACCTGTTAGACGAGGCGCGTGATCTCGCAGCGGCTCATTCGGTGATTTACCAGCAAGATCTACGTCGTTATCACAGTCGCCGGGTCAAGACCAGAACCTTTCAAGAAGGCGACTTAGTACTCCGGCTTATCCAGGATCAGACTGATATGCACAAGTTATCCCCACCTTGGGAAGGACCCTTTGTGGTCAGCAAGAATCTGAACAACGGGTCATACTACCTTATTGATGTTCGAGACCACAAGGACTCACGCACGTCGGAGGAAGAGACTCGCCGGCCGTGGAATATCGCTCATCTTCGGCCATACTACACCTCAGCCATTGGCTCTTCTGATGTACAAATTTTTGACAATATATATATTAAACTGGCACCCCTGCTAAAGCAGGGCCTCTGTCGTCTTTTCTTAATGAGTTTTTGGTTACTTGGGGGCTTCTGGCTTATGAGCGAAGTTATGATTACCCTTTGAACCGGCTTATAAGCCAACTGAAAAAAAAACTTGGGGGCTTGCCACCCAGGTTAAAGGTACCAAAGAGAGCCTGTTGCAAAATCACAGCTCAAACATAGGTGCCCCTTGAGCACAGCTCAAAAATATTACTTGGGGCCTCCTTGATTCTAAAGAACAAAGAGTTTTTATAACCCTTGTAATAGGCTTAAAAGCCAGGCTTGGAAGCCAGGTGTATTCACCTAAAACCCCGGGTTATCCTGCCTTTTCAAGTAAGCCACTCTGCCCAGGTATTCCTGGAATGACCCGCCGAACGTTTGACAAGTCAATCTTATACAGACCCTGAACTTGTCAAAGTTAAAACGACGATTGGTTATGTGAGGTCCATCTTATAAGGTTTGTATATAGGTTTAACTCAGTGGCTGTGTGGCCCGTGAAAGCACTCGATTTTCGGCCTGGCAGCCCATGAAAAGCCTCGTTTTTTCGTTTGTTTTATTCCATAGTTTTTGAGGTTTATTTGATAAGGCTTATAATGCTTTATGATCATAATTCATCCGGTGTTTATTAACCCGGCCTGGTTTTTTGAGTATAAGTCGCCAGTATGAGATAAGATAATATCTGGTGTTTATTAACCCGGCCTGGTTTTGTTCATAAGCCAAGCAAATCTATGATGACTACCAGTGCTCAAAGTTTGGGTTCTCCCCTTACTACACCGGTTTGATAAACCAACAGTGTGATCAAATATCACAGGTATGATATATTTCAAATTTGGTTATTCTTAAAGTCCAGCCTTGGGTACAAGCTATGTTAGTTTCCATGGTTTTATATTGGGCGTTATGACCCGTCCAGCGGTAAACCGCCAGGACACCTTTAAGCCTTTTCATGCAGGAACAGATTCCACATTGTTAATACTATAAGCATAAGTGGCATATCTTAACATGGTGGATTGGCAGTGTCATGCAAAGTAAATATGCACGATGGCATAGCAGAATAAGAGTTTAAGCTAGCCTATTACAAGGCGTTTGGTGCCCAAAACAATAATTGTTTTAACAAGTCTTAAAGGAAGCAGCTACTAAACCGGCCCCCGGTTTACGAGTCCTGGCCTGGCTGACTTGAAGGTTGCGGATCGTCCAGCGCCGGTTCATCTTCCTCCTCTCTACCCAGTGGCTGGAAGTCAATGGTGGTCCAATTGATCCCAGTTAAGGCCTTGAATACAGCTTCATCACTTATAAGTGTGGAGGGGTCAACATCAGGGGCATAGGTATGCTTACGGATTGGAGGAATAAGATTTGGAGCATCATAAGTTGGCGCGTTAACTCTCTTGTTGTTGGCATCATAAATCGACTGATAATATGAAAGATCGGTTTCTTCAGCCAATTTGCTGGCCAATGGGCGCATTTCCCTTGTCAAGGCTATGAGGTCGTCGTTATTAAACTCTGACCCGTCCTCCTTTATGCTCGGGTAGCCGTTTCCCACATCGGCCGGATCAAGATCAGTTATCGAAGCTTTGGCCCGAGTCAGTGCAGTAAGAGCACCCGCCCTGGCGGCTGATTTCTTTAGCTCTTCAAACCGTGCAGGCATCATCGCCAGCCTTTCCAACGTCTCCTTGATCAAGGTTGGGAGCGGTTTATTATGGGAAGCTGTGCAGATAACCCGTTGTACGCCGGTATATAATTGCTCTATAAGTGTATAGGCGGCCTTCAGTTTTTGTCGCATATCTGAGCCAAGATGAGCAATGCGAGTTCCTGCATCATCAAGAACATCGGTAAACCGGCAGTCTCTTACAAAATACATGTTCAAAGCTTATGAAGAAGTTATTTACCAAATACGGCAGCAGTCATGGCATTTCTTTGCTGTTTCAAGCCAGTCAGCTCTTCAGCTACCGGTTTAAGGGCAGCCTCAGCATCCTCAGCCCTCTTCAGCAGAGTTGACTTTTCTGTATCCCAACCTGCCCGCTCGTTCTTGAAGCTCTCCTTCAGTTTCTCCATTGCTGTTAAGGCACTGGTCAGTTCCTCCTTGGCTTTGGAAGTCTCGGCTTGTTGCGACTTGATGTTTTCTTGAAGGTCGGCGATTTGAGATTCCTTCTTGTTAAGATCAGCCTGCAAGAGACATGTAATTAATTACATAGCAGTGCATATTCAAAGTCCCAAGCACATAACAAGTAATATACTTGGCACTTGGGGGCTAATGTCTATTGCTTCTTATCAAAAAAAATTTACAAGTCCCAAGCATATAACAACTATCAGCTTGATGGTCAACCAGATTATAAAGGTCCTGAGTAAGAATTTTGAGCCTTACAGCATAATTAGTCTCAACTTAACATATTTGTTAAGTCGATCCTTGGGGGCTACACAGGCGAAATTGAAGAAGTTATTATTCTAAAGTCCCGGTTCATATTGACATTATAAACCGGCCCTTGCGGGCTAGTGGAGTTGATCTATATGGTTCTTGAAAGTTTGCAGAACATTCTATTCTTTTATGTCCAGTAAACTTGGCGGCTAAGGGAAGAACATTTATGCAGAGTTAACAACATTTACCTCATATCGCTCCTTCATCATGTTCAGTAAACCGGCTTCATAATCACGGCTTGTGTACAGACGGTTTAAAAACCCAGAATGAATATCTTGGGCGCTGAGGTGGGCATAGCTTTCCAAGTCCGCCTTCCACTTGCCCTTGTCAACAGCAGAAAATTCTTCTTTGGCACTATGTTTTGACAGAGCAGTGGGGTTGTCTGGGGCTGTATACCCAACACCGGTAACTACAACATCGTCAGCTTTATCATCAGCAGCCTTAGTTGGGCTTGGCGGTTTATCAGCATGACCTATCGGATCAATTTCCATCTGCTCAACAAAGGTGTCATGATCTTGCGGTGGCGGATCATCAAGAATAGCTTCAGTATTTGTTTCAAACTGTTCCGGGTTCTTTTCCGGATCAGTTGGCACGCTGTCATCAGCCGGTTTGTTCAATTTGGCCTTTTTACTGGGCCTGGCCTTGGCTCTGACAGAGACGCAAATAACAGGTTAGTGTAATGATCAAGCATAAGGTACAAGGGGTTAGTTAAAAATGCTCACCCAGGAATAGTTTTGAGGGTTCGAATTTGTGTCCATGTGGACTCGCCAGAGGATGAAAGGGAAGTTCCCTGGTAGTTTGAATCAGACGGATTAAGAGGTTGTCAGAAATAACCCGCCTTAGGATAAGACGTGTCAGAAATAGAAGAGACCTCTGGGCGGCATTTACAAACTGGCGAGTTCGGTAAACTAGAAGAAGTGACCACATGGCCGCTATGCCGGGTTGCTGCTTCTTCAAAAGAAAGTTTGGATCCAAGTAAGCTAGGGGGTGCGAAAATCTTATTTTCCGGCTTGCTTGTCGGGTTTTCTGTGTGGGCAGAGGTTCTGAACTGGATGAGAGAATAGTTACCTCTATGTCGTTTGCGCGGCTAGCTTCTGCGTCGTCCTGATAAGAATCATCGTCAATGAGATATATGAAAAAAGAGCCAAGTGAATCAAGTTCTACCTCTGACTCCGGATTATCATCGTCAATATTTAACTCGGTAGGCTCGGTGTTTTTCTTCTTGGCGGGCTTCTTGTTGACCTTGGTCTTGACACGAAGTGTTTTGGCCGGTTTATCCTGCAGTTTCTTCTTCCAGAACGGATCATCACCATGTTTAAAGATTGAAAAAATCATAAGGGAGTATTAAGAATATGGATTAAAGCAGGAGTGGGGCAATTCTTACAGCTGGCGGTTTATTTGAAGTGCAGAAAGGACTGAGTCCTGTTTTGCTACAGTCGGTCACTGGTTCATCCAGCATCTTCTTGACAGATTCAGTAATTTCAGCATCAGTCAGCTGAATATCAGTGTGGCGTTGAGGGTCATTCACATCCCCTGTGTACTCACACATTAAATCGGGGCGACGGCTTAAAGGCAAAATGCTCCAAGATACCCAGCAATGGACAAAATCAATGCCTGTCAAACCGTTTGCCATAAAGGCTCTGAGCTTTGAGAGCTGTGGTGCATATTTGGACCGTTCCTTTGCATTGAGTCTTTGGGGGAATGGATGTGCATCGGTAAGCCAGTGAGCACGGTAACCCGGCAGAGGATTCTTGCCAGCTGGAGATGTATCTTGGCAATAGAACCAAGTTTGATTCCAATCTTTGGAATGGCTATGATGCCTAGCGTGAGGGAAGCTGACGTCTTTTCTCTTCTGAATTGAAACCCCGCCAAGTTCAGTATTGGGCCCATCCGTAAATTCAGTACGGTGGTTTAAATAGAAGAAATCTCTGAACAGGTCGACTATGGGCTCTTCTTGCAGGTAGGCTTCACAAAACACATGAAAATTGCAAATATTGGACACGGAGTTAGGCCCAATATCTTGAGGGTGAAGTTGGAAGAAGTGAAGAACATCACAGAAATTTTTTGATCCGGGAGGGCTGAACCCTCGACTCAGATGATCAACAAAAATGATCACTTCCCCATCCTTGGGCTCAGGAGGATTTTCTGGACCGGGGGCTCTCCAGTGGATGTCTTCCTTTTTCGCTAAAGCGCTGGTTGCAACCCACCCGTTCAATTCTTCCTCTGTAACCCGGGATTGGACCCAATTACAGGAATAAAAGGATTTGGCCATTTGTACGATAACCTGGAAAAGATTTGTGCCGGTTTAAGGTTCATGTTTAACAGGCAGAAAGTGTTGAAGCATGCATAAATGTTAAACCGGACTGTGATGTTATCAAATCACAAGGACGAGCACTTGGCGGTTTAAGAGGGGACTAATGGTACCTGGCAGGTTATTATTTTCTGAGGTTAAACCGCCTACATGGATATTGAAAGCATAGATCTGAAGTTGGAAAATGGCTAAGTGGTGAAAAACAGGTTTCACAGATTGGTGTTATAATTTTGGATCTACAGCAGTTCAGATAATGAAGAAAATTTCTAACCTAAAGTAGCGGCAGCAGGACAGTTCACGTGCTCAGATGGGATCTCCTATGGAGGGGAGGCGTTCAGATATTAAAAATGAGTGCTAAACTGCTATCGCACAAGATTGGTACTATATTTAGATCAAAAACTACATGGTCTATGGAGAAACAAAGATGAACCAAGATGAACTCCGATGAACTCGTGGAAACCCTAATGGGATCTAGGAGAAAAGGAAGGAAGAGGACTTACCAGGACTGTTGGACAGCGGTGGCGCGCGGCGGTGCTCCGGTGCGTTCAGGACGATGCAGCGGCCAGAGTGGAGGCAGCTCGTGAGGTCGACAGGCGGCGGAGCTCGGGCGCGTGTGGTGTGGCAAGGAAGAGGATGAAGACGAGGAGGTAAGGGGGGAAAATGAAAAGGACCCCTATCCCTATTTATAAGGCAGTGGATAGATGGCATGCGCGGGAGTCAAGGAGGCTGAAATTTGGGCCTCGTGCGATATTAATGCAAGATGACGTCATGGCGGGTTAGCACAATTTTGTGAGCAGACGTCGTGGCGGGTTATAAATTTTCATAAAGACTGACGATGAAGGATTTTTTCTAAGTCAAGTATTGAAGATTGATATGAACAAGTTCACATCAACCTGGGGCCTAATGTTGGGGATATAACTATTGAGTATAAACCGCCCAGGAGGGGCCGGGTTATGCTCATAGTGGTTTACCTGTATTGAAGCCCATGAAGACATAGAAGATGGCGACTTACGAAGGAGACTTAATAAGAAGGCCCAAAGCCCAAAGGCGAGTTAGGGCCCATAGATGTAAACCGCCATAAGTATATGACTTGTATTGTAAGATAGGAAAGAGTGGAGACCGAGTCGGACACGTTTATGAGCCGGCCGGGATTCTGTGAACCGCGGGGCGTCAACCTGTGGATATGAAGGGATGACCCGGCGGCGGTTTAGGGACAGGTAACAAACAATCGGGAACTAGGTCAAGCTTATTCGCTCCCTGGTAATCGAAACCCTAGCAATACAACACAAAGCAGGAGTAGGCTTTTACCTCATTGAGAGGGGCCGAACCTGGGTAAACTCTCTGTGTCTTTGTCCCGTTTAAACCCCTTCAAGTTAACCTAGTTGCGATGGCTCCACGACTAAGTCCTTCTGCTAGGACATCTGCCATGTCAAGTCCATGACAGGTTGTCTAACTATCGTCAAGATAGTTTTTATTAGCTTTCTTGGAGACCAACAGGGATGTCTCACTATCTTGAATCTTATCTGCATACTTCCTTTACCATTTCATAACAGGGTACTCTTCTCCAATATTTTGTCTGCATTCTAAAAGAGAAACAAGCAGACACATCACAGGTTTACCATGTTGTATATGAAACTCATTTTGGCAAATCAGTTCAGTAGTAAAGTGGACAGGATAACAACATGAAACAAACATATATCTATGTACCATGGTCACTGTATGGTCTATATCATTCTAATTTTTGTTGCCAAATCAAGATAGAGACACAGTTCAAATAATATATGTTTAAGACAAAGTAGCATAGACAGAATATAAGTGTGGGAAACTACACAGCAATAACAATACTTGTAATGTGCATGACATGAGAACATAACTGTTTATTTAATTGAAACTGAAATCAACATAGAGTAAGTTACAATAGCAAACCAGTTAAAGAAACAGGTTTAAAACATACCTGTTGCGCCCTTGGAGTTTCAATTCCATCCTTCAAATTTGAAAATAGTTGGTATGAGTAAATATAGTGACGCAAGAGCAAAGGAGTATGAACCATAGCTACAGAACCTGACCTAAGAACAATTCTTCTTCTGCTTTAAGCATTGAGTTGGGGTTTGGAGTGGTGGTCCTCGTGCTTTGGGCACTGAAGTTGCCTTACTACTACTCGTGTTTGGGTGCTCTGTGGTGGAGACAGTGCTGTGTCAACTGGAACTGGGTTACTATCTGCTGGGTTGGGGTTAGAAGGGGTGTAGCTGGTTCTCTATCCAACTGGGTAGGGGTACAATCTGCGAGAGTCTGGGTTATGTGTGGTGGGGCTGGTTCTTGGGCAAGTACAACCGTGGTTCTATCTGCATCGACTGGTAGCACTATCTTTTCTGAAGACCGTGTTGTTACTCCCTTAGATACTGCCATCACCCCCTCCAATTCAAGTGGCTGATAAACAAGAAAAGTAATTGAATGTACAGACATTGTATGATAGACAGGTGCAATGGATAGTGGGGAATAAAAGAGGGCATGAAATAATTCACATTTATGTTGTCTAACCAAACAGGATAGCATGACACAATTTCACATATATGATGGCTAACTAAACAGGATAGAAAGACATAATTCAAAATATGATGACTATGTAAACAGGATGACATGATATAACCATATGATGTGTTTATTAAATAGGTTGGCATGCCATAATTCACATACATGCCGCCTATGGAAACATCATAGCATGATATAATTCACGGATAGAATGACATAATTCAAAATATGATGATTGTAAACACTAAATAGGATGAGATGATATAACTATATGATGTCTTTATTAAATGGGTTGGCATGCCATAATTCAGATAGATGCTGTCTATGTAAACATGATGGCATGATATAATTCAAATATATGATTTATATACTAAGCAAGTAAGCAGATGGCAATCGCATATATGATGTAAAACTAAGCAATGCAAGACAACATATGCATGATATGAGTAATATAACCCTGCCAAGTTTGAGCATAGACCTCAGGGGTGAAATAGGACTGGTCATCTGTCTCTAAATCCTCCTCTGAGGAGCTATCTGTAACCAGCAAGATGTCTGCTTCAGCAGGTAGTATTGTCTGCTCTGAAGACCTTGTTTTCACTCCAGATACTTGCATCACCGCTTCAAATGGCTGATGCACAGGAAGAGTAGTTGAATATACAAAGGTTGTCGACAAATGGAATACGTAATACAAAAAAAGGATAGCATGATAGAATTCACATATATGATGATTGGCTAAACAGCATGGCATTGCATAATTCACATATATAATGCCTTGCAACAATATAGCATTGCATAATTCACATATATAATGTCTTGCAACAAGATGGCATTGCATAATTCACATATATGGTAATTAGACACTAAACAGGTGGCATTCACACAAAGCATGTCTAAACTAAGCAAATGACATAGCAATGCAAGACACCGTACGCACGATATGAGCAACATAACCCTGCCAAGTTAGAGCATACACCTCGGGGGGGGGGGAATAGGACTGGTCATCTGTCTCTGAATCCTCCTCTGAGGAGCTATCCGTAACCAGCAAGATATGTGCTTCGTCAGATAGCATAGTCTGCTCTGAAGACCTTGTTTTCACTCCAGATTTTTCCATCACCGTGTCAAATGGCTGATGCACATGAAGAGTAGTTGAATGTACTAACATTGTTGACAAATGTAATACGTAATGAAAAAAAGGATGGCGTGATATAATTCACATATAAGATGACTGGCTAAGCAGGATGGCATTGCAAAATTCACATATATGATGCCTGGCTAAACAAGATGGCGTTGCATAATTCACATATACGATACAGAAACTAAACAGATGGCATTCACACAAAGCATGTCTAAACTAAGCAGATGACATATTTGATGTATAAAGTAAGCAATGCAAGGCACCATATGCATGATATGACCGACATCAGCATGCCAAGTTAGAGCAAAGACCTCAGGGGATAAATAGGAGTTGTCTGCTCCTTCTGAATCCCCCTCAGAATAGTTATCTTCCTCTTGATTACAATCTGAAATGGGTGGAGGGGGGCTGCCTTTGCGCCCACCATGGAGCGACGTCTGCATGAAATTTTATTGCCATGCAAGACTCGTCTCTTTTGCTCTACATGTTCAGTTCCATTGTGTACAATAACTGACATGCATAGGAATAAAACATAGTGAGATTATGTAAGGAGTGCATGCAGAAATCCAGAGTGATGGTAGCAACCTGTGGATAGACCCAAAACCAATGATAGCAGGCAGATAATGGCTTCAGTTAAAAAAATACAAATAATGGCTTCTTTATTGTTTGTTTTCCACCCAACATGAAACTCATAGTAGACACCAGAGATTAATCAGATAGTAGACAGATATTATTGATTGCGTCGCCGATATGTACCCCACAACCATTTAAAAACTCAGGTTTGAGCATTAGTTTGGAGTTGACTCAGAGTTTAATCGGTGAACAGGACGATAAAGTAGCATGTCATATTAAGCGATGCATAAGGTAAGCAGACACGAAAGAGTGTGACCTCTCTTGCGGACCCGTGTAGTCCTCGAGGACATCTGCTCAGTTGATGATGGTAATGCAGTTGTCGTGGCTGCCGGCGGTGGGGAAGAAGATCTGAGGCGGCGAAAGACAGTCTGGAGGGCGGATCCCTGCTGTGGTGGACCCTTCTGTCGTTGGAGCAGCTGAGCTGGGGTGGACGATGGCGCAGCAGGAGCGGGACAAACCACACAAGATTTTCTTTGACAACTATCCGTAAGAGAAGTAATTCTGTAAGGGCTTGTTTGAATTGGAGGATTCTAACAATGCAGGGATAGGAAATACACAGTAATAGGATAGGAATGCATGTGCAAAATAGAGAATTTAAGATCACATGATTTCTGTCAATCTAGGTGTTTGGTTCACAAGAATTGGAAGGTCACAGGAATGCAAAGAAGCATAGTCAAATTAAGTCAAACCACAAGAAAATGTACAGTTATAATGCTATTATGCTACTATCACTTAGTCTTGTTCTTCATGAATAGGAATTTGAAAAGGAGGGCCAAGTGGATATTAAAATTCCTACGGTTTTACTTTGAAAGAGGCACTAAAGGAACAAATCCTACAGTTTTCCTTTGCTCCATTCCTTTGAACCAAATGCATTAAAAGTAGTACCATAGGAAACTTTCCAATTCCTATGTTTTTCCTTCACTTTTCCTTTCAACCACTGGCAATTCTAGTAGGCAGGCTTGAACAGGCAAAAGCCTATACTCCAAAAATGTTTTTGTGCTACTTGTACTACTTTGGACGCAGGCCACTACCCTACTAACCCAACTCCCAGGCCCATCTACACATGCACAGCTCAAGCACACAGAAATAAATAATGATGGCTTTCGAGAGAGTCCATCACGGATAGCTAAGTTGCCTCGTACCTCACTGCTTGTTATATAGGAGAAAATAATCGTATTTCATGTTAACGTGTGCTTAGTGGACAATATATATAACATGTCGAGTAAAAAAGCGATGCAGCAAGTGGACAACCTCTTTGCCGAAGCCATGTCGATCTCAGCATCATTGGGTTGGTCGCTGAGGATGCTGCGGCTGATGTGGCAGTCGGAGGAGCGGAAGAAGATCTTAGGCGCCTGGAGATGGAGCCAAGGGTACTGCTCCGCTGTGATGGAGGGTTTCGTCGTTGGAGCAGCTCCGGTGAGGTGTACGATGGTGAGGCTGAAGCAGGACAAGAGAGACAATGTTAACCTGAAGTGGTATTCTAAGGGCATGTACAATGGTTGATAAGATAGTCTTATCTTAAGTCTTGCATGTAATTTAGAGATGACAGAAAAAAATGTCTACAATGGGTCATCTCTTAGCCTTATCTTCAATAACTAGCTATTCCTAAAAACATGGTGAGACATATTGTGCTAAGAGATCATCTCTTGTCTTCTCTTAAATAAGAGAAGACAAGCCTTTTCTTATGAGTTCTCTCTCCTACACCTCATCATTTATCCTACGTGGCACTCTTAAGATAGCACCATTGTACATGCCCTAATAGCATCTCCGATAGATGATGTAAAATACATAACCAAAAAGTGCTAGATGTAAAATACATCGGCCACTCATCTCTGAACTTAACTGTCGAAACTGTATTTAACTATCGAAACTGAATTTTACTATCAAAACTGAATTTTGATGTCGAAACTGAATTTTACTATCGAAACTGAACGCACTAGTAGCAGAAAAGCAGTGCACTAATAGTTTTGGCCGCTCGAGCACTAGTGGCAGAGTAGCAGTGATCTAAATTGGTAGCCGCTCCAGCAGGGACCGTACTACCAGAGAGCAGCCGGGGCAGAGCAGCAGGAACGCCCAAAGCAGCAGCGCGTGCGAGAGCCGGGGCAGCTGGTCATGTAGCAGCATCTCAGGTAGCAGCAGCAGGAGCTCGAGCGAGAGCCAGAGCTGCTGCTCGTGCAGCAGCAGCACGAGCAAGAGTAGACGAGTAGCACAGGCAAGAGCAAGAGCAGCAGCGCGAGCAAGAGACAGAGTAGACCAGGCAGGGGACCGAGAGCAAGAGCAGCAGCGCGAGTAAGAGCCAGAGCAGACCAGGCAGGGGACCAAGAACAAGAGCAGAGCAGTAGCGCGAGCGAGAGTGAGAGCCGAAGCAGCAGCAGGGCCAGTGAGAGCCGGAGCAGCAGCAGCAGCTCCGACTGATGTGGACGTCGCCGCCAAGGGAGCGACGCCGTGGAGGAAGTGGCCGGCGACGCCACCGTAGATGGAGCCAAGCAATGGCGGCTCGGGGCCGAGTGCCGGCAGCACCGTGAGATCGAATCAAGAAGAAAATGCAGCGATTAGTGTAGAACCTCTTTGGTGGCGCTGATTAGGCCTCAGCTTCATCCGAGGAATCGGTGATGGTGCTGCTCTTCCGGTGGTGCAGGTGAAGACGGTGTTGTGGGAATGGAGGTGGCACGAAAGACGAGGCGAACATCGGGGCAGCTCCTTGGAGGTGGAGGACGGGGTGGCTGAACTGTCGGGACGACGAGATCGACGACGGATCCTCATCCGGTGTGGTGGATGAGGGACGTCGAGCTGTTGGGGTGGACGATGTCGTCGGGGAAGAGGCTCCGGCTGGGTGGCGGTGTGGGGCTTCGCGGGTTTTCGTGGCCTCGATGTACGAATGGGGGCGGAGGGGATGGGAGGGGGGAACCATGGCTTAGGGACGCGCTTGTCCGAAATGTGGGGTAAGTTACGAAAGTAGCCCCACCGATTTGAACTAGGTGGTTCTTTCGGTTCAAGGGTATCACGGGAATTTTGCGTGTCAGGATTTCGCAGGAGGTGGGAGTTTTCGCGCTCGTTGTAATTTTGGGATAGCATGGCGCGGGTTGAGATGGAGGGAATTTTAGGAGCACAACGAGACAAAGAGATATCTTAAAATTTTAGGATAACAAGGCGCAGGTTGAAATTTCCGAACAAGCCTAACGTGTATACTATATCAAATCAATTCACACTTCCCACGACGAAGAAACCAAAAAGAAACCAATTCGCACCACACAAGAGAGTCTAGTCCCGTGTACTATACCAAATCAATTCGCACTACAAATGCCATTCAAAACTTTGAATCCATGTTATGTTCAATTAAAATATTTTGCTACATGTATAATGCATGCAACCTGCTACTCAAATGAACATTTTAGTGCATTCCAAACGTATATACTACCGCTTCAATATGAACTAAATTTGAATTCGTTTCTCTATTTGAATAAGATCTACAATCATGACTGTTGTCAAGTTAAACCATTTGAATTCGTTTCTCTATTTTAATAAGATCTACAATCATCATTATTGTCAAGTTAAACCATCGTTTGTATATTATCTTCACAACACACCACATGATTACTGTCGAGTTAGATATGAACTATGTGTACTATATGAACTTGAACTCAATTTTTTGAATCCACTTTATGTTGATTTCAAATCGCAGTACATTTCAAGCTCTAGCGAGATCTTTATAATCTAAATCATGTCTCGTATGTATAATGTGTTTATCACATAATGTATGGTATCCCGCCCCCTACGCCTACAAGTATTTAGCTGTGAGTTGCAAACGCCACACATTATCACAAATTCAAATAAAATGTGAGATTGTTCGATATATAGTATGGTTTAGATTGTTCGATATTAGTTGTGAGCTGCAAACGCCACACATTATCACATATTCAAATAAAATGTGAGATTGTTCGATATATAGTATGGTTTAGATTGTTCTATATTTAGCTATGAGTTGCAAATGCCACGCATTATCACATTATAGTATAACATGTCCAAAACCACACCACGCATATCACCGCTATATTAATGCATGCATAGGTTTATAACACTATGATCTCTTCAAATATATGCATCCACTTTCATATTGAATTATGATCTTTGTTAGTCTCTTACACCCACACAATCCTCTAACCTTTGTAGCTAGCACTAACTTTCTCTCGTGCATGCACACGCCCTCCTCGCCCCCCTCCCTCAGCATTCTATCCATCGCGCACATTCATTTTTTTTCTTTAGGTCGTTCTCCCATGGTCTCCACAACTCCTTCTTTCTGACACACACCGATCGATAAACCTCTCCAGCAATGTCTGCCTACCACATACACACACACACTTTCCATCTCCTCCTTTCTCTGTCCATGCCTCATGTCTCTCATACGGTCCCACAGACGTGTAAACTCTCGCCCCTCTTTTCATCGATCTCACAATCGCACACTCCTCCCCCTATCTAGCTAGTAGGCATCTCGCACCACCTTAGCTCCATCTCTCTCTCTCTCTATCCGTCTCTGGGCCTTATTTGCCTCTAACAAATGGATGTACACCGACCGATCTCCCACTATACACATAGCTAGCTAGGTCATTTATAACTCGTTTTCCCCACGCATCGATCGATCTACTTCATTAGTTATGTCTCTCCCTTCCTCCGACACACAACAATTGATCTACCGATCTAGTTAGGTCTGCTTACCAAACACATGGCCCCCCTTCATCATCCATGCATGCCTTTCGACACATCTATCACGCACACACACACACAAAAACACATCCCTAGTCTTCTTAATATTGCAGTTGTACCCTCTGTTTGTCTAGTAGGCCTCTCCCACCATCTCCGAGAAGCAACTCCACCACCCCTCTGGCGCTCTACCCCTCTCTCTCTCTCTCTCTGTGTCCCAACCTATTTCCCGTCCTTCACTTACGTATGGATGTCGACCAATCTCCCTCAAGACATAGCTAGGTCTCTCCTTCGCAACACATATACGAGTCGATCTACCTCTCTAGTTAGGTCTCTGTCTCCCCTCCCTCCCCCCCCCCCCACATACACAATACACACCGAACATCGAGCGCTCTAGTCATGTCTCCCTACCACACACAAACTTCCCCTCTGCCCTCTGACGTTCTGGTAGGTCAGTCGCCCTATATCTTTGACGTGCACACACACAATTTCGATGGCTCTCTTCATCGATCTCGCACCCACACACTTGATCCTCTCTTCGACTCTATCGATATCTATGACCCCTCCCTCTCTTCTCGAGGATCGCCCCCTCTATATATGATATAGATAGGCCTCTATTTCACACACATTGCATGTGTCAAAATTTTGTTTGAGATATCATCGACACATATTCCCACAAATACATTCACGAAATCACCCCCCCATAACAAAAAACACTCACAAACGCACACGCCATCTCTGTAGGTTTGTATCTCGCTCACACACACTCACGTAGGTGGGGGACGTGCATGAAGAGAAGAGGTGCACGCACGGCGCACGTACTCCCGTCTCTTTCCCAACCACACCCGCGCGGGTACATGGTGGAGCTCATTTTTGTATGAAAAGGCAGCCCACGTGGTAATTTGACACGTGTACTGGTTGTCCACTTGATGGAGCATCGTGTACCATGGGTGAACAAACAAATTGCGACTTGACGCGTTATTTAAAAAGAGGCAAACCATGTGGGGTCTACTTTAGAGGCAAGGCTCTATACAATAGAGATGCTTTGTATTACTTTTGATGTGTCCCGTCAACTCGCAAAACGAGGAGAAGCTTGCTTAGTACGCCCTCTCCCCCGCCCACGGGCGCGGTGGCTCGCAGAGTCGCAGGACGAGGAGAAGCTTGCTTACTACGCCTATGCCCGCTCCCTCGCCCACGCGCGCGGTGGCTCGCAAGACGAGGAGAAAATTTTACTACTCCCTCCGTTAGACGTATATAGTCCTCGTCCCTACCTTGGTTAGAGATATTATCATATTGTTTGAAATATACTCCCTCTGTCTCATAATATAAAAGCGTTTTTGACACTAGTAGTGTCAAAAACACTCTTATATTATGGGACAGAGGGAGTATGTCTTTTAGCAGATTTCGATATGAACTACTAGTACATACTCTGAACACTGATGTATATAGACGTATTTTAGAGTGTAGATTCACTCATTTTGCTCCGTATGTAGTCCATATTGAAACGGACGTAGTAGTACGCACTCTCCCTCGCCCCTCGCCCACGCGGTGGACGTGCAGCAATTCATTCGGTCTCAAATAGCCAGAACCATATACTGTAGTACCATCATTGCTCGACTTCCCAAAGAGGCGAAGAGCCAAGCGCAAGGTTAATATTTTTTATATGCCAAGCGCAAGGTTTATAGGAGAACGAGTAGTAGTAGTTGTAGTAGTATAGTACGTACTGTATGAGGAAGAAGGCAACAAGAATGTATGTTTTGCGTGACAGTCTCTTCTTACGGGACGTGCTAGACCTAGTGGACCTCATTGTTGCAATGGGAGTACTATCATAGATGGCACGATTCAGAGTGGTGGACAGCGGGAATAATTTGGAGCTGCTTAGTCTTAAACCCCATGAAGAAGTCCCATCTAAAAGAATAGCCATCCTCTACACGTGCTCCTATGTAAAATGAGTAAATGAGACAAAAAGAGAAAGAGACAAAGTAAAAAAAATCACCAGCCTTAGAGCCAGCCCTATTGTATCAGTGAATGATATTTCTACATCGTGATTGACATGGCTATATTATTAACCATGTCGCGGAGGTAGCAGCGGATTTTTATTTATTTGCGGAGGTAGCAGCGGACGGATATTCAACGAGGAGTGAAATGATGGCTGCTTCCTCGGTCAAACATAGAGAAAGGTGGGCCTCGTGATTTGACGGCTTATTAGTCATTATTATTGCCTATACTCTTTGCCCATATAATAACCGCGTGGTAGAGTAGTGGGTATAATTTTAATAACCATGCTCGAAGACTAGCCACAGTGGAAAGTAACATACATTAGTAACATACACATATCCCTAGACTATGTTACTACCTTCAATCATAGTGGGTAGTAACATAAGTGTAGTGTCATGCAAAGCTTCATTATTAGGTTATAGACTCATATTGCATTGGGACATGTGATGTTACAGTAACTAGCTAAGTTACTCAAACTACCTGTCCTCATTAACTCATTGCCACATAAGCAAATTTGCTGAGCTGGACTCGATGTTACTGCTGAAATTACTCCCACTGTGGCTAGTAGAAGAGAAGAGGTGCACGCACCCACGCACATAGTACTAGTAGCACTCTTTGCGTCTTCCCCAACCACACACGTGACACGGTGGAGCTCATTTCTGTATGATGATGCAGCCCACGTGATAATTTGACACGTCTAGTAGTAGTTACTCACTTAATGGAGGGTCGGGAACCACGCATGAACGTACGCAATATAAATAGGTTCATATGGAGAGAAAAAGAAATCGCTCCACTATATACATAGCCAGGAGCCTACACGGTTGCTTGCTGGGGTTGCTCTCTTCACACTCTCTCGCAAAAAATGACTGTGGCCACATCTCTAACATCCAGGAGGATCACCTCCACCGGGGGAAGGGGTAGATGCTTTGTGTAGATGCGGTCGCCGTCGTCGACAGGGAAAACCCACTGTCGGCGCGTCCCGATCAGGGGTCCCCGCCGTTCTCTCTCACAAAGCCGGTGTGGTTACCTTCGTCCCTTGCTCACTGCCGCGACATGGGCAGTTGCCACCTCCCGCCGCCCTCCTCTAAGCTAGCTACATCCCGACATCCCTCAGGTACAACTTCCTTTACAGCTGGCTTGCACCACTGCCCCAGCTGCCCACATCGCTCCATGTGGATATTTCTCTACTTATTTGCCCCGCACGTACCTCTACTGGCTTCTACTGTATTTGTGATGAGTTTAAGTCTCATCAACTAGTACCACTAGTCTTATTCTAATCACGCTTCTTCAATTTCTTTGCCACAGGGATGCTCAGCTCGATTTTAGTGAAACTGCACAAAATGATCCGATGGTCAAAGGGTTGCAAACTTCATTTCTTCTGAAGGTTCAACGTCGCCAGCAAATTAAAGCCCGGTTAGGGTTTAGGGTTCAAGGCCTAGGGACTGCATGGATCATTTTTTTCTTTAGTTGTCTCTGTTCCAAAATAAGTGTCAACTTTAGTAGTACAACTTTGTACTAAAGTTGGCATAAAGTTGAGACACTTATTTTGGAACGGAGGGAGTACATATTGGCTATGATCTTTGAATCATTGAGATGCAATAGCATGCATGCTAGTCTCCTTTGTATTTGATGGAATGTTGCAACGGGGCAACCTTGGACGCAAGATACATGAAACCGAAGCTGGAAGCTTCATAGCATTGTACAAATTTATCTCGCTGAGAAATTACAGTACGTACTATGTACTACTACTAAAGAGTTAGGTGTCGCATGGTGTCCAGAGAATATGGTGATAGTGTGAGGTGGGCCATGAAATCACTGAGCTATCGTGTTTTCGCTGCTTTTGCACTCCTCCGCTGTAAGAGTGGAGAAAATTGTAAAGAGTGGAGACGCTCTACCTCCTTTCACCGAAACGTGGGACATCCAACATCCGGTGCATGTGTCATGCATCAAAGTAAAGTGTACAGTGCAACTGAGACTCAGCACGCTCGTACCACCTCAGTAATAATGACCAATGAGTCATCAAATCACATAGACCCGCCAGTAAGTTGGACGGATGAAGCAACCATCACTCTTTGTTGAATCTGCTTCTCCCTTCAACAGAGGCGCCAGTGAGAGGTCGCGTCCGCTCTGCACAGGCATGAATGCGGCACCGACTCTCTGGGGCGGCGCTGACCGTTTCGGGCGGGAATCACGCGCGGCCGATGGAGGGGGTTTGGGTGGGCCAGGGTGGTAAGGAGCGGGCGTGGCTGCTGTCCTGACCGGACGCCCGGAAACGAGAGGTGCACCGACTCTCGCGGCTAAATCGTAGTACTACACACAATCTCTCTGTAGGTCGATGTGTCGCTCTCTCTAACACACACACGCTGTTAAAAATAAACACACACGTGCACACAGGTTCATGCGCCGGCGGTCAACCGCTATATCTGTA
The DNA here is from genome assembly GCA_011799875.1 of Thinopyrum elongatum. Classification (NCBI taxonomy): domain Eukaryota; kingdom Viridiplantae; phylum Streptophyta; class Magnoliopsida; order Poales; family Poaceae; genus Thinopyrum; species Thinopyrum elongatum. The sequence continues at coordinate 86,005,103 of CM022300.1, read as the reverse complement.
GCCGCCGGATTTGACGCACGCTGCTGCCGGATTTGGAGCATTCCGGCCGCCTGTGACTGCGCCTTGCATGGATTGTCCGGGTAACAGTACTTTCTCCCTTCCTTTCCTTATTCAAACCAGGCATGGATTAGTCTGCATGAAGTAGGGTTTCCTTTAATAGTGCAAATTAAGGTTTTCGTCTGCGTGACCAGTAGAGCAAAGGATAGCAAATTGGGGAGATTGTGGAGTGGAAAAAGATCCACATGCAGCGACATGGCAGATGGGGACAATAGAACAAGGGTATGGTTCGAAAAAAGTAGCATACCTGAGGGTTGGTAGGAAGTGGCTTCGCTCATGGTCGTTGTCCTCCGCACACACTACGGCAGCGAGCTTGGGGACAGAGGCCATCCTGCGCGGGCGCTAGGTCTGAGAGGACGGCCTTGTCGTCAGTGTGTCACCTCGCTCACCGACGACGAGTGCGTCAACGCTGCACGTCCTTTTCTTCCCCGGCAGACGGGATCCTGGCGGATCTGTGACCACCGGTGAGGAGGGAGAGAGAGGGGCCACCGCCGTCTTTTTTATATCTGGAGAGAGGGTGATAGTGTGAGAAGCAAGTGGGCATCCCTTAGCAAGCAAGCGCTGAGCTCCAGCCTATATATCTTTTTTGATACTAGTACTAGAGGTGGAGTAGTGGTAGAGTAGTTTATATTTTCTCTGCATACAGTACCAATTAGTTGTGCTTCAAAACTGAATGGCACACCATTAATTAAAAAAATAAAGTCGAGAAATAATGCGGCACCTCGGGCCAACGCGGCCAGATCGCATTTTGCACGAGAAATGACACACCATGTTTCGTTGACATGTGGTCCCGTTCCAACATGTCAGTGAGACGACGGCGAGTCCTTTTGTACAATTTCCGAATGGACGTCTATGTAGGCCGGAGCGCCTCTTCCTATACCGTGGCAACCGTCCACCGCCTCTTCGCCTTTCCATCTCGATTTGGAACTGCTGTCGCACGCTCTTCCTCCCTCCATTTGCCTTCACCCTTCCTTCTGCCATTGTTCGATCGTCTTCTCCATGGAGGGAACAGGCTGGAAACGACCCCGTTATTCTTGCCCCGATCTGAAAGATGACGTGGTGGAGGAACTCATTGATCGTTGCGACGTCATCACCTCGGCTAGCATGGCAGGTTCGTTCAAGACCATTCTCGACTCAATAAATAACATCAGTACAAAGAACCCAAGGGTTCAGGAGCGGTTTGATCTCCCCTATCTTCTTTGCCAGGACCCTGCTCGTTGGCGCGGGGACGACGGAAGCCTCGCCTTGTGCAAGTTGATGCCGCTTGATAATGATACATGTGATGTTAAGATGCCATCATCTTAAGGGTAAGGCCTGGTCAGGCGCAAATGGAGATTGGGTTGTTTATATTGGGTACAACTGCGAGTGGGAACTTGTGAATGTGTACACTCATCACCGGGTTCCACTTCCAAAAATCTCAGAGTGCCCTGAGGTTGAGCACACAGATGATCTACGTAGGTTCAAATACGATCATGGTGAATGTCGTCTACAGAAGATAGCAATTTGTCGAGTTCCCAACCGCTCTAGGAATTACATGGACTATCATGTTGTTGCTATCTTCGACAAGCTTGTTGCCGTCCTTACTTCCATGCCTTGATGGATATTGCTCAAAAATCAATTTCTGTACACGGATGAGTACTGTGATGCAATTCAATACGAGAGTCTTGTGTTTGCTGCCACCACTCGTGGCACTATTTTTGCATGGAATCCTTATTGCTTCGGTATGTTTGTCTTCCACTGTAATTAGAATTGTTTCATCCATGTGCATGCGAGTTAGTATCCCCGTACTAATTAACCTTCTTGTGTTTCCAAGGTCCTGTGAACATTCCACCACCTATACTTGAAAAAATTTATAACCAAGGGGGAGATGATGATGGTGATGATGATCACGAGCAAGAGGACGAGCAGGACCTACATACTCAGTGGCACCTGGCAACTTATTCCGATGGATCACCTCTTCTTGTATGTATACAGGGCATTGCTGATGTTACTAAGGAAGCAGGTGTTATCTCCCATGGTCGCACTCTCTGGACCTATTCCAACATCCGTCACAGGGTATTCAGGATGGATACTAATGTGCTAGCGCCAGCCACTTCTGCCTGGTTCCATATTGATAGTCTTGGAGAAAACTCGCTCTTCCTCGGACAAAACTATCCAATGATGGTGAAAGGCGATCCAGCTGCTGTTGGCACAACGTTACTACCATTTATGAGAAGCAACTGTATCTATACCTCGGACATTGCTATGGTTCCCTACCCTGGCTATCACAATATGCGTCCTGATATAGGCCGCTTCAGCCTGGATGATGAGTCCTGCGTTGGTCTCGATATTGACAATAGTTGGCCCTTCCCAGAGGCTTACTTATGGTTCAAAGCAAGTGTTTCCAACGCCGAGGATTGGTTGAGCTGAAGTTCATTTCATTGCTTGTTATTTGTTGTGTGATAAAAACTTTAGTATTTACTAGAATGTTTTGTTGGAAATAATCTATAATCCAACATGTATCCTCGTTGTCGTTGTGTGTTGATGACTTGTTGTATATAATGAATGGTACATTTGCATATGCATGTCATAAACTCAATTTATGAATGGTTTTTGAGCCACTTCTTGGAGTGTGAGTACCGTAGTAGTATAGCCAGCATCTGATTATATGAAGTTGCCACATCACATAGAGCCAACCTAATAGTGGAGTATGCTAGTACAATAGTTAGTCCTAGTAGTAGTATACCATCAACTAGAGCTAGGTATCGCATGGAGGCCGAGAAATATGGTGATAGCGTGATGTGGGCTTGTACGTATGATGTAGGCACATGGCTTTGCCATGTTTCCCACTCCTCCGGTCTAAATGTGGAGAAGATTTGGTCGAGTTCTTCCTCCTTTTGCCGACACGTGGGACATCCAGCATCCAGGTCATATCATGCAAGAAAATGGAGTGCTAGTTGAAGGTAGGAGTACGTGCCGTGCATCTTGGGTTAAACTGTAAATAGAATCTTACTCTTGAGTAACTCCAAAAGCGGCCACCGAAGATCTTTATTGGATTTGTTTTTCATCACCAGCACGTCGAGGTGAAAGATGTGCAGGTTCACTGGGTCGTCTTGCATTTTCACTGACATGTGAGACCGAATGTGAGCAAACAGACGATGGGCACACTCCGCGCGTCTGCTGGCTGGCTGAGAAGAGAGAGAGGAGGGCTGAGCACGGACTCCAGGAAATTTTGCGATAATATGAGTACTAGTACTAGTGGTGTACTGTATGGCCTAGTGGTGTTCGCTCTACGTAACCAACACCTCGATTAATAGCGGGGTGGCATGGGCCATAACTAGCATTCACGTCTAGCGGTACGGCACACACCACCCACACGAGTCCCATCTGACACCAATTTTCTTGGACTCCGTGCTACAGCTATCTCTTCTCCCTCCTGTTTTCTCTAGCTCAGCTATCGCGCGGTGGGGGGGTGGGGGTTTGCCGATAGTCGGTTTGCTCAACTGCGGTCCCACTTGTAAGTGAAAATGCAACACAACACGGATTCCCCCTTAAGCGGCATGCCGGACAAACCGTGTGGGGGTGCGACGCGAACACGGCATGCTTTTCTGGTTTTTTTTTTTGAGGAACCAGCAGGAACACTGCCTTTTTCTTATAGAAGGGATGGCGAAAAGACGCAATTTACAGAGGGGCGAGGCTTTTCCTTTTGAACTTGTAACTTGTAAAATTTGGTTCTGCTCCTTCGCGCGACCGATAGATAGAAATAACGATTTTCCCTAGAGTAATGAGAAGTTTGGTTCTGGCGCGGTTCATGCATGGTACGTACGAAAATTATGAAGTTGATGCAAAAGGTAAGATAATTACATATACTACTACATGGAATTGACGGAAAGATAAACATACATACGGATCCATCAACGACATCCTCACACCCTAGTGTGTCGGGTCACCAACCGACGTGTGAGGAGCAGCGGCGTTGGCGGCGAGCTCAACGTGCTTCTGAACAATGCCGTCCAAGGTTGCCCTGCGGTCCGAGAAGGCCATCGTCCTATCGTCATCCTCTTGCACGTAGTAGTCCTTGTGGATGATTTGCTCGTAGACGTGGGTGATTATGTCGATGGTGTCTTGCTGCGCCAAGCGCTGCGCGGCGAGCGCGACCTCGAGGTGGACATTGTCCGGCGCGACGGCGGGCAGTCACAGGGCCACCAGTGGGTCGAAGAGGTTGTCACCATAGAGGCCGTTGAGGGTGGCGGGCATCACAGAGCCTGGGCGTGTGGGCTGGAGGCGTACGTCAAGGTCATCCACGAGCTTCTTGACGACGGTGAACTTGTCGAGGAAGCCGATGAGGACCTCGTCGAACAAGGAGACGAAGCTATCGTCCAAGAGGCCTCTCGCCCTGGCGGCCTCAAGCATGACCTGGAGACATTCCTCGGTGCCGGGCCGCAGGCCGGTGTTGTGGACCATCTGGCACAGCCGGCTGATGCTTGCGCTCATCGCCTCCATGGGTCTAGCTTCTAGTCAACTGATCTTGTGATTGGAGTGATCACTCTTGTGATTGGTTAGGGTGCGTAGGTTCGTAGGATTTCGTAGATTGGACTGGCGGGGAGCCTTTATATGAGAAGTGCAGACTACGTTGCATTCACGTGTGTGTTGGCCATCTACTCCTCGGCCCTCCCTCTGTGCCGGTGCAGTATAGTCATCTCACCGAGACCAAGTTAGGGCAAAACGAGAGAACTTTGATGTTTATTGGTTTATTGGTCCCCTTTGCATTTTGTGCCAAGTTTTGACCTTTGATTTAACTAATAAAATGTTAATGCATGTAACCAAAAATAATATCATTGGAAACTATGTTCAAATATGAATCCAATGATACAATTTTTGGTGACATGCATTATTATTATAGTTAAATCTATGGTCAAAATTTGGCACAAAATACTAAGGGGGCCAATAAACCAGGATGGAGGTAGGAGTAGTATTTTGTAATTAATGTCATTGCATAAAGAGAATTGAGCACTGCATGTTGTGCTAAGTAGTCTCAAGTCATTGAATGCATACGCACCCCACGTCTCCTATTGGGTGATTTCTTTTTTTGTGGCAAAAAATAGGGAACGAGGTGGGTAGTCAATGCACCACACCTAAAAGTTTTGGGATTATTTGGTTTTTGTAACGTGACTAATGCACCAGTACGGAGGGAGTACAATAGTAGTCTTTGATTACAATTTTTTGTTGGTAGCTTACCAAGCTAACCGCTCGGTGAGTACAATAGTAGTCTGATTGATGAGATTTCAGATTTGAGCCATCTACCGGAAGGGAGAGTGTATAATATCATCGGGAACTACGTTCAAAACTGAATAAAATAATACTCCATGTATTTATATAAAGAGGGAGTAGTATATTTTTTGTGACATGCATTACTAGATATTGCTAGTCAAATACTAAATCCAGACGAAGGTGATAGTACTACTAAATCCAGACAGTGGTGCTAGTACTAGTAGTAGTACTACCAATGTAGTAGTATTGTACTACCCGTTGGTCAAATTATTATGTGCTGCTCCTCATAGTGAAGTGGCAAGACCCTGTGCCGGACATGACACTTGAGTGTAGGCACCGTGTTCGGCATACCAAAGTCAGCCTCACCGTGTGTAGTCACTATCATCATGGCTGTAGACCTAGCCTGCTTACAACTAGCCGTGTTCGACATAATTTCCCGTGCATTGCCACGAGTATCTCTACTCTTTTCTTATATGAGTAAGATGCCCGTGCATTGCATGGAACACCAAGATTGGGGGTGGACGGCGCCGGCAGCAGCCATCATGCCAGATTGTTCCATGGCCTTCTAGATATGGGGAGAAGAGATAAGGCTGATTGTGAGAGACAAGGAGTTGTTTATAAATAGGGAACAAGTGCGGGCATCTTTTTACAAAACTACAGTAGTTTGCTTTGTATGCGTCAGATCTAGATCCGACGGCTATTGGTGAAAGATGGCAGGCACACCATCATCACCAACTAAGGACTTCTTTGATTCGCAGGATTTTGAAAATGCAGGAATAGGAAAAGTATAGGATTTGAGTGTCATGCCCACTTGAATCCTATAGGATTAGCAAGGAGCGTTTGATTTCACGGGAAAAGCAAAGGAATTGTAAAAAGAGGTTAGGGTGGATGTTAGATTTCGTATGAAATGTAGTACAAAAGATTCCACTGCAAAAATTCCTATGGGATTCAATCCTGTGAATCAAAAGACAAACGTAGGAAAAATTTCAAAGGATTTCAATCCTCCAAAAATCCTATAGAATTCCCTTGAATCAAAGGAGTTCTCAGGTTTTTATAGGAGTAGTATAGAGAAATAGAGAAACTCTTAACAAAAACCGAGTTGGTGATGATGGTGTGCCTGCCATCCTGCAATATAGACCGTCCGATCTATATCTGACGGATAGAAAGCAAACTATGGCAATTTTGCAAAAAGATACCTGCACCCCTCTCCACATTTGCAGATATGGCCTCCCCTTGTTCATCTTCGTCTCCCACAAGATAAACAGCTCGTATAAATGCATCTTGATGTTCCGTGCAAAGCATCGGCCTCTTGCTGGTAATAATAAATATTGTACTCGAGTAATGGGTATATCGTTGCCGCACCTATGCACGCAAACATTTATCCTAACATAGTACCTCGTGTTGGATAGTCGTAATATTACAAGTTTCAAACTGATATTACAAATGCTAGGAGTAATGCTGCACCTACGAAGAGGGAATTATTACGAAGTTTACGTAAGAACTTTCGTTACTTTAGGTGGATGCAGCATTATCGTACAAACTAAAATCCACCGCCCTGACAAGTCACTAATGGGCAAATAATTTTTTTAGTCTCTGGCGACTTGATGTTTCAAAAACAAATTCAACTTCTGCGGAGACTTTGTCATTTAGGCTTAGACGCTTGCGGTGATCAGCACACCATTCATTGTTGTGCCAGAGAATGACAAACCTCATTACCTTGAGCACACTTGCCTCCAGAACAAAGAACCTGGCCAATTTAATCTCAGATGTGCTGCCTCGGTAGTCGATCAAATCAATTTCTTTAAGATGGAGATCAAGGCATTCGATGAGATTGTTATAGTGCAGCACATCTTTCACTTTCGGGTCTTTTTTTATCTGCAAAAGAAGAGAACATATTAGAGCAGCTGGCTGTATAAGATTGTCGTGTCATCAAGAGGTACCAATATCATTCGCTCATACGATAGGGTTGGCTGTAGGGTTGGCTCTAAGGCTAATGATATTTTTTCACTCTCTCTCTCTTTCTCTTTCCTCTCATTTACCTAGGAGCACGTGAAGAGCTTGGGCATTTGTTGCCTTCCACTGTGTGGCCGATGCCATATTTCTCAAAAGTATGCCACATAATATGCATCGATGTCAAATCAAAAGATTTTGGCACCGCTCTAGCAATGTGAGAGAGTTGGCACCGCTGTGCACACAGACCCACATGTATAAACAAATCAATCAAACCAACTACACCAGCCTCACCCTCTCCCAAACAAGTGTTTTTATTGCCTCAGTCCTCTCCCTCTCCCACGCAAGTGTTTTTTCATTGCGTGAGTTAATTTGGCACCGGAGTAAAGTAGGTGATCCAGATTGGGGCACCAGGTGAGCAATGGAGGGCATTGATGCCAAATGCATCAGAAGTGAATTTGGCACGTGTTTGGCCTACATAGTGGAGGGCCGTTATAGCCCACTTTTGTACTACCTCGTATTTAGTGTAAATTTTTTACCATAGATTTACCTAAGAAAATGCCAATGCATGTCACCAAAAATTATACCATTTGAAATTATGTTCAAATACGAATCCAACGATATAATTTTTAGTGACATGCATTAACATTTTGTCAGTTAAATCTATGGTCAAATTTTGATACTACAAAATACGAAGTGTAAACCAGGACGGAGGTAGTACTTGCTCTTAGGCTAACCATAGAGTTACTAGTCTAAGTTACTTGCCACTATGACTAGCCTAGGCTACTAGTACAACAAAAAAATGATGCAAGTGATCACGTGAGAAAAAATACTAAAAACATTTCTTTCGGTGCAGTGCGTAGATGCAGTTTTGAACACTACACTTGTCATTGTAATTTGGGAAAATTACGACAAAATTGAGCTACGTTGTGATTACCGTTTACTAATAGGAAAGAAGTTTCACCTCGATGAGTAGCTTCTCCATGCACGGAAAGCACGTAATGAATCCAACAACTTGATCCAGATTGGGGCCGATAGATTTTATTGCCAAGATCTTCACTGTGCGCACAGACTGGGTCAAGCTTGTGGGAATCATTTGCTGGATGGCAGTCGTAAATACATCAAGAAGAAATTTAAAAATGTGAATTTCAAGAAGACAGAGAAGAAGATGAGTGTTGTACCTGAACGATTACGGATGCAATAAAGAGTTCGGAGAATTTGGCAGACGAGTACACCAACGCTGTCAATTTTGGCGCGTCAATGACCCTGATTTTTGTTGGACCGTCTAGATCAGATACAAGCAATCTCTCAAGGAAAGGCACATTCTCAACGACCATAACATGAAACAGCTGGATGATACGTCTCCAACGTATCTATAATTTTTTATTATTCCATGTTGTTATATTATCATTCTTGGATGTTTTACAATCATTTTATAGCAACTTTATATCATTTTTTGGGACTAACCTATTGACATAGTGCCCAGTGCCAGTTGCTGTTTTTTGCTTGTTTTTTACTTTGTAGAAAATCAATACCAAACAGAGTCCAAACGCAGCGAAACTTTTTGGTGATTTTTTCTGGACCAGAAGACACACGATGGGCCAAGAAAGTACCTGAAGGGGGCTCCGAGGGGAGCACAACCCACCCCCCAGGCGCACCTAGGTGGGTTGTTCCCACCTCGGCTGCCTCCCACACCACCTCTTTGCTCTATAAATACCCTGGACGTCCAAAAACCCTAGGGGAGTCGACGAAAAACAATTCCAGTTGCCACAAGTTAAAGAAACCACAGATCCAATCTAGACACCATCACGAAGGGGTTCATCATCCTCATTGGTGCCTCTCCGATGATGCGTGAGTAGTTCATTGTAGACCTACGGGTCCGTAGTTAGTAGCTAGATGGCTTCCTCTCTCTCTCTTTTGATTCTCAATACAATGGTCTCTTGGAGATCTATTTGATGTAACTCTTTTTGCGGTGTGTTTGTTTGGATCCGATGAACTTTGAGTTTATGATCAGATCTATCTTTTTATCCATGAAAGTTATTTGAGTCTTTTGATCTCTTATATGCATGATTACTTATAGCCTCGTATTTCTTCTTCGAATCTTTCGTTTAGTTAAGCCAACTAGATCGATTTTTCTTGCCATGGGAAGAGGTGCTTTGTGATGGGTTCGGTCTTACGGTGCTCGATCCCAGTGATAGAAGGGGAAACGACACGTATGTATCGTTGCCATTAAGGATAACAAGATGGGGTCTAATTCCTACATGAATAGATCTTGTCTACATCATGTCATCGTTCTTATTGCATTACTCCGTTTCTCCATGAACTTAATACACTAGATGCATGCTGGATAGCGGTCGATGTGTGGAGTAATAGTAGTAGATGCAGGCAGGAGTCGGTCTACTAATCTTGGACGTGATGCCTATATAATGATCATTGCCTGGATATCGTCATGATTATTTGAAGTTCTATCAATTGCCCAACAGTAATTTGTTTACCCACCATATGATATTTTTCTCGAGAGAAGCCACTAGTGAAATCTACGGCCCCGGGGTCTATTTTTTCCATCATATATTTTCAGATCTATATTGCTATTTGCCTTTTCATTTATTTGCATCTTTTATTTTCAGATCTATATTTCCAAAAACCCAAAAATACCTCGCTGAATTTTATTTGCATCTATCAATCTATTATAATTTTCTCACGTCCGTTTGCCAATTTCTGGTGCCGCTGCCCGAAAGGGATTGACAACCCCTTTTACATGTCGGGTTGCAAGTATTTGTTCTTTGTGTGCAGGTACCGTTTACGTAGTGTTGCTTGGTTCTCCTACTGGTTCGATAACCTTGGTCTCATCACTAAGGGAAATACCTACCGTAGCTGTGCTGCATCATCCCTTCCTCTTTGGGGAAATACCGACGAAGTTCAAGCCGCATCAAAAGGGATTTCTGGCGCCGTTGCCGGGGAGACATCATCAACATCTACCAGGTTCCTAATCACAAATCTCATCTACTTGCAATTTACATTATTTGCCATTTGCCTCTCGTTTTCATCTCCCCCACTTCACAACATTTGCCATTTTATTCGCCCTCTTTTTCGTTCGCCGTTGTCTCGTCAGATCTGTTTTTGAGTGCAATCTTGTTGCGTAGTCATGATGACTCAAAATTATCTCCACATATACCTGGTCAAAATTTTCTGAGGTTTGACTTTTCAAAACATCCATATGTTTATGGACGTGAGAGAGTACCTAACTAGAGAGAGAGAGAGTGTGTGAAATAGAAAGAGTGAGTGAAAAAAGTGTGTGTGTGCGTGTGTGAAAGAGACATGGACAACACATGATAAAGTAGAGAAAAAGCGTGTGTGTCTTATGCAAACATATCACACATGCATCTTCGACAGCGGAAGCGAGGTGAGGAGATAGTGTGTGGTTGTTTGTAACCGAGAGAGAAAGACCCCTAGCACGTGGCCAAGAGAGGTCTGACAAACAAGGGAGAGAGGTCAAGAGAGACGTATGGAGAAAATGCAGGCATGGGGAGGAGAGAGTGTGTGTTTGTGACAGAGAGATCCCCTGGAGATCGTGATGGGACTACATGGGCGGGAGATCGAGTGACAAGGTGTGTGCGTGATAGAAGATACCCCGAGAGATATCGAGATAGACATATGGATGGAAGGAGACAATAAGTGTGTTCTTGATGGATAGTGAGAGATAGTCATATTTAGGGGGGAGTGCGTGTGCCTATGATGGAGTGAGGGTTTATGGTACTTAGGGGGGTGCGTGTCACATAGAGAGAGAACAAGGGCAGAGAGTGTTAGATGGGTCTATGTAGCTCGAGCGAGATATGTGTATGTGTGAACCAGGGAGATATAAAGTTTGAGAGAGATAGAGGAGCCCCGATACGGCTGAGTGGTGTGTCAGATAGCTGAGAGGGGGAAAGAGATACTCCATTTGTTCGATAATCCAGTGCATACAAATTTTGTAGAAGTCAAACTTTGGAAACTTTGACCAGGTTTACGCAAATATTATTTATATCTACAATACCAAAGATACATCATACGAAACTATATCTCATGATGAATCTAATGATATATGTTTGTCGTTCTAGATGTAAATGTTTTTCTCCACGTACCTATTCAAACTTTGTGATGTTTGACTTTTCAATAAATCTATATGCTATGGACCGAAGAGAGTACCTAAGTCGAGAGAGATCAAGTGCGTGTGAAGGAGAATGAGTGAGTATGCAAAAAGAGTGTGTGTGTGAAAGAGAAAGGGACAACAAACGATAAAATAGAGAGAGAGTGTGTTCGTTTCTTATGCAAACATATCATGCATGCATCTCCGAGATACAAAAGCGAGGTGAGGAGATACACGAAGATAGCTAGCGCGTGATTGTTTGCAACGGAGAGAGACACCCCTATAGCACATGTCCAATAGAGGTCTGGCCAACAAGGGACAGAGGTCGAGAGGGACGCATGGAGAAGATGGACGCATGGGGAGGGAGAGAGGGTGTGTTTGTGATAGAGAGATCCCCTCGAGATCGTGAGGGGACTATATGGGTGGGAGATCGAGGGACTAGGTGTATGTGCGATAGAAAGATGCCCCAAGGGGAATTGAGATAGACCAAGTGAGGAAAAGAGACAATGCATATGTTTGTGATGGAGACTAAGAATTAGTCATATACATAGGGGGACTGCGTGTGCCTACAATTGAGTGAGAGACAATCATACTTAGCTAGGCGTGAGATTGTGTGTGTGTGCGTGTGAGATGGAGAGAGAACGAGGGAGAGAGAGAGTTTTATATGGGTTTATCGAGTGCGAGTGAGATATGCATGTGTATGTGTGACCCAGGGAGACGGAGAGTTTGAGAGAGAGAGGGAAGAGCTCCGAGACGGCAGAGTGGTGCGTGAGAGAGTTACGGGCAATGAGCTAGGGAATTTGTGTGCGTACGATGAGTGCACCCTAGATATTTATCTTGGACTAGAGAATCATACATTGTGTGCCAGAGAGACCTATACATGGAGTGTGCATGCGAACTAGAAAGACCCCCCCCCCCCCCACAGAGAGAGAGAGAGAGATAGAGAGAGAGGGAGAGGGACTGACAAGGTTTGTGTTTGGATGCGTGCGATAGAATTGAAGATTTTCGGCAAGAGAGAGAACAGGAGTCCGGGAGAGGGGGAGATCGCGTTTATGCATCAAAGACTGATATAAACCATGTTTCGATATGAATTTGCATTCAAATATTTGAATTGGAGAACATGTTGTCTGCAATCCACACATGAACGGAGATATGCGTATCAAACAAGTTCATTAATTTGACTTTCAACATGTTCATGGAGTACTATAATACAACATGCTACTCAATTGAGGTGTTCAATTTTGGATTTAGTTCACTATTTTGACCTGGTGAACGAGCTATTTCATTGAATCAAGATATTTCATTTTGGGTTTGATTCCCGTTTTTCAGTGGGTCAACTATTTGTCATATAGTAAATCATTAGCAATGAGCATGTAAAAACACATTAGTCCCGAGCATCATCTCACCATGTAAAAAAGAAGTGGCAAGCTAATATTTCAAAATTTGATTCGAATCAACTTTTTTTTTGAAATGGAACACTCCGATTCCATACTTAAACTGGCTCAGCCAAATTGCTGGCCATTCGAATCGACTTGGTAAGGTAGACGTGGATGCTCGTTCTCCCAAAATTCGAACGAACCGCTAAACACCCTCTGCTCGGTGGAATTCGCCCGAGCAAATAAATGGGAGACGCGAAATTACCGGCCTATGTGGGACACGCATCAATTGGCCCGTTGTACATCGAGGATAGGTTCATAACTTCATCCAAGCGTGCCTTCTCCTCGGCCAAAATGACAGGTGCCGAATAATTCATAAACCATGGGCGGCAAAACACCCTCTCCTCGGCCGAAATCGCTCGCGCCGACTATTTCAAAACACGCCCTCCTCGCCCGAAATCGCTCGCGCCCACTATTTCAAAACACGACTTCCTCGCCCGAAATCGCTCGCGCCCACTATTTGGTAGAAGCAAAGTTACTCTACTATCCCCGACCCTCAAGACACAGACCCAAGCCCAGAAGCCTAAAGGCAGGGATAGAACTGTAACTCCCCCCACATTTCAGACAAATGCGTCCGTAAGACATGGTTCCCCCTCCCAATTCCCCATTCATACATCGTGGGCACCAAATCACCTTCTCCTCGGAAGCTCCCTTCTCCCCAGCCGCGAGACCTCAGCCCCTCCTCCATGGCGCCCCCCACCGCACCAAATTCACCACCGCCCTCCTCCCCAATGCCGGAGACGCTGTCCGTTTGCCGTCGTGCACTGGGTCGTGTGCCTCTTACTTCGTGCTGCTGGAGCTACCTCGACAACGACCGCGTGAACCGTACCAGAGCCGATTCACCCCCGCCGTTGTGCACGGCGCCGGAGTGGCTCCAACTTCGGATGCGTGTAGGGCCCCGGCGCTGCTTCCCCGTAGCCGTCGACCGTCACGACATATCTGCTTTCCTGCCGCCGGGAGCCACCGCAACCGCGCCGGCCTCACCGACTCGGCAGCTGGAGCTACCTACTTCACTAGGCCGCAAGATAGGTCATACACTCATCTTAAATCACTTTATTTAGGCGTCAGATGTTTGAATTTTTATTCTGGGCCAATCGATTCCCAATGGGAAGCAGCACTACTCGAGGCGACAGAGTTCCTAGGCTGCCGGTTGGCTGGTGTCTATCGTAAGGGTGCGGGGGCGCAAGTTCGCCGCGGAAGCAGCACTTAGGTGGCTTTCTTAGAGTTGTGTGGGTTGAAGGTACTGCCGTCGCCGGATCTGGATAATGGCGAGTCTTTGTGGATTGGCCGGGGCGGCGCAACCACGGCAGTGCGGTGGGGGGGAGTGGGGTTTTTGTCGGAGCTCTCACGGCCAGGGACGGCGGAGGCAGGCTGCTCTGCCGGTGGTCGCTGGCTCATCGGGGAAGATTCTGAACAGTGTCAGCCGGGAGGCACAAGACGGCCATCAAGCCATCCGGCGTAGATCGGACAGTACCAAAATAAAATAAAATCGTGTGACCCCAATTTAGTTTTCAGACATGTGACGACTCTCGTACCTTACTGTTAATCTCTTAGGGTATTTCTTCAGATCAGAGATATGTGTCGTTCTTAACATTATGCATTTTCTGCATCTTCAGCCACACCGTCTTCCTTCTCACCGTAGCTCTCCAACAAGGGAAGCATACACCAGAAGGGAGCTATAGTCCCCACTTAACAGTTCCCTGCATCGAATGTGCGTGCCCGGCATGGATAGCCACAACAACTGCAGGGCCATCGACAAGTCAGCACATGATGCTCACTCCTATGGATGGCAGCCAGATAGGTTGTAGCCTCATCTTACTTGTGTGCAACATTTATGGCTTTGTTATTCATAGTCTTGTTCAGGAGTTAACGTTGTTCCATAGTTAAGATAAGAGACTTGTTCTTTAGGTAACACTGTTCCATAGTTATCATCCATCAGCCAATGCTATCCCACAGGATGGTGATTATAGTATTATACCACTTCTAGTATTACCTATGTTGTTCTTTAATACTTTTGTGTGCTATCTAGTTAATCTCGAGTACAAATGATACATATTCTGTAGCTTTCATCTGTGTTCTCCATTTAGTTTTTGAGACCTGTTGCTGCTAGTTAAGCCCAGTCCTACTATTTATGTCGTCTCCTACAGGCACTCATTACATAAATCTAACTAGTAGTTGTCTTCCATGCATGTCAGATATAATTGCACACACTGATATATCCACAAGAACCTCACAGAGCAATGTAACGGCCAACAAACTTGACGTCAATGATACCCAATATGATGGAACATGTAAAGGCAGTTCTTTTGAAGATTTGCAGAAAGATGATGAATCCTATTCACCCCACAAGGTCCTTTCTCTAACTTGGCCCGTGATATGGGTACAACATGCATATAATGTCCTGGAGTGCATCTACTCTGTTGCAATGCCATGTGCTTAGCCTGCTGATCATGCATGTAAATATGTCATGCCTTCCTGTTTTTCAGTACCTATTCCATTCATGATAACATGTTTTCAAATTCAAGTATTGTCATTCTACTCTGTCGCAATGCCATCTGCTTAGTTTGGACATCATGCTTCTGAATATCTTATGCATTGTTATTCATCAGTATGTACTTCATCTGTCTACCATACCATGTTTTTTTACATTGACGTGATGTTCTAGTTGTCTGTTGCAATGCCATCTTAGTTTCCCAATCATACACGCATATGTTGCCTTAGTGTTTTTCTGTATGTATTCCGCTACCATACAGTTTTACTTTCAACTAGTGTTCTTTTTACTCTGTTGTCATGTTGTATCCCTAGCTCTTACATCATACTCCCTCCGTCCGGATTACATGTCGCAGGAATGGATAAAAATGGATGTATCTAGAACTGAAAAATGCCTAGACACATCCATTTATTTCCGGATGGAGGGAATACATGTCAATATGTCATGCCTTTCTATTCTTCGGTACCTATTACATCTCTTTGCCGTAACCTATTTTATAACTGAAGCACCATTCTTCTATATAAGGCATGCAAGGGGAAGACGGCTATGTTAGAATCTGAAGGGTAACAAACAAGATCTTTGCAAAAGATCCAAATGCCAGGAGATAGTAAACCAACTCCAGTGTTCATGGATACTTCTCCAGCACAGAGAAACCCAACTCCTACTGATAAAAAGCAGATTCAAGTGGCCAAAGAACTAGTCCACTCCAGTCCAGCAAAAATATGTCAACTCCATTCTAAAAAGCGTGTGTGTACCCTCACATCATGAAATTTTATAGCATTCAGATCATATTTTCTACATGTTTCTTACCCATCTCTCTTTTAGAAAATAAGCTTAAAGTATAGAAGACTTCCTAAACTGGGATCGTGTTCGCGGAAAGTATCTTGCGGGAATTCTCTGTGCTCCAATGCTGATGTAAGTACCTGTTGTATATCACTAAATTTTTACATCAGCATGTATTTTGTTAATCGGCGTGAATCCAACCTTTATCTGATCTAAATTTACTTGTAGCAAAATATATAATTAAAGGTGACAATGTTGATTTTTGTAAGGAAAACTGCCTGGTAGTTTTGCATACTGAACTGCATGAGTGTACTATCTCATATCATGCACAATACTAAATTGTAGTGCTGTTCTGGTTGCCCAATCAATCATTGTGTCAATGTTGCTTTCCTATTACCTTATCTGGCTAATGATAGCTGTGCCATATTGTGTTAATTTGGTGTAGGCTGGTGTGGTGTGGTTGCCCGAACGTTCGTTGTGTCAATGTTGCTTTCCTATTATCTGACCTGGTCAATGATAGCAATGCTAGTGTGTTAATTTGGTGCAGGCTGCTAAAGATAAGAAGACAAACTCTGGAAATAGCAAGGCAACCCCATTGTTTCTTTCCAATAAATCTAGGCCAGTTAATATGGCAATAACTCTTGATTAATCTATTCGGTTCCCCTCCTAATTTATGTTATGATGCAGTGGTCGAGACACTCTCCACTATCAATAATACAAGCCTGCCAAAATCGCCATCTGAATCTGTTCAGTTTCCTTTGTCTCGAATCCAATGGAAAAAATGTATGTTTGTGAACCAATTACTGGCTGAAGCAATGATGGAAATCGTGGAGGAATCAAAGGTGCACATTCTTACGCAACAACAACTGATCAATGTTTTCAGAGACAGTGTAGCAAAGAAGGAAGAACTTGCTCACATGCTTATGGGCGTCATCCGCGCTAAGGTTGCAGATTGTGAGGTTATAGATCATTAAGTTCTGTTCATTTATTTGCACTGGCATCAACCTTTGGTTGCCCAGTGGATGTAATTTCCTGTAATATATGCTGGATGTGCAACGTTTTTCCTTGTATGCCGTACGTTTGCTTAGCGCGCCTCGAATTCCAGCTAACTGGTCACTAGGAAGCCAAAAAAGCAGTGAAATTATTAGTTAGCACGAACAGTCATGGGCCCTATATGAAGGAAGCGGCCCACTGCCCTTAATGGGCTCGCAGGGGCCAAATTTCTCATAGGCCTTTGATTGATCGGTTTTGGTCCTGTCCATAATTGCTTGTCGTAATGGTCTCAAATTATATCTGGGCCGGAATCGACGTTATCTAATTGGGCCTACAGACATGTTCGAACTTTAGCGGGCCCATTAAGTTAATGGGTCGTAACCAGGCCGAAAGCTCTATTGGGCCGCTATAATTGAAACGAGACAACAGTTAATGCTCGGCCCTGTTACCTTCCGGGTCGTTAACAGGCCGACATCGAAGCGGGCAATAAGTGGGCCCATTCGATTTCACAGGCCGATACTAAGGTCGGGCTATATATGGCCCATCTGTACTATGGGCCTTTAGCAGGCCGAAAGAGATAGCGGGCTCGTACTGGACCATGAAGAGCATGGGCCGCTAAGAGGCCGAAAGTCAGGTCGGACTGTATATTCCCCAACTGTGTTGTGGGCCTTTAGCAGGCCGAAAGAGAAACCAGGCTGGTATTGGACCATGAAGAGCATGGGCCGTTAAGAGGACAAAACTCAGGTCCGACTGCAAATGGCCCAACTCATTTATGGCCCGTTAACAGGCTGAAAGACACACCGGGCTGGAAATTGGCCCAACACTTAAATGGGTCGCTAAAAGGCTGAAAGACATACATCCTGAAAATTGGCCCATCCCTTGAATGGGCCGTTAATAGGCCGAAACCACACCGGAGCGATATTGAGCCCAAATATATAGCGGGCTGTCAACGGGCTCGAACTGACGATGGGCTGCAATGGTGTCAAATAGTTAACGGGCCATTGACGGGCCGAATTGGCACATCTCGTATGGGTCGTGGGCTTAAATGGACCAGACACAAGTAGGCCCAATATGGGCCGGCCTGCTAATTTTGACTGGGTCGGCCTCTTTCACCTAAATGGGCCACTGTTGGGCCTTGCCACGTGCCAACGTATCATAGGCGCCTCCCGTACAATGAGTGGATGACATCTGTCCCAATGCTGAGCCGACACGTGGATCCTCCGGCGAATGAGAATTTTACACGTGGAAAATCCCCATTGGTCGGGGCTGTTAACGGGTTATCGGATCCAAACTAGAACCTGATAGATTAACGGCGACCTGTTACGGTGGATGCCACGTGTCGGTTACCCTTGACGAAAACACTTCCATGACGCGCCATTTATCGTCATGGAAGTGGACACTTCCATGATGATAATTTTGGTATTGTCATGGAACACTTCTACGACAGCACAGGTATGACTATCTTGATTCTGTCATAAAATCTTCATGGATGTACATGCATGACAGAAAACGTGACCTACTATGACAAACACGTATCATCACAGAAGTGTATTTTTTTTGTAGTGGTGGAGCTAGTTCAGTAGGGCTTCACCAAGCGCTACTAGAACGAGGACGGAGGAACTACCGAGTAACGGGAGAGAGAGGGGCGCCAAGGGCTTGGTGTGTCCTCTTGGGGTGCCCCATCCCCTCTATATATAGGTGGAGGGGCATGGGGAACAGCCCCTCCAAGCACTAGGGCGCAGCTAAGGGGGAGAGGACTTGGACTCCAAGTCCAATCCTATTCCTACTAGGACTCCTCCTTTTTTCCCTTCCTTAGCCACATGGGATTTTGGGGACTTGGTGCGCCTAGCCCAATAAGGCCAGGGTGCCTCCCCTCAGCCCATGCTAGCTCTTTGGTCGTGGTGGACCCACTTGTGGACTTCTGGACCCCTTTGGAATCCTCCAAAACCTTCTAGAAGCTTCACGGTACAATACCAAAAAAAACTGCACTTTTTTTCCGGAACCCAAAATATGACTTCCCATATATAAATCTTTACCTATCGACCATTTTGAGACTCCTCATGATGTCCGGGATCTCATCTGGGACTCCGAACAACATTCGGTTACCAATCATCAAATATCCCAATACTACTCTAGCGTCAACGAATGTTAAGCGTGCGACCCTACGGGTTCGAGAAACATGTAGTCATGATCGAGACACCTCTCCGGTCCATAACCAATAGGGGCACCTGGATGCCCATATTGATTCCTACATATTCCACGAAGATTTTTTATTGGTTGAACCACGATGTCAAGGATTCGGTTAATCCCGTATGCAATTCCCTTTGTGCTGCGATATGTTACTTGCCCGAGATTCGATCGTCGGGTATCTCCATACCTAGTTCAATCTCATTACCGGCAAGTCTCTTTACTCGCTTCGTAATACAAGATCCCGTGACAAACTCATTAGTCACATTGCTTGCAAGCTCTTTAAGATGTTGTATTACCGAGAGGGCCCAGAGATATCTCTTCGTCATACGGAGTGACAAATCCCAGTCTTGATCCATGCCAAGCCAACAGATGCCTTCAGAGATACTTCTAGAGCACCTTTATGATCACCCAGTTACAAAGTAACGTTTGGATACACACTAAGTATTCCCCGGGTGTCAGGGAGTTACATGATCTCATGGTTTAAGGAACAGATACTTGACATGAAGTAAGCTATAGCAAATAAACTAAACGATCTGATGCTGAGCTTACGGTTGTGTCTTGCCCATCACATCATTCTCCCAATGATGTGATGCTGTTATCAAATTACAACTCATGTCTATGGTTGCGAAACCTTAACCATCTTTGATCAACGAGCTAGTCTAGTAGAGGCATACTAGGGACACGGTGTAGTTTATGTATTCACGCATGTATTTAAGTTTCCGGTCAATACAATTCTAGCATGAACAATAAACACTTATCATGAACGGGAAATATGATAATAACCATTTTATTATTGCCTATAGGGCATATTTCCAACAGTCTCCCACTTGCACTAGATTCAATAATCTAGTTCACATCTCCATGTGATTAACACCCAATCAGTTCTGGGGTTTGATCATGTTTAGCTTGTGAGAGAGGTTTTAGTCAACGGGTCTGCAACATTCAGATCCGTGTGTACTTTGCAAATCTCTATGTCATACTGTAGATGTTGCTACCACGGTTCACTTGGAGCTATTCTAAATGACTGCTCCACTATACGTGTCCGATTCGCGACTCAGAGTCATCCGGATCGGTATCAAATCTTGCATCGACGTAACCCTTTACGACGAACTCTTTATCACCTCCATAACCGAGAAACATTTCCTTAGTCCTCTAAGGATAATTTTGGCCGCTATCCAGTGATCCACTCCTGGATCACTCTTCTAACCCCTTGCCAGACTCATGGCAAGGCACACATTAGGTATGGTACACAGCATGTCATGCATTATAGAACCTATGGCTGAGGCATAGGGAATGACCTTCATCCTTTCTCTTTCTTCTGCCGTGGTCGAGCTTTGAGTCCTACTCAACTTCACACCTTACAATATAGGAAAGAACTCCTTCTTTGACTAATCCATTTTGAACTCCTTCAAAATCTTGTCAAGGTATGTGCTCTGTGAAAGTCTTATCAGGCGTCTTGATCTATCTCTATAGATCTTGATGCCCAATATGTAAGCAGCTTTACCCAGGTCTTTCTTTGAAAAACTCCTTTCAAACAACCCTTTATGCTTTCCAGAAATTCTACATCATTTCCAATCAACAATATGTCATCGACATATACTATCAGAAATGCTATAGAGCTCCCACTCACTTTCTTGTAAATACAAGTTTCTTCATAAACGTCGTATAAACCCAAAAGCTTTGATCACCTCATCAAAGCATATATTCCAACTGCGAGATGCTTGCACCGGTCCATAGATGGATCGCTGAAGCTTGCATACCTTTTTAGCATCCTTAGGATCCACAAAACCTTCAGGTTGCATCATATACAACTCTTCCTTAAGGAAAGCGGTTTTCGCATCCATCTGCCAGATTTCATAATTGAAAAATGCAATAATTGCTAACATAATTCTAACAGACTTAAGCATCGCCACGGGTGAGAAAGTCTCATCATAGTCAACCCCTTGAACTTGTCGGAAACCTTTTGCGACAAGTCGAGCTTTATAGACGGTGACATTACCATCAGCGTATGTCTTCTTCTTAAAGATCCATTGATTCTCAATGGCTTGCCGATCATCGGGTAATTCCACCAAAGTCCATACATGGATCCTATGTCGGATTTCATGGCCTCAAGCCATTTGTTGGAATCCGGGCTCATCATAGCTTCTTCATAGTTCGTAGGTTCGCCGTTGTCTAACAACATGACTTCCAGGACTAGATTATCATACCACTCTGGTGCGGAATGTACCCTGGTCGACCTACGAAGTTCAGTAGTAACTTGATTCGAAGTTTCATGATCATCATCATTAACTTCCTCTTCAGTTGGTGTAGGCATCACAGGATCTACTTTCTGTGATGTGCTACTTTCCAATTCGAGAGAAGGTACGATTACCTCATCAAGTTCTACTTTCCTCCGACTCACTTCTTTCGAGAGAAACTCCTTCTCTAGAAAGGACCTGTTCTTGGCAACAAAGATCTTGCCCTTGGATCTATGGTAGAAGGTATACCTAATGGTCTCTTTAGGGTATCCTATGAATACGCACTTCTCCGCTTCGGGTTCGAGGTTATCAGGATGAAGCCTCTTGACATAAGCAGCGCATCCCAAAACTTTAAGAAATGACAGATTAGGTTTCTTGCCAAACCACAACTCATACGGTGTCGTCTCAATGGATTTAGACAGTGCCCTATTTAAAGTGAATGCGGTTGTCTCTAATGCATAACCCCAAAATGAAAGTGGCAAATTGGTAAGAGACATCATAGAACGCACCATATCCAATAGAGTACGATTACGACATTTGGACACACCATTACGCTGTGGTGTTCCAGGTGGCGTGAGCTGTGAAACAATTCCACATTGTCTTAAATGCATACCAAACTCGCAACTCAAATATTCACCTCAATGATCAGATCGTAGAAATTTAATTTTCTTATTACGATGATTCTCCACTTCACTCTAAAATTCCTTGAACTTTTTCAAATATTTCAGACTTGTGTTTCATTAAGTAAATATACCCATATCTACTCAAATCATATGTGAAGGTAAGAAAATAACGATATCCAGCGCGTGCTTCAACACTCATCGAACAACATACATCGGTATGTATTATTTCCAATAAGTCACTTGCCCACTCCATTGTTCCGGAAAATGGGGTTTTAGTCATCTTGCCCATGCGGCATGGTTCACATGTATCAAATGATTCATAATCAAGTGATTCCAAAAGACCATCAGCATGGAGTTTCTTCATGCGCTTTATACCAATATGACCTAAGCAGCAGTGCCACAAGTGTGTGGTACTATCATCATTAACTTTGCATCTTTTGGCATCAATATTATGAATATGTGTACTACTACGATCGAGATTCAACAAGAATAAACCATTCACAAGGGGTGCATGAACATAAAAGATATTACTCATATAAACAGAATAACCATTATTCTCTGACTTAAATGAATAACCATCTTGCAATAAACAATATCTAGATATAATGTTTTATGCTCAACGCAAGCACCAAATAACCATTATTTAGGTTTAATACTAATCCCGAAGGTATTACGAGTGTGCCGATGGTGATCATATTAACCTTGGAGACACATCCAACACTCATCGTCACCTCACCCTCAGCTAGTCTCCGTTACTCTGCAGCTCCTACTTTGAGTTACTAATATTAGCAACTGAACCGGTATCAAATACCCAGACGCTAGTGAGGTACACATCGATAACATGTATATCAAATATACCTACGTTTGACGTTGCCATCCTTCTTATCTGCCAAGTACTTGGGGCAGTTCCGCTTACAGTGACCCTTCCCCTTGCAATAGAAGCACTCAGTCTCTGGTTTGGGTCCAGCCTTGGGTCTCTTCACGGGAGCGGCAATTGTCTTGTCATTCTTCTTGAAGTTCCCTTTTTTCCCTTACCCTTCTTGAAATGGGTGGTCTTATTGACAATCAACACTTGATGCTCTTTCTTGATTTCTACCTCCGCGGCCTTAAGCATCGCGAATAGCTCGGGGATCGTTTTCTCCATCCCTTGCATATTATAGTTCATCACAAAACCCTTATGGCTTGGTGGCAGTGTCTGGAAAACTTTGTCAACCGCTGTCTTATCTGGAAGATTAACTCCCACTTGAGTCAAGCGATTCTAGCACCCAGACACTCTGAGCACATTTTGCTCACTAACTGAGATGTTCTCCTCCATCTTGCAGGCAAAGAACTTGTTAGAGGTCTTATACCTCTCAACACGGGCATAAGCCTAAAATACCAATTTCAGCTCTTGGAACATCTCATATGCTTCGTGGCGTTCAAAACGTCTTTGGGGCCTTGATTTCTAAGCCGTAAAGCATGGCGAACTGAACTATCGAGTACTCATCAGAACGTGCCTGCCAAACATTCACAACATCCATAGACGATGCTAGAGGGGTCGGCACACTGAGTGGTGCATCAAGGACATAAGCCTTCTGTGCAGCAGTGAGGACAATCCTCAGACTACGAACCTAGTCCGCATAATTGCTTACAATATCTTTCAATTTAGTCTTTCTCTAGGAACGTATTAAAACAGGGGGCTACATCGTGAGCTATTGATCTACAACATAATTTGCAAAGACAATTTAGACTATGTTCATGATAATTAGTTCAGTTAATCAAATTACTAATGAACTCCCACTTAAATCAACATCCCTCAAGTTGCCTAAGTGATACATGATCCAAATCAACTAACCCATGTCCAATCATCACGTGAGATGGGGTAGTCATTAATGGTGAACATCTCCATGTTGGTCATATCTACTATATTACTCATGTTTGACCTTTTGGTCTCCTGTGTTCCGAGGCCATGTCTGTACGTGCTAGGCTCGTCAAGTTTAACCCAACTATTCTGCATGTGTAAAATTGGCTTACACCCGTTGTATGCGAACATAGAGTCTATCACACCCGATCATCACGAGGTGCTTCGAAACAACGAACTTTTGCAACGGTGCATACTCAGGGAGAACACAACTTCTCGAAATTAAGTGAAGGGATCATCTTATAATGCTACTGTCGTTCTAAGCAAAATAAGATGCATAAAAAGGATAAACATCACATGCAATCAATATGTGACATGATATGGCCATTATCATCTCGTGCCTTTGATCTCCATATCCAAAGCACCGGCATGATTCCGATCGTCACCGGCATGACACCATCATCTCCATCATCGTGTCGTCACGTGGTCGTCTCCGCCAACTATTGCTTCTATAACTATTGCTAACGCATAGCGATAAAGTAAATCAATTACATGGCGATTAATAAATTAAAGACAACCCTATGGCTCCTACCGGTTGCCGTACTCATCGACATGCAAGTCGTGAACCTATTACAAAACATGATCATCTCATACATCAACATATATCACATCACGTTTTGGCCATACCACATCACAACATGCCCTGCAAAAACAAGTTAGACGTCCTCTACTTTGTTGTTGCAAATTTTATGTGGCTGCTATGGGCGACTAGCAAGAACCATTCTTACCTACGCAAAGCCACAACGGTGATAATCAAGTTGCCTTTTAACCTTCTATAAGGACCGCCTTTGTCAAATTAGATTCAACTAAAGTAGGAGAGACAGACACCCGCTAGCCACCTTATGCAAAACAAGTTGCATGTTAGTCGGTGGAACCGGTCTCATGTGCGGGGACATGTAAGGTTGGTCTGAGCCACTTCATCCCACAATACCGCCAAATCCAAATAAGACAAGAGAGGTAAGAAATTTGAGCATCAACGCCCACAACTCTTTGTGTTCTGCTCGTGCATATACATCTACGCATAGACCTAGCTCATGATGCCATTGATGGGGAACGAAGCATGAAAATCAAAAAAAATCCTACGAATACCCAAGATCTATCTAGGAGAAGCATATCAACGAGAAGGGAGAGTGTGTCTATGTACCCTCATAGACCAAAAGCGGAAGCGTATATAACGCGGTTGATGTAGTTGTACTCTTCGCGATCCGATCACGATCCAATCGATCTAGTGCCGAATGGACGGCACCTCCGAGTTTACCACACGTGTGGCTCAATGACGTCTCCTCCTCCTTGATCCAGCAAGAGAAGGCAGAGAAGTAGATCGGATCACAACCAACACGATGGCGTGGTGATGATGGTGGTGGTGGAGCTAGTTTAGCAGGGCTTCGCCAAGTGCTACTAGAACAAGGACGGAGGAACTACGGAGTAACGGGAGAGAGAGGGGCGCCAAGGGCTTGGCCTGTCCTCTTGGGGTTCCCCCTCCCCTCTATATATAGGTGGAGGGGCGTGGGGAATAGCCCCTCCAAGCCCTAGGGCGCAGCCAAGGGGGAGAGGACTTGGACTCCATGTCCAATCCTATTCCTACTAGGACTCCTCCTTTTTTTTCCCTTCTTTAGCCACATGGGCTTTTGAGGACTTGGTGAGCCTAGCCCAATAAGGCCAAGGCGCCTCCCCTCAGCCCATGCTATCCCTTGGGTCGTGGTGGACCCACTTGTGGACTTCTGGACCCCTTCGGAATCCTCCGGAACCTTCTAGAAGCTTCACGATACAATATCGAAAAAACTGCACTTTTTTCTAGAACCCAAAATATGTCTTCCCATATATAAATCTTTACCTCTCGACCATTCCGAGACTCCTCATGATGTCCGGGATCTCATCCGGGACTCCGAACAACATTCGGTTACCAATCATCAAATATCCCAATACTACTCTAGCGTCAATGAACGTTAAGCGTGCGACCCTGCGGGTTTGGGAATCATGTAGTCATGACCGAGACACATCTCCGGTCAATAACCAATAGCAGGACCTGGATGCCCATATTGATTCGTACATATTCCACGAAGATCTTTTATCGGTTGAACGACGATGTCAAGGATTCGGTTAATCCCGTATGCAATTCCCTTTGTCCAGCGATATGTTACTTGCCCGAGATTTGATAGTCGGTATCTCCATACCTAGTTCAATCTCGTTACCGGCAAGTCTCTTTACTCGTTCCGTAATACAAGATCCCGTGACAAACTCATTAGTCACATTGCTTGCAAGCTCTTTAAGATGTTGTATTACCGAGAGGGCCCAGAGATATCTCTTCGTCATACGGAGTGACAAATCCCAGTCTTGATCCATGCCAACCCAACAGATACCTTCGGAGATACTTGTAGAGCACCTTTATGATCACCCAGTTACGAAGTGATGTTTGGATGCACACTAAGTATTCCTCCGGTGTCAGGGAGTTACACGATCTCATGGTTTAAGGAACAGATACTTGACATGAAGAAAGCTATAGCAAATAAACGAAATGATCTGATGCTAAGCTTACGGTTGGGTCTTGTCCATCACATCATTCTCCCAATGATGTGATCCCGTTATCAAATGGCAACTCATGTATATGGTTAGGAAACCTTAACCATCTTTGATCAACGAGCTAGTCTAGTAGAGGCATACTAGGGACACGGTGTAGTTTATGTATTCACACATGTATTTAAGTTTCCGGTCAATACAATTCTAGCATGAACAATAAACATTTATCATGAACGGGAAATATCATAAGAACCATTTTATTATTGCCTCTAGGGCATATTTCCAATAGCTAGATGGCTTCTTCTCTCTCTTTGATCTTCAATACAATGCTCTCCTCAATGGTCTTGGAGATCTATTCGATTTAATCTTCTTTTGCGGTGCGTTTGTTGAGATCCGATGAATTGTGGGTTTATGATCAGATTATCTATGAATATTATTTGAGTCTTCTCTAAACTCTTTTATGCATGATTAAGATAGCTTTCTATTTCTCTCTGGTCTATTGATTTGGTTTGGCCAACTAGATTGATTTTTCTTGCAATGGGAGAGGTGCTTTGTAATGAGTTCAATCTTGCGGTGCTCAATCCCAGTGACAGAAGGGGATATGACACGTATTTGTATTGTTGCCATTAAGGATAAAAAGGTGGGGTTTATTTCATATTGCTTGGATCTATCCCTCTACATCATGTCATCTTGCTTACGGCGTTACTCCGTTCTTGTTAACTTAATACACTAGATGCATGCTGGATAGTGGTCGATGTGTGGAGTAATAGTAGTAGATGCAGGCAGGAGTCGGTCTACTTGTCACGGACGTGATGCCTATATTCATGATCATTGCCTTAGATATCGTTATAATTATTCGCTTTTCTATCAATTGCTCAACAGTAATTTGTTTCCCACCGTATGCGTTCTTTCAAGCGAGAAGCCTCTAATGAAAATTATGGCCCCCGGGTCTATTCTTATCATATTATTTTCAGATCTATAAAACCAGAAAACCAAAAATACCTTGCTGCAATTTATTTACCTTTACTTTATTTTGCACTTTTATTTATCTTTTATACCTATCTCTATCAGATCTCATCCTTGCACGTAACCATGAAGGGATTGATAACCCATTTATCGTGTTGGGTGCAAGTATTTAATTTGTTTGTTTGTGTAGGTGTAACCATTGGTGACTTGTGTGTTCCTCCTACTGGATTGATACCTTGGTTCTCAAACTGAGGGAAATACTTATCTCTACTTTGCTGCATCACCCTTTCCTCTTCAAGGGAAAAACCAACACAAGCTCAAGAAGTAGCAGGATATCACACTATCAGAGAGCTGTCGGGAGTCCATGGCACCGTCCATAAGACGCAGCTACTCCAACGAAAACCACGGAGGCCACATATCAAATATTATACTTCGTTTAGATATGGTAACCCCCGACACATCATGATCATGCGAGATTGCCAAAAACTAGTAGGACAAGCCAAACATGCTTGAGTTAGGACACACAAATAAAGAAGAAGTTCAAACCAAATATTACTAACTGAGAGGAGACAAAAAAACAAAGAAACAATTAGTCCGAACAACAACTCAAATCATCGACAACAAAGAGAGGTCTTCGGCGTTGCTTCAACAACCAATCTGTAGAACCCCAATGTAACGCCCCGGACACAGCCACCGGTTATGGCTGTTACCCCTGGTTGGATCTAGACTGGCCCCACAGATCAATACTAGTATTTCCAGCGCACTTTGTCACCAACTTCCTGGTCGGTCACCCACCCAAGAATTACTCGAAGCAAAACACGCTTAACTTGGGAGTTCTTTTCGAATGGGCTCCCGAAAAAGAAGGAGTTCCTATTGATATGAGTAGTCAATCATCCCTAATAAGCCAGGCTAAAACATACACCCCAACTTAGAGGAACCGACGTCCTCGTCGGGCCACAAGAACATTCCCTCTTGGCACATACATCTGTGCATCCAGTCTGGTACTTGTGCCATGTCGTGTGCCACGACGGGTCACAAACGTCATGAACAACATGACCGTGCACCTAACCCACAAACCTCCATGTAACCATGAGGGTCGGCTCTAATACCAACTTGTAATGCCTTAGAGACACCCGTCGGTTATGGCTGTTACCCCTGGCGGGATCTTGACTGGCCCCACAGATCAATACTAATCTTTCCTGCACACTTTGTCCTCACTCGTGCGCACCCGGGACCAACTTCACGGCCGGTCACCCATCCTAGAATTACTCCAAGCCAAGCACGCTTAACTTGGGAGTTCTTTTCAAATGGGCTCTCGGAAAAGAAGGAATTCCTTATTGATATGAGTAGTCTATCATCCCTATTAAGCCAGGCTATCACAGCCTCCAACCTTCAAAGTTTGGCAGACCTCAATTGTGGACTATGATTATGATTATGCAAATATATTGTCGACTTGCCACATGCCTAACCTCTTTTTCTCACGCTCAACTTAACAAGGCTCGGTAACTCTACAAATATACTTTTCCTTTGTGAGAACTCTATTAATATACTGATATAGCCATATGACAATTTTCCTTGTTAAATATTCAGTTAATTTAATGGCAAGCAGTTGGAGGCTTTTACACCGTCAAGGGGGCCTCGCTAAGGTGACCCTCTATCTCTTTCTTTATTCCTATTTGTTGTTGATGCCTTGTCTGGTTTAGTTCATAAATCTAGTGCAACGAAGGTTTGAAGGGACTTAAGATCTGTCGCAATGCTCCAGTTAGTTCACATTTTCCATTCGCGAACGATTCATTGCTACTTTCTCGAGCTTCTGTACAGCAGGCAGAGATTGTCAAAGGTTGTAGAACACTTGTGCTGCATCGATGGGACAACTTATTAATCATTCGAAGTGTTTCATCCTTTTCTCTAGCATAATAGATTTGAACATATAATCTTCCACCAAATAAACCATATAGTAACACTACTGCAGGAAGGTCCAAAGACGACACTTGTATCAGAGACCATTCGACCAAACTGTGTGCGATGTAACCCAATCTGCGTGCGATGCAACAACTAGGAAAAAAACGTTTGTGATGTCGCGATATCACACACGGTTCAAAAATCGCAATCGTGTGCGATGTCGCGCAAACAGTTTTTTCAAAAGAAATGTGTGCGATGTAACCTATCATTGCACATGGTTCGTCAAACGCAAACGTGTGCGATGCTTTACACACGGTTTGAACAAATAGTGTGTGTGTGATGTACTCTATCATTGCACACAGTTTTAATGAAGCAACCGTATGTGATGCCATGCACACAATTTTTGTAAAAAGTGTGTGTGTGATGTAGCATATCATTACACATGGTGTTAAAACCTCACACGTGTGTCTTGCCTTGCACACATTTTTTCTAAAAAATGTCTATGTGATATAGATAATCATCGCACACAATCTCCTGAAAATAACCGTGTGTGATACCTTGCGTACATTTTTAAGAGAAAAATGGTTTTCCCATAGGTTTGAAGGTGAATTGACATCTCCTTCGTCGTTTGACTTTGAAAATATTTTATACACCTAACACATACCATATGATTCTCCGTGTTAAAATTGACATTTTTCAGAGCTCATTTTGTATATTTAAGTCATCAAGTGCATTTATCGGCATTTAATGGACATAATTTAAATTTGAACTATGAGAACATGAAACAGAGCACAAAAATGGTTTGAAAAATCATATTAGGGTCTTGAGTATATTTGTATGACATATACAAAAAATGAAAATAATTTCCAAAGAACTATGTAGCAGGAGTCAAACACGGAAATGGAGTTTACTGTTTTGTTAATTCTAGAAAATTTAATTGAAGTATGAAAAATATAAAACTTGACATTATGTCATTATATGACCTCAACATGTTGCGGTGAAAATTTGAGAAGGTTTCACAAATTTTTTAATGTACACTCTTTGAAATTCGAACCATCTTCGAGAAACGATCGTGGTTTTGAGAGTGAATGCACAAAGTTGGAAGGCGAAATGAAATTTCCTTCGTCGTCTGACATTGAACTTTTTTATACACCGAAAACATACTATAGAATCCTTTGCGTTAAAATTTGCTATTTTCCAGAGCTCTTATATTTAAGCATTAAGTGCATTTGTAGAGATTTAATGGATATAATTCAAATTTGAACTACGAGTACATGAAACAGTGCACAAAAATGGTTTCAAAAATCATATTTAGGGTCTTGAGTATATTTATATGACATATACAAAAATGAAAGCAATTTGTAAAGATCTATGTAGCAAGAGTCAAGCACGAAAATGGAGTTTACCGATTTATTAATTTTAGAAAATCTAAATAAAGTCTGAAAAATATGAAACTTGACATTGTGTCATGATATGATCTCAATATGTTGCTGTAAAAATTTGAGAAGATTTCACAAATTTTTTGATGTACACTATGTAGAAATTGAACCATCTCCGATGAACGATCGTGGTTTTGAGAGTGAATGCACCAATTAGAAGGTAAATTGAGTTTTTTTCATCGTTTGACCTTGAATTTTTTTATACACCCAACATATACCATATAATACTCCGTATTGAAATTTGGAATTTTTCAGAGCTCATTTGCTATATTTAAGTCATTAAGTGCATTTGTAGACATTTAATGGATATAATTCAAATTTGAACCACGAGTTCAAGAAACACTGCAGAAAAATGGTTTGAAAAATCATATTTTGCGTCTTGAGTATATTTGTATGACATATACAAGAAATGAAAAGAAATTTCAAAGATCTAGGTGCCAAGAATCACTGACATACATGGAATTTATTGGTTTTTTAATTCCAGAAAATGTAAATGAAGTCTAAAAACTACGAAACTTATCATGGTGTCATGATATGATCTCAGCATGTTGTGATAAAAATTCGAGAAAATTTGACAATTTTTTTGACAACAATTTTAAGAAAAAACGAGTGGTAAGAAAACACACATGCGTGTGTTGAATTCTTATTGGTGAAGTCATTGAAGCCATGGATCGATGAGGTGGCAATGCATCCATCCATCCACACACTAGAAAATATCTAGCCTATCTCTTTCACGGTCATCCACCACATCCACACATCCAGCCTTATCTCTTCACGTATTAAAAAAAGCCTTAGCTCCTCACCACGGTCATCCACACATCTAGTCAATCTCCTGCAGCAACGCACATGGAGCAAGCGCCGATCCACTTTTCTCTCTTGGCGTTTGCCGTGGTTGCAGCGAGCCGCCGTCTGCTCTGCCATTTTTCCGCTTCGGCCCCCTCGTCGTGTTGGCTGTGCAGCACCGCGACCTTGGCTGAGCCACGCAGCAGGCCGCGGCCAGTTGACCGGGGGGCATCGAGCCGCCGCTGAGGTGCTTCGTCACGCCAACAACCCGCGACGAGCTCATGGAAGAACTACCGACGAGCCCGGTCTCCGTTCTAGAGGACTTTGCCATCGGGCGCCCCCCTTCCCGGCCGCTGATCCAGGAGTAGTGCGGCAGTGGGAGAGCGAGACCATGGGCATTCTCGTCGTCAGTGGCCCACCGGAGGAACCGCGACATTGCAACAGTGAGCACATCCTCTTTCCCCTATCTTCTCCGTTTTCTCATTTTTTCCAAGTTGCTAAGAAGATTCCTTTCTCCTACATGCTCCGCCCGACGGATGTGGCGAGGACTTGGCGACGACTGTTGGGACAAACCCCGAACTACCCCTCTCTCACACTCACTCGCTCGAACGTAGGTGGAAGGAGAGGGACACATATATTTCCGGCGCACATACGGTCCGCCGCACGAACGGCACCTCGGCCGCACGAACGGCCTAAGTTTTCATTGAGCACGAATTCTGGCTCGGCACATTCCGCAGCACTTCGATCAGTACATGGGGAGGGGTATTTATACCCAGGCTAGCACACAGGCGCACACACACCTGCCACTCTTGGCCGCACACGCACAACTGCCACTATCTGGCCTAACCTCACGCAACGGCCACACACGAGCTAACCAGCTAACAACCATGCATGCACACGATCACATCCAATTCTATGCATGTGCTAACTGATTAACTACACGCACCATGTCCGCCGGTCGTGCTGGTTCTCCACAACGGCACAACCACGTCCGCCAACGCACGCGCCAAGTCAAGATTATGGCTGACAATTTCCCTCCTAATCTTGACATAGCTCGTCGTCGACTATCGCCTTGAACTCGTTGCCGGCCGCCCTCGCACGCGACGAAGTCAGCAACGCCTCCCAACCTCCGCACCGTGGCCACCGCGCTGCGTCCCTTGTTGTCGACGTTCTCGGCCACCGCGCCACGGCCGCCGCGGCCTCCATGCCGCCATGCAGTGCCTTCACGCTGCCACGCCGTGCTGCGCCGCCGCGCCACCACGCAGCGCCTCGGCGGCCTCCGCGGTCGCCGCACGTACGACGTCACCGCCCGCCGCCTCCGCCACACGCCATGACAGCCGCAGCGCCGCCCACCTCCATAGGCCGACACACGGCCCGGAGCGCCATCGCTGCCACGCCTCCGGCATGGCAAGCACGCCCAAGACACCAAGCTCTGATACCAAATGTTGGGACAAACCCCGAACTACCTCTCTCTCACACTCGCTCGAACGTAGGTGGAAGGAGAGGGACATAGATATTTTCGGCGCACATACGTCCCGCCGCACGAACGGCGCCTCGGCCGCACGAACAACCTAAGTTTTCATTGAGCACGAACTCTGGCTCGGCACATACCGCAGCACTTCGATCAGTACATGGGGAGGGGTATTTATACCCAGGCTAGCACACAGGCGCACACACACCTGCCACTCTTGGCCACACACGCACACGTTCAACACTACTTGGCCTAACCTCACGCAACGGCCACACACGAGCTAACCAGCTAACAACCATGCATGCACACGATCACATCCAGTCCTATGCATGTGCTAACTGACTAACTACACGCACCACGTCCGCCGGTCGTGCTGGTTCTCCACAACGGCACAACCACGTCCGCCAACGCACGCGCTAAGTCAAGATTATGGCTGACAACGACTTGTTGCATTGGCGGCAACAAACTCTGCGGCATCGACTGGTTCCACGGCCGCGGCCATGCAGGTTTGGTGGCGTTGATGCTGCTACTTGTGTTGGTGCTCGCGGTCCTCATGCTCTACGGCCGCCTCAGCCTGCAAATCTGGTGAATCCATGATGAAGAGGCGCACCTCCAACACCAACGAGGAAGCTGCTCCGGCGACCGACGAGGAGGCGCTCCTCCAACACCGATGAGAAAGCTACTCCGGTGACCGACGGCGAAGCAATGATCCGGTGACCGGCGAGCTCCGTGCTGTGCAGCGGCGCCGCCCGTCGCCGGTGACTTTTTTTTAGTGTCCGTTAATGTAATCGCCCACGGGTGAATTTCACAAACCGTCACTTCTATTTTTTGGCATCCAACACGAGTCAAATTTGTTATCCGTCGCTTGTATTGTTTGTCATCGCACACAAGTCAAACTAACACACTGTCACTTACGATTCTTGTCAGTGCACACGGGTTTTCGTTGCCGTCTGTGATTGACCCCATGCATCGCCCACACTTACTTGCAGACGGTTTCTAGATGCGATTGCGAAAGGCCTTTTTCCGTTTGCTTAGCACATGCGTGCATCAGTGTAATCAATTATAAGATGTAATCAACACTACTAGTCAGCCACAAGTACCAATCTAAGGTTTCGGTACAAAGATTGAACACAAGAGATAAAGTAGGGTTTGAGAGGAGATGGTGTTGTTGAAGATGTTGATGGAGATGGCCCTCCCAAAGATGGGAGAGTTGTTGGTGATGACGATGGCGGTGATTTTCCCCTCCAGGAGGGAAGTTCCTCCGGCGGAATCGCTCCGTCGGAGGGCAAAAGTGCTCCTACCCAAGTTCCGCCTCGAGACGGCGGCGCTTTGTCCCGAAAGTCCTCTTATTCTTTTTTCTAGGTCAAAATGGCTTATATACCAGAAGAGGGGCACCGGAGGTGGGCCGAGGAGGGCACAACCCACCAGGGTGCGTCTGGGCTCCCTGGCGTGCCCAGGTGGGTTGTGCCCACCTGGTGGGCCCTTTCTGGTAGTTATTTGCTTCAATATTCTTCATATATTGCAAAATAATTCTCCGTAAATTTTCAGCTCATTTGGAGATGTGTAGAATAGGTAACTCTGACGTAGCTTTTTCAGGTCCAGAATTCCAACTACCGGTATTCTCCCTCTTTGTGTAAACCTTGCATATTATGAGAGAAAAGGCATTAGAACTACTCCTAAAAGCATTATTATGCATAAAAACATTATAAATAACAGTAGGAAAATATGATGCAAAATGGACGTATCAACTCTCCTAAGCTTAGACCTCGCTTGTCCTCAAGCGAAAAACCGAAATCAAGAAACATGTCCACATGCTTTGAGAGAGAGAGAGAGAGAGGTGTCGATAAAAACAAAATATGGACATAGAAGCATCATGCATATTATTATAACAGCAAGGAACTTTAACATAAAACTTTATCATATAACTTCCCATGAGAAAGTAACAATTCATCACAACATCGAAGTATAAAGCATAAACCTTATTGAAAACCAATAAACTATGTTCTCAGTCAACTTTGCAACTACAATTTATCATATTTTCAGGAAGGGTCATGTATCGGAGCCTTTAGGCAAGTCCACATACTCAACCATCATTTAATCTTCTATGATTGCTAACACTCACAGCGTACCCATGAACAAATAGTTTCAACCGGACACATAGAAAGAGAGGGGCTTATAGTTTCACCTCCCAATGTATTCACCTCAATGGTGATGTCAACAATAATAACTCATGCCCACTCATATCCAACTGGATATGTGTGCCTAGATCTTTTCTCATCACATGATGCTTGCAAAAAGAGAAAATAAAAAGGAATAGGGAAGAAAGTTTTAACTCTACATAAAAGTAAATGCATAAAAGTAAAAGATAGGCCCTTCGCAGAGGGAAGCAGAGGTTGTCATGCGCTTATTTGTTTGTATGCCAAATCCCTTAATGCAAAAGAACGTCACGTTATATTGCCTCTTATGATATCAACATTTATTATGCAGTCTGTCGCTTTTATTGCTTTGCCATCACAAGTTTGTACAACGCTCAATTTTCTCTTACACTAAATGATCCAACACATTTAGAAGCAATTTTTATTGCCTTATTGCACCGATGACAACTTACTTGAAGGATCTTACTCAATCCATAGGTAGGTATGGTGGACTCTCAAAATAAGATTTGGGTTTAGGGTTTCTGGATGCACAAGTAGTATCTCTACTTAGTGCGGAATTTTTGGCTAGAAAAGATATTGAGAAAGCACCACATGTTAAAGGATTTATGACAATATAACTTCTATGTGAATATGAACAAACATAAATCATTACGTTGTCTTCCTTGTCCAACATCAACTATTTTAAAACAAAATATTTAATGGGGGCTCACAATCATAAAAGATGACCAAGATAGTGTATTTGCATGTGAATATTCCCTTTCTTTATTAATTCTTTCATGAATTGCATCATTGACCAATGCTATGTTTGTTAATCTCCAACAAATTTTACCACTTATACTTTTCCTTATGTGATGTCATTACTTACCATAAGATTAGCATATGATCTTTTTCATTTATTTTCCTTCCTTTTTATTGGAACAAAGAGTAAAGAAACAAAACTAAAACTACTCTTTATTATATATATCGCACACGATTACATAGGTAGATCACTAAGCTAGCACTCGAAAAGAAAGGATCGAACTAAACTTTTATTCAACTAAATCATAGGATAACTAAAGATCGAACTAAAATAGATAAAGGCAAAGATAGTGGTGGTGATACGATACCGGGGCACCTCCCCCAATCTTGGCACAAGCCAAGGGGAGTGCCCATACCATGAACTCAATTTTCTTTTGTTGGAGAAGATGATGAAGGTGGCGGTGAAGTAGTACCGGGCTTATCCTCCGGCTTCCATGGCAACGGCTCACCATCATAAGAAGAAGTGCGAGTCTCACGAGTCCTGCAACTGGCAGCTAAACTCATACCTTTAAATCTCGCCTCATATTCAAAGACTTGATTTTGAAGATCATAGATTTGGCTTTGCAGAAAATTGATATGCTCGTTGAAGGTGAAGACGATGTCCTTCATGGATTTGCCATCCACCTTGAGATCATGGGTGTAGTCTGCGACCATGAGGTGATTGGCATTGAGTCCATGTTCCACCGTCCCCTTGCACTTGAAGACTTCTTGCTCCATAGCTTCGAGCCTGGCATCCACGGTTCCCGTCCCCTTGGGACCCTGGACGTCCCGGATGTGGAGCACCCCCTCACGCATCTCAATGGCTTGAGGGTGTTGCATCACCTTCCGTAAATACGGGTTTATGACGTTCTCGAAGAACTTGTCTTTGGAGGAGCTCGAAGCGGCCATGGCGATCTAGATCTGTCAGAAAATAGTAAGAAAAAAGAACAGGAGATTTCTCCGCGATACGGTGGTCAATACGTTCGGGGGGTATATAAAGATTTTTTTTTATCTTGGGAAACAAGAAAACGGGAGGAAAACAGAGTCGGAAAGGTTCCCGAGGTGGGAACTACCCACCTGGGCGCGCCAGGGGGCCCAGGCGCGCCCTGGTGTCTTGTGCCCCTCTCGGGTGCCTTCCTGGTTGTTTCTTATTTTCCTAATTTTCAAATATTCCAAAACTGACAGAAAATATTTTTGCGGATTTTTCGGAGTCCGTTTACTTACCGTATCACGTACCTCCTCTTTTTAGGGATTCTGGAGTGTTCCGGAAGGTTTCATTTATGTGTTCCTCCGGTGTCATGGTTTGAATAATATTGCTTTCAACATTGATGGGCGTACCTGAGATATAGTGTTAAATTCTTTGCCCATTGACTACTTTCGGGTTAGTACCTTCGGCATTATTTATTTTGATAGCTCCAGAGCGATAAACCTCCTCGGTGATACATGGTCCTTCCCATTTAGAGAGAAGTTTTCCTGCAAAGAATCTGAAACGAGAATTGTACAAAAGAACATATCCTCCAACTTTAAATTCTCGCTTTTGGATTCTTTTGTCATGTCATCTTTTAACTTTTTCTTTAAATAACTTGGCATTTTCATAAGCTTGGGTTCTCCATTCATCTAGTGAGCTAATATCAAATAACCTCTTTTCACCGGCAAGTTTGAAATCATAGTTGAGTTCTTTAATTTCCCAATATGCTTTATGTTCTAACTCAAGAGGCAAATGACAAGCTTTTCCATAAACCATTTTACGGGGAGACATACCCATAGGATTTTTATATGTTGTTCTGTAAGCCCAAAGTGCATCATCTAATTTCTTAGATCGATTCTTTCGGGACCTATTAACAGTTTTTTGTATTATAAGTTTTATTTCTCTATTGCTAAGTTCAACTTGACCACTAGAATGAGGATGATAGGGTGATGCAATTCTATGGTTAACATCATATTTAGCAAGCATTTTACGGAAAGCACCATGAATAAAGTGTGACCACCATCAGTCATTAAATATCTAGGGACTCCAAACCTCGGGAAAATAACTTCTTTAACCATTTTAATGAAAGTGTTATGATCAGCACTACTAGTTGGAATAGCTTCCACCCACTTAGTAACATAATCAACATCAACCAAAATATGTGTATACCCATTAGAGGAAGGAAAATGTCCCATATAATCAAAACCCCAAACATCAAATGGTTCAACAACAAGTGAATAATTCATAGGAATTTCTCGACGCTTACCGATATTACCAATTCTTTGGCATTCATCACAAGATAAAACAAACTTACGGGCATCCTTGAAGAGAGTAGGCCAATAAAAATCAGATTGCAATACCTTATGAGTAGTTCTATCTCCTGCATGATGCCCTTCATAAGCTTCTGAGTGACATTTCCTTAGGATTTGTTCCTGTTCATGCTCAGGTACACAACGTCTAATAATACCATCTACTCCTTTATAAAGATGTGGGTCATCCCAAAAGTAATGTCTTAAATCATAGAAGAATTTTTTCTTTTGTTGGTATGTGAAACTAGGTGGTATATATTTAGTAACAATATAATTAGCATAGTCAGCATACCAAGGAGCATTTTGAGAAACATTTATTGCAGCTAGTTGTTCATCAGGAAAGCTATCATCAATAGGTAGTGGGTCATCAAGAATATTTTCTAACCTAGACAAGTTATCAGCTACGGGGTTCTCGGCTCCTTTTCTATCAGTTATATATAAATCAAATTCTTGTAGCAAGAGAACCAACCTAATGAGTCTAGGTTTAGCATCTTTCTTTTCCATAAGATATTTAATAGCAGCATGATCGGTGTGAACAATTACTTTGGAATTAACAATGTAAGATCTGAATTTATCACATGCAAACACAACTGTTAAAAATTCTTTTTCAGTAGTAGCATAATTTCTTTGGGCACTATCTAGAGTTTTGCTAGCATAATGGATAACATTTAATTTCTTATCAACTCTTTGTCCTAAAACAGCACCAACATCGTAATCACTAGCATCACACATAATTTCAAAAGGCAAGTTCCAATCAGGTGGTTGAACAATAGGTGCATAAGTGAAGGCTTTCTTAAGTGTTTCAAAAGCTTCTACACAATCATCATCAAAAACAAAAGGAACATCCTTTTGTAAAAGATTTGTAAGAGGCCTAGAAATTTTAGAGAAGTCTTTAATAAACCTCCTATAGAAACCAGCATGACCGAGAAAACTACGTATACCTGTAATATCTTTAGGACATGGCATTTTCTCAATTGCATCAACTTTAGCTTGGTCCACCTCAATACCTCGTTCAGAAATTTTATGCCCCAAAATAATACCCTCATTAACCATAAAGTGGCACTTCTCCCAATTCAAGACAAGATTAGTTTGCTCACATCTCTGCAAAACTCGATCAAGGTTGCTCAAGCAATCATCAAAAGAAGTTCCATAAACAGAAAAATCATCCATGAAAACCTCAACAATCTTTTCACAAAAATCAGAGAATATAGCAGTCATACATCTTTGAAAGGTAGCAGGTGCATTACATAAACCAAAAGGCATACGTCTATAAGCATAAGTTCCAAAAGGGCAAGTAAAGGTGGTTTTCTCTTGATCAGGTTGTGAAACAGGTATTTAAGAAAAGCCAGAATATCCATCGAGAAAACAAAAGTGTGTGTGCTTAGATAATCTTTCCAGCATTTGATCAATAAAAGGCAAAGGGTAATGATCTTTTTTAGTTGTTTTATTTAACTTTCTAAAATCAATTACCATTCTATAGCCAGTAACAATTCGTTCTGGAATGAGTTCATTTTTATCATTAGGAACAACGGTAATACCTCCCTTATTAGGGACACAAAGAATGGGGCTTACCCATCTACTATCAGCTATAGGATAGATTATACCTGCTTCCGGAAGCTTTTATATTTCAGTTCTTACCACTTCTTTCATCTTAGGATTCAAACGTCGTTGATGATCAACAACGGTTTTAGCATCAGGTTCCATATTAATCTTGTGCTGACAGAGAGTGGGACTAATGCCCTTAAGATCATCAAGAGTATATCCAATAGCAGCTCGGTGCTTCTTCAGAATTTTCAGTAGTCTTTCTTCTTCATGTTCTGAAAGGTTAGCACTAATAATAACATGACATATCTTCTTCTCATTAAGATAAGCATATTTCAAAGTGTCAGGCAATTGTTTTAATTCAAACACAAGATCACCTTTAGGTGGAGGAGGACCTCCTAGAGTTTCAATAGGCAAATTGTGCTTTAGCAGAGGTTTTGTTCAAAGAAAATTTTATCTATTTCATTTCTTTCATGCATATGCATATCATTTTCATGGTCTTGCAAATATTGTTCTAGTGGATCAGTAGGAGGCACGGCAATAGAAGCAAGACCAATTATTTCATCCTTACTAGGTAATTCTTTCTTATGAGGTTGTCTATTAAACTTGGAAAAAATAAACTCATGAGACTCATCACCAAAGCTAACACTGACAGTTTGTTTATTACAATCTATAGTGGCATTGACAGTGTTCAAGAAAGGTCTACCAAAGATAATGGGACAGAAGTCATCTTGTGGGGAACCAAGAACTAGAAAATCAGTGGGGTATTTTATTTTCTCACACAAGACTTCAACATCTCTAACAATCCCAAGTGGTGTGATGGTGTCTCTATTAGCAAGTTTAATAGTGACATCTATGTCTTCTATTTCAGCGGGTGCTATGTCATTCATAATTTCTTGATATAAGGTAAAAGGAATAGCACTCACGCTAGCACCTAAGTCACATAAAAAATGATAACAATGATATCCTATTTTAACTGAGACAACAGGCATGCCAACAACAGGTCTATGTTTATCTTTTTCATCGGGTTTGGCAATTCTAGCAGCTTCATCACAGAAGTAAATAACATGCCCATCAATATTTTCTACCAAGAGATCTTTAACCATAGCAACACTAGGTTCTACTTTAATTTGTTCAGCAGGTTTAGGTGCTCTAATATTACTTTTGCGAACCACAGTTGAAACCTTAGCATGTTCCTTTGTCTTAACAGGGAAAGATGGTTTTTCAATATAAGCTGTAGGAACAATTGGGTCAACATTGTAAATAATAGTTTCATCTTTAGTTATGTCGGGTTCTTTAATTTCTTCTTTGATAGGGGGATGATATTTAAACCACTTCTCCTTAGGGAGATCAACATGAGTAGCAAATGATTCAAAGAAAGAGGCTACTATCTCAGAGTCAAGTCCATATTTAGTGCTAAACTTGTGAAAAGCATCTGTATTCATAAAAGATTTAACACAATCAAATTCAAGCTTAATACCTGACTCTTTACCTTCGTCGAGTTCCCAATCTTCAGAGTTGCATTTAATTCTTTCTAGAAGATCCCACCTGAAT
This sequence comes from Thinopyrum elongatum, assembly GCA_011799875.1. NCBI lineage: Eukaryota > Viridiplantae > Streptophyta > Magnoliopsida > Poales > Poaceae > Thinopyrum > Thinopyrum elongatum. The sequence continues at coordinate 85,963,683 of CM022300.1, read as the reverse complement.
TCAACAATCTTCTTCATAAAAGAACGAGTACAAGAAGTATCGAGCATGGATTGATCATCACGAGAAAGCCGAGCATAAAAATTCTAAATGATAATTTCTCTCAAGAGCTCATGATTGGGGCATGAATATAACATTGACTTAAGCCTCCCCCAAGCTAGAGCGATACTTTCTCCTTCACGAGGCCAAAAATTATATATATAATTTCGATCATGATGAACTAGATGCATAGGATAATTTTTTTGGTGAAATTCCAATTTCAATCGATTCCAGTTCCAAGATCTAATATCATCGCATAGCCTATACCATGCCAATGCTTTAACCTTCAAAGATAAAGGGAAAACCTTCTTCTTAGCTTCATCTCCGGGCAAACCTGCAAGCTTAAATAATCCACAAATTTTAACCACATATATCAAGTGCATATCAGGATGTTCGGTTCCATCTCCTGCATAAGGATTAGCTAGCAGTTGTTCTATCATACCAGAAGGAATTTCATAACCAATATTTTCAGTAGGTGCAGTAGGTTGAGGGGTAGCTAATTGTGGTTCCGGTCGAGGTGAAGATACCCCGAACAAACCCCTCAAGGGATGATTTTCCATAGTAACAAGTGACAACAAATTTCAGCACTTAGTAATAATTTTTCCTTACCAATTTCCACTTACCAAGAGCGCTTCACTCCCCGGCAACGGTGCCAGAAAAGAGCCTTGATGACCCACAAGTATAGAGGATCAATCATAGTCCTTTAGATAAGTAAGAGTGTCGAACCCAACGAGGAGCAGAAGGAAATGACAAGTGATTTTCAGCAAGGTATTTTCTGCAAGCACTAAAATAGTAGGTAACAGATAGTTTGATAGCAAGATAATTTGTAACGATCAAGTAACGGTTGAAGGAAATATGCCCAAGAGGCAATAATAAAGTTGTTATTTTATATTTTGTTATTCATGATAAAGGTTTATTATTCATGCTAGAATTGTATTGATCGGAAACTTGAATACATGTGTGAATACATAAACAAATACCGTGTCCCTAGTAAGACTCTACTAGACTAGCTCGTTGGATGGTTAAGGTTTCATAACCATGGACATGTGTTGTCATTTGATAACAGGATCACATCATTAGGAGAATGATGTGATGGACAAGACCCATCAATTAGCTTAGCATAATGATCGTTCAATTTATTGCTATTGCTTTCTTCATGTGAAATACATATTCCTTCGACTATGAGATTATGCAACTCCCGGATACCGGAGGAATGCCTTGTGTGCTATCAAACATCACAACGTAACTGGGTGATCATAAAGATGCTCTACAGGTATCTCCAAAGGTGTTTGTTGAGTTGGCATAGATCGAGATTAGGATTTGTCACTCCGAGTATCGGAGATATATCTCTGGGCCCTCTCAGTAATACACATCATAAGAAGCCTTGGAAGCAAAGTGACTAATGAGTTAGTTACAGGATGATGTATTACGGAACGAGTAAAGAGACTTGCCAGTAACGAGATTGAACTAGGTATAAAGATACCAATGATCGAATCTCGGGCAAGTAACATACTGATGGACAAAGGGAATTATGTATGAACGGTTCGACCGATAAAGATCTTCGTAGAATATGTAGGAACCAATACGGGCATCCAGGTTCCGCTATTGGTTATTGACCGTAGAGGTGACTCGGTCATGTCTACATAGTTCTCAAACCCGTAGGGTCTGCACGCTTAACGTTCATTGACGATATAATGTTATATGCGTTATATGATTTGGTGCCCGAATGTTGTTCGGAGTCCCAGATGAGGTCAGGGACATGACGAGGAGTCTCAAAATAGTCGAGAGGTAAAGATTGATATATAGGACGATGGTATTCGGACACCGGAAGTGTTTCGGAGAAAACCGGATAGTCATCGGAGTACCAGAGGGGGTACCGGTCAACCCCGGGAGGCAAGTCGGCCTATTGGGCCATTAGAGGGGAGCACACCAGCCCACAAGGGGCTAGCGCACCCCCCATGGCAGCCGGCCAAGTGGGAGGAAGGAAAGGAGGGGGACTCGGCCTCCCCCTTCCTTCTCCTTCCCCCCTTTCCTTCTCCTCTCCGGCAAATAAGGCAGGGGGCGCCACTTGGGAAGGCACCCCAAGTAGGATTCGGCCTACTTGGGGGCGCCTCCTGGCTGCTCCCTCCTCCCCCACCTATATATATGTGGGAGGGGGGCGCCTAGCACATCCCAGACAATTGTTTAGCCGTGTGCGGCGCCCCCCTCCACCGTTTACACCCCCGGTCATATTTTCATAGTGCTTAGGCGAAGCCCTGCGGAGATAACTTCACTGTCACCATCACCACGCCGTCGTGTTGTCGGAACTCATCCACTACCTCGCCGTCTTGCTGGATCAAGAAGGCGAAGGACGTCATCGAGATGAACGTGTGCTGAACGCGGAGGTGCCGTACGTTCAGTGCTCGATTGGTTGGAATGCGAAGAAGTTCGACTACATCAATCGCGTTGTCAAACGCTTCCACTTATAGTCTACGAGGGTACGTAGACACACTCTCCCCTCTCGTTGCGATGCATCTCCTTGATAGATCTTGTGTGTGCGTAGAATTTTTTTTGTTTTCCATGCAACGTTTCCCAACAGTGGCATCATGAGCCAGGTCTATGCGTAGATGATATGCACGAGTAGAACACAAAGAGTTGTGGGTGGTGATAGTCATACTACTTACCACCAACGTCTTATTTTGATTCGGCGGTATTGTGGGATGAAGCAGCCCGGACCAACCTTACATGTCCACGCACATGAGACCAGTTCCACCGACAGACATGCAACTAGTTTTGCATAAAGGTGGATGGCGGGTGTCTGTTTCTCCTACTTTAGTTGAATCGAATTTGACTACGGCCGGTCCTTGAAGAAGGTTAAAACAACAAGCTTGATGAAACACCGTTGTGGTTTTTGCCGTAGGTAAGAACGGTTCTTGCTAGAAACCCATAGCAGCCACGCAAAACTTGCAACAACAAAGTAGAGGACGTCGAACTTGTTTTTGCAGGGCATGTTGTGATGTGATATGGTCAAGATATGATGTGATATATGTTGATGTATGATATGATCATGTTTTGTAATATCGACAACCGGCAGGAGCCTTAGGGTTATCTCTTTATTGTATGAAGTGCAAGCGCCATGTAATTGCTTTACTTTATCACTGTGCGTTAGCGATAGTTGTAGAATCAATAGTTGGCGAGATGACCCCGACGCAACGATGGAGACCAAGGTGTCGAGCCGGTGACAATAGAGATCATGACGATGCTTTGGAGATGGAGATCAAAAGCACAAGATGATGATGGCCATATCATGTCACATATTTTGATTGCATGTGATGTTTATCCTTTATGCATCTTATTTTGCTTAAGTACGGCGATAGCATTATAAGATGATCCCTTCACTAAATTTCAAGATAAAAGTGTTCTCCCCGAGTATGCATCATTGCCAAAGTTCGTTGTTTCAAAGCACCACGTGATGATCGGATGTGATAGACTCTACGTTCACATAAAACGCGTGTAAGACAGTTTTGGACATGTAGAATACTTGGGTTAAACTTGACGAGCCTAGCATGTACAGACATGGTCTCAGAACACTGGAGACCGAAAGGTCGAACGTGAATCATATAGTAGATATGATCAACATAGAGTTGTTCACCATTGATGACTACCCCATCTCACGAGATGATCGGACATGGGTTAGTTGATTTGGATCACGTATCACTTAGATAACTTGAGGGATGTTTATTTAAGTGGGAGTTCATTAGTAATTTGATTAATTGAACTTAATTTATCATGAACTTAGTCTTATAGTTTTGCATATCTATGTTGTAGATCAATGGCCCGAGCTACCGTTCCCCTGAATTTTAATGCATTCCTAGAGAAAGCTAAGTTGAAAGATGATGGTAGCAACTACATGGACTGGGTCCGTAACTTGAGGATTATCCTCATTGCTGCACAGAAGAATTATGTCCTTGATGCACCGCTAGGTGAAAGGCCTGCTGTAGGAACTGAAGCTGATGTTATGAACGTCTGGCAAGCTCAATCTAATGACTACTCAATAGTTCAGTGTGCCATGCTTTACGGCTTAGAATCGGGACTTCAAAGACGTTTCGAACATCATGGAGCATATGAGATGTTCCAAGAGCTGAAGTTAATATTTCAAGAAAATGCCCGGGTTGAGAGATATGAAGTCTCCAACAAGTTCTATAGCTGCAAGATGGAGGAGAACAGTTCTGTCAGTGAACACATACTCAAAATGTCTGGGTATCATAACCACTTGACTCAGCTGGCAGTTGATTTTCCAGTTGATAGTGTTATTGACAGAGTTCTTCAATCACTGCCACCAAGCTACAAAGGCTTCGTGATGAACTATAATATGCAAGGGATGAATAAAATGATTCCTGAGCTCTTCGCAATGCTTAAGGCCGTGGAGGTAGAAATCAAGAAGGAGCATCAAGTGTTGATGGTTAACAAGACCACTAGTTTCAAGAAAAAGGGCAAGGGAAATGAAAGGGAACTTCAAGAAGAATGGCAAGCAAGTTGCCACTCCCGAGAAGAAGCCCAAAGCTGGACCCAAGCCTGAAACTGAATGCTTCTACTACAAAGGGACTGGTCACTATAAGCGGAACTGCCCTAAATACTTGGCGGATAAGAAGGATGGCAAAGAGAACAAAGGTATATTTGATATACATGTTATTAATGTGTACCTTACTAATGCTCGTAGCAGTGCCTCGGTATTTGATACTGGTTCGGTTGCTCATATGTGGAACTCAAAACAGGAGTTGCGGAATAAACGAAGATTGGCTAAGGACGAGGTGACGATGTACGTCGGAAATGGTTCCAAGGTTGATGTGATCGCTGTCGGCATGCTACCTCTACATCTACCTTCAGGATTAGTTTTAGACCTAAATAATTGTTATTTGGTGCCCGCGTTGAGCATGAACATTATATCTGGATCTTGTTTATTGCGAGATTGTTATTCATTTAAATCGGAGAATAATGGTTGTTCTATTTATATGAGCAATATCTTTTATGGTCATGCACCCTTGATGAGTGGTCTATTCTTGTTAAATCTCAATCGTAGTGATACACATATTCATAATATTGATGCCAAAAGATGCAAAGTTGATAATGATAGTGCAACATACTTGTGGCACTGCCGTTTAGGTCATATTGGTGTAAAGCGCATGAAGAAACTCCATGCGGATGGACTTTTGGAATCACTTGATTATGAATCATTTGATAATTGCGAACTATGCCTCATGGGCAAGATGACTAAAACTCCGTTCTTCGAAACAATGGAGCGAACTAAGGACTTACTGGAAATAATACATACCGATGTATGCGGTCCAATGAGTGTTGAGGCATGCAACGGGCCGGGTATCGTTATTTTCTGATCTTCACAGATGATTTGAGTATATATGGATATATCTACTTAATGAAACACAAATCTGAAACATTTGAAAAGTTCAAAGAATTTCTGAGTGAAGTGGAGAATCATCGTAACAAGAAAATAAAGTTTCTACGATCTGATCGTGGAGGCGAATATTTGAGTTACGAGTTTGGCCTTCATTTAAAACAATGTGAAATTGTTTCACAACTCACGCCACCTGGAACACCACAGCGTAATGGAGTGTCCGAACGTCATAATCGTACTTTATTAGATATGGTGTGATCTATGATGTCTCTTACCGATTTACCACTATCATTTTGGGGTTATGCATTAGAGACAGCCGCATTCACATTAAATAGGGCACCATCTAAACCCGTTGAGATGACACCATATGAACTATGGTTTGGCAAGAAACCTAAGCTGTCGTTTCTTAAAGTTTGGGGTTGCGACACTTATGTCAAAAGGCTTCAGCCTGATAAGCTCGAACCCAAATCGGAGAAGTGCGTCTTCATACGATACCCTAAAGAAACAATTGGGTACACCTTCTACCACAGATCCGAAGGCAAGGTCTTTGTTGCCAAGAATGGAACCTTTCTAGAGAAGGAGTTTCTCTCGAAAGAAGTGAGTGGGAGGAAAGTTGAACTTGATGAGGCAATTGTACCTTCTCTCGAATTGGAAAGCAGCACATCAGAGAAATCCGTTCCCGTGATGCCTACACCAACTAGAGAGGAAGCAAATGATAATGATCATGAAACTTCAGATCAAGTTACTACTGAACCTCGTAGGTCGACCAGAGCACGATCTACACCAGAGTGGTACGGTAATCCTGTCCTGGAAGTCATGTTACTAGACCAAGGCGAACCTACGAACTATGAAGAAGCTATGATGAGCCCAGATTCCGAAAAATGGCTTGAGGCCATGAAATCTGAGATAGGATCCATGTATGAGAACAAAGTGTGGACTTTGGTGGACTTGCCCGATGATCGACAAGCCATAGAAAATAAATGGATCTTCAAGAAGAAGACTGACGCTGATGATAATGTTACTGTCTACAAAGCTCGACTTGTCACGAAAGGTTTTCGACAAGTTCAAGGAGTTGACTACGATGAGACTTTCTCACCCGTAGTGATGCTTAAGTCTGTCCGAATCATGTTAGCAATTGCCGCATTTTATAATTATGAAATCTGGCAAATGGACGTCAAAACTGCATTCCTTAATGGATATCTTAAAGAAGAGTTGTATATGATGCAACCAGAAGGTTTTGTCGATCCTAAATGTGCTAACAAAGTGTGCAAGCTCCAGCGATCCATCTATGGACTGGTGCAAGCATCTCGGAGTTGGAATATACGCTTTGATGAGGTGATCAAAGCATATGGTTTTATACAAACTTACGGTGAAGCCTGTATTTACAAGAAAGTGAGTGGGAGCTCTGTAGCATTTCTGATATTATATGTGGATGACATATTGTTGATTGGAAATGATATAGAATTTCTGGATAGCATAAAAGGATAATTGAATAAGAATTTTTCAATGAAAGACCTTGGTGAAGCTGCTTATATATTGTGCATCAAGATCTATAGAGATAGATTGAGACGCTTAATAGGACTTTCACAAAGCACATACCTTGATAAAGTTTTGAAGAAGTTCAAAATGGATTAGTCAAAGAAAGGGTTCTTGCCTGTGTTACAAGGTGTGAAGTTGAGTCAGACTCAAAGCCCGACCACTGCAGAAGATAGAGAGAAAATGAAAGTCATTCCCTATGCATCAGTCATAGGTTCTATCATGTATGCTATGCTGTGTACCAGACCTGATGTGTGCCTTGCCATAAGTCTGGCAGGGAGGTACCAAAATAATCCAGGAGTGGATCACTGTACAGCGGTCAAGAACATCCTGAAGTACCTGAAAAGGACAAAGGATATGTTTCTCATTTATGGAGGTAACGAAGAGCTCGTCGTAAATGGTTACGTCGATGCTAGCTTCGACACTGATCCGGATGACTCTAAGTCACAAACCGGATACGTATTTATATTGAATGGTGGAGCTGTCAGTTGGTGTAGTTCCAAGCAGAGCGTCGTGGCGGGATCTACGTGTGAAGCGGAGTACATAGCTGCTTCGGAAGCAGCACATGAAGGAGTCTGGATGAAGGAGTTCATATCCAATGAAAATCTTTTGTGACAACACTGGAGCAATTGCCTTGGCGAAGGAATCCAGGTTTCACAAGAGAAACAAACACATCAAGAGACGCTTCAACTCCATTCATGAAAAGGTCAAGGATGGACACATAGAAATTTGCAAAGTACATACGGATCTGAATGTGGTAGACCCGCTGACTAAGCCTCTTCCACGAGCAAAACATGATCAGCACCAAGACTCCATGGGTGTTAGATTCATTACAATGTAATCTAGATTATTGACTCTAGTGCAAGTGGGAGATTGAAGGAAATATGCCCTAGATGCAATAATAAAGTTGTTATTTTATATTTCCTTATTCATGATAAAGGTTTATTATTCATGCTAGAATTGTATTGATCAGAAACAAATACCGTGTCCCTAGTAAGCCTCTACTAGACTAGCTCGTTGATCAAAGATGGTTAAGGTTTCCTAACCATGGACATGTGTTGTCATTTGATAACGGGATCACATCATTAGGAGAATGATGTGATGGACAAGACCCATCTGTTAGCTTAGCATAATGATCGTTCAGTTTATTGCTATTGCTTTCTTCATGTCAAATACATATTCCTTCGACTATGAGATTATGCAATTCCCGGATACCGGAGGAATGCCTTGTGTGCTATCAAACGTCACATTGTAACTGGGTGATCATAAAGATGCTCTACAGGTATCTCCGAAGGTGTTTGTTGAGTTGGCATAGATCGAGATTAGGATTTGTCACTCCGAGTATCGGAGAAGTATCTCTGGGCCCTCTCGGTAATACACATCATAAGAAGCCTTGCAAGCAAAGTGGCTAATGAGTTAGTTATAGGATGATGTATTACAGAACGAGTAAAGAGACTTGCCGGTAACGAGATTGAACTAGGTATAAAGATACCGACGATCGAATCTCGGGCAAGTAACATACTGATGGACAAAGGGAATTACATATGTTGTCATAACGGTTCGACCGATAAAGATCTTCGTAGAATATGTAGGAACCAATATGGGCATCCAGGTTCCGCTATTGGTTATTGACCGGAGAGGTGTCTCGGTCATGTCTACATAGTTCTCGAACCCGTAGGGTCCGCACGCTTAACGTTCGTTGACGATTTAGTGTTATATGAGTTATATGATTTGGTGACTGAATGTTGTTCGGAGTCCCGGATGAGATAATGGACATGACGAGGAGTCTCGAAATGGTCGGGAGGTAAAGATTTATATATAGGACGATGGTATTCGGACACCGGAAGTGTTTCGAAGAAAACCGGATAGTCATCGGAGTACCGGAGGGGGTACCGGTCAACCCCGGGAGGCAAGTGGGCCTATTGGGTCATTACAGGGGAGCACACCAGCCCACAAGGGGCTGGCGCACCCCCCATGGCAGCCGTCCAAGTGGGAGGAAGGAAAGGAGGGGGACTCGGCCTCCCCCTTCCTTCTCCTTCCCCCCTTTCCTTCTCCTCTCCGGCAAATAAGGCAGGGGGCGCCACTTGGGAAGGCACCCCAAGTAGGATTCAGCCTACTTGGGGTCGCCTCCTGGCTGTTCCCTCCTCCCCCCATCTATATATATGTGGGAGGGGGGCGCCTAGCACATCCCAGACAATTGTTTAGCCGTGTGCGGCGCCCCCCTCCACCGTTTACACCCCCTGTCATATTTTCGTAGTGCTTAGGCAAAGCCCTGCGGAGAGAACTTCACCGTCACCGTCACCACGCCATCGTGCTGTCGGAACTCATCCACTACCTCGCCGTCTTGCTAGATCAAGAAGGCGGAGGACGTCATCGAGCTGAACATGTGCTGAACGCGGAGGTGACGTACGTTCAGTGCTCGATCGGTTGGAACGCGAAGAAGTTTGACTACATCAACCGCGTTGTCAAATGCTTCCGCTTACGGTCTACGAGGGTATGTAGACACACTCTCCCCACTCGTTGCTATGCATCTCCTTGATAAATCTTGCGTGTGCGTAGAGTTTTTTTTGTTTTCCATGCAACGTTTCCCAACAACGGTAACGGTAAATAATATGCAGCAAGGTAGCTCAATCCTTTTGTGGCAAAGGACAGGCCAAAATGGTCTCTTATGATAAGCAAAGCGTTCTTGAGGGTACACGGGAATTTCATCATATCACTTTCATCATGTTGGTTTGATTCGTGTTCGCTACTTTGATAATTTGATATGTGGGTGGACCGGTGCTTAGGTGTTGTTCTTACTTGAACAAACCTCCTACTTATGATTAACCCCCCTCGCAAGCATCCGCAACTACGATAAGAGTATTAAGATAAAATCTAACCATAGCATTAAACTTTTGGATCGAAATCAGTCCCTTACGAAGTAGCACATAAACTAGGGTTTAAGTTTCTGTCACTCTCGCAACCCATCATCTAATAACTACTCGACAATGCACTCCCTTAGGCCCAAGTATGGTGAAGTGACATGGAGTCGACGTTCACATAACACCACTAAGGGAATCACAGCATACATATCATCAAAATATCGAACACATATCAAGTTCACATGATTACTTGCAACATGACTTCTCCCGTGTCCTCAAGAACAAAAGTAACTACTCAAAAAATAATAATCATGCTCAAGATCATAGGGTTATTAAATAGCATAATGGATCTGAACATATAATCTTCCACCAAATAAACCATATAGTAATCAACTACAAGATGTAATCAACACTACTAGTCGGCCACAAGTACCAATCTAAGGTTCCGGCACAAAGATTGAACACAAGAGATGAACTAGGGTTTGAGAGGAGATGGTTCTGTTGAAGATGTTGATGGAGATGGCCCTCCCAAAGATGGGAGAGTTGTTGGTTATGATGATGGCGATGATTTCCCCCTCCGGGAGGGAAGTTGAAAGGATCGAGAAGAGGTGTCTAGAGGGGGGGTGATTAGGCCCTCAACAAATAAAGGTGGCAATTTTTAAGTTCTTCAAGTTAAGGTGGAGTTTTAGCACAAGTTTAAACATTCACAATACATATCAAGCAAGCATGGCAAGAGTATATGAGCAGCGGAAAGTAAAGCATGCAACTTGCAAGAATGTAAAGGGATGGTATTGGAGTGTGCAAACGCAATTGGAGACACGGAGATTTTTGGCGTGGTTTCGATAGGTGGTGCTATCGTACGTCCACGTTGATGGAGACTTCAACCCACGAAGGGTAACGGTTGCGCGAGTCCATGGAGGGCTCCACCCACGAAGGGTCCATGAAGAAGCAACCCTGTCTATCCCACCATGGCCATCGCCCACGAAGGACTTGCCTCACTAGGGTAGATCTTCACGAAGTAGGCGATCTCCTTGCCCTTACAAACTCCTTGGTTCAACTCCACAATCTTGACGGAGGCTCCCAAGTGACACCTAACCAATCTAGGAGACACCACTCTCCAAAAGGTAATAGATGGTGTGTTGATGATGAACTCCTTGCTCTTGTGCTTCAAATGATAGTCTCCCCAACACTCAACTCTCTCTCACAGATTTTGATTTGGTGGAAAGATGATATGAGTGGAAAGCAACTTGGGGAAGGCTAGAGATCAAGATTCTTATGGTTGGATTGGAATGTCTTGGTCTCAACACATGAGTAGGTGGTTCTCTCTCAGAAAATGAATGTTGGAAGTGTAGGCACGTTCTGATGGCTTTCCTCTCGAATGGAGGAAGGGTGGAGGGGTATATATAGCCTCCACACAAAATCTAACCGTTACACACAATTTACCAAACTCGGTGGGACCAAATAGTGAAACTCGGTCAGACCGATTTAGTTCAAAATGTGGACGTTAGGATTTTCGGTGGGACCGATATGATCAACTCGGTGGGATCGGTGTGCTAGGGTTAGGGTAAAACCTCATCTCGGTTTGACTGATTACACAAACTCGGTGAGACCGATTTTAGTAATAAGCAAACAGAGAGTTGGCCAAGCAAACTCGGTGGGGCCGACTACCTATTTCGGTGAGACCGAAATAATTGCAGTAGGCAATATAGAGTTTGCAAGCCCATCTCGGTGAGACCGAGATCCCATCGGTGAGACCGAACTGATTAGGGTTTCTGGCAGTGGCTATGTCAAGTGAACTCGGTGGCGCCGGATAGATCAAATCGGTGGGGCCGAGTTTGACTTTAGGTTTAGGACATATTCGGAAATGAGAAAGTGGTTGAGGGCTTTAGGAGCATATCACTAAGCACTTTGAGAAAGCAAGCCATTAAGCAACACCTCATCCCCTTTTAATAGTATTGGCTTTCCTATGGACTCAATGTGATCTTGGATCACTAAAATGAAAAGAGTAGAGTCTTGAGCTTGAGCCAATATGTGTCCTTAGCATCTTGAAGGGGTTCCACACCCTCTTGTCCTGCCACTCCACTGTTGAACTTATGTGAAATATACTAGATAAAAGTATTAGTCCAACAAGAGATATGTTGACATTAATTACCAAAATCACCCAGGGAGCACTTGTGCTTTCAATATCCCCCTTTTTGGTAATTGATGACAACATACATCAAAGCTTTAGATAAAGATACAAGTAATAGCAAGTAAAGCTTTGGAAAGACTTGTAACATGCATAGGCTCTCCCTACATATATGCAATCATGTGAAGATAGAATATAATACCATGTGAATGCATAAGCATAACAGAGCAGGTAATGAGTTACATGTATGTTGGCTATATGCATCAGAGCAAATGGTGTGAATATAGGAAGTGTACCTCAATGTTCATGATTCCTTCTTACAAACAATATGTACATCAGGAAGAGATCATCATGCACATGAGTGTGATGCATATACTTACCTTGCGGTCATGAGCTGGCTTTGGAAGAGATGAACCTGAGTAAACAAGGTTAGATAACACAGGAATATCTACTAAGCAGAGCAAGAACAGGAAACCACAAGAGTACCAAGATTGGGATGACATGTAGTGAGTGAGTACTTAGTACTCTATTTGGATATTGACATGTCCCCAAAGAGTAAAGATATGCAATGAATTCCAAAGATTTTCTTCCCTTAGAAATCTCTCTCTCCCCCTGAATCTTATATATTAGATAATGGGAGAAGATAGGGAAAAGAAAATCAGAGCAAAAACAAAATCAGAGTAAAACAATCATAATAAACATAACACATACTAACTTGTCTTTCCCCTCTTGAAGACATGTGACTTCTCTCCTCTATGGAAAATAAGCCTCTGGAGAAGCTTAAGGTGTGCATTCTCTCTTATGTGATAAGCTTTGATGTGCTATCTCTCCCCCTTTGACATCAATTTCCAAGAAGGGATCTTCTGGAGCATGAGTCAAGTAGGTTTGGTCCTTGAGTCACAGTACAAAGCAACGTGTAATATAAGATGCTGGTAGAGGACAAGAATCATCGAGTGGAGCTGGAATAAATATGCAGGATGCAAATGGCAAAGTGTTTTCTCAGTATTGAATTCGGTTACTCCGAGTTGTTTGCTTCGGTGGCACCGAGTTGTTTCGGTTTGGCCGAGAAGAACAAATCGGTGAGGCTAATTTCAACACAGAGAGAAAACAATTGTCATCTCAGCTCACTTAGGCAAATAAGATCTCACAAGGATTTGTAAGGAATTAACTGAAAGATTTGCAATGAATTGGATGCATGGAATGCAGAAAATAATCAGAGAAAAGAAAAGAAATCTAGATGAAGTTTTTTTTGAAAGGGGAATATGTATGCAAGAAACAAACGCAAAAACACAGAAAAACACAAGAGAGCTTCATCTAGAATTGGTCGGTGACAAAGTCACCTATGTTAGAGTATATTGACTTAGGAGTCAAGTGAAGCACTTGATCATAGGTCATACTCGTCGTTTAAGCTCAAAATGGGGTTACCATTTTTTGTTCAAGCATTTTGATGTATTCTCATCTTGTTGAGCTGCTTTAACCCATGTCTTGGGGTAAAGCTTCTCTAAGATGGAATATCATACCTTGGGTGGTGGTGTTGATCTTGATCATGTAGTTGACCTTGTGTGGGATGCTCAAGGTTGATGTAGTTCATCAAGAGTTGGGAGCACCACTTGTAGTTTGAGTTCATCTTCCTACATGGGTTAGTCTTGCAAGGAAAAGCACTTGTGTATCCAAAATGACAAACATGATATTGATACCAAATGAAATTTGTTATAAAGAAGTTGTCAAAGGATATATTGAAAGGATTCATGCTTCCTTGTCTTCAACCACCATATTGTAGAGACTTGGTGATGTAGATATTGCTCAAGACGTGAGTGAGTTGCAATCTCATAGACTTTGGCTTATCCAAGTACCTACAAGGGTTAGATGACATGCAAGAGTACAAATATAGATCCAAGACATATGATCATCTTCATAAGAGAAACATCAAGGATTAGTCAAAACTCATGCCTTGCATGGATCCAAATGGAGTTTCTACTCCAAGTTTGAAGCATCAATGATGTTCAATTCACCTCTCAACCGGCAAAAAACTTTCTCATCAAGCGGTTTGGTGAATATATCCGCCAATTGCTTATCGGTACGAACATGCTGAAGATCGATGTCTCCTTTAGCAACATGATCTCGAATGAAGTGATGACGAACTTCAATATGCTTAGTTCGAGAATGTTGCACGGGATTGTGAGCAATCTTAATAGCACTTTCATTATCACAAAGCAATGGAGCATGTTTCACATATATCCCATAATCTTTAAGAGTTTGGGTCATCCAAAGTAATTGAGCACAACATGAACCGGCGGCAATGTATTCTGCTTCGGCGGTGGATAAGGATACCGAGTTTTGTTTCTTGGAGGACCAAGACACAAGAGATCTACCAAGAAATTGACAAGTACCCGAAGTGGACTTTCTATCAACCTTGTCTCCGGCATAGTAAGAATCGGAGTAGCCAACAAGATCAAAAGAAGACCTCTTAGGATACCAAATGCCAAAGTTTGGTGTGTGAATTAAGTATCTCACTATCCTTTTCACAGCCTTAAGATGACATTCTTTGGGGGCCGCTTGATATCGTGCACACATGCACACACTTACCATAATATCGGGACGGGAGGCACATAGATATAACAATGTGTAACACCCCGAGAATCATGCCACAGTAATCTCCCACTAATCATGCCAAGTCATCATCATTAAATCCTAATAAAAGTAATTAAGAAATAATCCAAACTCAGATTCAAATTCCAAACTCAAGTCAAATAATTAATTCTTCAAGTAGTAAAACAAAATAGTTCACCATGATGGAAATAATCCCAAGGCATTTATAAAATTGAAACCAACTTCATATAAATTCCCAAAATGCCACTGGACATTTACAACAGTAGTCCAGCAGCATTTAAATTTGTCTTTTCAATTTCTAAAAAATACCTAACCCTTTCCTTTTGCTCCCTAACTTCTTGAGGCAGTGCCAAGTAATACTGGGAAATATTATGACTCACTCCAACATTTTTTCAAATTGATCTGGTGGCCCACAAAATACTTTTGCTGTCTCTGTTTTAAATAAAAAGGGAAAACAGAAAAGAAAAAGGGGGGCGAAGACTTACCTGGCATTGGGCCGCGAGGCCCAGCCCAACTCACTTGCTCCCCTCCTTGTGTCGTCGTCTCCGTGGACAAGCGCGCGCTCGCCGGTCGCTGGCCGACACCGCGGCACTACAGGGGCGATGGCCCAAGACCCCTGGGGGCATAGGTTAGTCCGGCGTGCTGACCTCTCTGTTAAGTATTTGGTCGGGTTGCGGCGTGTTGCTTAGCCGAGGCCGGGCATGACCCAGAAAAGTGTGTCCGGCCGGAGTTAAGTGAGCGTGGTGGGTAAGTTGGTGCACCCCTGCAGGGAAGAAACTTCTATCGATAGCCTGTCCTACGGTAACGGACACTCGGAGTTGTATCCCGATCGGTACAACTAGAACATGACTTGAGATGAAATGGATAGTACGGCTCTGGGATTGCTTTCTCGTAGGGAGACGAGGAAGAATCCCCGGCCGAGGTTGATGACATTACTGCTATACTTTACATTATGTTGGTCTGCTCTCTTCTAATGCTGCGAGACCGTTGAAGAGGCTGAAGATGCTAGTCTTCGATAGGACTAGGCTTTCCCCCTCTATTCTGGCATTTCTGCAGCCCAGTCCACATATACAGCCCCCTTTGAAAATGTTGCATATGTAGTGTAGATCCTTGCTTGCTGAGTACTTCGGATGAGTACTCACGTTTGCTTTATTTTTCCTTTTTCCCCTTTATTCCTTTGTCGCATCCAGACGACGGAGCCCCGGAGCCAGATGTCCCCGTCGACGACCAGTACTACTACCAGCCCGGAGAGTACTACTACTACGAGGAGCCGTCTGAGGACCAGGAGTAGGATCGGAGGGTCCAGGGCAGGAGGCCCACGCCTTTTCGATCGTAGCTTTTATTTTTACCCCGCCTCTGTGAAGGCCTATCTCTCTCTATGTTCTGTAATATATCTGTACCCAGATATCTGATGCTTCCGCTGACACTTGTATGCCATCGAGCTATGTATTCGAGCCCTCGAGGCCCTGGCTTGTAATATTAAGCTTGTATGAATTTATTTATGTTTTAGAGTTGTGTTGTGATATCTTCAAGTGAGTCCTTAGGCTTGATCATGTGCATTTGCGTGTATGGTTAGTGCACGATTAAGCCGGGGTCGTCACAGGTTGGTATCAGAGCCGACTGCCCCTAGGTATCCCCCTTCCCAATTCCTTGGCTGAAGTTGAGTCTAGTGGTCCAAAACTATTTTACTAACTTTGCTGTGTGGCTTATGGCCCCACGTCGCCAACTGGGTGGTATTAGGATCTTTTATTTCTCGACCTTTACTCTGGGACTCTGATCTCTCTTCTATTCGGGTTAAAATTTTACTAACGCCGACGCTTAGGTTCTCGTAACCACTTCCTCCCGGAGAGCCCCTTCACCATAGATGGTCGGCTGCTTCATCAGAAGACTCCGAAGATACTCCTCGACGTTAACCGAGACCCTGTGCCACGGCCTTGCAAATCCTGACCACCGACAAAACCCCGTGGATAACTAACCATCCCTATCGTTCGAATCTTCATTCCCAGTTACTCCCTTATGTGTGAGATACCCGTAATACTCCTCATTAATCCGGGAATCCTTTTGAGCCTACTGCCGTGCAGCTTCTTTCGCACCACAGATAATTCCTCACACTTCCGGGGATTCGCTCGTCCTCAGTTGATCATGTGTTTTGCCAAATACCTCATAATATTATCTGACGTTCCGAAAATCCACTGTGACCTATTGCTTTGGAAACTCTTGCCCGTCTACATTATGGTTAACGCCATATGACTGGCAATATTCATTAACATCCTTTGTCTTAGTCATCCTGAGCCTATTGATACGATGTATGCAAATTATTGCAATCATCAATTACTTCCTAGGATTCGTCCTACCGGCTCAGACGTCATTCCGGACATGAGTTGGATCTCGTCCAATCAAGTATTGGTTGATTGACTAACTAAGCTTGAACAAGTCACTCATCCCTCTTCCCAGGTGAACTAATTGTCACTCTTGGCTTTGGAAATCGTGAACCCACTGAATTTTATACTTGGGTTGTTCAAGCGCTTCCTTAATCCGATGTGCTTGCCTCCCGTTCTTTCTCAGAGGACTCTCAGGTGGGACCAGTTGTTAAAATCTTACCCCGTTAGCTCTCATGGATCACTTGATTCCTTTTGTGGACAATTATCCGACCGATTTTTCCCTATTCTAAGAACCTTATCGGTTCCTTCCCCGTTGACATTGCCTTTGGCACTAAATCATTCCCTACTTCTTGCCATCTGTATATCCGCCCAGCTTGCATGGCACGGAGAGATAGTGCATTCCTTCTCCTTATTGACCTGGGAATGACCACCGACCAGGACATGTCACGTAACCATGGTTGGAAATCTCTGCAAGACGGAACACTAAAGTTGTCCATCTAGATCTGTTCAACCTATTCATTTCTGTCAGAGCTTTTGCTTCTGATCCTTCGTTTCTGAACCATAACTCTGTTGTACCTAAATGTCGGATTGTTCCGATGTTTCTATAATCTTATGCCGTTACATTCCTTCTTCTTCTGGTGGAGTACCGCTACTCACATCAGATCCTATGTCGTCTACCTGATCTTTTGTTGGACCAATATCCGACAGTATCCTTCATAATCAAACAACTTGTGAGCTCTTTCCTTGGTACTTGATACCTCCAGTAAATTGTACCATCTGTTTTGATTTCGTTGCTCTGCTTTCGAACTCGCACCCCTTGCATTGGTTGATGGTTGTATAGATTCGTAAAAATGTCCCAATGGGTTGAACCAATGCTTTCCCTAATTCGTGTGAACTCGAAAGTTATGCGAGTCATACTCTTCTGGTGCTTCACCAGATAATTTCTCAGCACTACAATTTCTTCGAAAACGAGAAGTGAATGAAAGGTTGTGCATTGAAGAAGTGGGGGTCGACCTTGAACCTTTGTGTTCATGCCCATGGACCCGATGTAGAACTTATCATGGAAGCTGCTCGTAAAAATAATTATTCCCTTGGTACAAGTTCATCTTGTATCTAAGAATTGATCCTTTGCAAACATGGTTCCGACCATATCTCCTCTTTGAGTTCATTTCCCGGATAAGTTAAAATACTTGTCCTCTGCAGATCATTTTCCCCGTCCAAACTCTGCTCCGACTTACCTTCCGGTGTTACCCCTAGTACTTGTTACTGGGAAGTCTAACACCCCATCACATCATCCCTAGCCTGACCGGCTATATTTTTATCATGCCAACTTTCAACTGTGCTACCTGGACCTTGTGCCCGGAGCAACTTCCGACGATGAGCGAAGCTTACGTCGATCCTCCTCATCTTATCATTTCATCTCAAACAACAAGTTTGATTTCGAGCTTGTGTCGTATCCATGGTTCCAATAAACTTTTTGCCTCATCATTCCTTACAATTGATGTTGTCACTGTTCGATGGCATCTTCATAGAGCCTCCCGACAAATGTGATGTGATCATCACCCATATTTGGCTTGTTCCAAGTTATCAATTAAATTCATGATGAGAATTATCATCCTTGCTCTTCGATGATTTGTGTTATCATCGATGACATCCTTGACTTTCGACCAACACTAACCTGGTTGTGTTTGGTTATTCCTTACGTTCCGAGATACCCTTGTAATTGTTTCTCGGTACCTCTTGAGATCTTCGAACCCAATCTCTACTTGACACCATATCATTGCTGCCTCGAAGCATGACTGTGTTATTCCGAACTCCAGCATGAACGTTGGAAGCACATTGCCAAATGTGTCTTGCTCAATTATCCCAAACACCGTTGTTCGGGTAAACATCATGATTCTTTCCTCGCCCCTTTGTCTAAATGCTTTTGGACTTGCTGATCTATCAGGTGTATCATGCTCCGTTTATCCATGGGAAATGAGATACCCCTAGTTCATGTGTGCTAACACATTTTCCTTTCCATTGTTTTGTTTAACCTTTCCTGTAATCTAAATTGTCTGGGCAGAGATAAATTCTCTGCTTAGGAAAACATATCGGTCTACAACCCTGTCAGTGAGACCCTGTTACTATCGTCGAAGACATTCCGGTAACCCCCGATGGACGAGAACTTTGCCTATTGGTCCGCCTCGTTTTAACGAGCAGGAGAATGGTTCTCTTCGTCCCTCGCCCTTGGTACCGACGATGTTAACGGCATAGCTGACAAGCTACCTTCTGACATACCTTGTTGATGTGACCGGTAAAATCTCACCGTTCTTCCTACCTTTTGATCGACACCCCTCCACAGTTCCATAGGATCGGAACCTGACTCTTCCAAACAACTTTGATTCCGAAGTATCATATGCTCTTGGCTTTGTGTGTTATTACGAGCCACTCTCTGAGAGATGATCTATTCCCGATGCTCTGAACCCCTGTTCACACTTCGTTCAGGTATCGATCGAATGTCCATTCACTTCTTACTTCTTACCGCACCTTCATACTTCGCTCTCGATGTTTTCCTAAGTTTCAACTCGAGAGATGCTTTTGCTGCAATCCCTAATTTATCCACCAGATAATTGACCTTGCAAAGGCTCGGTTTCCCGAAGTTACCCTTTACTTCCCCACTTAAATCTCGGGACGCGATTTCTTGTAGTGGAGGAGATTTGTAACACCCCGAGAATCATGCCACAGTAATCTCCCACTAATCATGCCAAGTCATCATCATTAAATCCTAATAAAAGTAATTAAGAAATAATCCAAACTCAGATTCAAATTCCAAACTCAAGTCAAATAATTAATTCTTCAAGTAGTAAAACAAAATAGTTCACCATGATGGAAATAATCCCAAGGCATTTATAAAATTGAAACCAACTTCATATAAATTCCCAAAATGTCCCTAGACATTTACAACAGTAGTCAAGCAGAATTTAAATTTGTCTTTTCAATTTCTAAAAAATACCTAACCCTTTCCTTTTGCTCCCTAACTTCTTGAGGCAGTGCCAAGTAATACTGGGAAATATTATGACTCACTCCCACATTTTTTCAAATTGATCTGGTGGCCCACAAAATACTTTTGCTGTCTCTGTTTTAAATAAAAAGGGAAAACAGAAAAGAAAAAGGGGGGCGAAGGCTTACCTGGCACTGGGCCGCGAGGCCCAGCCCAACTCACTTGCTCCCCTCCTCGTGTCGTCGTCTCCGTGGACAAGCGCGCGCTCGCCGGTCGCTGGCCGACACCGCGGCACTACAGGGGCCGCCGAGGGGATAAGGGCGACGCCCTCGGCCCCGTCACCGTCCTCATCCACTCGCCAGCCTCCCGCTCTCTCCCTCACTCACTTCCTCCTCTCTTTCTCCTCGCTCTCCCTCTCTGTTTCGCTCGACTGAGCGCGCTCGTCGCCGTTCGCCACTCGCATACGCGGCCACCGAGCTTCTTCCACCTCGCCGTCGAGTCCCTACGCTTCTACGTCGACTGCCACGACCTCCAGTGCCTCTCGTTCGAGCTGGGGAGTGCCACATCGACGACATCGACCCGCTCTTCATCCACGGCCACCGACGCTGTTGCCGTCGATTTGCTGCGACCATCGCTTCCCCGAGCCCACTGCCTTTCCCTACAGGACCTCTGTGAGCACACGCACCTTCCCGACCCTTTTTCCCTTTCTCCCGTGCTCCCTAGCTCTGGTTTGTCGCAGCGCCGCCCGTTGCCGCCGTCGGTTGTCATCGCCACCGCGGCCATAGCCTCTGCAAACCCCGCCTGTGCACCGCGTCGAGCTCAGCACCTCCCCAGTGTCCGAACACGACCCCCAGCTCGTGCTCCCGTGACCTGTAGCGCTCGATCCGTTCGAGCCTGAACTGCGCCGCCGCTCGGCCATCGTAGCTGCTGCCGTTTCTGGCCACCTCCAACGTTGCTGATGGCCTAGATCGACACGGCACACGTTCCTTGTTCGAATGATGGTCGCGGCGTGCGATTTGGAGGCCTGTAGCGCAAACCCGCCCATCTCCGGCATGAAACCGCCGTGAAAACGGCCGCCGGAACAACGCCGGCGCCGTCCGCTGACCTGGCCGCCACATGGCACACCCTGAGTCACTCGCAGCTGGGCCCCGCAGGCCCAGTTAACCCAGTTGACCAGGTCAATGGCTGACTGGGCAGCCCCAGACACTAACTGGTGGGCCCCAGTTGACTGGTCAACTGGTCAGCCGACCGCTGACGCCATGCTTGCGTCGTACTGACGTCATATGCCTTTTCTGGAAAATCTATAAATCTAAATAATTTTAGAATATTGAATAATTTTAGAAATTCATAATAAATAAACCGTAACTCGGATGGAAAAACTTAAAACATGAAAGTTGCTCAGAATTTCGAGACGAATCCGAATGCGCTCTCCGTTTATCTATCACATGCCTCTAACTACCTGAACATGGAACCGTCCCCTCCGGTTCATCTGTCTGACAGACGTCCGGAACCGGGAAAACTTTCCCGGTAAGTTCCCGCTCCGACCGCAGCACTTAGCCTAGCGCTAGGTCACCCCTAACACCGCGTATCGCCATACCTAACTAAGTGATTGCTTTTGTTGCCATGTATTTATATTGTTTCTTCTCCCCCTTTTCTTCCCGGTAGACCCCGAGATCGCTGACGATGCCTTGGAGATCAACTACTACACCGTCGGAGTTCCTTTCTCATCTGCCAAGCAACCAGGCAATCACCCCCATTTTGAGCATGTCTATATCGCCTATTCTCTTCTCTCTTATGCTTGCATTAGAACTGCTACTGCTACTGTTTTCCTATATCTGCTGCATAGCCTGATTATTGTAACCTACCTTGCTACCTTGCTGGTTATCCTAGACTGTTTAGAATAGGCTGGGTAGAGACCCGACAGAGACCCCCAATTGATTCCGACTGCCCCGCTGGATAACAGAAGACCCGATCAACAGGATTGAAGACCAGACCCTGGCACCGCACATCACTTCCCCCTTAGTTGCCGACACTACTGGATTATCGTCGAGTGCCGAGGGTGATACCTCGTCAGCACTTCTGATGTTAACCTTGTAGGTTAGTTACTCGGTCATGGTAAGCGAGGGTGATTCCTCCTACACCACCCCCGATAACGACGTCGTCGTGCAACTTCTCAAGTGTGGACCTCGAGGGTGATGCCTCCTTCGTTCACCTTGACGGTAACATCAGCGGGAACTCCATCGAGGGTGATTCCTCAGGGTTCCCTTGGTGTCAGACACACAGATACCATTGATGATTTGACTTGCACTAAACCACGATACTAAAGACGGGTCGGCCCTGAGGGGTACCCGCGCGAGCTTTATGCGAAGTGATGTGGAGTCGGGTTGACCTGGATGGTGCCCGCGAGATAACACGAGGTGTGGCCGGGCATTCTTAGTCCTTGCCGCAAGTCCTCGAGACGGGGCGACGGGGTCACATCGATCGTGAGTCTCTGCTCATTTCCGCGCGCTCCTAATCCACTACGGTTTGGATATTTGATCCGAGGGGCCTCTGGCCCGATAGCACTAACCATCACGTGGGCATAGTATGGGCGTTCTGCGTCGTACACTTCAGCCGAAGCTTAATGGACATCAGCGACTGATGCGGCACACGCTGGGTTGGACTGGGAACGCAGCCGCGCTTGTATAAGTGGTTGCTAGGTCTGCTCACCGGCGGTGCACGTAATGTGCGGGAGTTCCCGGGGCGATGGCCCAAGACCCCTGGGGGCATAGGTTAGTCCGGCGTGCTGACCTCTCTGTTAAGTATTTGGTCGGGTTGCGGCGTGTTGCTTAGCCGAGGCCGGGCATGACCCAGAAAAGTGTGTCCGGCCAGAGTTAAGCGAGCGTGGTGGGTAAGTTGGTGCACCCCTGCAGGGAAGAAACTTCTATCGATAGCCTGTCCTACGGTAACGGACACTCGGAGTTGTATCCCGATCGGTACAACTAGAACATGACTTGAGATGAAATGGATAGTACGGCTCTGGGATTGCTTTCTCGCAGGGAGTCGAGGAAGAATCCCTGGCCGAGGTTGATGACATTACTGCTATACTTTACATTATGTTGGTCTGCTCTCTTCTAATGCTGCGAGACCGTTGAAGAGGCTGAAGATGCTAGTCTTCGATAGGACTAGGCTTTCTCCCTCTATTCTGGCATTTCTGCAGCCTAGTCCACATATACAGCCCCCTTTGAAAATGTTGCATATGTAGTGTAGATCCTTGCTTGCTGAGTACTTCGGATGAGTACTCATGTTTGCTTTATTTTTCCTTTTTCCCCTTTATTCCTTTGTCGCATCCAGACGACGGAGCCCCGGAGCCAGATGTCCCCGTCGACGACCAGTACTACTACCAGCCCGGAGAGTACTACTACTACGAGGAGCCGTCTGACGACCAGGAGTAGGATCGAAGGGTCCAGGGCAGGAGGCCCACGCCTTTTCGATCGTAGCTTTTATTTTTACCCCGCCTCTGTGAAGGCCTATCTCTCTCTATGTTCTATAATATATATGTACCCAGATATCTGACGCTTCCGCTGACATTTGTATGCCATCGAGCTATGTATTCGAGCCCTCGAGGCCCTGGCTTATAATATTAAGCTTGTATAAATTTATTTATGTTTTAGAGTTGTGTTGTGATATCTTCAAGTGAGTCCTTAGGCTTGATCGTGTGCATTTGCGTGTATGGTTAGTGCACGATTAAGCCGGGGTCGTCACACAATGAACCAATCATAGAGTAGTAAACCTTTTGGTCAATCGGTTTGCCATCCTTAGTCAAGTCAAGATGTCCACTAGTAGGCATGGGTGTATTCATACCTTTGCTTTCTTGCATGTTGAACTTCTTGAATAGGTCCTTGGTATACTTTGTTTGGGAAACAAAGGTACCCTCCTTAGTTTGCTTGATTTGCAAACCAAGAAAGAACTTGAGTTCACTCATCATAGACATCTCAAACTTCTCCGACATTAGCCTTCCAAACTTTTCACTAAAATGAGGGTTAGTCGAACCAAATATGATATCATCCACATAAATTTGGCAACCAAATAATTCACCATTAACCCTTTTAGTAAAAAGAGTAGAATCAATTTTTCCAATCTCAAAGCCTTTTTCAATAAGGAATTTAGTCAAGCATTTATACCACGCTCTAGGATCTTGTTTAAGACCATAAAGAGCTTTGTGAAGTTTGTAAACATGGTTGGGTTTCTTAGGATTAACAAAGCCGGGAGGTTGTTTAACATAAACTTCCTCCTCAATTTCACCATTTAGAAAAGCACTTTTAATGTCCATTTGATATAATGTGATATCATGATGATTGGTATAAGCAAGTAAGATGCGTATGGACTCAAGTCTAGCAACGGGGGCATATGTCTCACCATAGTCCATACCTTCGACTTGAGTGTAGCCTTGAGCGACGAGACGGGCCTTGTTGCGTACAACTTGTCCATCTTCATCTTGCTTATTCCGAAACACCCATTTGGTACCAATGACATTGTGCTTCTCATCGGGCTTTTCAATCAACGTCCACACTTGGTTCCTCTCAAAATTGTGTAGCTCTTCATGCATAGCGTTCACCCAGTCCGGATCATCAAGCGCTTCTTCAACCTTCATAGGTTCAATGCTAGAGATGAATGAATAGTGTTCACAAAAATTAGCCAAACGAGTTTTAGAGCGAGTGATTCTCCCGGTTTGAATATCATCAAAGATTTGTTCGACGGGATGATCTCTTGAGACTCTTGCTCTAACTCGTGAGAGCTTTTGTTTGGGTCAGGGTGGAACATCTTCTTCATCATCTTATTCTTCCTCTTGGCCTTCTTCCTTGTTGGTGTTGTTGTTCTCTTGTGGAGGTGGAGAAGGAGGTTGATGAGGTTCATCTTGGTGTACATCCTCGTTTTCATCATCTTGGAGTGTCCCACTTGTGGATGCTTCCGAGTTAACTCATGGTTCACCTTGTCGTGAGGTAGAAGCTTCCACTTGGACGGACGAGGTACTCTCCTTCACCTCCATTGGACGAATCTTGCCAATAGACAAGTCTTGGATTGCTTTCGAAGGGTCTTTGTCTCCTACATCAATTGGCAATTGCTCTACTTGCGAGCCGTTAGATTCATCAAACTTCACATCTACCGTCTCTTCAATCTTTCGGGTGAAGTTGTTGTAGACACGGTAAGTGTGAGAGTTTGAGCCATAACCGAGTAGGAAACCTTCATGAGATTTAGGAGCAAATTTCGAACGATGATGCTTATCAAGAATATAGCACTTTGAGCCGAATACTCGAAAGTATCCAACTTGGGGTTTGTTACCGGTGAGAAGCTCGTATGCCGTCTTGCCGAGAAGCTTGTGAAGATACAATCGATTTGTGGCATGACAGGATGTCTCAACCGCTTCCGCCCAAAAGTGTTTTGGCGTCTTGTACTCATCAAGCATCGTTCTCGTCATCTCAATAAGAGTTCGGTTCTTCCTCTCAACAACTCCATTTTGTTGAGGCGTGTACGTAGCCGAGAACTCAAGTGAAATCCCTTCTTCGTCAAGAAAGGTGTCCATATTGGCGTTCTTGAACTCCGTTCCGTTGTCGCTGTGAACCTTCTTGATCTTCACTTCAAATTGATTTTGGGCCTTCCTAGCAAAGTTCTTGAAGATCTTTTGGACCTGCGATTTATCATCAAGAAAGAACACCCACGTAAATCTTGAAAAATCATCGACAATGACTAAACCGAACGAGTTACCACCGAGACTCTTGTAGGCATTGGGACCAAAAAGATCCATATGAAGTAGCTCGAGCGGTCTTCTCGTGGTCATGATGTTTTTCACGGGATGACTTCCTCCAACCTGTTTTCCTGCTTGACAAGCACTACAAAGTCTATCCTTGTCAAATATAACATCTTTAACACCAAGGATATGATCACCTTTAATAAGCTTATCAAGATTTCGCATGCCCACATGACCTAACCTTCTATGCCATAACCAACCTTTAGAAGATTTAGCAATTAAGCAAGTTCTAGGTTGAGCCTTTTTAGTGAAATCAACAATGTATAGATCACCTCTACGTATACCGGTAAAGACCATATTATGATTATCTCTTCGAAACACTTGGCAATCTACTTCAGTAAATAGGACGTTGAAACCAAAATCGGCTAGTCTAGATACGGAAAGTAAATTGTATCCAAGAGATTCAACGAGCATAACATTTTGGATGGAGCTGTCATGTGAGATGGCCACCTTACCAAGGCCAACCACCTTACCCTTTGACTTATCACCAAAAGTGACATACTTTCGAGGGCCGTCGTTTTCAGCAAGCTCACGAAACATATCCTTGTCTCTGGTCATGTGATCGGTACATCCACTATCAAGAACCCATTACTTTCCTCCAGCCATGTAGCCGCGAAGATTAGCCATAAGACCAAAGTGTCTCATAGACTCATCGAGATCAAAGTCACTATCATCATCCTTATCATAGTATCCATGTTCAACATCGTCTTGTGATTGATCATTACCTAGAGAGAGTGATTCATAAGTTTTATGACCATGACAATGTGCATCTTTATGAATTCTAATGACTTCGGAAATGATATTGCTAATGATTCCAACATCTCCTTTGGCACGCATAAGGTCACGAAGCTCACATAGACAATCACCAAACTTAGGATCATTAGGGCTCATCTTATTTAAAGCAATGGACTTATGAAGAATCTCATCTAAGTTTTTCAAGGAGTAGTTTGGAAATCGTTCCTCAAGAAATCTCCATATAGTATAAGCACAATCAAGAGCAGGCAAGCAAACAATCAAATTTCTAGGCAGTCCTCTAATGATAAGATTGATAGTTCTAAGATTGCGGATCATGTCAATAGACTCATCAAGGGTAGGATACAAGGGGTCAACAAGGGGTGCACACGGGCTAGCAATGTACTTGTTCAAATGATATTCATTGAAAATCTCAAGCATCTCATTTTTTGAAGCATGAAAGAACTCCCCATCAAGCATAGGCACTCTACGTCTAAAACTCCTCATCGTAGACTCATCCATCTTCCTCCAATGGTGATTAAACCAAAGCAATGGAGACCAATGCTCTGATACCAATTGAAAGGATCGAGAAGAGGTGTCTAGAGGGGGGGGAGTGATTAGACCCTCAACAAATAAAGGTGGCAATTTTTAAGTTCTTCAAGTTAAGGTGGAGTTTTAGCACAAGTTTAAACATTCACAATACATATCAAGCAAGCATGGCAAGAGTATATGAGCAGCGGAAAGTAAAGCATGCAACTTGCAAGAATGTAAAGGGATGGGATTGGAGTGTGCAAACGCAATTGGAGACACGGAGATTTTTGGCGTGGTTCCGATAGGTGGTGCTATCGTACGTCCACGTTGATGGAGACTTCAACCCACGAAGGGTAACGATTGCGCGAGTCCACGGAGGGCTCCACCCACGAAGGGTCCACGAAGAAGCAATCTTGTCTATCCCACCATGGCCATCGCCCACGAAGGACTTGCCTCACTAGGGTAGATCTTCACGAAGTAGGCGATCTCCTTGCCCTTACAAACTCCTTGGTTCAACTCCACAATCTTGACGGAGGCTCCCAAGTGACACCTAACCAATCTAGGAGACACCACTCTCCAAAAGGTAATAGATGGTGTGTTGATGATGAACTCCTTGCTCTTGTGCTTCAAATGATAGTCTCCCCAACACTCAACTCTCTCTCATAGATTTGGATTTGGTGGAAAGATGATATGAGTGGAAAGCAACTTGGGGAAGGCTAGAGATCAAGATTCTTATGGTTGGATTGGAATGTCTTGGTCTCAACACATGAATAGGTGGTTCTCTCTCAGAAAATGAATGCTGGAAGTGTAGGCACGTTCTGATGGCTTTCCTCTTGAATGGAGGAAGGGTAGAGGGGTATATATAGCCTCCACACAAAATCTAACCGTTACACACAATTTACCAAACTCGGTGGGACCGAATAGTGAAACTCGGTCAGACCGATTTAGTTCAAAATGTGAACGTTAGGATTTTCGGTGGGACCGATATGATCAAATCGGTGGGACTGATGTGCTAGGGTTAGGGTAAAACCTCATCTCGGTTTGACCGATTACACAAACTCGGTGAGACCGATTTTAGTAATAAGCAAACAGAGAGTTGGCCAAGCAAACTCGGTGGGGCCGACTACCTATTTCGGTGAGACCGAAATAATTGCAGTAGGTAACAGAGAGTTTGCAAGCCCATCTTGGTGAGACCGAGATCCCATCGGTGAGACCAAACTGATTAGGGTTTCTGGCAGTGGCTATGTCAAGTGAACTCGGTGGCGCCAGATAGATCAAATCGGCGGGGCCGAGTTTGACTTTAGGTTTAGGACATATTTGGAAATGAGAAAGTGGTTGAGGGCTTTAGGAGCATATCACTAAGCACTTTGAGCAAGCAAGCCATTAAGCAACACCTCATCCCCTTTTAATAGTATTGGCTTTCCTATGGACTCAATGTGATCTTGGATCACTAAAATGAAAAGAGTAGAGTCTTGAGCTTGAGACAATATGTGTCCTTAGCATCTTGAAGGGGTTCCACATCCTCTTGTCCTGCCACTCCACTTTTGAACTTATCTGAAATATACTAGATAAAAGTATTAGTCCAACAAGAGATATGTTGACATTAATTACCAAAATCACCCAGGGAGCACTTGTGCTTTCAGAAGTTCCCTCGGCGGAATCGATCCGCCGGAGGGCAAAAGTGCTCCTGCCCAAATTCCGCCTCGA
Source organism: Thinopyrum elongatum (assembly GCA_011799875.1). Lineage (NCBI taxonomy): Eukaryota > Viridiplantae > Streptophyta > Magnoliopsida > Poales > Poaceae > Thinopyrum > Thinopyrum elongatum. The sequence goes on along the minus strand of CM022300.1, from coordinate 85,934,998 downwards.
GATGGCGGTGCTTCGTCCCGAAAGTCTTCTCCTTTTTTTCTAGGTCAAAATGACTTATATACTAGAAGAGGGGCACCGGAGGTGGGCCGAGGAGGGCACAACCCACCAGGGCGCGCCTGGGCTCCCTGGCGCGCCAAGGTGGGTTGTGCCCACCTCGTGGGGGCCCTCTGGTAGTTATTTGCTCTAATATTCTTCATATATTGCAAAACAATTCTCCGTAAATTTTCAGCTCATTTGGAGATGTGCAGAATAGGTAACTCTGACGTAACTTTTTCAGGTCCAGAATTCCAGCTGTCGGTATTCTCCCTCTTTGTATAAACCTTGCATATTACGAGAGAAAAGGCATTAGAACTACTCCTAAAAGCATTATTATGCATAAAAATATTAGAAATAACAGTAGGAAAACATGATGCAAAATGGACGTATCACTAGGCAACCGGCTTGTTATGTGATGAGTGTGTTCAGGTTGCCGGCTTCGGTTTGTGATGACTTGACACATATGATGCGGCAGTACTGGTGGGGGTGTGAAAAAAGGTAAAAGGAAAATGATGTGGTTAAGCTGGGACAAGATGATGCTTCCACAATCTAAAGTTGGTCTGGGCTTTTGTAATGTGCGGGCATTAACCATGCCCTCCTTGTGAAGAAGGCTTGGCGCTTATTACTTATTAGATAACCCGAACAGTTTATGTGCATGTTTGCTAAATGCCAAATATTACCCTAATGGAAATCTTTTGCATACCATGTTTACCGGCAACTCATCTACAGACTGGAGCTTCCGAAGAGGGGTATGATTTGGAGGGTGGGCGATGGCAGGTCTATCAGAAAATGGAGGGAACCCCAGATTCCCTGAGGACCCTCCTTCCACCCCATTACACCGAAGAGAAATTGCAGGACCGTGTTTCAGATTTTCTAGATGAAAATAATGCATGGATCAAGGACCGACTAGAGGATCCTTTGGGCCCATGGGCGTGGCACAAATCCCTCTGATCCGTCCCTCGCCTCGTCGCAGGCATGATTTTCTGGCATGGCAGCCAAAGTGGAGTGGCTCCTTCACGGTCTGTAGCACATATCGATTGTCTACCTCTAATCATGATGGCGTGTTTGCAGGAGTACCATCTAGCTAACATTTTGGAGACGAGTGACCGATGTGGAAGGTGCTTTGGCGGACCTTGGTTCTGCAAAAGATTAATGAAGATAATGTCTTGGAAGGCGTCGTCCGGAGCTTTGGCGACAATGAGTATGAAGGTGGATCGTCATTTGGCCATGAGTGCTACATGTCCTCTATGCAGCAGGGGAAGATGAATGATCATTTCATGCGCTTGTTGCATTTGAGCATGCAAGTGTCTTGTGGGACGAAATGAGAAAAGTGTGGCTGGCACCAAAGAAGGAAGATATTCATGGTACAGGTGTGGACTGGTTGTGACTACTGCTTGCAGGATGCTTTGACATGGTACGTAATATGGTCATCATGCTCATATGGTGGATCTGGCAGTTATGATCGAATTTAACCACGGGAAGGAGAGCACGCCGACCCATGTGTCAGTTTATTTTTTTGGAGAGTTACTTAAACTCTAATATAGATGCTCACAAATACTCAACTGAGGAGTTCATAAAAGGAAAGATGTCAGTGGATATTTTTTGGGGTTGACCAATGCATAGTCTACCACCGCAAACTATACCTAGGATTTGATGTCCTGCAAGGGCACATGGTGTTGTAGCACTTTCATGATAAGTAAATGTCGAATCCCACATGGAGCAAATAGGATGACACTACCAACTCCACAACTACACTGTCACCTACGCAACTACGTTCGCATCCACGTAGTTTGGAAATAGTCTATTCTATCAGTTGCTAATGAACGATAATAAACGGGGGGTTTAACTAGACTACAAACTATGACAAAAAATAAACTAAACTCACTCAAAGTAAAAGAGGTTGTAACTTGTAGGATTGAGTAGAGCAAAAGGCGGTGTCTAGGTTTTCGGCCTCACTAGTACTAGAGGGGCGACTAAGTGGCAGCGTCATGTATTACAAGCAACACTCCTTAGAAGATTAAATGATCTCCTATGGTTTGCATCCGCGGGCTCTCACTCATAGGCGTACTAGACATAACATCGCATAATGGTCACACACGGATGTCAATAATACGCATGGAACCAAATGATCACATAAGGTCATCTATCTAATTCGTGTACGTGCAAGTGCTCACAAAATCATATGAAAGGACATCTCCCGCATTACGTACAACGCAAAAGAGAGTAAATACTAGATGATGCCACAAAAACTAATATTGTGTACTAGATCATACTTCAACCTAGAACCGGATCAATTACCCAAACATAGATGAATATACACACAAAGAGGAATGATTCATTGTTGTCATCAACATGTTCGATCTCACAATACAAGTGCGGAGACGAAGATGGAGATGGGCGCCGGCGCCCGGTGATGGCGGCGCCCCTCCTTCTCCTCCTCTTTCTTGGAGTACGTGGTGGTGGCAATGGAGGGAGAGGCCTCCCTCTAGATGAGATGGGAGAGCCAAATGGCGACTGGTTGAAGTTGTGGTGGAATGAGGATGGATGATCCCGGCGGCTAGGGTTAGAGGTCTTTTTATAGGAGGCCTTCTCAGGGTCTCCTCCGTTGATGTGGCTCCTCCTCCTTCATCCAAGGGTTTTATGGGAGCCAAATCCTCTCCCAAAACATGCCTTCTCTGCCAAGGATTGCGTGGAACAAACAGGACGAATTTGGTGAAGAATCTTGTCCAGAAAGGCAACTTTCGGACTTGTCTGGAGCTAGTACGACCATCTGCGGTCGTACCAGACGTCGTCTTTCTGTGTGTTGCTCTTTAGTAAATCGGTCGCATTTTCTTCATACGAATACAAAATTTAACATTTTTTGGCTCGTTGGATTCGTATGAATGATGCCGATCCCATGGTGGTATTAGATATTGACTTGGAGCACTTTCAAAAAATCACTTTTTTAACCATCCAAATGCCTAAGTCTGGTGCCTGGAGCTTCTTCGGTAACCCCAACTTGATCCCTCTTGATGTACCAAGTCCACCGACATGCCAACATACCTACAAAGACCACAAAATAAGGAAAACTAATAAAAACTAAATAAAAATAGAAGTTGTGCAATGAACTTAGTAAAACGAGTAAAGACCGGAACTATGCACTAGTAACATGAATAAGTGCTAAATGAATATGATATGAGAGATTTTGGCACTAAATATACTCTAAAAAGTATACATAAAATCCACTTATCAGGATTGGACCACCAAGAAATGCTATTGCTTTATAGGTGGATGGTTCTTTCATGGAGGTTGATGAAATGTCGGCGGTGAGAATGATTTTAAGGAGACATGACAGATCAGTTATCTTCGCTGCATATCATTTCTTGTTTAACTGCACTGATGCTCTCGAGATGGAGATACATATGCGTTAACGATCGGTATGACTCTAGCTCGCCAGCATACCGAGCTCCCGGTGATGGTATAGTCTGACTCTTCGACTGCTCTCTCGTGCCTCACGGGATGAGGGTTGGATCGTTTTGTCTATGGTCATTTAATAGTCGAGATTAAGTCTCTTATGGACAGTAGAGAGTTTATTCCACAGAAATTATATAGGTATCATAAGGCCTGGTACAATGGTAGGTCCTTAGAAAAATAAATCGGGTTTTTTCTGAAGCACTAGTGCCTATTTCTATAGGAGAGACGCCTAATTAAGCGTTTACCATCTAAAAATAAGTATCGGTCCTTAAAGAAAAGCTGGTTTATTTGTCTAAACACCTCCCTTAAGCACCCTTGCATTATGCAAGGTCAAATAGGATTGCGGATTGGATGGCAAGATATAGTCGGCTTGACAGAAAACCCTCATGTATTGAGGATCTCTTGCCTCTTGATTGTAACTCTACCATTATGGAATAAACGACTATTGATCCTTCAAAAAAGAAACACATTTAATGGTGTGGAGATAAACTGTGATATTTTAAAAAAAATGTGATTTTTTAGTTATTTGGATTGCTTACCATATGTGTCATGTGGTGAGATAAAGTGTGATATGAAAGACGTGACAGATGGGATTTGGAATTTATTAACGTGCAACACAAGGTGATATATTAGATGACGTTAACAAATGGGGTGTCGCCTAAATTAAGCAAAGGCGATAGAAGACTTGTACAGATGCCAAGACGAGTGAACGACTGATTTGGATTCGACGTCACGCCAAAACTATAAAGCACACACTCGCAAAAAAACTAAAATAGTCTATAGCACTTAAAAAAAGTTAGCACTTGACATTCTGCGCTTTTTATTTTTCCGCCATTTGCAACTTGAAAATGAGAAACGTGTTCCACAGATAAAATCGGTCCCTTCTTCTCTCCCAAAAGTGTGGACTCACCTAAAGCACAGCTTAGTAGTCTGGATCAAGTGGGGTACTGGCACCTCTGACAACCGCCAGCAGACAATGAAGGAGCGTTCATTGCACCGAAATTGGCCATTTGTCAATGTAGCATTTTCTAGATTGTTTTTTCAATGTAGTACAGAGATTTAAATTGGTGGGGAAAAAACTAGAACAAAATGCTACTCCAAATACAAATGCATACAGATTGTTCTATTTTGTGTGTGTGTGCGCGCGCGTGGTTGCCCATGAAGTGTTTCGTCCCCTTCTCCCGGCGGTTAGGGCAAACTCTTTCATCCAAGCTTCATCGGCGAGCTCGTGGATTTGCTTCCCCTCTGCCTATCGCTCCAGCGATCGGTGGCGGGAAGGGGAATGCTGGTGCCTCTACTTTGGCTAGTAGTGTAGGTTACGGTTTTTTACTCCATACAAGTGCGCCGCTTCTTCTTGAGTTTGTCTTCCGGGCTCCGATCCTCCTTGAGTTCATCTGTATGGACGTAGTCGACTGAGCTCCGGTGTAGATTCATGCCAGCTTCTTGGGGCGGCGAGGTAAGAGTTTCTCGTCATGCGTGTGCGATGGCGAGATTTGGTGTCAGATGCTTCAGATCTATTTAAGGGTTCAATGGTGACAACTGCAGCCCCAGCCTCCAGGGTGATGGTTCTTAGGGGCACATGCATGAACACTTCCCTGTTGTCATTGACAAGGTCAAAGCCGGCTCTGATTGTTGAGTGGCGCCAGCAGCGCGCCAACGATTCATTCTGCGGCAGTAGTGGTCGTTTGTTGGTCTAGGAACCTCGGTATATTTTTTATTATGTTTGGAGTGCTTTGTGCTTTCGAAGAACTTTTATAACAAATTCAAATTATTTTCGTAAAGAAAATTGTTCTTCTTTTTTAAAGCAAGAAACACTCTTAACGCTTATTCGTCTCCAAGTATGTACAACGATGTATTATAAGCTGAACATTTCCCTGCCATGTAGGATATTTGATATAGTTGGTGTTGCGCGTGGGAGTGTGAATGGTGTCGATCTATTGGATTGAGTTGTATCTTTCCTCGTTTTGGGGTTTTATGTAGATTTTGTTGGGCGTCACTTTCGCCCTTTCAAAGGTTGTGCTAGTGCATGCAATAAAGTATCCCCGAAAACACATCTTTGATTTTGGCGGCACCATCGTTTGGCGAATAAGGTCTCCTCGAGGCACCCGATCTTGTCGTTGGTGGCTTGGTCACGTATTCTTTTGCTAGTTATCTACGGGCTTTGCTGGCGCGACGACGATGGCCCTTTCTAGCTTGGCCCTCCGGCCTCAACATGTCAATGTGGCTTCTAGTGCCATTGTAAGGTCCATGCAAAATAATGGAGGTTTGACACTTGGATTTGTGGCTCTTTCCAAAGTGATGGCTTCTTCTTCAGGGCGCTGGCCCGGCAGGCCTATGGTCTTAATGACTTCTCATTTGCAAATAGACATCGATAGGTTGACTTCGCCTTTGGAGAAGCATGCGGCCACGCACCATCCTATGCAAAAAAAAATAGTGGTATTTATACTACTAGTATGGACTTTTTTTTCCAAAAAGATATCACCATCTTAAGTTGCACCTTACACATCAGATGTGCTTTTGGACAGAACTCATACAATTGCTTTTATATTAGGTTATACTCCCAAGTCATTTAGTGCATTCTTTAGACAAAACAGTGCAATTTACCTAGAGACTCACAAAAGGTCCTTCCTAGCGTCCCACCTTGTACGAATGCTAAAAATGTTGTGGCAAAATAATTAAGGAGGAGCAAGAGCATTTTCGTCATCCCAAGAAGAAACGATGTCAGGTATGTGGACCTATGCAAAACAACTATACAGAGAGTTTGGATGCCAAACGATTAAATAAAAGAAACTTAGCTACAAGAAGCTAAGCATATTTACATTGAGGAATTTGGATGTTTAACCCTTCCATGCACTTAGCATCCCATTTAAGCACATATGCATTGAAAGAGGAGTTGTATCTAGATTAAGATAAAATATATCTCTCCTTTTGACCCTCCTTCCTAATTATGTCTCCATGTTAGGATTTTACCCCAATAAGTGTTGCTATGGGGTTATTCCAAAGTTGGCTTTGTTTTTTTCTTCTACATGATGTTGTATTTAAGGTTGGCTCCTAGTGTAGGTTTAGTTTAAGAGGCATAAAGTAATCAAAACAACAACAATTGATTTCAGCTTTGTACGTTCTTCACCACAAGGCCCTATGTCATCCTAAAAACTGCATTCCTTACTCAATCTATACAGCTGATACTAATCGAGTTCAACATATAATAGTTTTTTTATAAGACAGTACACATACACTCACCCCTATCAACAGATGCACGTACAATCTATCCCTACGAGCATCTTCGAGGAACTGAGTCGGCAGATTTTATGATTGACGAGCTCACTACAGGGGGCTACAACCATCCAAGTACATGTTGGTTCACAATTCAACATATAATGATTAACTCAATTTGCGGTTGTTATACCATGTTGTCTTGCACTTACTCCTTTGCTCTTATATTATGAGACGGAGAAAGTGCTTTATAATGTGTTGTACCAGGCAAAAAAATTGATGCAATATTTATTTTAATTAAAAAATTAGTAACAACGAGTACAACATAAGAACATTTTCATACACATTATCAACCGAACATACCATGCACCATCTACTGAGTAGCCACAGAGCGTCAAGATCAACAAAGCCAGGGCTGATGCACATCAGACCATAGAATCACTAGTGGCGCCTTGTGTTGGACTAGTCCTACCGGTATTGAATAGAACCTGTTGAACAATATCTTCTTGGAAACTCACTCGATTTAGAACGGAAAAATTTGTACAAATTTTATGAAACCATATGCGATGTCTCTAATCTGTAGTCCATCCTACTTTTGATAGGACCGGTTGATAACTGAATCTAGTTTTTCTCATTATTTGACTATATATAGTGCAGAAAGAAAGCTCGATAAAAAAGTGGCCATTAGTTTCTCGTCATTTCGCCTTAGGATTTGTTCATTATCTTTTTCGACGAGGTGAAGAAGACATGTATAACTTGAAAAATGATGCATGTGGTGATCTCATCAATATCAAGACTTGTCAGTCTAGTCTTTCTATGTGCTCTTAGAGCATCTTCAGCCGGGCGCTCTAAACACGTCTCAAACGTCCGGACGGGCTGACCGGTCACGAAAAATTGACCCAACCGAGCGCCCCAAATGGGCGTCAAACGTCCGGACTGACCGGCACCCCTCATATTCAGCCCAAATACGGGGCGGATATGGGGCGGTCCGGGCGCATCCGGGCGCGCCCGCCACGTCGGCTTAGCCCAACCTGGCCGATGCCTACCCCACAAATATCGCCGTCCGGAAAACCCTAGACCGCAGTCAATTCGAACTCCACTCACTCCCCTCTCCGTCCACTCCACTTTCGATCCCCTCCAAATGCATCCGATGGCCGGCGACCGAAGTAGCGCTGCCTCCGGTGGGGACTCCAGCTCCGACGATGACTGGTCTAGCCTGCTGCGCGAAGCAGACCCCGATGATGTGGAGGAGGTCGTCCTCCGCATCGCATTGAGGCGTTCGGCCGTCGACCAAGGCAGATTCGGCAGCGGCAGATCCACTTCGTCAGCGCCCCGCGCCCGTCGACGCAGCGCCGACGACGTCGCCGGCCCTTCCCGTCCGACGCGCAACTCCGGCCGCTCCACTCCGCTCCTACAGGTACGCCGCCCACCACCAGCACCCTCTGCTCCGGAGGTGATGCCCAGCCACCGTTGGGTCCTCGTGCCCGTGCCGGGGCCGGGGCGCACTGAGACGCCCGAGTCAGAGGCACGAGCAGCCCGGCGCGAGCGGCAGCGGGCGAGGGAGAGGGCAGCGGCGTTCGAGTCAATGTCCGTGTGCCGGCCGCGCGCGAGCGCACAGGTCGATCCTGAGGCAGCGCTCCTCGCGTCTGTCCTCCGCCTCTCGCTCATGACAGCGGAGACGGATGAGCGGCGCCTCCGCCGCAAGAATGCCAAGGTGCTCCGACTCACCATCGAGTTGTCGGAGCGCGAGGCAACAAAGGAGGCGGTGGCGAAGGCGAAGGCGGCCCGCCATGCGAAGGAGCAGGACTGCCTGCTCCGCAGGCTATCGGGCATGAGGTGTAGCTCCGACGCGGATATGACGGACGGCTCCACCTCCAGCTCCGGCAGCGACGCGCCTCCGCACGCCGAAGCCTACATGGAAGACGGGCACATTCCTCATTCTGTTTATATTTTATATGTGTTTCACAAGTTTGTAGTATGGATTTGCACTTCCGCCGTTGAACTCCGATGAATCATGTTCCTTTTGTCCGGCTAATCCGATAAACTGCGATTTGATCATGTGTTTTACATAGCGTTGCATGAATTGCATGGTTTTGAGGTTTCAGATATGAGGGACGCGAGTGTGGAACACAAAATATAAGACGTGTTCGGTCAGTGCCCGCGGACGTGCCAAGTCCGGCTGTATTTGCCAAGTTTGAGGGGCCGGATTTGCCAAGTCCGACTGGAGATGCTCTTATAGGTAAGGTGTGTATGCGTGCATTCATATAAATGAGTATGTATATGTGAGCATCTATGTTTGTATTGTGTTTCGTAGAAAAAACACACTTTGTAACATAAGCACGGGTCTTTTTTTTAACACAGATAAGCATGAGGTCAAACACTGCCATTTTGAGCCGTGCTGAGCTGGAGGTATAACCACGTCTACCAACTAGAGGACTCGAGCTAAGAGCATCTCTAGCCGTTGTGCCCTAGGGACGATTTTTGCGTTGAATGAAGATTTGCCAGCGCTAATTTTGCTTTAGAGAGGCAAAGTTTCCCAGTAGTTGAGCTCCCAGGCCACGCCTTTCAGTGCCCGCGCTAGCTCGCTCGCCCGCCGCTGCAGCGCTCGTCGCACGCGCCCACATGCCCGTGTCCGCGCCCGCTCGCCTGCTGCGCCCGTGACCGCCAAGCCGCGCGCGCGCCCGAGCCGACGCCTCGTCGCTCGCCGCCGAGCTCACCCGTCCCTGTGCGCGCGTCCCCGCCCGGGACCCCTGGTTCCTCATGCTGTCCGACCAACAGGAAGAGGAGCAGCGCCCTCCCTGCCCCGCCATCGCGTTCGACGCCGCCGAGAAGACCTGGGCGCGGTGCCGTGGCGCCCCGGGCCCCGTGCCGGTGGCCGCGGCGGGCGGGCTGGTGCTCTACCGCGCACCTGAAACCGGCGCGCTCACCGTGGCCAACCCGCTCAGCGGCGTCTCCCGGGCGCTCCCGCCGCCGCCCCCGGCCGCACCAGATGCGCTCTATGCCGTGGCCATGTACGGATCACCCTACCGCGTGGTCCTCCTGGGCGAGCTTCCGCACCTGTCCATGACGGTGTTCGACTCCTCCAAGAACGCGTGGGAGGACGTCGTGCCTCTGTCGCACCAGCGCGTCCGGCCCAGCTGCAGGAGGTCGTCCATGGCGGTGGAGAAGGGGCTGTTGGGGAGGAGCAGCAGACAGGAGATGAAGGCGAAGCCGGCGAGCATGAGGAGGAGCGCATCGTGGTCGTGCTTCCGGTTGTGGCACGCGTAGTCCGCCAGCCGCCCCGGAGCTCCTTCATCCTGCCGCCCCCCTCCTCCGCGTGCTGCTTCTCCTCGTCCGGCTGCTGCTGCCCGTGGTGCACCATGCCCGTCGTACGTCCGTCGTCCTCCGGTCAGAGCTCGGCACGTACGCAGAAATGCGGTGAGTTGTCGCTGGGGGCGGGCGGGCTCGCACTGCGGCGGAGCTGGGATGCCGCGGCGAGGAGGTGGCGGCGGCGCCGTGCTTGTCCCGGACATGTGCGCGACGAGCCGAGGCGAGGGCGGCGGCGTGCCGGGCGAGGCGTGGGAGTTGGTCGGGGGAGAAAAGGAGGAGAGAAGAGAGAGCAATACGTGGGTGGGCCCCGGAGGAAAAGTGAGGAGAGATGGAGTGAGAGGCTGGCGGTGGGCCAAATGGCATGCAAACAGTCTCTCTCCTCACCCAGTTGCCCCCCCCCCTCCGGATCCTGGGTTTGGGGTGGGTTCGCCGGTCGTAATTTTGACCACATCGGTCACTAATTGAACTCGTGTGGGACTTTTTTCGTCCGTCGGCGCCGAAAAAGTGCTCCTGGGGGCTTCCTCGAGGGACGGGTGGAGATGCTCTAAATGCCTGGTTCTTTACGGAAATTCGTTGGTGCTCTCGGGAGCGCGCGCTCCTGCACGTGATAAAAATATTTAAAAGTGTGAAAAAATTTCAAAAAAAAAGTTTGGCGCATACATCTCGACATTATATGTATGCACGGAGACAACCGATAATTTTTGTGGCTTGCGTAAAAAAGACAAAAGCATGTTTTGTGAAAAGCATTTTTTAACATCGGATTTTGTCTTTTTCACATGCGACACATAAATTGTCGGTTTTTTGCGAAATGACTTTGTGAGCATGTACAACATCAAGATGTATGCGCCAAGTTTTTGTTTGAATTTTTTTGACATTTCAAAATATGTTTAAAACACATTTTAAAAACCAGGAGGGTGCGCTTCCATGTGTCAAAACGTCACTCTCTAGTTCTTTTTCTAAACAAAATTAATACTGTGATGGCTAACCGGGCCTGTCGCCCGGCCGGTGGCAAGCCTATCCTCTTTCGACTCGTCGTATTTTGTCTTGGTCAAATCAGGTAGCAGCCATCTGCCCCACACACTTTGCCTCTCCTTTTTATTTCTGAAGTGTGAATGATGCGATACTGCAGTCATCAGGCACACTACTTTGCCACGTCAGACCTCTTGGTCGTAGCAGACTAGCCGCCGCCCTCCACCGGCAGGGCCTTTAATCTTTTTATTTTTTTGCGGGCCAGGGCCTTTAATCTAATTGGCTGTAAATAAATACAATTAGGCGAGTTTCATGTGGATCTTAAAAAATGGCCAAGTATCATCTGAAAAATCGAGGAAATTTCAGGCGGCCATCACTTTTGGACGTAGTACCCCATACGGTTTTGGTCACGCAATAATTACTTCGAACTTGGAGAAGAAACAATATTGATAGTTTATAAGACACTTAAAAAACTTGTTACGATAAAACATAATAGTCTCAAGAACAAAAACCATAATGCTTCACTAGCAATCTTGCACATGTAACCTTGGGTCATGCCAAATAGTGTACTAACATACGGAATGAAGGAAGGCACAAGGAGAAGAGGTCAAATTCGAGATAATAATTACGTTTTTTTTAAAAGAGGGGAAGACCATCAGTAGTATGTGCATCGAGTGGTGGACACAAACATATATTAATTATTAAAACACTAAATATGTCGACTTGCATAGAGGGAAAAAAACTTTAGGCCATCCACATATGACATGCCTCGCAACAACATCCACAAATCGACCCGCCAAACCTACGATGACAGATTTAGGAGATAAATGGTGTAACCTATGTGATGCACCGTTGGTCTTTTTATGTGGCACTGGGATCTATGTTATGATGACTTTCCTAATGAAAGCTTCCGATAATTATTATTACCAATTTATTGTGTGGGGTGGTCCTTGATATTGGAAAGATATTATATTTCTATCATTAATAACAATAGAACATGAAATATTAGAGGGCTTAATGCATAGGAAAAATGGGATGCTTTGAGACTTGAGACAGAGGAAAGTGCATCTTCTATTGTTTGCTTACAAGAGACGAGAAGAGATCATTTTGATTTGGCCTATATTAGAAAGTTTTGCCCAAATAGATTTAACAAGTTTGCTTCTCTTCCTTCTGTGGGAGCCTTGGGAGTTACTGATTGCATGAATTGATTATTTATTTGAGGGGGGCATTGTCTTCTGAAACTCCTTTCCCCTCCCTATGCAATTCACTAGTTCCATTTCAAATCAAACTTGGATCCTGACTAAAATTTATGGGCCTTGTACTCCAGAAGGTGAAATGCAATCCCTGGACTGGTTCAGTTACACACAAATGCCTATCGAGGTAGATTGGATTATCATGGGTGACTTTAACTTTATTAGGTCCCCTAATGATAGATATAGGCCTGGAAGTGATGTTAATGGTATGCTGCTATACAATGAAGCTATAAGCAATTTGGGACTTGTTGAGTTGCCCTGAAAGGAAGGCAGTTTAGCTGGAGTAATATGCAAGCTAATCCACTTATAGAAAAATGGAACTGATTCTTTACCTTTGCCTCCTGGATGACCACCTTCCCTGACACTATAACCCTCCCTTTGGCTAGACCAATCTCTAATCACTTGCCTTGCATGATAATAATCGGAACATGTATTCCTAAAGTCATTTTTAGGTTTTTAGGTTTTTAGGAGGTCCTTCATAATTGACACTTACAACTATACAACTCTCAACTGCCAGCATGAAGAAACACTTCATGATCTTTTTGGAACTGCCCTTTTGCTAAGAGATCTTGGGAAATTTTTGCCCCACCAGAACTGCCAATCTCTTTGTGTTTGAAGCTTTTGAGGACATTAAAGTCAAATTGAGATTACCTTTCTCCATGGACATAATTATCTTGGCAGCTTGGGCTATATGGATCACAAGAAACAATAAAACTTTCCAGCAAATTGTCCCATCATTTCAGAGGTGGAAGGATACTTTTTTTTTCCTGAGCAAAACTTGTTGAGACATAGGATCAAGAGGAAATACGTTGTTGTCTACTCTTCTTGGCTGGAATCTCTGGCGTAATTTTAGCTTTCATAGTTTCCTTTTTCTTGTTTTCCTCTCCCTCTTTCTTTCTCCGTCTTATCTCAAGCCTTGTAATCCCTTTGTTTTATTAAATTTTTATTTATGAAAATTGTAGTTGTTTTTCTACGTAGTAATAAATAAACAGCGCAAACCTCCAAGACAACGTCTTCAAGAAGGGAATGCCGCTCGCGCGACGATGTTGACTGGTCCAACCAGAAGCCAGACCAAGGGTTGTGAATCCGAAGCAGGTATTCAAACCAACACCTTCAATAAGATAACAACGCGCGAACGTCGACGCTGCTCGATCAAGCCATAAGGCTAGATCCCGAGTTTTCACCAAGAGATAATGCATCCTGATGTCCGCCGCCATATTCACCGCCCGCCATTCTATTGATCTGCTCACACAGAACTAGCCGGCCAAAGGAGAAAACATCAGAAGTGAAGACACCATGACGCCTCTTTTGATCATTGTCGCATCGTCGTCTCACCGATGGTTGTCATGCGAGCCATGACCAACCTAGTAGTCGTCGCCGGATGCGTTGCCTCGACGATGTCTGCCAGCAACAATGGGGTGAAGTGGATTGTGTCCACACAACTTGCCAATGTGGACAATAAACTGCAGTTGCATACATTCATACATAGCATGCAAGTGTAGCTACGCGCCGCATCGAATAAGATGAAAAAGATCAAAAAAAAAATGAAAAAAAACCGCGCGTAATCTCGTTAAAATCAAAATGGCGAGAATTAACAAAATCCAAAAACACGTGCCGTACCAGGATATTTTGTGGGGTCCGTTGCATTACGGCTCTCTCTCCAAATCCGTTTTAGATATTGGTCTCCTTGTATCTCATCGTACAGAGCAACTCGTTTTTGGTAAGCGTATCAACAAACAACAATCCTTTGCATCCGAGCACACGGCGTGCCGTTTGGTATATCGAAATGACACATTCCTATTGTTTTTACCCCGTCGAAAATCCTCTTCATCCGCCACGCGCGCCATACGTCACCACCCGGAAACAAATCCAGAAGAAAATACACAACATTCCATTCGCAACATAGAAATGCTTTTTTAAAAAGAAGGAGAAGACAAAAGCCGAAGCAACAAGGCAGGAGTACGATCAGCCGCAGCCGAGGGAGATTTTCGAACACCGGCAGCAACGAGGAAGGAAAGACACTATAAATACACCCGCCTCCGGTTCAACATGCCGCCTCCTCCCCGCGCCCGCGCAGTACACCCGCACTCCCCCGCCGCCTCCGTCTGCTCCGCCTGTCCGGCCCGGCGCGGCGACGAGCCCCCGCAAGGTGCGTCCTCCTCTCTCGCCGATCCCCCGGCTCTGATCTTCCTTGGCCTGTGTGCCCGCGATCGGTTCCGTGCTGCTCTGGTGCACGGATCTGGTTCGGTAGGAGTTTGATCGATGTGGTTGACTGCCGTTTCCGTCCAGCCTTGGATCTGGCTCGCCGCCCCAGTGGGCTGCCTTTCGGTTTTAGATGCCGCACGAAATCGGTAGTGAGTCGTCGTTGGAGCACACAGCTGATGAGTCGTTGGAGCTGGCTGTCCGCGTCGATTCCGCTCTGCTCTGCTGCGGTTTCCGTCGTAGCAGAGCAAAATCCGGTGAACTTTCCTGAAATGATACAACCTTCTTAGTCACGGAAATACTATACTGGATTATGACTTATGAGAGGGGGGTGTATATTTCTCAGCAATTACTGAGCTTTCCAAATCGCACCTGTCGTTGCCATAGAGGGACGGTGACAGAATTGATTTTTTACATGTTATTGAGCTTTTCAGCTGACGGGGCCATCATTTATTTTATAAAGTGAAAAAAGGTTATGAGCTCTTCACCCCTCTAGATTCAGATCCGGCATTGTGGTTGGCTCTGTCGGTCGCCCTGGTTGGTTGCGTCAGCGCTGCCCTCTGCAGGCTCTGATTTCATCGAAGTCTTGTGGCTGTTGGTGCCGTTCCGTAGTTTATAATAATAACTATGCTGCTGCGTACCTCTCTATGCACTAGCACCGGTTCTTGATTTCCGTTGGCCCGTGTAGATACGCATCCCCTTAATCGTTGGAGCACTGATTTCTGCCAATACTATACATTGCTTGACTAGTACTCCAGTTTAGTTGCTTTGTGTACTTTTTACCAGTATTATTAGTCCACTTTTTTCTATGAGAAGAAAAGGTTTATTCACTGTAAATTCGTTTGTAAACTGGCTTTCACCTTTCTATGATAATAATTTAACATTTTTTGTACTGCAATGGACCTTAACCATCCTCTCAATGGCATGTGTTTGAACCTCAACTGATATTTTATTTCCCTTGTAGGAGCTCATCTGAATAATAGTTGACCAAAGCAGGGTATAATGAAGAGAGTGTCATCGCATGTCTCCATTGCCTCAGAGGCAGAGATCAATCTTGATCTCTCACGGTTACTAATTGACAAGCCAAGGTTCACACTGGAGCGTAAGAGGTCATTTGATGAACAGTCGTGGAGCGAGCTCTCACATCGGCAAAATGACGGCTTTGATAGTGTGGCGCATTCACCTGCATTCCGCACTGGTTTTGAGTCACCATTCTCTGTGGGATCACACTTCGGTGAGCCAAGTGGACCGCATCCCCTTGTGAATGAAGCATGGGAGGCACTCAGGAAATCTGTAGTGCATTTTCGTGGCCAACCTGTGGGTACTGTTGCTGCGGTAGATCATGCATCTGAGGAGGTGCTCAATTATGATCAGGTAAAATCCATCGCTCTCATATCTGAAAACAGGTTATCCTTTATTTTGTGGGTTCTGATATTTAGACATATCTAAATTAGTAGTAAAAAGTGTCCAGTTGCCTAGTACTCTCTCCGTTCCAAAATAATTTTAGTTCTAGGTTTGTCTAAGTCAAACTTATTTAAGTTTGACCTAGTGTATGGGAAAATATATTAATATCTGGAACACCAAATTACTCTCATGATATTCATTATAAAATATATTTTTGAACTATGTATATGTGGTATTGTAGACCTTTGCATGTTTTTCTATAGAGTTTGTCAAGCTTAAACAGGTTTAAAAATGGAGGGAGTAACAATGATGACACTACATTTATTATATGGCCTGTTGAGGATACTCTCAATTATAAACTGATGAAATACAAAGTGTTCACTTGTGTCCTGTATTATCTGAAAACAATTGATGCAATTTCCCATCGTAATTTAATTTTCCTGTCCACTATGGCTTCGGGTACTCTGCTTGCTTCACATTAATCGTTCTCGTGCAGTTTTTATAAAATGATTAATATCTGATGTTGTACTGTTGTTGATTTTATCCTTACAATGGCAGGTTTTTGTGCGGGATTTTGTTCCCAGTGCATTGGCTTTCCTAATGAACAACGAGCCTGAAATAGTGAAGAACTTCCTCTTGAGAACTCTTCACTTGCAAAGCTCAGAAAAAATGGTAGACCGCTTCAAGCTTGGAGCAGGAGCAATGCCTGCAAGTTTCAAGGTGGACCGTAATGTAAACAGGAACACTGAAACATTAGTTGCAGATTTTGGTGAGAGCGCAATTGGCAGGGTGGCACCAGTTGACTCTGGATTTTGGTGGATCATTCTCCTCCGGGCATATACAAAGTATACTGGAGATGCTAGTTTGTCAGAATCACCTGATTGTCAGAAGTGCATGCGGCTTATACTGAGTCTTTGCTTATCTGAGGGATTCGATACTTTCCCAACTCTGCTCTGCACTGATGGTTGCTCAATGATTGATCGTCGAATGGTACATGCATTTCACCTTTATTTGCTTTAAATTCAGAACTATATATACTTAAAAGGGCACAATTTAATTGAGGTGGCAACAGGAACAGGACTGGTTCTGTGTTTTCATGTACAGCTAAAAAGAATTATTTTTTCTTAACAGTAAACTTTAATAAGAGGGACGCCTACAGATAGCAACGCACTTTGACTTATTGGTATTGCATATTATTAATTTGTTACAGATTTTAAATATTGGGTTTTTATTATTTTGGTATGTGACCATTAATTTACCAAGACTATCCAAGAGGGACACATATAAATATAATATATGTGTTAATTTATTTATGTGTGGTAGGGCATGGAAGATACATCTTCCTTTAAGTAGGAAGGATGATTAGTTTTAGCAGAAGAAAAGATAACACTTGAGAAAATGATCTGTATTCTGAAATAAAATCCTAAAGTCTTTCGTGCTGCTTGTTCGACTTTTGAGTTAAAGTAATGCTTGAGGCAATATGTATTCTGAAATGTAACCCTAAAGTTTCCCTTTTCTTTGTTCTACTCTCGAGTTACAATTTCAGTTGGAGCTGAATATCCTTGTTACACGATTGTAATGCTTTAAATTTAATAAATATTTTCAGGGTATATATGGTTATCCTATTGAGATCCAAGCTCTCTTCTACATGGCATTAAGATGTGCCCTCCAATTGCTTAAGCCGGATGGTGAAGGGAAGGACTTCATCGAGAAGATAGGGCAACGACTGCATGCATTAACCTTCCACATGAGAAATTACTTCTGGCTTGATTTTCCACATCTAAATAACATATATAGATACAAAACAGAAGAGTACTCCCACACCGCTGTGAACAAATTCAATGTCATTCCGGATTCAATCCCTGATTGGGTGTTTGATTTCATGCCATGTCGGGGAGGCTACTTCCTTGGCAACGTCAGCCCTGCTATGATGGACTTCAGGTGGTTTGCTCTTGGAAACTGTATTGCCATTATATCATCTCTAGCTACTCCGGAGCAGTCATCAGCAATAATGGATCTGATCGACGAGAGGTGGGATGAGCTAGTGGGTGAGGTGCCTCTGAAGATAGTATATCCTGCACTTGAGAACCATGAATGGAGAATAATTACTGGCTGCGACCCCAAGAATACCCGGTGGAGTTATCATAATGGAGGATCATGGCCAGGTAATTTACTCTATGCTAGTGTCTAGGATTATTTTAGTGAGCATTCTTTGCTGCCAAATCTTCTTGGTTTGCAAAACCGTTATTATCTGAAGTGAAACTATTTTTTAATTATATAACAGTAATAAATGGTTAGAATAAACTTCATTCTGAAGTTTACCATGTCCTGTTTGTAACATCTTTTTAGCTGTAATGTTACAGCTACAAACGGTAGCATAATTTTGTTAGGAAAAAAAAATGATTTTGAATCTCTGGGAACCCTTGATCTGCTTTCTTCTGATTGCTTGGGGGAAGTTCTGATCTCTTGGGATGCCTGCAAAGCATACGAATTTTAACATTCTCACATGTTCCATCTGCAGTTCTTCTATGGCTGCTGACAGCAGCCTGCATCAAGACCGGGCGACCACAAATGGCGAAGCGTGCCATCGAGCTCTCCGAGGCAAGGCTCCTCAAGGACGGCTGGCCCGAGTACTACGACGGCAAGCTGGGGAAGTTCGTCGGCAAGCAGGCCAGGAAGTTTCAGACATGGTCCATCGCTGGCTACCTAGTCGCGAGGATGATGCTTGAGGACCCGTCAACGCTCATGATGATCTCCATGGAGGAGGACCGGCCTGTGAAGCCGACGATGAGGCGGTCGGCGTCATGGAATGCCTGAAGAAAGGTTTGGGTAATTGTTTCAAGAAAGTTTTTACTTGCCAAAGGTTACAGGAATGGTCGGTTCAAACGTCAACGAGTCCAGAGTTGATTGTAATTGTACTCTGTCAGTTAGGACAGAAGTTTATACCGTAGATGATTCTAGAAGTCACTACATTTTTTTCTTCTGTCAAACCTTTGATTTTGCTACAGAAACAGCAAGTGAAGCTTGTGCTTTAGTGATACCTCTGTTTCGGAATAATATGTCTATTTTGTACCAGTGGCACCTCACATAGTTGCATCAGCATTAGCACATCATTGTTTTTGTACTACTAGTACAAAATAAAGAGAAAAAACTCTTCTTAACCAAGTACCTGACGCAAAATCATTCGAGCAAGGTTTCTAAATCAAACAAGATTAATGATTGTGTATTGGCTTTGACTGTTGCAATAAAACAAACGAGGGCAACTTTTATTATTTTTACTATAATTTCTTGCCCGAATTCTACATCGTGCAGCTGCATGATTTGGTCGTGCTGAGCGCACGCACTAAACGACACGATAGGACAACTCATATCCCTAACCACCGCTTCATTATGTCTCTCCCGAATATCCTGAACCTTTTTCCTCATCCCCATTAAATCAGAGCGGCGAGGTGGCCAAGAAACAGAGAGGGGCACCGGCGTCTACGCCCGGAAGGTCGAGCGGGAGGCAGTAGACCAGAGGAGCCGGCGAGCCGGCCGGCCAGCGAGACAGAGTAGCAGGGCCACCATCTCCTTTTCCCCCTTTTTTCTAGGAGCTGGGATGGGGCCGGCCAACCGATGCAGCCCGGGCGAGGGAGGCGGCCACGGAGCTCACGCCTCACGCCAAAGGGCGAGATGGTTCTCAGGTCAGCCCGCAGCGGCGCGGTCATGTGGTCCGGCAGTACCGGCGGCTGGTACGTCGCCAAGACATGTTCCCTCTTGAGAAGTAGAACTGCTGCTGAGTTACGACTCCCAGACGAGGTCGTTGCTAAATTTTGTGCCAGAGTACATGGTAGTGGTGGCTGAAGCTACGAGTTTAGTTTCTTCCAGTGGGTTGGTTGATGTAAGATGCTTCCTTTGGTCAGCTAATTAGTCTACGCTAATTAGTGTCATCAGTGTTAGTGCTGGCTGAAGCTAAGAGTTCATTGTTTCATATTTCTTGCAGAAATTCGTCATCTAGTGGATTACTTGGTGTAATAGTTGCTTTCCTTTGGTCAGCTAACATTGCTGAAACGCAAGTTCAGTAGATTATCATTTGAACTTGTAATTCAGATCTTCTCAAAACCATAGGAAGAGTTCTTGTTTTAGTAATTAGTCATATAATTAGCATTGGCTTGCACATTTGATCATGTATCATCTATGAGCGTATGACCTTTGGCTGCTCAGTGCTATCTTTGCCGGTAAATGTCTGTGTGCTTTTTTAGGCTGCTAAGTTGTTTAGAAAGCACACATGAGTTGCACATAAACTAGCTCATAGTTGCACTCTTTTTGTTCGGGTAAGAAACAGTTAGAGTTGTTATATTTTTTCTTCTTTTATTTCCCAGGTAACGTATTGGACCAAATAGTATGAGTTTAGCATGCAAATACACACACACAAAGAAACTGTTTTGATGGAATTGCATGTTGATTTCGATATTTTGATGGAATACGTACAACATTGTGTGATTTCGGCAAAACTATCACACAATAAAAACACACAGAAAAAGATACCATAGTTGCCCTACATAGTTTGCATCTTTTTTTATGCGCAATACATGAAAGATAACATAGTTGCCCACAATTAATCATACAGTTGCCTAAAACCATGTATCCCATTTGCCCAATCCTCATAAACAGAAACATTACCAAGACCATGATTTGGCCAACATCTAAAGTTTTTAGATACCTTTTCAATTAAGTTTGTGCCATAGTGGTGTGTCAAGAATTTCTTTTCTTTGGGTGGGATCCCTTGATATGTTCGTAAACACTTGGCGAATGATCATAGAGGGTGGCGGGGTAGAGCTGGTCATCGGGACATAACTAAAACCATGAAGTTTTTTGTGAGGTTAAGTTTTTTGATACATGGTTCATGAGGATTTAGATAATAGTAGAGGTGCATACGAAATTTCTTCTCCTCAGGATACCTTTCAATTAGGTTTGTGTCATAGAGGTGTGTACGGAATTTCTTCTCCTCGGGATATGATCCCCTGGTGCGATCGTAAATACTTGGTGCATGATTGTAGAGGGGGGGGGGGGGGGGAGGGGGGTGGAGTTGGTCATGGGGACATAACTAAAACAAGGAAGTGTTTTAGGGGATTAAGTTTTTCTGTGAACCTCTCCAAAAACGAACATGTGTATGTTCTTTATCCCTTTTTTCAGGTGTCATAATTGCCCACAATCAACCATACAGGTATTCAGTTGCCCGATCCTCATGAACAGAAACATTACCAAGACCATAATTTGGACTATATGTAAAGGTTTTAGATACCATTCAATTAAGATTATGTCATAGAGATGCATGAAGAATTTCATCTCCTCGGGGTTGGATCCCTTGGTATGACTGTAAATACTAGGTGAATGATCATTGAGGGGGAGCGGTGTGAAGCTGGTCATGGGGACATAACTAAAACCATGAACTATGTTTAGGGGATTAAGTTTATTTATGACCCCCTCCAACAATGAACATGTGTATGTTCTTTATCCCTTTTTTAGGTGTCATAGTTGCCTACAATCAACCATAATGTTGCCTAAAACCATGTATCCAGTTGCCCACAATCAACCGTACTGTTGTCTAAAACCATGTATCCAGTTGCCCATAATCAGCTATACAGGTGCCTAAAACCATGTATCCAGTTGCCCGATCCTCATGAACAGAAGCATTACCAAGACCATAATTTGGACTATATGTAAAGGTTTTAGATAACTTTCAATTAAGATTGTGTCACAGAGATGCATCAAGAATTTCATCTCCTCGGGGTTGGGTCCTTTGGTATGATCGTAAATACTAGGTGAATGATCATCGAGGGGGAGCGGTGTGAAGCTGGTCATGGAGACATAACTAAAACCATGAACTGTGTTTAGTGTATTAAGTTTATATCTGGCCCCCTCCAACAATGAACATGTGTATGTTCTTTATCCCCTTTTTTAGGTGTCATAGTTGCCTACAATCAACCATAATATTGCCTAAAACCATGTAACTAGTTGCCCAAAATCAAACGTACTGTTGTCTAAAACCATGTATCCAGTTGACCATAATCAGCTATACAGTTGCCTAGAACCATGTATCCAGTTGCCCAATAGACCATAATTTGGATTATCTGTAAAGGTTTTAGATATCTTTCAATTAAGATTGTGTCATAGAGATGCATCAAGAATTTCATCTCTTCGGGGGTTGGATCCCTTGGTATGATCGTAAATACTAGGTGAATGATCATAGAGGGGGAGCGGTGTGGAGCTGGTCATGGGGACATAACTAAAGCCATGAATTGTGTTTAGGGGATTAAGTTTATTTCTGACCCCCTCCAACAACGAACATGTGTATGTTCTTTATCCCTTTTTTAGGTGTCATAGTTGCCTACAATCAACCATAATGTTGCCTAAAACCATGTATCCAATTGCCCACAATCAACCGTACTGTTGTCTAAAATCATGTATCCAGTTGTCCATAATCAGCTATACAGTTGCCTAGAACCATGTATCCAGTTGCCCAATCCTCATGAACAGAAACATTACCAAGACCATAATTTGGATTATATGTAAAGGTTTTAGATACCTTTCAATTAAGATTGTGTCATAGAGATGCATCAAGAATTTCATCTCCTCGGGGTTGGATCCCTTGGTATGATCGTAAATACTAGGTGAATGATCATAGATGGGGAGCGGTGTGGAGCTGGTCATGGGGACATAACTAAAACCATGAACAGTTTTTAGGGGATTAAGTTTATTTCTGCCCCCCTCCAACAATGAACATGTTTATGTTCTTTATCCCTTTCTTTAGGTGTCATAGTTGCCTACAATCAACCATAATGTTGCCTAAAATCATGTATCCATTTGCCCACAATCTACCGTACTTTTTGTCTAAAACCATGTATCCAGTTGCCCATAGTTGCCCACAATCAACCATAATGTTTTTCTATGAACCTCTCCAAAAACGAATATGTGTATGCTCTTTATCCCTTTTTCAGGTGTCATAGTTGCCCACAATCAACCATACAGGTGCCTAAAACCATGTATCCAGTTGCCCGATCCTCATGAGCAGAAACATTACAAGACCATATTTTGGCAAATATCTAAAGGTTTTAGTATCTTTCAATTAGGTTTATGTCATAGAGATGTGCCAAGAATTTATTTTCCTGGGCGTGGGATCCTTGGTGCGATCGTAAATACTTGGCGAATGATCGTAGTGGAGGGAGGGGGTGGAGCTACACATGGGGGCATGACAAAAACCACAAAGTGGTTTTAGGGGATTAAGTTTTTTTGAACCCTGCCAAAAACGAACATGTGTATGTTCTTTATCCCTTTTTCCAGGTGTCATAGTTGCCCACAATCAACCATACATTTGCCTAAAACCATGTATCCTGTTGCCCGATCCTCATGAGCAGAAACATTACCATGACCATCTTTTGGCAAATATATAAAGGTTTTAGATACCTTTCAATTAGGTTTGTGCCATAGAGATGTGCCAAGAATTTATTTTCCTTGTGGTGGGATCCTTGGTGCGATCGTAAATACTTGGTGAATGATCGTAGAGGGGGAGGGGTGGAGCTAGACATGTGGATATAACTAAAACCACAAAGTGTTTTTAGGGGATTAAGTTTGTTTCAACCCCTCCAGAAACGAACATGTGTATGTTCTTTATCCCATTTTTAGGTGTCATAGTTGCTCACAATCAACCATACAGTTTCCTAAAACCATGTATCCAGTTGTCTAAAACATGAGCAGAAACATTACCAATACCATATTTTGGTCAATACCTAAAGGTTTTAGATACCTTTCGATTAGATTTGTGTCATAGAGATGCGTCAATAATTTATTGTCCTCTGGTGGGATCCTTTGCTGCGATCGTAAATACTTGGCAAATGATCGTAGAAGGGGAAGGAGGTGCAGCTAAATCTACGGGCGAATGATTTAGTGGGTTAATTTTTTCTCTGAACCCCTCCAAAAATGAACATGTGCATATTCTTTATCCTTTTTTCATGTGTCTTAGCTGGAGATATGTGGTAGTTGCCCAAGAAAAACAATCGAGTTGTTCGGAATACTCCACAGAGTTCCCACTAAATCACATCATCGGGATCACAGGCAGCAACAAAACTGGGGAGGGGGGCTTGGCTGCTTTTACCGTGTGTGTTTTCTCCCATACTAATACCTAGTCGTCCGAGGAAAACATTAGAGTCTTTCAGAAAACTCCACAGAGTTGCCCGCCAAATCATATCATCGGGATCACGTGCACCCAACGGAACTAGAAGGAAGTTGCTTCTTTTAAAGTGGTAGGACATAATCATTTTCTTTACATTTTTGTTGTAAAACAAAAACAGTTCGTAAGTTTGTGTGGACAAAATTTGTTTGTATTTTGCATTGAACAAGCTTCTTACATTTTTTGCATAGACAAAGTTGCTTATAGCACACATGATAGTTGCTTTAAACCAGTGTGCTCGATGCTAGGAGAAGGGACACATGTGTGGGAGGGATGGAAGGCTTAGGTAGTGTTCATTGTAGAGGAGGTCGCGACGGACGTGATTCGATACACGCCCGGAAAAAAACGGACATGAGAGACGTAGTCCAGCGTCGGGGCCGTCAGATCGGTCGTCCCGGCTCTAGGCCAATGGCGCCAATGAGCGGTATGCTAGGGCCTAGGTGGCATGCGGACGGATCGGACGGCGAGATAACGCTCGACACTTTATAAGGACGGTTAGGTCGACGAGGTATTGGCGACGGGCGGCGACACAACAAGATAGGAAATCACGAGCAATCACACACGTTCAAGAAGGCATATAGCAAAGCAAAAAGCAGCAAGCTAGCACATGCAAGTGCTAGACATTAACGCACCAGCAACTTTGCCATGCACACGTACGCACATGCTAGCTGTTGCCGATGGATGGATACGTGGTGGGTGGGAGCGCTGAGTTGTGATTGCTAGGTACGCATGTATCACGCGGAGCAGTGTTCTAGTCGTTTTGTTTAACGCGGGCGCGTGGAGGGTGCGCTCCAAACAACTAACGGGCGCCGCTGCGCTAGCTAGCCGTGTCCAATTTCTTGAAGTTAAAAACACGCCTTGGGCATTAAGGCGGTGCGTTCAAGTCTGTTAGAGAATGCTTGGATCTAAGGGACTTATTTTAGTCTGACTAAAAATAGTCTTTTTAAGAGGTTAAAGTTCCAAACACCCCTGATTAAAGAGGGGCTAAAACTAGTCTTGAGACTAAAATTTTTTAGTCAGGGGTACCCCTACTAAAATATGGATTAGTCCTCTCTCTCCTAATTTAACTCCTCTCCTTTAACACATGCGAGTTCTGGATTGAAGGGTTTAGAGGATAATAAATGCTCATTAACTTGATTTTAGTCTTGTTAGTATTTGGATCCAAGCATGGGTGAGGTTAGCAAGTTTTAGTCCCACTACTTTTAGTCATGAGACTAAAACGTATCCAAGCACCCTCTTAGATGTCTGAAAGTGTGAGGTGATAATTTCTGAAGAAAGTTTACTTGATTGAAGGGACATCAAACCACATGCTGAAAACATGCATGCACGCAATCGGGACTGAGACATTAAGGCGGCGTCAGAAACAAGTATTCCCTCCTATTAATATTGATCGAAGGGAGTACTCCTTCCGTCTAGATATATAAGTCATATTGAGAAAAGCATCGCAACCTAGGTGGATTGAGATTGGACGAGAAGGAGCACGGCAAGCAAGGAAACTTCCAATCACAGCGCTGGTTTAAAACGGAAATAAAATCAGCATTGAATACGTGAGTGCATGCAAAACAGCCATTAATCTCTTGCCTAATCAAAGACCAGCAGCGATGCATGCACTGGCCGGCGCCTCCCCCCTCCCCCCTGCACATATTCTACGTGGGCAATAGTACGAGGCATGGGAGGGGAACGAGAACGAAATTTAATGCAATGCGTCTAGGACTTTTGGAAATATCTGATTTTCGTAAAATGATTTATACACCTAGACGGAGGGAGTAGTATTTTTTTGAGAAAAATATACTTTTCATCTCTTAACTTTTGACGAAGTCTAGATTTAGTCTCTCAACTTCAAAACAGGACAACTTGCATCCTCAACTTTTGAAACCGGACAAGTTTAGTCCCTAGTATCGGCCGACCCGGTATCGTTGCTGACTCAGTGTGGTTTTGACTAGTCTTCGTCCAGGTGGCAGTATATCTCTCTCCTGCCTTCTTCCTCCTCACATTGGCTTATTGAGACATTTCATCAAACACCTAGCATGCACTGCTTGTGCCGTCCACGACCAAACAGCGGTGGCTACCCCCGCCGGTGCTCATGTGGCTTGTGCACGTGTGCCACACCGTGGACGGCTGCTGGCCGATGCCGTGTGCACCAGCGTGCTGCTTCGCTTAGGTCAAAACTCAAAAGAAAGCTGCGGCTTTGGACAGTGCAGCTCAGCATCAACTTCTCCGTCATGCTCTCCCCCATGTTGGTCGCAACTCGCCAGGGAGCAGCGCAGCTCGGCATCATCTCAGCTCCTGCGGCCCTCGCCGTCGGAGCGCTCGCCGCAGCAACCGGGCGATATGGCTGTTTTGGCTCTGCACGCGGCGTCCGAGGAAAACGCACGTCGTCCACGCATCCGTCCACAAGTCCACCGGCCGTTGTCGCCTGATTTGATCGGGACTCCTTCATCAACCACGCCTCCATCCAGCTCCGTTGCACCACGCAGCGTCATGCATGGCACTGTGGTACCACGCTATGTGCACAGGTATACACCAACGCACAGATGTGGATGGCTATTGGCTACTCGCTTCCACGTCCTGCGTTGGCCTGCTGGCTCACCAATCCGCGTACACCAACGCCGTGCACGAGCCAGCTACGCGTACGCGACGCACCGGCAAAGCAGCATATCTACAGCGGAGTCTCGTGGCTTTCTGCATGGTGGCACGTCATGTGTGCTGGTCGGCAGGAGTACGCTCTGGCCGATGCGCGTTCATGATGTCGTGCGCAACAACATGATCGCTGGTGTGTTCCCGCGCGGACGCAGAGCTGCTCGTGCTGCTTCGCTAGCCTGAAGTTGTAGACTTCTGTTGTCATCTACACGCCCTGACTTCACGAGCGAGCCAATTGGTCATCGGAGAGCACGCGAGTTCACACGCACGCCGGCGCGCCAACTTGTCCGCCACCAGCCGCACCACGCCCACCACCGTCACCTTGGAGAGGCTGTACTGGAGCGCCGCGACCCTGCCGAGCATGCCCGTGGTGCTGCCTCGTCCCGCTGCTACTGTGCGCCAGATGGAGATGGCCGACGCGCTCTTGAGCTTCTCCTCGTCGCCGCCCCTGGACTGGGTTCCCTCGCCCGTGCACCAAGGCAGTGTAGAAGAGGAGGTCGAGGACGAGCACGAGGTAGCGCCACCGCGCGCGTGGCTTGCCTTCATCGTCCCTGGCCTGGCCATGGGACGCAGTGAATGCAAGATGTTTGATGAAATACCTCAATAAGCCAATATGAGAAAGAAGAAGATAGGAGAGAGAAATACTGCCACATGGATGAAGACCGGTCAAAACCATGCTGAGTCAGCAGCGATACCAGGTCTGCCCACACAAGGGACTGAACTTGTCCGGTTTCAAGAGTTGGGAGTGCAAGTTGTCCGGTTTTAGAGTTGAGGGACTAAATCTAGACTTCACGAGAAGTTGAGGGACGAAAAGTATACTTTTCTCTATTTTTTTTGCGAGAAAATAGGAGGGAGTAGTAATTCGTGAAGTCGATTGGAATGTGAAGTAGGAGTACTTTGTAAGTCGGCTAGCTCAACCATAAAAGTCATAGCGGTTTTCAGCTAGAGTAGGAGTACAAATCGGGGTAGGGCGTTATGGTGACCAGGCTTCATGGAGGCCGAAAATTTTGAAAATTTCAATATTCAAACTTTTCGGTTAAAAAAAAATCTGAAAACAAGTATGCATGTATATAAGGATGTATTGTATGGGTGTGTAAAATACCTTGAGTGAGATTTGTAAAAAAAAATCATGGACTTTGGGGATGAACAGTATCATGTGTTGAAAAGCCACAGATTTTGCTTTTTTTACACAATGTTCATTTCACCGTATTTCATCGTGAAATTTACACACATGTACATTATTATGCCTCCACATATATATATATATATATATATGTATATATATATATGTGTGTGTGTGTGTATTTTTCAGAATTTTTTGAAACATAAAAAATATGAATTTTGAATTTTTTTTAAAACAGCCTCCATGGATCTCGTCCTCCAGAAACAATTTTTTTCGTACAAATCGGAGGTGGAGCCCGGGGCCAATTCAGTCTAAAGAGTCCAGGTCTAGTTCAGCTTCCTACATCCTCTCCTTATAAGCTCAAGAAAAGAAAAAGGGGCAAATTGCGATCGGAAAAACCAAGGTAGCCATGGAGGCCCAACCCAGCAAAACCTTCGATGATCTCACGGCCGTCGTGCCCCGCCCTCCCTGGGTGCTGCTCGATCGGCTCGGCCACCGCGAGGACCAGGCCGACGCCGACGCGGCCACCGTGGCGTCGTCCCGCACCTCCACTGGCACGGTCATCAGCGTGTCGTTCCTGTTCGACGCGCCGCCGGCGACCTCCCGCCTCTACCTCCGTTGGCCGTTTGGACCGAGCAAGGAGGACTCGTCTTTCGCGTACCCCCGCGTCGTCGCTGCGCACGAGGACTCCGTTCTCCTCCAGCTCACCGTTTCCCCCCGCAGCATCGACTACTTCGTCTACAAGGCGAGGGGCGCCCAGCCGCCGTCTCTGTCGCTGCTTCCCCAGTCCGTGCTCACCAGGAAGGCCATCGGCATCCTGCTCCGCCGCGGCGAGGGCAGGTTCGCCGTGGCCGAGCTCCGCACGGCTGGCGGCGACGGCACGCCGGTGGCGTTCGACCTCTGCGTGCTGCTCTCGCCGGGCCCGGGGCCGTCCGAGTCCGACAAGTGGGAGTTGAGGCGCGTGAAGGTCCTCGACGGCAGGGGCAAGGACCTGGCGCTGCAGTGCTGGGAGACCGACGCCGTCGTACCCGTCGGCGGCCGGTTCCTGTGCTGGGTCGACTACTACCGTGGCATCCTGGTCGGCCGCGTGTTCGCCGACGGCGGCTCCGCGCTCACGTACGTGCCGCTGCCCGTCGACACCCCTTGGACGAAGCCCGACCACGGCCAGGAGTGCCCCGAGGCGTCCCGGAGCGTCTGCGTCACCGCCGGCGACACGGTGAAGTTCGTCAGCGTCGACCGCGGCCTGCTCTTCGTCTTCACCGTCACCATCTGGACACTGGGCAAGGCGCGGGGTGGCAGCATGGAGTGGGAGAAGGACGGCGAGTTCCGTGCCGCCGAGCTCTGGGCCTTCTCCGGCTACGAGCACCTCCCGCGTGTCCCGCCGGAGTACCCCGTCGTGAGCATGGTCGACCCCGACGCCCTCTGCTTCGTGGTGAGCGAGGGACGCCATGCCGGCATCGAAGCCGGGGGAGACGACACGGTGTGGCTGGTCGAGGTTGACACGAGGCGCAGAGCGGTGCGGTCAGTGTCCCGCTATTCCAAAGAAGAGACGAGGCACATGTCACGGCGTGCCTTCCACCGCACCGCTCTGAACACGACGACACAGATGACTTGGCCTCCCTGAACATGTTTCATGGCCATGCCTTCCTTCCCAGCGAGGTCACCACGTACGTACACGAGCCGTAGTCACAGTTGCTCGTCCTTATCCAGGCTAAGCCATCAGTGTCGCACTTAGACAGACTCAAGTTTCAGGGACTGTTTAAGACTGAGCCAACTGAAACTTGCGTTGCTTGACTGTGTATCTCCAGCCTATCAGGGTTTAAATCCTGGTGCTCGCATTTATTTTTGGATTTATTTCAGGATTTCCGGCGATGCACATTTAGTGAAAGGAGACGTTCCCGTCGACGACTAGGTGCTTATGGCTCAGTCTTTCGGAGGTGCTCATAGGGATAGGGTGTGCGTGTGTGCGTTCATAGGGGTGAGTGTATACGCGTGTATATGAGCGCTTGCGTCTGTACTGTGTTAAAAAAAAAAACTGAAACTTGTTTCATTTTACCTTTTTTTGGTCGAATAACGCTCTTTATTTATTCATTCAGTAATGTCTATATAAAGGAATAAAAGGATCACTAGGAGGTTTTGGGAGAAGGCTAAGCCTACTGAAACTTGCGTTTTATTTAAACTTTTTTTAAGCCGAACAACGCCCATTATTTAGACGTCCGGAGCGAACACTTTTACCGTTCGATAGTCCAGCACGAATCGCGACGAATTCCACGCCGTCAGTTCTTCGCTCCGGAGCGATGGTCAGCACAACTCATGTCATCCATGTGAAGCGTTCGTTTTAGAGCATCTCTAGCAGATCCCGCAACCGGTGCACCCGTAAAACTCGTTTGAAGGCTCCCGCAAAACTTTTTTACGGGACGGCGGGCCCTCCGACGCGGAACAGACGGGTTTACGGAAACTGTTTCGCCGGAGGGCTCGCCGTCCCGCAAATGCAAATATTTTCAAGTTCATCATCACAAGTACATACTAGTTGATCATCATACTAGTTCATCACAACCAAAATCATGCGCAACATACGAGGTATCAATTTTAGACTCATGAATGCACGATCAAACAAGACAAAAATGCTCAAACAACATAGAATCATCAAGCAACATTATCATTGTTGCGAAGAACGTCGCCACCAAAACCGCCCCTAGCATGCCCATCGCTATCATCCACATTGACCGGAAGCGCTCGCACCACCATCTTCACGAACTTGAACCAGAGAGCTCGCACCATCATCTTCACGAACTTGGTCCGGAGATTGAGCACGGCCACCATCACCACCATTCACATGGCTTGTCGAAGCACCACCACCCATGCCGAAGCCACCATCACCACCCATGCCGAAGCCACCAACACCACCACCACCAATGCCGAAGCCGGCAACACCACCACTAACCATGTCAAAGCCACCACCACCACCCATGCCGAGGCCACCACCACCATTGCCTAAAGAAAAGCCCCCACCAAGCCCAACACCACCACCGGCCATAAGATTTTGAAGCTCCATCTTCCTTCGGAGCATGATCTCCATTCTTTTCATCTCCCAAAATTCTCTTGCCATTGCATCCATGCCCTCCGGATTCATCAACATGAACCGGTCCTTCTTGGCGGCCCTCTCGTCCTTCCTCTTTTGCTCCTCTAGGATGAGCTTGCGCTCCTCGAAGGCACACCTCTTTTCCCATTTCTCCTCTTTGTGCCTGATACGTCTCCAACGTATCTATAATTTTTTATTGTTCCATGCTGTTATATTATCATTCTTGGATGTTTTACAATCATTTTATAGCAACTTTATATCATTTTTTGGGACTAACCTATTGATACAGTGCCCAGTGCCAGTTGCTGTTTTTTTGCTTGTTTTTTAGTTCGCAGAAAATCAATACCAAACGGAGTCCAAACACAGCGAAACTTTTTGGTGATTTTTCTGGACCAGAAGACACAAGTTGGGCCAAGAAAGTACCTGAGGGGGGCTCCGAGGGGATCACAACCCACCAGGGCGCGCCTGGGGCCCAGGCATGCCCAGGTGGGTTGTGCCCACCTCGGCCACTTCCCGCACCGCCTCTTTGCTCTATAAATACCCCAATATTCCAGAAACCCTAGGAGAGTCGACGAAAATCAATTTTAGCCGCCGCAAGTTCCAGAAACCACAGATCCAATCTAGACACCATCACGGAGGGGTTCATCATCCTCATTGGTGCCTCTCCGATGATGCGTGAGTAGTTCATTGTAGACCTACGGGTCCGTAGGTAGTAGCTAGATGGCTTCCTCTCTCTCTTTTGATTATCAATACAATGGTCTCTTGGAGATCTATTTGATGTAACTCTTTTTGCGGTGTGTTTGTTGGGATCCGATGAACTTTGAGTTTATGATCAGATCTATGTTTTTATCCATGAAAGCTATTTGAGTCTTTTGATCTCTAATATGCATGATTACTTATAGCCTCGTATTTCTTCTTCGAATCTTTGGTTTAGTTAGGCCAACTAGATCGATTTTTCTTGCCATGGGAAGAGGTGCTTTGTGATGGGTTCGATCTTACGGTGCTTGATCCCAGTGACAGAAGGGGAACCGACACGTATGTATCGTTGCTATTAAGGATAACAAGATGGGGTCTATTTCTACATAAATAGATCTTGTCTACATCATGTCATCGTTCTTATTGCATTACTCCGTTTCTCCATGAACTTAATACACTAGATGCATGTTGGATAGCGGTCGATGTGTGGAGTAATAGTAGTAGATGCAGGCAGGAGTCGGTCTACTAATCTTGGACGTGATGCCTATATAATGATCATTGCCTGGATATCGTCATAATTATTTGAAGTTCTATCAATTGTCTAACAGTAATTTGTTTACCCACCGTATGCCATTTTTTCTCGAGAGAAGCCACTAGTGAAATCTATGACCCCCGGGTCTATTTTCTCATCATATATTTTCAGTTCTATTTTGCTATTTGCCTTTTTATTTATTTACCACTTTTATTTTCAGATCTATATTTCTATAAACTCAAAAATATTTTGCTTCACTTTATTTTATTCACGATCTATTTATCCAATCTACTACAATTTATCTCCCGTCCGTTTGTCAATTTCTGGCGTCGTTACCCGAAAGGGATTGACAACCCCTTTAACACGTCGGGTTGTAAGTATTTGTTCTTTGTGTGCAGGTGCTGTTTATGTAGTGTTGCTTGGTTCTCCTACTGGTTCGATAACCTTGGTCTCATCACTGAGGGAAATACCTACCATTGCTGTGCTGCATCATCCCTTCCTCTTTGGGGAAATACCGACGTAGTTCAAGCCAACATCAAAAGGAATTTCTGGCGCCGTTGCCGGGGAGACATCATCAACATCTACCAGGTTCCTAATCACAAATCTCATCTCCTTACAATTTACATTATTTGCAATTTGCTTCTTGTTTTCATCTCCCCCAATTCACAAAAAATTACCGTTTTATTCGCCCTCTTTCTCGTTTGCCTTTTTCTCGTCAGATCTCATATTTGCTTGTGTTGCCATGTGCCTTCTATTTGCTTGGATCTTTGCTTGCTAAAAATTTATTGATATGGATCCTCATCCACTTGCTAATTTTTTCAAAAGATCCAATTATGATGAACCAATTGCTAGTGAATTGAGTTCACTAGATTATCTTTATGAAGTTTTTCTTGAGATTTATGAATCTGAAAATTGTGATGAAGTGTTAAACGATGGAATTTATAAAGTGATTCATGATAGCTCCTTGAATGAAAAGCATGATTGCAATGATCATGATTGGGGTGATAATGATTCTTATGATCTTGAAAATTTATTTAAACCTCATGATGAATATGTGTGCGATAATATTAAAAGTGGCTTTGGAAGAGTGTCAACTTTAGCTAAAAATAATTCCACATATTTGGAGAGTGTTCAATCTTATGAAATTTTTGATGAAAGTGGGCTTGGAGAGGTCATGACTTTATTTGATGATAATCCCACTATTTCGGAAGAGTGTCAACTTTGCATGCATGTGGGTCATGAAGAGAATATTTTAGGTGATAGTTATATTGTTATATTTGATTATGATCCTACATGTAATTTTTATGAGAGAGGAAAATATGGTTGTAGAAACTTTCATGTTACTAAATTACCTCTCGTTATGTTGAGATCGTCTATGTTTTATTCCTCTTCTTTGCATATGTTAGATGTTTCTTCTCTTGATAATTTGTTTGCTTATAAAATTCCTATGCATAGGAAGTATGTTAGACTTAAGTGTGTTTGTCATATGTTTCATGATGCTCTCTTTGTGTTTCAATTCTTATCTTTCATGTGAGCATCGTTGAAATCTTAAGCCTATCTTAATGGCTATAAAGAAAGCGCTTGTTGGGAGGCAACCCAATGAATACAATTTATTTTTATCTTTTTCTTTCTGTTCTTGAGTGTTTGCACAATTATGCTACTGTTATTATTGTGTTTTTTGTGTTTTAATTAGTGTTTGTGCCAAGTAAAGCCTTTAGGATAGCTTTGGTGATAGTTGATTTGATCTTGTTGGAAAACAGAAACTTTTGCGTCCAGTAATTTTTTTTTGAAAATTCACAGAAGCTACAAAAAATTCTGAAGTTTTTACAAAATATTTATATACAAATTGTCTCTGTTTTACTAATTTTTAAGAATTTTTGGAGTTACGTAAATATGAGAACAATTCGCATCTTTACAGACTGTTCTGTTTTTGACAGATTCTGTTTTCTTTGCATTGTGTGATTATTTTGATGAATCTATGCTTTGTATTGGAGGGTATGAGCCATGGTAAAGTTAGAATACAGTATATATAATGCAAGAACAAAATTTGAATGGGTTTTCTACAGTACTTAAAGTAAAGATTAGTTTTCTTATACTAACGGATCTCACGAAGGTTTTGTTGAGTTTTGTGTGATTGAGGTTTTCAAGTTTTGGGTGAGATTACGATGGATGAAGGAATAAGGAGTAAGAAGATCCTAAGCTTGGGGATGCCCCATGGCACCCCAAGCCATTATCCAAAGAGAAGCAAGCAACTAAGCTTGGGGATGCCCGAGTGGCATCCCCTCTTTCTTCTAACGACCATCGGTATTTTACTTGTAGCTATATTTTTATTCGTCACATATCATGAGTTTTGCTTGGAGCGTCTTCTATGATATGAGTCTTTGCTTGTTTTGCTTTTTATTTTAAGTCAAGTATCCTTGCTGGACACACCTATTTGAGGGAGCCAAAATTATGCTATGACTTGTTAGAATTGCTCTCTATGCTTCACTTAAATCTTTATGAGCTATGGAATTGCTCTAGTGCTTCACTTATATCTTTTTGAGCACGGTGTGCTTTAGTATTTTTGAAGAAATACTCTCATGCTTCACTTAGATTTATTTGAGAGTTAGTATTTTTTTTAGAAATTCTCTCTTGCTTCACTTAAATTATTTTGAGAGAAGAAAATTTTATGCTCATGTTCTTCACTTAGATTTGTTTGAGCTATCAAAAGCAACATATAAAATTAGTCCCAAAGTGATAGATATCTAAGAGGGATATAATAAAAACTTTCATGAAGATCATTGGATAAAATAAACTTGATTCCTTGTAATAGTTTTGCGATATGTTGATATAATATGTGAGTCATGTTGATGAGTAATTATGGCTTAGTAAGAATATTGGTGTTAAGGTTTGTGATTCCCTATGCAAGCACGAAAGTCAATAGTTATGCAATGAAATTACATCCTACTTGTGGTGAATTATTCGGTGTTAGTTATGCTTAATGCTCGCTTATGAGATTTTTCGTTTCTTGGTTGGATGCTTCTCAATCTTTTACTAGCCTTCATTCACACTAAGTATGATCACTACTTGTGCATCCAAAATCCTTAAACTAGTTTTTCCATATGAGTCCACTATACCTACCTATATGCGGTATTTCCGTGCCGTTCTAAGCAAATTTGTATGTGCCATCTCTAATTTCAAAATAAATTTCTCTTTTGTGTGCTCGTACCGCTCATGAAACGGTAGGGGGTGGCTGATATATTTCCATGCTAGATGTGTTATTCTCAAGATGAGTGTTTATTCACTTGTCATTGCACGAGAGTACGACAAGGGTATTAGGGATGCCCAGTCCTGAAATGAAAAAGGAATTTACTTTATGTTGTCAAATAATGAATTCCTTGGAAAGTGTTGGTATGGAGGGCACCCGTGGATACGGCTAGCCATGTAAAGTGAAAGTATGGTGGAAAAAGGAATAAACTTTATTTTCTGTTTGGGAACCGCCTATGATATACCTGGCATGGAAAGTATTGGGAACTACTCAATCGTTTTCGTTGAAAGGAAAAGCATGCCACCCAAAATGTTTTATCTCAACTTTTTTCGCTTTGAGCTCTGGCACCTCTACAAATCCCTACTTCCCTCTGCGAAGGGCCTTTCTTTTACTTTATGCAATTTTTATTTTGAGTCTCCATCTTCTCTTATAAAGCACCAACTAAGGGGCACTATGATCGTACTTGAGCATTGGGTGTAGCTAATATGCGAGTGTGTTTCATGAATGGATCAATGATTGAGCATAATGGGCTAGGGATAACTTGCTTTAGTGTTGATATTTTGAAAGACATTGTTGCTTGTTGATATGCTTGAATATTGAAATCTTCACGTCAAAACTAGACTATTGCTCTGAATCATATAAAAGTCCAAATGTCCATGCTACAAAAAAAAGAATATGTGATGAACATGTTAGGCAGCATTCCACATCAAAAATTCTGTTTTTATCATTTACCTACTCGAGGACGAGCAGGAATTAAGCTTGGGGATACTGATACGTCTCCAACGTATCTATAATTTTTGATTGTTCCATACTGTTATATTATCATTCTTGGATGTTTTACAATCATTTTATAGCAACTTTATATCATTTTTTGGGACTAACCTATTGACATAGTGCCCAGTGCCAGTTGCTGTTTTTTTGCTTGTTTTTTACTTCGCAGAAAATCAATACCAAACGGAGTCCAAACGCAGCGAAACTTTTTGGTGATTTTTCTGGACCAGAAGACACAAGTTGGTCCAAGAAAGTACATGAGGGGGGCTCCGAGGGGAGCACAACCCACCAGGGCGCGTCTGGGGGCCCAGCGCACCTAGGTGGGTTGTGCCCACCTCGGCCACCTCCCGCACCCCCTCTTTGCTCTATAAATACCCCAATATTCCAGAAACCCTAGGGGAGTTGACGAAAATCAATTCCAGCCGCCGCAAGTTCCAGAAACCACAGATCCAATCTAGACACCATCACGGAGGGGTTCATCATCCTCATTGGTGCCTCTCCGATGATGCGTGAGTAGTTCATTGTAGACCTATGGGTCCGTAGGCAGTAGCTGGATGGCTTCCTCTCTCTCTTTTGATTCTCAATACAATGGTCTCTTGGAGATCTATTTGATGTAACTCTTTTTGCGGTGTGTTTGTTGGGATCCGATGAACTTTGAGTTTATGATCAGATCTATGTTTTTATCCATGAAAGTTATTTGAGTCTTTTGATCTCTTATAGGCACGATTGCTTATAGCCTCGTATTTCTTCTTCGAATATTTGGTTTAGTTAGGCCAACTAGATCGATTTTTCTTGCCATGGGAAGAGGTGCTTTGTGATGGGTTCGATCTTACGGTGCTTGATCCCAGTGACAGAAAGGGAACCGACACGTATGTATCGTTGCTATTAAGGATAACAAGATGGGGTCTATTTCTACATAAATAGATCTTGTCTACATCATGTCATCGTTCTTATTGCATTACTCCATTTCTCCATGAACTTAATACACTAGATGCATGCTGGATAGCGGTCGATGTGTGGAGTAATAGTAGTAGATGCAGGCAGGAGTCGGTCTACTAATCTTGGACGTGATGCCTATATAATGATCATTGCCTGGATATCGTCATAATTATTTGAAGTTCTATCAATTGCCCAACAGTAATTTTTTTACCCACCGTATGCTATTTTTTCTCGAGAGAAGCCACTAGTGAAATCTACGGCCCCCGGGTCTATTTTCTCATCATATATTTTCAGATCTATTTTGCTATTTGCCTTTTTATTTATTTGCCACTTTTATTTTTAGATCTATATTTCTAAAAACCCAAAAATATTTTGCTTCACTTTATTTTATTCGCGATCTATATATCCAATCTACTACAATTTATCTCCCGTCCGTTTGCCAATTTCTGGCGCCGTTACCCGAAAGGGATTGACAACCCCTTTAACACGTCGGGTTGCAAGTATTTGTTCTTTGTGTGCAGGTGCTGTTTACGTAGTGTTGCTTGGTTCTCCTACTGGTTCGATAACCTTGGTCTCATCACTGAGGGAAATACCTACCGTTGCTGTGCTGCATCATCCCTTCCTCTTTGGGGAAATACCGACGTAGTTCAAGCCAACATCAGTGCCTCTCTTTCTTGTCGGCCATGGCAACTTTTGCATCCCAATGCTTGGCTAGCATAGCCTCCTTCATCTTCTCCATCTCATCAATTTGATCCCTCAAAGTGATTGCCTCAGATGTCCTCTTGACTCTAGCTTTCTCCTTGTTGCCATCCGACTTGCCCTTGTTTCTTCCTCCTCTTGGGGCATCATCACTATCATCATCATCCTCAACCTCCACTTTGACGCCTCTCTTTGGAGGGGATTCCTTGTCCCGCACCCTCCACTTCTCACTATCGCGGTGCCATTTCCAACAATGTTGAAGATTGAATGACCGGCCATTGGAGGCCGGGTTTGCTTGTAGTACTCATTGGCGATGCATCTTCATTCTTGTCATGCACGTTCGCCTCGACCTCAACGTATGATGCATCTAAATCGCCAAGGGGGCACTCAAATTCACTGTGCTCTTGGCCAACATCTCTGTATATGTGTAGGGCACATTTTGGCTACAAAAATCAATGGCCAAAGCTCAAACAATTATTCCGAACGGCAGGAACATAAGTGACCTGAGCAAAGCAAGCAAATTTTTTTTTTACCTCCGGGCCGTTTCATCAAACACATTGTAGGCGTGGCCGGCGGCTCCTCCATCAATGCAGATGCCGGGGTCGGCAAAAGGCGGAGGAGGAGCTCGAACCCTTGACACGATCGCCTTCTAATAATCCACAAGTATAGGGGATCACGACAGTCTTCGAGGGTAGTATTTCACCCAAATTATATTTTTGCAACAAAATGTTTAGTAGCACAGTAGTATGATAGTTTTGATAGTAGCGGTAACAGTAGCAATAGTAAAAGGAACAGCAATAGTAGTAACTTAGCAAAGATCAATATGTAGGCATTGGATCAGTGATGGATATTTGTGTTGGCTGACATTCATCATATAACAGTCACGGCCTAGAGTGATGCACAATAGCTCCAATTCATCTATGTAATGTAGGCATGTATTCCGTATATAGTCATACATACATGCTTATAATAAGAACTTGCATGCCATCTTTTGTCCTACCCTCCCGTGGCTGCGGGGTCCATAAGGAAATCTAATGCTCCGTTTGGATGTAGATATTCACAGCCTTGGAATTGAATTGGCTTCAATATCAAATCATCGGGACATTGATATTGATATTCAACCCGAATTCAGGTGTTTGCATGTTCATGCATTAGGCATTTGGAATTCAAGGACGATGTTGATTCTTTGTTTGGATGGCCAAAGCATTGAATTGCCTCATCTGTACGAGACAAGCACGGTCAGGAAAGCAGCTCCGGCCATGAAGACAGCAGCGGCGACCCACAATAGCAACCGGAGAAACGTGTGGGGGTCGCGGGCGCACAAGAAGCCATACATGCGTCCTTGCCATGAGCCCAAGCAAAAACGCCACCGTCCCCTAGCCAGCCGCCATCGAGAACAGTACCTTCAGTAGCCTGACAGGTGCGCCGCCCACCACAGATATGGTTGTGCATCTCCGTCTTTCTCCTCTACGCGTTCCTGGGATCCGGGCCTTGACCGTAGCCATTGCCCTCCTTATCCTTATCTCCCTCGTCGTCGGCATCCTGCAACGGCGACCACGCCCACCACTGTGACAGGTGGCGGCGGGATTGCTATGGATCAGATCTCGGCAGGGCTCAAGTTTCGTTCTTGTTCAAGAGGGTCGACGCAAATGAGGGGTGGGCCTAGTGCGCCATATGCTCGGCCGTGCTGCAGGTCGGGGAGAAGGGCCGATGGCTGCCGGCATGCGCGCACCTGTTTCGCGCGAACTGCGTCGACCGGTGGCTGAGCGACCTTTTTTTTGAGAAGCAGCGACCTTTCTTTTTGTGGTCAAGTCGAAGGGGTACGCGGGAGCGAGGCAATATCAAACAAATCAGAGGGGTGGAGGTCCGAATTCGGGATGTGGTGTCGCTAGTGTGGCGGAGGACGGTTCGATATCGAGGTGCGATTCCATGCGTCAATGCCAAGACCATCCAAACAGCCACATTCGGGAAGGTAAATGCCAATATCAAATTCTATATGCGAATGTCTACATCCAAATGGAGTGTAAGGGATATTAAGGCCTCCTTTTAATAGAGAATCGGAACAAAGCATTAACACATAGTGAATACATGAACTCCTCATACTATGGTAATCACTGGAAAGAATCCCAATTATTCTCACCTTGGGGTATGCGGATCATAACACGTAATAGGTGCATACAACTTGCATGATAAGATCAAGAACTCAAATATATTCATGAAAACATAGAGGGTTCAGATCTAAAATCATGGCACTGAGGCCCTAGTGACAAGCATTAAGCATAGCAAAGTCATAGCAACAACAATCTCAGAACATAGTGGATACTAGGGATCAAGCCCTAACAAATTGGCTCGATTACATGAAAAATCTCATCCAACCCATCACCGTCCAGCAAGCCTATGAAAGAATTACTCACTCCCGGTGGTGAGCATCATGGAATTGTTGATGGAGGATGGTTGATGATGATGACGGCGTCGAATCCCCCCCTCTCTGAAGCCCCGAACAGACTCCCGATCAGCCCTCTCGATGAAGAACAGGAGGTGGTGGTGGCTCCATATCATAAAACACGATGATTCTTTCTCTCTGATTTTTTTCTTCGCGAGACGGTACTTATGGAGTTGGACTTAGGGTAAATGGAGACTCCAGGGGCCCACAAGCTCACAGGGCGCGCCCTAGGGGGTGTGTGTGGGCGCGCCACCTAAGCTTGTGGCTCCTAGGCGGCCCCCTCCAGTAGTTCTCTTCGCCAATATTTTTTATATATTCTGAAAATATTCTCCATAAATTTTCATCTCAATTCGAGGACTTTTATTTCTGCATAGAAATAGCACCATGGCAATTCTGGTGAAAACAACGTCAGTCCGGGTTAGTTCCATTCAAATCATACAAATTAGAGTCCAAAACAAGAGCAAAAGTGTTTGGAATAGTAGATACGTTTGGGATGTATCAACTCCCCCAAGCTTAACTCATTGCTTGTCCTCAAGCAATTCAATTGACAAACTGAAAGTGATAAAACACTTTTACAAACTCTTTTGTTCTCGTTGTTGTATATATGCTTAACTAGTGCTCAAGTTTTCAGCAAAGATTATGAACTAACCCTATGAATGATAACACTTAGGTCTCACATTTACTGATGAGAATAACATAACCAACTAGTGAGAAATAATAAGATATCTCGGATGCCAACAATTTGTCAAAACAATCATGATATAATATGATAACATGGTATCTCGCTAGCCCTTTTTGAGACCGCAAAACATAAATGAGAGCACCTCTGAGGTTCAAGCAGCGACTAAACATTGCAATTCATGGTAGAAGAGATCCAGTCATGGTCACATCCAACATTAACTAGACACAATGCATAAGAATGACAATAGCGCTCTCAGGACTAGTGCTTAAAATGAGAAGGTGATGACTCAACAATAAAGTAAATAACATAAAAGTAATAGATAGGCCCTTCGCAGAGGGAAGCAGGTATTTGCAGAGGTGCCAGAGCTCAAAGCTTAAAACAGAGATGAATACGTTTTGAGAGTGTCAATGTTACGACCGAGGATTTTCAATATCTTCCATGCTAAACACATTATCGGCGGTTCCCAAGCAGAAAGGTAAAGCTTACTCCCCCTCAACCATACAAACACAAGCCATGGCTAGCCAAATTCATGGGTGCCCTCCAAACAATCAACTTTCCGGGGGAGTTTGTTTCATTATATTTTTTCATTTTTGATTATAGGACCGGGCATCCCAATTACCAGCCTCTCTCGTGCAATGACATGTGAATGAACACCCATCATGAGAATAATCCGCTTAGCATGGAAGATACTGACTGCCCTCTATCACTCCATGAGCAGTACGGACACAAAAAACAGATGCTTATTTGAATGATTAGAGGTGGCACATGAAAATTTACTTGGAACGGCAGAGTAATGCCGCATATAGGTAGATATAGTGTACTCATTTGGAACAACTTTGGGTCTAAGGATTTGGATGCACAAGCAGCATTTCCACTTAGTACACGCGAAGGCTAGCAAATAGATTGAGAAGCGACCAACTAGAGAGCGACAATAGTCATAATCATGCATTGAGAATAATTAACATTGAATACGAGCATGAGTAGGATATAAACACCATGAACATAAATATTGTGGAGGCTATGTTGGTTTTGAATCAACTACATGTGTGAACATGTGCCAAGTCCAGCCACTTGAATTATTCAGAGGAGGATACCATACTAACATACTACATCACAACCATTTTAATGCATGTTGACGCTCAAGATAAATCATTATCCACTCCTAGTTATTTAAGCATGGCATGAGCTGTTGGGGAACATTGCATGGGAACAAAAAAATTCCTATGCTCACCAAGATCAATCTAGGAGATGAACATCTACGAGAGGAGAGATTGAATCTACATAACCT
Source organism: Thinopyrum elongatum (assembly GCA_011799875.1). Taxonomy (NCBI): domain Eukaryota; kingdom Viridiplantae; phylum Streptophyta; class Magnoliopsida; order Poales; family Poaceae; genus Thinopyrum; species Thinopyrum elongatum. The sequence goes on along the minus strand of CM022300.1, from coordinate 85,892,808 downwards.
TGTAGATTGCTAAGAGGAAGCGTTAAGAAACGCGGTTGATGTAGTCATACTCTTCGCGATCCAATCCGATCTAGTGCCGAACGGACGGCACCTCCGCGTTCAGCACACGTGCGGCTCGATGACGTCTCCTCCTTCTTGATCCAGCAAGCAAGAGAGGAGAAGTAGATGGGATCTCAACCAGCACGACGGCGTGGTGGAGATGGTGGTGGTGCAATCCCGGCAGGGCTTCGCCAAACGCTGCCGGAACCAATCTGAGGAGAAAACAGAGTTTTGGGAGAGGTAGGGCTGCCGCCGGGGCGTGGGATTTGGTGTGTCCAGCCCCTACCTCTCCCCCACTATTTATAGGAGGCAAGGGGGAGGTCTAGGGTGCAGCCTTGGCCCCTCCTCCAAGGGAGGTGGTGCGGCTAGGCCTAGGGAGGTTTCTTCCCTTCCCAAGGCACCTCGAGGGGTGCCTTCCTCCCTTAGGACTCTTCCTTTATCCTCTCTCTTGGTGCATGGGCTCCTTAGGGCTAGTGCCCTTGGCCCATATAGGCCAAGGCGCACCCCCTACAGCCCATGTGGCCCCCTGGGGCGGGTGGACCACCGGACCCCTTTCGGCACTCCCGGTACAATACCGATAATGCCCGAAACCTTTCCGGCAACGAAAATAGGACTTCCTATATATAAATATTTACCTCCGGACCATTCCGGAGCTCCTCGTGACGTCCGGGATCTCATCCGGGACTCCGAACAACATTCGGTCACCAACGTACATATCCCAATACTACTCTAGCATCATCGAACGTTAAGCATGCGGACCCTATGGGTTCGAGAATCATGTAGACATGACCGAGACACCTCTCCGGTCAATAACCAATAGCGAGACCTGGATGGACATATTGGTTCCTACATATTCCACAAAGATCTTTATCGGGTTGAACCACGATGCCAAGGATTCAATCAATCCCGTATGCAGTTCCCTTTGTCTAGCGGTATGTTACTTGCCCGAGATTCGATCGTCGGTATCTCCATACCTAGTTCAATCTCATTACCGACAAGTCTCTTTACTCGTTCCGTAATACAATATCCCACGACTAACTCCTTAGTCACATTGCTTGCAAGCTTCTTGTGATGTTGTATTACCGAGAGGGCCCAGAGATACCTCTCCATCATACGGAGTGACAAATCCCAGTCTTGATCCATGCCAACTCAACAGACACCCTTGCAGACACCTGTAGAGCACCTTTATAGTCACCCAGTTATGTTGCGACATTTGGTACACACAAGGTACTCCTCCGGTGTCAGTGAGTTGCATGATCTCATGGTCATAGGAACATATACTTGACATGCAGAAAATGATAGCAATAAACTTGATACGATCATATGCTACGTTTATGGTTTGGCTCTTGTCCATCACATCATTATCCTAATGATGTGATCCCGTTATCAAATGACAACTCATGTTTATGGCTAGGAAACTATTGCCATCTTTGATCAACGAGCTAGTCTGGTAGAGGCTCACTAGGGACATGTTGTTGTCTATGTATCCACACATGTATTTTAGTTTCCGGTCAATACAATTATAGCATGGATAATAAATGATTATCATGAACAAGGAAATATGATAATAACCAATTTATTATTGCCTCTAGGGCATATTTGCAACAGTCTCCCACTTGCACTAGAGTCAATAATCTAGTTCACATCACCATGTGATTAACACCCAATGAGTTCTGGGGTTAAATCATGTTATGCTTGTGAGAGAGGTTTTAGTCAATGGGTCTGCAACATTCAGATCCGTGTGTACTTCACAAATCTCTATGTCATATTGTAGATGCTGCTACGATGCTCCACTTGGAGCTATTCCAAATGGATGCTCCACTATACGTATCCGGTTTGCTACTCAGAGTCATCCGGAGTGGTGTCAAAGCTTGCATCGATGTAATCCTTTACGCCGAACTCTTTATCACCTCCATAACCGAGAAACATTTCCTTATTCCTCTAAGGATAATTTTGACCACTGTCCAGTGATCCACTCCTGGATCACTCTTGTACCCCCTTGCCAGACACGTGGCAAGGCACACATCAGGTGTGGTACACAACATGGCATACCGTATAGAGCCTATGGCTAAGTGCATAGGGGACGACCTTCGTCCTTTCTCTTTCTTCTGCCGTGGTCGAGCTTTGAGTTATACTCAACTTCACACCTTACAACTCAGGCAAGAACTCCTTCTTTGACTGATCCAATTTGAACTCCTTCAAAATCATGTCAAGGTATGTGCTCTGTGAAAGTCTTATCAGGCGTTTTGATCTATCTCTATAGATCTTGATGCCCAATATGTAAGCAGCTTTAACCCAGGTCTTCCTTTGAAAAAAACTCCTTTCAAACAACCCTTTATGCTTTCCCAAAGTTCTACATCATTTCCGATCGACAATATGTCATCCACATATACTTATCAGAAATGTTGTAGTGCTCCCACTCACTTTCTTGTAAATACAAGTTTCTTGCAAACTTTGTATAAACCCAAAAGCTTTGATCACCTCATCAAAGCGTATATTCCAACTCCGAGACGCTTGCTCCAGTCCATAGAAGGATAGCTAGAGCTTGCATACCTTTTAGCATCCTTAGGATCCACAAAACCTTCTGGTTGTATCACATACAACCTTTCCTCACGGAAACCGTCAAGGAAACTTTGTTTTGGCATCCATCTGTCAGATTTCATAATCGAAAAATGCAACAACTGCTAACATAATCCCAACAGACTTTAGCATCGCTATGAGTGAGAAAGTATCATCATAGTCAACTCATTGAACTTGTTGGAAACTACTTTGCGACAAGTCGAGCTTCATAAATGGTGACATTACCATCAGTGTCTGTCTTCTTCTTAAAGATCAATGTATTCTGAATGGCCTTTCGCCCTTCAGGTAATACTTGCAAAGTACACACTTTGTTTTCATACATTGTTCCCATCTTGGATTTCATGGCCTCTAACCATTTGTCGGAATTCGGGCCCACCATCGCTTCTCCATAGCTCGTAGGTTCATCGTTGTCCAAGAACATGACCTCCAAGACAGGGTTATCGTACCACTCAGGAGCTGTGCGTACCCTTGTTGACCTATGAGGTTCGATAGTAACTTGATCCAAAGCTTCATGATAATCATCATTAGCTTCCTGTTCAACTGACATAGGTGCCACAGAAACATCTTTCTGTGCTGCGCTACTCTCTGGTTGAAGCAAAGGTTCAACAACCTCATCAAGTTCTATCTTCCTCCCACTCAGTTCTTTCGAGAGAAACTATTTCTTAAGAAAGGACCCATTCTTAGCGACAAACACTTTGCCTACGGATCTGAGATAGAAGGTATACCCAACCGTATCTTTTGGGTATCCTATCAAGACGCATTTGCCCGCTTGGGTTCGAGCTTTTCCGACTGAAGCCTTTTGACATAAGCATCGCAGCCCCAAACCTTAAGAAACGACAACTTAGGTTTCTTGCCATACCACAGTTCACATGGTGTCGTCTCCACGGACTTAGATGGTGCCCTATTTAAAGTGAATGCAACTGTCTCTAACGCATAACCCCAAAACGATAGTGGCAGATCGGCAAGAGACATCATAGAACGCACCATATCCAATAAGGTATGATTACGATGTTCGGACACACCATTACGCTGTGGTGTTCCAGGTGGCGTCAACTGTGAAACAATTCCACATTGTCTTAAGTGATTGCCAAACTCATAACTCAGATATTCTCCCCTTCGATCGGATCGTAGGAATTTAATCTTCTTGTTACGATGATTCTCAACTTCACTCTGAAATTGCTTGAACTTTTCAAACGTTTCAGACTTATGCTTCATTAAGTAAATATACCCATATCTACTCAAGTCATCAGTGAAGGTGAGAAAGTAACGATATCCATCGCACGCGTCAACACTCATCGGACCACACACATCAGTATGTATGATTTCCAACAAGTCACTTGCCCGTTCCATTGTTCCGAAAAACGGGGTTTTGGTCATCTTTCCCATGAGGCATGGTTCACATGTGTCAAGTGATTCAAAATCAAGTGACTCCAAAAGTCCATCCGCATGGAGTTTCTTTATGCGCTTTACACCAATATGACCTAAGCGGCAGTGCCCAAGAAAGTGGTACTATCATTAGTAACTTTGCATCTTTTGGCATCAATATTATGAACATGCGTATCACTACGATCGAGATTCAATAAACCATTCACATTGAGTGCATGACCATAGAAGGTATTATTCATGTAAACAGAATAACCATTATTCTCTATCTTAAATGAATAACCGTATTGCAATAAACACGATCTAATCATGTTTATGCTCAACATAGACACCAAATAACATTTATCTAGGTTCAACACTAATCCCGAAGGTAGAGGGAGCGTGCGATGGTGATCACATCAACCTTGGAAACACTTCCAACACACATCATCACCTCGCCCTTAGCTAGTCTCCATTTATTCCGCAGCTTTTGTTTCGAGTTACCAATATTAGCAACTGAACTGGTATCTAATACCCAGGTGCTACTAGGAGTAGTAGTAAGGTACACATCAATAACACGTATATCAAATATACTTTTGTTGAAGTTGCCAGCCTTCTTATCTACCAAGTATTTGGGGTAGTTCCGCTACCAGTGACCATTCCCCTTACAATAGAAGCACTTAGTCTCAGGTTTAGGTTCAACCTTGGGTTTCTTCACCAGAGCGGCAACTGGCTTGCCATTCATGAGGTTTCCCTTCTTGCCCTTGCCCTTCTTGAAACCAGTGGTCTTGTTAACCATCAACACTTGATGCTCCTTCTTGATTTCTACCTTCGCGGCCTTAAGCACCACGAACAGCTCTGGGATCATCTCCATCCCTTGCATGTTATAGTTCATCACGAAGCTCTAGTAGCTTGGTGATAGTGACTGGAGAACTCTGTCAATCACTATCTTATCTGGAAGATTAACTCCCACTTTATTCAAGCGATTGTAGCACCCAGACATTCTGAGCACATGCTCACTGGCTGAGCTATTCTCCTCCATTTTGTAGGCAAAGAACTTGTCAGAGGTCTCATACCTCTCAACACGGGCATGAGCCTGAAATACCAATTTCAGCTCTTGGAACATCTCATATGTTCCATGGCGTTCAAAACGCCTTTGGAGCCCCGATTCTAAGCCGTAAAGCATGGCGCACTAAACTATCAAGTAGTCATTAGAACGTGTCTGCCAGATGTTCACAACATCCACAGACGATGCTAGAGGGGTTGGCACACCGAGCGGTGCATCAAGGACATAAGCCTTCTGTGCAGCAGTGAGAACAATCCTCAGACTATGACCCTAGTCCGCATAATTGCTTACAATATCTTTCAACTTAGTCTTTCTCCAGGAACGTATTAAAACAGGGAGCTACAATGCGAGCTATTGATCTACAACATAATTTGCAAAGATAGTTTAGACTATGTTCATGATAATGACTTCAATTAATCATATTTCCTAAGAACTCCCACTCAAATCAACATCCCTCCGGTTGTCCGAGTGTAACATGATCCAAATTCACCAACCCAAGTCCAATCATCACGTGAGATTAGGTGGTTTCAATGGTGAACATCTCCATGTTGATCATATCTACTATATGACTCATGTTTGACCTTTCGGTCTCTTGTGTTCCGAGGCCATGTCTGTACATGCTAAGATCGTCAAGTTTAACCCAAGTGTTCCGCATGTGCAAAACAGGCTTGCACCCGTTGTATGTGAACGTAGAGTCTATCACACCCGATCATCACGTGGTGCTTCGAAATGACAAACTTTCGCAACGGTGCACACTTGGGGAGAACACAATTTTATCTTCAAATTTTAATGAGGGATCACCTTATAATGCTACCGTCGTCCTAAGCAAAATAAGATGCATAAACGTATTAACATCACATGCAAATCATAAGTGACATGATATGGCCATCAACTTGTGCTTTTGATCTCCATCTCCAAAGCACCGGCATGATCTCCATAGTCACCGGCATAACACCATGATCTCCATCATCGTGTCGCTATTGGGTTGTCACACCAACCATGCTTCTACAACTATTGCTACCGCTTAGCAATAAAGTAAAGCATTACATAGCGCTTAATGATTGACACGCAGGTCATACAATAATTAAAGACAACCCTATGGCTACTGCCGGTTGCCGTATGCATCGACATGCAAGTCGATATAAACTATTATAAAAATGATCATCTCATACATCAAATATATTTCATCATGTCTTTGGCCATATCATATCACAATACCCTGCAAAAACAAGTTAGACGTCCTCTAATTGTTGTTGCATGTTTTACGTGACTGCTATGGGTATCTAGCAAGAACGATTCTTACTTACGCAAAGCCACAATGGTGATATGCAAGTTGCTATTTAACCTTCTACAAGGACCGCCTTTGTTGGATCCGATTAAACTAAGGTGGGAGAGACAGACACCCGCCAGGCATCTTTATGCAACAAAGTCACATGTCAGTCGATGGAACCGGTCTCATGTACGTGGACATGTAAAGTTGGTCCGGGCCGCTTCATCCCACAATACCGCTGAATCAAGAAAAGACCAAGGAAGGAAGCAATCTGAATATCAACGCCCACAAACTCCTTTGTGTTCTACTCGTGATGTCATCTACGCATAGACCTAGCTGATGATGCCACTGTTGGGGAACATTGCATGGGAAACAAAAATTTCCCTACGCTCACCAAGATCAATCTAGGAGATGAACATCTACGAGAGGAGAGATTGGATCTACATACCCTTGTAGATCACAAAGCGGAAGCGTTAAGAAATGAGGTTGATGTAGTCGTACTCTTTGCGATCCAATCACGATCCAATCCGATCTAGTGCCGAACAGACGACACCTCCGCGTTCAGCACATGTGCGGCTCGATGAAGTCTCCTCCTTCTTGATCCATCAAGCAAGAGAGGATAAGTAGATGGGATCTCAACCAGCACAACGGCATGGTGGAGATGGTGGTGGTGCAATCCTGGCAGGGCATCGCCAAACGCTGCCGGAACCAATCTGAGGAGAAAACGGAGTTTTGGGAGAGGTAGGGCTGCCGCCGGGGCGTGGGATTTGGTGTGTCCAACCCCTACCTCTACCCCACTATTTATAGGAGGCAAGGGGGAGGTCTAGGGCGCAGCCTTGGCCCCTCCTCCAAGGGGGTGGTGCGGCTAGGCCTAGGGAGGTTTCCTCCCTTCCCAAGGCACCTTGAGGGGTACCTTCCACCCTTAGGAGTCTTCCTTTATCCTCTCTCTTGGCGCATGGGCTCCTTAGGGCTAGTGACCTTGGCCCATATAGGCGAAGGCGCACCCCCTACGGCCCATGTGGCCCCCTGGGGCAGGTGGAACCCCCGGACCCTGTCGGTGTAGAGAACAGGGGGTGTTCATTACCCCTGGACACGCACCGGCGAGTTGCAGCCTCTAGGCGGGAAGGGCATGGCAGGGGAGCGAGCCTTCCTGGGAGAAGACAACTGGGAACAAGCACAAGACTATCCAAAAAGCATTCGAGTCAATAATTGGAAGGCAGAAGACCAATGGCCGAAGCCCCAGCAAGATTCTTGCTGGTGAGCCCCGGCAAGATTCTTGCTGGTGAGGCCCAGCAAGAATCCCCCAGCAAGATTCTTGCTGGTGAGCCCCAGCAAGATTCTTGCTGGTGAGCCCCGGCAAGATTCTTTGCTGGAGAGCCCCGGCAAGATTCTTGCTGATGAGCCCCGGCAAGATGATCCCGGCAAGGCTTGGTGTCCGGCAAGGCTTGGCGCCCGGCAAGGTTTGGCGCCCGGCAAGTTTCGGTGCCTGGCGAGATTCTGCCACTGTGCCACCGCTCCAGCACAGCGACAAAGCCTGACATTCTGGGTCCTTCTCTGGATGCGTGGCAACGCGCCAGTGGAGGAGAGCTTAAGCGGTGCTGATGGGATGGCCCCTTTTTCCATCCCCAAGAAAGTGAGGACACCTAAACAGACACCTCACTGTGCATTAAATGCGTTTGTCCTAATCTGTCAGGGGTTAGGTATGATACCCTGTAGCTACTTTACACCTCAATGTATGTACATTTTGCCACTGTGGTGACCCCTTTGAGCGTATAAAAGGAGGCCCAAGGCAACTGCTACAAAAAAGGAGAACTTCTGGCCCATTCTGCACGCGTAGCTGCTCTTTGAACGTACTGTTCACTGCGAGCGCTCCTGAAGGCTGGGCTCAAGAACATCAATAAGAACACAAAGCAGGAGTAGGGTTTTACGCTGATCAGCGGCCCGAACCTGGGTAAAAACTTCCCGCGTCGATCATTGGTTCTGCTCTTTGCGTATGCCTCTCCACCCGCCAAATCGTAAAGGGGTCTCTTGGGATCCCATAGGTGTCGTACCCCGATATCTTTGGCGCGCCAGGTAGGGGGATCGAGGTTGCGCGAACCTGATCCAGCGGTCGGCGCGTCAGCTTCATCGTCCATGGCGACTTCGCTCCACATACAGAAAGCTAAGTTCTAAAACTTTAATGCTTTTTGCTGATTTGATTTTATCCATGATGATGTTCTTTGCACATAACCTGTGCGCAAAGGAGCACTCTTGAGACATTCTGCGCTCCGGGTTGTTCGGGTCTGCCTAGCAACACCTGTGCAGCCGCATTTGTTCTTGGAGTGTGAAGCTCTCGAGGAGGCGGCGTCCTCGATAGGCTGCTAACTAGGATCCATTCCTAAGCGCCATTGACTAGGACGTGCGCGATCGAGATGCATTCCGGCAAGCGTAGGGGACAACTGTGCAAAAACAAAAACATGTGGAGAAGAGCTCTAAATAAAGTTAAGCACAAGTTAAAATGCTTTTAAGATGCTAATTAACTTGTCGTATTTAAACGCAGTTGTGGCCCGGGGGCTGGCAGCGTCCTCTGGACCAATCTTCTCGATGTCGAGAACGACGAAGTTCTCCGCCATAAGCCTTCCTGGCAACAAGCTTGCCGGAAGCCAGCGTCGAGAACGACGAAGTCCTCCGTCATGAGCTTTCCCGGCAACTCCTTGCCGGAAGCTAGCGTCGAGAATATCAAAGTTCTCCGCTAAAGTCAAAAGTTTCCCGACAACCACCCTTTGAGCAAAAAATAAGCTCAGGGGCTGGCAGCGCCCTCGCAAGAAAAGCTAAGTTGCCAAGATTTATTACATTCATTTTGCTATCCTCACTTGCTTCTTATACCTACACACGAAGGAGCCCTCTCAGGGCTAATTGCGCCCCTAGTTGTCTCGAGTCCGCTCGACAATTTAGGTGGCTGCATAAGCACCGAGGAGGTAAACCTTTCCGGGAGGCGGCGTTCCCGGCAAGTTGCTTAGGACCTGTTCCTCAAGCACTGCCGACTGGAGCATGCGCACCAGAAAGGTTTCCGGCGAGCGTGGGTCGCCTTGATTAATTCTTTGTCCTTGTACATCAACCTGCACGCGGAGGAACCTTGTCGTGGTTAGCCCGTGCTCTAGCTTCGCCTCGAGTCTGCTCGGCAAACTTAGCAGCTGCGTTCTGGCCCGGCAAGTCGCCTTGCCGGCGGCGGCGCTTCCAGCAGGCTGCTAAAGACCCGCATCTAGCGCTCGCGGCAAACGTGCGCACCGGCAAGGTTTCCAGACAGCGTAGGGACTAAAATAAGTGCAAGGACTGAATTAATCAAGGGGGAAGCATACATTCATTCAGCATAAAGTAACATGCATTGCATGCATAAAGATTGATTTAACTAAGATAAATTGCTTCTTTATATGCGCCATTGCAGCAACAGGCTGGCAAGACGGCAGTGAGACATTCGCGGTAGACGGCTGCGGCAGCAGGGGTGACTATATGGATCGAGCACCGCACCCGCAGTACCCTATATGGGGAAAGCTCGGGGACTGGCTCCTCGTTGCACAGTGTGGCACTTCCTTTCGGGCACACGACTCCTGTTGCCGTCCTGCTCTGTCTGCCCACGCTGTCGGCAAGCCCAAGGCCCGGTAAACCGCAAGCTCTCTTGCGTCATCACCAGCATGCAGTTAAAAGTCAAGAGTAATGGTTACTTCTCGCCGCGCGTGTACCGGTGCATGTTTTTGGGCCTAGCCCAGACAAGTACTATGCGCGTTTGTCCGGCCCAGGCCCGGGGGCTCCTGTCGGTGTAGTGAACAGGGGGTGTTCATTACCCCTGGACACGCACCGGCGAGTTGCAGCCTCCAGGCGGGAAGGGCATGGCAGGGGAGCGAGCCTTCCTGGGAGAAGACAACTGGGAACAAGCACAAGACTATCCAAAAAGCACTCGAGTCAATAATTGGAAGGCAGAAGACCAATGGCCGAAGCCCCAGCAAGATTCTTGCTGGTGAGGCCCGGCAAGATTCTTGCTGGTGAGCCCCGGCAAGACTCTTGCTGGTGAGCCCCGGAAAGATTCTTGCTGGTGAGCCCCGGCAAGATTCTTTGCTGGAGAGCCCCGGCAAGATTCTTGCTGATGAGCCCCGGCAAGATGATCCCGGCAAGGCTTGGCGTCCGGCAAGGCTTGGCGCCCGGCAAGTTTCGGCGCCTGGCGAGATTCTGCCACTGTGCCATGCTCCAGCACAGCGATAAAGCCTGACATTCTGGGTCCTTCTCTGGATGCGTGGCAACGCGCCAGTGGAGGAGAGCTTAAGCGGTGCTGATGGGATGGCCCCTTTTTCCATCCCCAAGAAAGTGAGGACACCTAAACGGACACCTCACGGTGCATTAAATGCGTTTGTCCTAATCCGTCAGGGGTTAGGTATGATACCCTGTAGCTACTTTACACCTCAATGTATGTACATTTTGCCACTGTGGTGACCCCTTTGAGAGTATAAAAGGAGGCCCAAGGCAACTGCTACAAAAAAGGAGAACTTCTGGCCCATTCTGCACGCGTAGCTGCTCTTTGAACGTACTGTTCACTGCGAGCGCTCCTGAAGGCTGGGCTCAAGAACATCAATAAGAACACAAAGCAGGAGTAGGGTTTTACGCTGATCAGCGGCCCGAACCTGGGTAGAAACTTCCCGCGTCGATCATTGGTTCTGCTCTTTGCGTATACCTCTCCCCCCGCCGAATCATAAAGGGGTCTCTCGGGATCCCATAGGTGTCGTACCCCGACAGACCCCTTTCGGCACTCCCTGTACAATACCGATAATGCCCGAAACCTTTCCGGCGACTAAAACAGGACATCATATATATATATCTTTACCTACGGACCATTCCGGAGCTCCTCGTGATGTTCGGGATCTCATCCGGGACTTCGAACAACATTCGGCCACCAACGTACATATCCCAATACTACTCTAGCGTCACCGAACGCTAAGCATGCGGACCCTACGGGTTCGAGAATCATGTACACACGACCGAGACACCTCTCCCGTCAATAACCAATAGCGGGACCTGGATGCCCGTATTGGTTCCTACATATTCCACGAAGATCTTTATCGGTCGAACCACGATGCCAAGGATTCAATCAATCCCGTATGCAGTTCCCTTTGTCTAGCGGTATGTGACTTGCCCGAGATTCGATCGTCGGTATCTCCATACCTAGTTCAATCTCATTACCGGCAAGTCTCTTTACTCGTTCCGTAATACAAGATCCTGCGACTAACTCCTTAGTCACATTGCTTGCAAGCTTCTTGTGATGTTGTATTACCGACAGGGCCCAGAGATACCTCTCCATCATACGGAGTGACAAATCCCAGTCTTGATCCATGCCAACTCAACAGACACCCTCGCAGACACCTGTAGAGCACCTTTATAGTCACCCAGCTACATTGCGACATTTGGTACACACAAGGTACTCCTACGGTATCAGTGAGTTGCATGATCTCATGATCATAGGAACATATACTTGACATGCAGAAAACGATAGCAATAAACTTGGTACGATCATATGCTACGTTTATGGTTTGGGTCTTGTCCATCACAGCATTCTCCAAATGATGTGATCCCGTTATCAAATGAAAACTCATGTCTATGGCTAGGAAACTATAGCCATATTTGATCAACGAGCTAGTCCGGTAGAGGCTCACTAGGGACATGTTGTTGTCTATGTATCCACAAATGTATTTGAGTTTCCGTTCAATACAATTATAGCATGGAAAATAAACTATTATCATGAACAAGGAAATATGATTATAACCAATTTATTATTGCCTCTAGGGCATATTTCCAACAGTGAGCAACTATAATCTCTAATTGTCATCACAAACATGTTTATCATAATATGTTGAATCAAGATCGACTGAGCTAAACATATTCACAAAAACGGAAAACAAGAAGAGTTCATAGAAGCTTTCCTTTACCGCAATCACTTCATCAAATCATCATCATTGTTACCTTTCACTTGCACAATCGAATGATGTGAAGATAATAATAGTGCAAGTGTGCCATGGACTAAGCTGGAATCTGCAAACATTTTATTCAAAGGAGAAGAGAAGGTAATATGGGCTCTTTGTTAATTCGACAATAATGCATATGAGAGCCACTCAACATTTTCATCGTGGTCTTCTCCTTACGACAACTCGATAAAAGAAAAGAATTTCAGAGAAACACACTGAAATATTTTTGGAGTTTTTAGTTTTTCTGAAGAAAGAAAATTAACGAAGGAAAAACAAAAACGAGAAAAACTATTTACACGGGAAAGCTCCCAACAAACAAAAGAAGTAATGAGAAATCTTTCTTTTATTTTACTACTACGAACTAACTAAACAAGAAAGAAAAACCGAAAAGAAGCGAGAAATATTTTTGGATTTTCGAAGTTTTTCAAACACACAAGAAGAAAGCAAAAAATAAACTAACATGGATATAAAATGAAAGAGGATGAACACCCGACAACTGGAATGAATGTGTGATACACTAATGTAATGTCGGTGAGAAATACGTACTCCCCAAGCTTAGGCTTTTGGCCTAACTTGGTCTATGGCCATGGGTCAAAATAGCCACCTCCGGGTAATACTGAGCCTCCTGCTGGTAAGCGGGCTCCTGAGGCTCCCACTGATAGATAGGCTCCTCGACAGGCTCTGGCTCAGGTGCAGGCTCAGGTGCTGAGGGCGGTGTCAACCCCCAATAGGCATAAATGTCCTCCGGCATGATGGTATACCCGCCCTTAGAAAGATCGAACAAAGATGGTGCAGGCAAAGTAATAATCTCATGGGCTCCTTGACTAAAAGTTAATTATACTGAAATCGCCTTGGGCCATTGTCAATAAAGTTACGCCCAACCATGCTATCATGATCAAGATATTTAGTAGGTAAAAGCATCTCTTCCTCCTTGTCATGTCTAATAGGAATATCAAAATGTCTAGCGAGGCGGAAAGCATAAATACCACCATAAATAACGCCCTTTGAACGGTTAGTCTGTAACCATTGAGCGACCATAGCTCCCAATCTAAATGTTCTATCGCGATAAAGAGCATGACGCAAAATAGTGAGGCCAGGTGAACTGAGAGTTCCACTCTCCCATCAACCAGTCAAACACCTCCTGGCAAACAATGAGTAATAACGCAAAACGGGAAAATGTAAACTAGCAACTCTAGCTTCACAAACTCCTCTCAACTCCCCCATAATCACCTCAGATATAAAGTCCACGATGTCACTAGGATGTGGCTCTAGAGGGCTGCCCTAGTTAGGAAGCATGCAAACTTCACAAAATCTCTCAAGTGTAATCTCTCTAGGAATATCATAGAGGTGGAATGACACCATGGGTATATCCCTCCTAGCATGAAAATGAAAGTTTTGCATGAAAGTATTAGTGAGGAGGAGATATTGGTCACGCTTATCTTCGAGGAAGGGAATGATCCCGACATTATTGGCCAAATAATAAAAAATCATCATGAATGCCTGCATCCTTCAAGAATGTGTTGCATGGCCATTCACACGGCCGCACCTCGGCCGCACGGGGAAGGTTTTACTTGGGATTCGAAGTTTCCTTGGGACTCTGGCTTGAGGAACCTCTCAACCTCTACTTAAGCATTTTCTTTTTCTCTAAAAAATTCTGAAATTTTTTTTAGTGCCTCAAAATAAAAGTGAACAAAACTTAACAAAATTGATAGCAACTACTCCCACAAGTGTCTAGAGGCTATATCATGCATCAAAACTACTTTGGACCATACAAATTCAACATGCAAGCTCAAAAACATGGTCACAAGAGTAGCAAAATTTTGCAAAATATAAAGTACTTGAACAAAAACTAATTGGACCATTGGAGGACTCACATACCAAGTAGTAATCCCCCAAAGCAGTTTCGAAAACGGAGCTCTGAGCTAGGAGATCTAAAATCGCACGGGAATGAGCAAGAACACGGGTTTGAAGGCAATGTTGATTTTTTCTGAGGTAGGAGAAGGCAATGGGTGGCTGGCATAAGTGAGGGGGCCCCCATGGGACCCACAAGCTCACTAGGTGCGCCTAGGGGGGTAGGCGCGCCCTTTGAGCTTGTGGCTCACATGTGCACCCCCTTGGGGTGTGTTTCGTGCGAAAATTCTTAAATAACGCAAAAAATCATACTAAATTTTCAGGTCATTCCGAGAACTTTTATTTTTGTGACATTTTTATTGCACGGGTAATTCAGAAAACAGGATAAATAACAGAGAACAAATAGTTGGTATAGTAGGTTGTGCTTACTAAATTCATCGACCACATGCCCCTAAAAAGAATCCATTATTAAGGTTGATCAAGTCTTATTAACAAACTATTTCCGAGTAACATAAAACCGAACAATTTTCGTAGAACACTAAGTTATCTCAACGGGGATACACAACTACCCAACAATAAGAGTTTCATATTTCTTTTTGACTCACAGAAGAGGAAATTTGAATCCTCCAATAGTGATTGTAGCAATTTTTTCAATAGAGTTGATACCACCGAATGTTGTTTCCATGAGAAAAAAACCGTATGCTCATTACCATTGACATGAAAAGTAACCTTGCTTTTGTTACAATCAATAACAGCCCCCTACAGTATTAAAAAAGGGTCTTCCAAGGATAATTGACATAGCGTCATCCACGGGCATATCATGTATAACAAAGTTTGTTAGGATAGTAATATTTGCAACAACAACGGGCACATCCTCGCAAATTTCAATATGTATAGCAGTTGATTTATCATCCATTTGCAAAGATATTTCAGTAGGTGTGAGCTTATTCAAATCAAGTCTTTTATATAAAGAGAAAGACATAACACTAACACCGGCTCCTAAATCACATAAAGCAGTTTTGACATAACTTCTTTTAATAGATCATTGGTATAGTGGGTGATACGTCTCCGTCGTATCTACTTTTCCTAAAGCTTTTCCTCTTGTTTTGGACTCTAATTTGCATGATTTGAATGAAACTAACCCGGACTGACGCTGTTTTCAGCAGAACTACCATGGTGTTGTTTTTGTGCAGAAATGAAAGTTCTCAGAATTGAACGAAACTTTGAGAGGATTTTTTATATAATAAAAGAGAATTTCTGGAGCCAAGAACCACCGGAGTGGGACACCTGGGTGGGCACAACCCACCAGGGCGCGCCACCCCCTCCAGGCACGCCCAGGTGGGTTGTCCCCACCTGGTGGCCCCCCAGATCCTGAAACCGACGCTATAAGATCACATATTTCCAGAAAAAAAATCAGGGAAAAAGAATTATTGCGTTCTGCGAGACGGAGCCGCCGCCACCTCCTGTTCTTCATCGGGAGGCCAGATCTGGAGTCCGTTTGGGGCTCCGGAGAGGGGGATCTTTGATCTTCGTCATCACCAACCCTTCTCCATCGCCAATTCCATGATGCTCCCCACCGGGAGTGAGTAATTCCTTCATAGGCTCGCTGGTCGGTGAGGAGTTGGATGAGATTCATCATGTAATTGAGTTAGTTTTGTTAGGGCTTGATCCCTAGTATCCATTATGTTCTGAGATTGATGTTGCTATGACTTTGCCATGCTTAATGCTTGTCACTTTGGGCCCGGGTGCCATGATTTCAGATCTGAACCATTTATGTTATCACCATTATATCTATGTTCTAGATCCGATCTTGCAAGTTATAGTCACCTACTACGTGTTATGATCCGGCAACCCCGGAGTGACAATAGTCGGGACACTTCCCGGTGATGACCGTAGTTTGAGGAGTTCATGTATTCACTGTGTGTTAATGCTTTGTTTCAGTTCTCTATTAAAAGGAGGCCTTAATATCCCTTAGTTTCCAATATGGACCCCGCTGCCACGGGAGGGTAGGACAAAAGATGTCATGCAAGTTCTTTCCATAAGCACGCATGACTATTTACGGAATACATGCCTACATTATATTTATGAACTGGAGCTAGTGCCGTATCGCCCTAGGTTATAATTGTCTCATGATGAATATCATCCAGCAAATTACCGATCCAATGCCTATGATTTTCCTATATATTGTTCTTGCTAAGTTACTACTACTACTGTTACTGTTGCACTTGCAACAAAATCACTGCTATCACTGTTACCGTTACTATTGCTGTTGCTACAACTATCAAAACTATCATACTACTTTGGTACTGATCACTTTGCTGCAGATAATTAATCTCCAGGTGTGGTTGAATTAACAACTCAGCTGCTAATACTTACAAATATTCTTTGGCTCCCCTTGTGTCGAATCTATAAATTTGGGTTGAATACTCTACCCTCGAAAACTGTTGCGATCCCCTATACTTGTGGGTTATAAAGACCTTTTTCTGGCGCCGTTGCCGGGGAGCATAGCTATATTTGTTGAGTCACTTGGGATTATTATCAAATTATCACTATGAAGAATCTGAAGGATGCTAAGACTAAGATTTTTCCCTCTAAGACGAGGGGAGGTAAGGAACTGCCATCCAGCTCCGCTTTAGATTCACCTTCTGTTATAAGTAGACTTGCAACACCACCACATGCTATTAATTCTGATATGTCGCAAGTTATTGATGATGCTACTTCTGCTATGAATGCTTATGATGATGCCAGTACCTTGCTTGATGATGATGTGCCACTAGGTGAATTTCTTGATGAACAAATTGCTAGAGTAAGACAACATGGTATTGTTGAAACTGATGATGAGCTTGAAACTGAAAATCTTGAAACACCTGCTAGAACTAGCCCTCCTAGATATGAATTGCCAAAGGTACCGGAAGGCTATGTTATGGGTGAGGAGGCAACTAGAGATATTCTTGCTTGTAAGGATAGAGATGATCTAGAGAAATTATTATGCAAGTACAAAGAAAAGTCTCTGAATGCTAGAATGAAATATGATCCTAAGTTTGCTACTTCACCTATCTTTATTGATGATAAGGATTATGAATTCTCTGTCGACCCAGAGTTAATTATTTTGGTTGAATCTGATCCTTTCCATGGTTATGAAACTGAAACTGTTGTGGCACATCTTACTAAGTTAAACGACATAGCCACCCTATTTGCTCATGATGAGAAAATTCGCTATTACTATATTCTCAAATTATTTCTGTTCTCATTAAAGGGTGATGCTAAAGCTTGGTACAATACTCTTGCTCCTAGTTGTGTGCGTAGTCCCCAGGATATGATTTATTACTTCTCTGAAAAATATTTTCCTGCTCATAAGAAACAAGCGGCCTTACAAGAAATATTTAACTTTGCGCAAATTGAAGAAGAGTCTCCCACAAGCTTGGGGGAGGCTTCTCCAATTGCTTAATGCTTTGCCTGATCATCCTCTTAAGAAAAATGAAATACTTGATATCTTCTATAATGGACTAACCGATGCTTCTAGGGACTTCCTAGATAGTTGTGCTGGTTGTGAGGGAACGAACTATTGGACAAGCCGAAGAACTATTGAATAACATATTGAAAAATTATGATGATTGGACTCCTCCTGAAACACCTCCTAAACCCACTCCGAAGAAGAGGGGTATCCTATATCTCAGTCCTGAAGATATGCAAGAGGCAAAGAAATCTATGAAGGAAAAGGGTATTAAAGCTGAGGATGTTAAAAATTTACCTCCTGTTGAAGAAATACATGGGCTTGATATACCACCACCACCTGCGATGGTAGAGGTAAATTCTCTAATGAAATTCAATGATAATGATAATCCTCACAATATGCACCCTAGCCAATGCCTTTAGGAGTTTGAAAACTATATTAGAAAACAAGATCACTTCAATGCAAATGTTATGAAACAATTGAAATACAATTCTGATATGATTGCTCGCTTAAGTGACTTGTTATTTAGAATATCAAATGATGTTAGAGGTGTAGGGAAGCATGCTTCTATGGTTCAAACTCAGCTAGAACAAGTTGCTAAATCTCAAAGAGAACTGCTTGATGAAATGAATAATAATATCAATGATCATGCTGTTAGAGTAATGACTAGAAGAGGTAGAATGACTCAGGAACCACTTTATCCTGAGGGACACCCAAAAAGAATTGAACAAGACTCTCAAAGAGTTGACACTGATGCACGTAGTCCTCCTAAAAAGAAAAAGAAAAAGAAAAACAATAGGACTTTGCATGCCTCTAGTGAACCTGAAGTAGAAAAACCTCCTGATAATGATAATGAAGTCTCTATCTCTGATGCTGAAACTCAATCTGGTAGTGAACACTCACCTTCTGATAATGAAAAATATAATGATGAGGTTCATGAAGATACCCAACCAAATAATAAAGGACCAGACGATGATGTTGAGATAGAACCAGCAGTTGATCTTGATAACCCACAACCTAAGAATAAAAGATATGATAAAAGAGACTTCGTTGCTAGAAAACACGGTAAGGAAAGAGAGCCATGGGTTCAAAAACCTATGCCCTTTCCACCTAAGTCAACTAAAAAGAAAGATGATGAAGAATTTGAATGCTTTGCTGAAATGCTGAGGCCAGTCTTTTTGCGTACTCGCTTGACTGATATCCTTAAAATGCTTCCTTATGCATAGTACATGAAAGACATCATCACCAATAAGAGAAAAATACCGGAAGCTGAAATCTCCACCATGCTTGCTAATTATACTTTTAAAGATGGAGTACCTAAAAAGCTTGGAGATCCGGGAATACCAACTATACCTTGCTCCATCAAAAGAAATTATGTGAAAACTGCTTTATGTGATTTGGGAGCTGGTGTTAGTGTTATGCCCTTATCTTTATATAAAAGACTTGTGTCGGAGTAATGGGCCACGGGTAGCCTAACCCGGGTCCCTGAGCATTTCAAGACAATGGGCCAGCTGCGCCCCTCAAGCATCAAGGATGAAGTGCCGCCTTCTGGTGGCCGGCTGGCTCATGAGGCCGGATGCCAGAGGACGGCCAAGCACCGGAAGACGGCCCCAAGACGGGCCGACCCCTAGCAGGCGGCCTCCAGAGAGGCCGGCTCCTAGAACAGGCGGCCCACGACGCCCTCAAAGTCTACGCCCCCATTAAGAAGACAAGACAGGATGTGGCTATAGTATAGCCCATTCCCCCATATCCAGGGCACGGCGCGGCCACAGTGCTCCGTACAGGCAGAGATCTCCTCACGACGTGGCACTGTGGCTACCCCACCCTTGACGTCATTCCTATCAGGCGAAGCCCTGTTCCCACGACGGCCTGTCGGTACGACCTGCAGGCGGCAGGCCCTACCAGGCAGCGAGAGACTGGAGGGCGGCAGGGCCTGACCAGTCAGACCGGTGGGAGGCCGGCCTCTAGCAAGCGGCCCCTCCTCCCCCGAAGTCTGCGCACCATTAAACCAGAAAAGACACGATGTGGCTACAGTGATCTCCCACCCGACGGCGGGACTGTAGCCACGCCCCCCCGACCAAGCACGCGTCATCTGCATTACGGCTACAGCAACAAGCAGCTGATGAGACCCGCAAGTGGCAGGAGCGGCCTGTCGACTCCGAGCCAGACCAGTCGGCGGGGCCCACCAGGCGGCGGGCCCCAGCAGCTGACAGAGAAGCCGGCGGCCAGGGACGCTGACCGCCGGACCCTACACCCGGCCAGATGACTATTGTACCCCTGGGGGGTAGGCCTATATAAACCCCCCAGGGCACCCATGCAAAGGGTTCGGACCTGTGAAACCTAGACTCATTCAGAGTGAGGAGAGAGTCGGCCCTGCTCTCTTCTACCTCTGGCATACAGCTCGAGGAGCACCTTGTACTCACTAGTGCCTTAGTGATCATGCGGAGACCCCGCAGAGCAGGACTAGGGGTGTTATCTCCTAGGAGAGCCCCGAACCTGGGTAAAGTACGCCGGCGTTCGTGTCTACGCCTCATCCCGCTTCCAGGCACCGGCGACGTTCTACTAGCTCCCACCATGATAAGCCATCCCTTGGCATATGTCGTATCCAACCCCCCACATTTGGCGCCCACCGTGGGGCTAGGTGCACCGCCGTCCGGAGACCTGTTCTGGACGGGAACCTTGTTCCTTCCTGGCGAGCGCAGCCAGCCCGGCACGCCATACGGCGCCTGCACCGACGCTCTGCGCGGCGTGGAGGTCGTCTGCACGGCAAGTTGCCTCGCCGATCTTGTTGGCGAGATTCGCCTTCCCGACAAGCCCGTATCTGACACGGGCACAGATGACCCCGAGAGCCGCCTCATCGGCCTCCTCGACCAGCTCCACGTCGGCAGTGAGCCTGCTGCAGACTTGGAGTCGGTTGGCTCCACCGACCCGATGCTTGTCGATTCCGACACGGCGTCGCTCGACACATTCCCCACCAGTGTGGTGGTCTATGATGAACCAGTCCCTCGCGCGAACAGTGGCGGAGGCACCGTCACGGAGGTGCTTGTCATCGAGCATGGCGAGCACTCTGGCGGAGGTGGCCAGGATCCGTTGCAGGCGGCAATGCGGGACCTGTCCGCGCCCATAGCACCTGGTGCGAATGGTGAAACGCTGGAAGCATGCCGTATCGCGCTTCTCGACAGCGCCAACAAGTTGGCGGCCATGAGATGCCTCACCGAGGCTTACCACCGTGAGATCGACCGCGCCGTCTGCGGCACGCCAGCTGCTGGCGAGCCCAGCCGCGCGGGCACGGTCCGACAGCGTGGCGCAGCCATCGCCAACATGTTGGGGGCCGACCGCCCAGTCTACGCCACGCCGATGGAGAACTTGCGCGCCGCCCAGGCGGCGGCAGAAGAACTGGACCGCCTGGAGGGCAACGAGCGTCGCTGCATGACGGAGCGCGTCCAACAGCTCATCGACGCGGCCGCCGCGCAGCAGGAAGCCGGCCGCCGCATGATGGAACCCGGCTTACAGGCCGGGAACCTTCCCCCTCGCCGAGAGCACGGCGCGACCTCCCGGACGCCAACAGACGGCGCCCGCGACGAAAGAGACCCAGAGCCGGTTGCAAGCCGCAGCCGCACCCGCATCTCCATCGAGCGTGACCAAGACGGCCGCCCACGAGTAGTGGAACGGCGGGACGGTCGTCCGCCTCCCCCGCGCAGGGAGAGACGCGTTTCCCCGCCGCCTGTTGACCACCCGACACTCGGCGACCGCCTTGGCCGCCGAGAAGGAGTCGGGGAGAACGATGCCCGCCACCGGATCGACCGCCTCAACCGGTCCCTGGTGCTAGAAGAAGAAGACGCATTGGGTCCGCCTTGCTTTGGCCCCCGCATCCGTGACGAGCCCTTCCCCAAAGGGTTCACTCTCCCAAGGGATACGCCCAAGTACACCGGCTCCGTGAAGCCGGAAGACTGGCTGGTCGACTACTCCACGGCCGTCAGCATCGCAAACGGCAACAAGCGCGTTGCCGTGAAGTATGTTCCGCTCATGCTCCAAGGCACCGCCCGGATATGGCTGAATAGCCTGAAGCCCCGCATCATCAACAGCTGGGTTGATTTCACCGAGGCCTTCAACCGCAACTTCACCAGCACGTACAAGCGGCCACCCAAGCCTCGCCAGCTCTCCTTGTGCGTCCAAGGCCTCGACGAGTCGACTCGCGACTACCTCACGCGCTGGGCTGAGCTGCGCAACTCCTGCGAAGGCGTGCACGAGGTGCAGGCCATTGAGTATTTCACAGCCGGGTGTAGAGAAGGCACTCTGCTCAAGCACAAACTCCTCTGCGACGAGCCGGCCACCCTCGACGAGTTGCTGATCATAGCGGACAAGTACGCCACGGCCGACTCCTCCATGAAGGCGGAGATTCAAGTTGATGCATCCGGCAAAGTGGCTCCTCAAGCTCCTCGGACCCCGGCTGGTGACGCCAGTTGGCGGCAGCAGCAAAGCGACAACAAGCGCAAGGCGCCACAACCGGCTTCTACAAGGCGGCAGGTGGCGACAGTCGAAGACCAGCAGCCGGAAGGACAGCCTCCTCCCAAGCGTCAGAAGGGCGGCAAGCCCAACTGGTTGCCTGCTTTCTCATACGAGCAGACTCTCGATGCACCCTGCAAGTTTCACAGCGGCGCGAAGCCGTCCAACCACACCACTCGGAAGTGCCACTGGCTCACCAGGATCGCCAAGGGCGATGGACTCCTTCCTCCTCCACCTGCTGGCCCGCCGCCTCCGCCACCCCAGCAGCCGGCGGTTCGGCCAGTCGGAGCGATCCAAGACGAGTTCCCTGAAGAGCACAGAGCTTACATCGTCTTCACCAGCGTGACTGACGACAGGCGCAGCCAGCGTCAACAGCGCCGGGAAGTGAACGTTGTCGCTTCTAAGGCTCCGGAATTCATGCACTAGTTGGAGAGGCCGATCAGTTGGAGCCGATCTGACCACCCGGAGGTGATGCCTGCTCCGGGTTCTTATGCCCTGGTGCTGGATGCCACCTTCGCCACGGAGAGGCGGGCTGCTCATTTCTCCCGAGTTCTGATAGATGGTGGCAGCAACATCAACATCCTCTACCGTGACACCATGGAGAAGTTGGACATCAAAGAGAAACAGCTCCAGCCCAGGCGGACTGTCTTCCATGGCATTGTGCCTGGCCTGTCCTGCTCGCCGATCAGCAAGATCAAGATAGATGTCCTTTTCGGAGAGAAGGATCACTTCCGCCGAGAGCCAATCTGGTTCGAGGTGGTTGATCTTGAAAGCCCCTACCACGCGTTGCTTGGCCGGCCCGCCCTGGCCAAGTTCATGGCGGTCCCCCACTACGCCTATCTCAAGATAAAGATGCCGAGCACCAAGGGCATCATCACCGTGGCTGGTGACTACCAGAAGTCTGTCGCCTGTGCCGCTGCCAGCAGTCGGCTGGCCGAGTCCCTCGTGATTGCTGCCGAGAGGAGGCTCCTTGACCGGGTTGTGGCAATGGCAGGCAAGCAGCCGGAAATGTCGCCAGAACCTAAGGAGCCAGAAGCTGAGGGCTCGTTCAAGCCGGTGAAAGAAACAAAGAAGATACCCCTGGACCCGGAGCACCCAGAGAGGTACGCTGTCATTGGTGCAAACCTTGACAGCAAATAGGAAAGCGAGCTCGCCAATTTCCTCCGTGAGAATCGGGACATCTTTGCATGGTCTCCTAAAGACATGCCGGGTGTACCGACGGATTTCGCCGAGCACAAGTTACATGTCCGACCTGGTGTCAAGCCAGTCAGGCAGCCCTTGCGCCGCTTGTCGGAAGAAAATAGAGGAGTCATTGGAGAAGAAATAGCCCAGCTTCTAGCAGCGGGCTACATTATGGAAGTATTCTTCCCAGAGTGGTTAGCCAACCCAGTCCTTGTGCTGAAAAAGAATAAGAAGTGGCGCATGTGTATTGATTATACCAGCCTCAACAAAGCTTGCCCCAAAGATCCATTTGCTTTGCTAAGAATTGACCAAGTGATAGACTCCACAGCCGGATGCGAGCTGTTGAGTTTTCTGGATGCATACTCAGGGTACCACCAGATCAAACTGAACCCAGCCGACAGGCTGAAGACCGCCTTCATCACACCATTCGGAGCCTTCTGCTACCTGACCATGACGTTCGGCTTGAGGAATGCCGGCGCCACGTTTCAACGTTGCATGCAGAAGTGTCTCCTCAAGCAACTTGACAAGAACGCCCATGTCTATGTGGACGATATCGTGGTGAAGACGGAGAAGCATGGCACCCTGCTAGAGGACCTTAAGGAAACCTTTGAAAACTTGCGTCGTTTTCAAATCAAGCTCAACCCGGAGAAATGTGTCTTTGGAGTACCAGCCGACCAGCTTCTTGGTTTCCTGGTCTCAGAGCGCGGCATAGAGTGCAATCCTGTGAAGATCAAGGCCATCGAGAGGATGGAGGTGCCCACCCGACTGCTGGATGTGCAAAAATTCACCGGCTGCTTGGCATCCATCAGCCGTTTCATCAGTCGGCTGGGCGAGAAGGCTCTTCCTCTGTACCAACTTATGAAGAAAACCACTTTTTTCGAGTGGAATGACAAGGCGGATGAAGCTTTTCTCCTGCTCAAAAAGGTGTTGACCACTCCGCCTGTCCTAGCGGCTCCGACTGCTAAGGAGCTGATGCTTCTCTACATCGTCGCCACCAGCCGGGTGGTCAGCACAGTCATAGTTGTGGAACGCAAAGAGGACGGCAAGGCACAGCCGGTCCAGAGACCGGTGTACTACTTGAGCAAGGTGTTGTCAGCCTCCAAGCAGAACTACCCCCACTATCAAAAGTTGTGTTATGGCGTGCATTTCACCGCCAAGAAGCTGAAGCCATACTTCCAAGAGCATCCAATCACGGTTGTTTGCACTGCCCCGCTTGCGGAGATCATAGGCAGCAGAGATGCATCGGGCCGAGTGGCCAAGTGGGCCATCGAGCTGGCCCCCTACACCATCTTCTACCAACCTCGCACCGCCATCAAATCCCAGGCGCTGGCCGACTTCCTCGTCGACTTGGCCGAGACCCAGTACCTGCCGCCAGCTCCAGACTCCACTCATTGGCGGATGCACTTCGATGGCTCGAAGATGCGCACCGGTCTGGGAGCCGGCATCGTCCTCACCTCTCCCAAAGGCGACAAGCTCAGATACGTGCTGCAAATCCACTTTGCTGCCTCCAACAACGTGGCCGAGTACGAAGCACTCTTACACGGGCTCCGGCTTGCCAAGGAACTCGGCATTCGCCGGATCCTGTGCTACGGTGACTCCGACTTGGTGGTCCAGCAGTCGTCAGGCGACTGGGACGCCAAGGATGCAAACATGGCAAGCTACCGCTTCCTCACCCAGCAACTCAGTGGATACTTTGAAGGGTGCGAGTTCCTCCATGTGCCAAGATACGACAATGAGCAAGCCGATGCCTTGGCACGGATCGGCTCCACTCGGCAAGCAGTACTAGCCAGCGTCGCCCTGCAACGCCTCCTCAAGCCGTCTATCAGGCCGTCACCAGAATCAGACTCCATCTTCGTGCCGATTCCCCCCGAGGCAGCCGTCTCGGGGACTTCACCAAGCGGCCTGGGGACTGCAGCAGTCGCACCCGGCCCGGGGACTCCACAACCCGGCCCGGGGGCTGCAGCAGCCGTCTCGGGGACTTCACCAAGTGGCCCGGGGACTGCAGCAGTCGCACCCGGCCCGGGGACTCCACAACCCAGCCCGGGGGCCGCAGCAGTCGGCCCGAGGACTTCAACAACACAGCAAGACGCCGTTGGCTCCACCCCGCCGCCTCCCCTCCCAACCGCCCTCGTGCAAATAGCAGTTCTGGCAGTCGAAGAAATAACAGCACCTTCATGGGCGCAGCCCGTCCTCAACTTTCTAGTGAACAAGGAGCTGCCGACTGATGAAATCTCGGCCCGACAAGTGCAACGTCGGGCAGGAGCATACACCATTGTTAACAGAGAACTTGTGAGGCGTAGTGTCACTGGCGTGTACCAGCGCTGCGTGGAGCCGGAGAAAGGCCAAGCAATCCTCAAAGATATCCACCAAGGCGAGTGTGGTCACCACGCGGCTTCAAGATCACTTGTTGCCAAAGCTTTCCGCCATGGTTTCTTCTGGCCAACTGCTCTAGAAGACACCAAAGATTTGGTCCAGAAAATGTAAGGGGTGTCAGAAGTTCCGCTCCAAGCCACATTCGCCGGCTTCTGCACTCAAGACCATCCCCATCGCTTGGCCCTTTGCCGTCTGGGGGCTGGACATGGTGGGACCATTCAAGACAGCGCGCGGCGGCATGACTCATTTACTTGTCGCCGTGGATAAGTTCACCAAGTGGATAGAGGCCAAACCAATCAAGAAGTTGAATGATCCGACCGCTGTGACTTTCATCGCAGACATCACCACCCGGTATGGCATACCACACAGCATCATCACTGACAATGGCACAAACTTCGCCAAGGGCGCCTTGGCTCATTTTTGCGCGACGCAGGGCATCCGACTAGACTTAGTGTCCGTTGCCCATACGCAGTCAAACGACCAGGTGGAGCGAGCAAACGGCCTCATTTTGTCCGGTATCAAGCCCCGACTGATCGAGCCTCTAGAGCGTTCAGCCGGCTGTTGGCTCGACGAGCTACCGGCCGTCCTCTGGAGCCTGCATACAACTCCAAACAAGTCAACCGGTTTCACGCCCTTCTTCCTCGTCTACGGTGCCGAAGCCGTCATCCCGACGGACATAGAATTCGACTCCCCTCGAGTCACCATGTACACTGAGGAGGAGGCAAAAGAAGCACGAGAAGACGGTGTCGATCTGCTGGAAGAGGGCCGGCTGTTGGCACTCAGCCGGTCCGCCATCTACCAGCAGAATCTACGCCGATACTACAATCGGAAGGTCAAGCCAAGATCTTTCCAAGAGGGAGACCTTGTGCTCCGGCTGATCCAGCGAGCAGCCGGCTAGCACAAGCTCTCGGCACCTTGGGAAGGCCCCTTCATCATCAGCAAAGTTTTGGGCAACGACTCCTACTACCTGATCGATGCTCAGAAGCCCAGAGCACGCAAGAGAGACGACTCCGGCAAGGAGACAGAGCGGCCGTGGAACGCAAACCTCCTTCGAAGATTTTACAGTTGATATAGTATGTATCACGCTACCCTTTGTATTAAGTACGAAGACTCCGGGTTCCCCGAGAAGAACTCGGGGGCTACCCTCTTTTATCTGCGTAATGAGTATTACGCCTATAAATGTGTCATTTCATTATTCCGCCTGGCATCGGGTTCGACCAGTCGGCCCGGGCGCTCGCCGCCTTGTACTATGTGGTGCTTCCTGCAGCCGGACAAGTAATGCGTTGGCGCCTCAACTTTCTCCTGCCAAAGCCACAGTTCGCAGAGCGACTGTCCAGTGGGCAGGGGTTAAAGGTAGAAAAGGTGTCCGCATGAAAAATGGCTAAGGACCCAAAGCATGCACATAGTTCAGGCCGGCTTCTTCCTCGTTGACCGGCTGCGGAGCAGCCGTGCGGCCGGCTTCTACTTATCTTACTAACGCTCTAGTCGGCTAAGTACTTGCTCTCCCGAAAGTAGCTAAGTACTTGACCCAGCCGCAGTCCGCAGAGCGGCTGCTTGGCTGGCAAGACAGCAGCCAAGGGAGGGCGGCAAAGGAAAAAAGCCAAGGAGCAGAAAGCAAGGAAAGTCAGAGCTCGGCAAGAGCGCAACTTATGTAGAAGAGTATCTGCATGTCAATAGGCCCTTGGCCAGCATTCAACAGAGTTTGAAATACACCTCGTGGGTGGAATTGTGCGAATTTAACAAAGTTTGTCGAGACTGATAAAACAGGGAAAATAAAAGACAAGTCGGCGGCCTAGGGAGCAGCAGAGGGGTTCGACTGGTTGGCTGAGTCGGTAGTGCCGATTGGTGGAGCGGACGGCTGGTCAGTCTCCGCTTGGTCGCCTCCAGCAGCAGTCGGCGCACTCGAGCGCGGCTCGTTGTTTGAGGCATGATCAAGCGGAGACTGGTCGTCCGCCCCAACCTCCGGCATATCTTCTTCGCTCTCCCCGTCCTCCCCGCCTTCCCCCTCATCGCTAGGTCGATCATCTTGGCTGAGTCTTCGTCGTCCTCCGGGTTCAGCCCAAACCACTCCAGCGGTGCCTCGGCACCGTCCTCAGCCAACTCGGGAACAAAGATGTTGGTGTTGGTGTACTCGGTGATCGCCGCTGCCCGTCTGACAAGATCGCACTCCACCGCCACTAGCTCCTCTTGGGCCTCCTGCCGAAACGTGGTCAATTGGGCTAGACTTAGCCCAGGGTACCACGCCTTGACGAATTCCAAGGCCCGGTGCGCGCCAGCCCGGGCTGAGGAACCCTTCCAAGCCTCAAGTCGGCCGGCCGCCACCTCCAGCCAGTCGGCAGTCCGACTGGGAGTGCGCGGAGCCGGCATGTCCGGCCAAAGGGCAGAGACCGCTTGGGCCCCGACACGCTGAAGACGATGCAGCATCCGATGAGCCGGCCGGAGGCGGGCCTGGATGCTGAGGAGATGTTCGCTA
Source organism: Thinopyrum elongatum (assembly GCA_011799875.1). Lineage (NCBI taxonomy): Eukaryota > Viridiplantae > Streptophyta > Magnoliopsida > Poales > Poaceae > Thinopyrum > Thinopyrum elongatum. Next base: position 85,864,665 of record CM022300.1, on the reverse strand, counting down.
AGAGTCCAGAGGGCGTTGGCAGCGATCTGCACGCCTTCCGCTCTCCGTTCTCTACGATAAGCCTCAATAGCCTGGTTGGCGGCGTCAGAGTGGCCAGGAAAGAAGTCTGCTCAGGAAGAAAGCAAAGAAATCAGAAGTCAGAAGCTAGACGCCGGCTCGATCGGCAACCGGCAGCTCAAAGAAAGAAAAAGAAGAAAGCTTACCATCAACTATGTCTTCAATCCTGCCGAAACCGGATTTCAGTAGCGCCTCCCTGTCAGTCCAGGCGGAGCGTTCGGTCTCGAACTCGGCGAGGAAAATGGACTCTTTTACCTCTGCCTCCTTCTGGGCCTTCTGGAGAAGCTCCGCCTGCTCCGTCAGTTGCTTGGCCAGTCGGTCACGCTCTTGGGCCAGCTCATTGCACTCTGCCTCCTTGGCGCGCAACGCGGTGTTGGCCTCACCCAGCTGCTGCTGCAAAGTAGCGTTGGCCTCTGCAAGAGCAGAGGAAGGAAAAAATATCAACCGTCAACAAAAAAGAGGTACGGCTGCCAAGGAGATCCGGCCCGACTGCTCAGCAGTCGGCCCGAATCTCGGGGGCTACAGCCCGCGGGTGCGCTGGCGCGCCCCCGCAGAGAAAGAAAACGAAGACTTACTTCGGCTTTCTGACAAGTCGGCGGTCCGCCGGTCCAGCTCTCGGACGTTGGAGTTGAAGGTGATCGCGCGAAGGTTATGATAGTCCTATAATGAAGATAGCAGATAAAGTTAGCACTCGGAGCTTGCCAATTAAAGTTCCGAGCCGCCTGCTCAGCAGCCAGCCCGAAACTCGGGGGCTACACCCAGTGGGTGCGCTAGCGCGCCCCCACAGAGAGAATACAAGAATCAAAGATGAAGAAATAAAGGACGTACCCGAATGGCCGCTCGCGAATCCAAGAACGCACTGTTGCACTGTCGAAGAGCGGTGGCCTCAGCTCGAAGTTTGGCCTGGACGTCTAGGATCGCCTGGTTTAAGGCGCCGGTCCCGCCTCCACGCACCCACTCGGCGGGCGCGGGGCTGGTGGCTTCGGCATCTGGGACGGACGAGCTCGCAGCGCCGGCTTCTAGCGGTCGCGGCGCCGAAGCCGCCTTCGCGCCTCGACGGCGCGATGGTGTGCGGGCCTCAGGAATTGGGCCCGTCACTACCTCGTTTCCGGCTGGCGGCACCGGCAGGGCAGCCGGCTGTTTGTCCCACGCTCCTCCAGATGGCGGCGACGGAGGCACGACTACCTCCGGTATGACGACATCGCCGCCTTCTCTCCCCATGACCGGCTGTTCGACGCCGGCTCCCCCAATCGGCACCGTAAACTCTGGTGGTGGCGGCGCGAAGCTCAAGGGAGTGACGAGCAGTGGCGCCTGACAGCGCGTGGCTCCTTCACCCAGCCTCTTCTCCGCGGCATCGGCTTCAGCCTCCGCCAGCCTCTTCAATGCGGCGGCTTCCGCCCTATCCGCCTCCGCCTTCTCCATGCGAGCGGCTTCGTGCTCCTCGCGCGCCTCCCGTGCGTTTCGTTCCCGCGCCTCCCGGAGGTCGGCTGCTGGGTCGATTCGCCGGGTGGTGGTAGAGGTCTCCACCGACCCGATGACGGAGGTGGCGGCCGACTTCTCAAGGGAGAGTGGAGCCCTAAGTCAAGGAAAATAAAGCAAAGAAGCTCAGACGGAACCAACAAGAAAAGAAAGCACAAGGAAAAGACACTTACGCCGACACCATAGGAGGCACCTTCGGAAGCTTCTGGAACTTGGTCGCCTTTGCGGCGCCCTCCTTCCGCTTAGTCGCTGCGGTCGGGTTCTTGGCCTTCTTCGGCACGCTACCGAACAAGACAACACCTTGTTTGCGCTTGCGTGTACCGCCTCGAGCAGCCGGCCCGGCAGAAGGGCCCACGTCCGCCTTGTCAGCGCCTCGCACATGGCGCGGCTCGTCCTCCTCGTCAGGCCAAGTCTCAAGGCCGCCTCCTTCTTCGGAGCCGCCTGCTACATCGCCGCCGCCCGCGGCGTCGTCTTCAAGGGCGGCCGCCCCCAAGTCAGGGTCGTCCACGTCGCTCACTTCCCGGTCCGGCTGATAGCCTTCACCCGGCCCCACCACGGCGGCCGCCGCCGAAGCAGGCGGCGGGTCGGCGCGGGAGTATGGCTGCTTGCCAAACCGCCAGGACCCTTCCGACAGCTTGAGGTCGGAGATCTCGTTCACCATACGGGCAACTTCGGCAGTCGGCATGTCCCTCGTGCACATCCGGCTCGGGTCGCGGTGCCCGCTCATCCGACAGATCAGATGAGGCCGGCCTTGGAGCGGGAGAACCCGTCGCTCGACAAAGGCGACCAGTAGGTCGGACGCCTTGAGGCCTTCTACGCCCGTTAGCACCCGGAGCCGGTTGATGGCGGTGGTGGCGGTGGCCGACAAGGGTCTCGGCTTGTAGCCCCAGTTGGCCCGAGGCTCGGCCGGAGGGCCGGCTTCATAGGGCGGCAAGTTGATGAAGTCGATTGCCGGGTCGACGTTCTCCACGTAAAAATATGATTTCTGCCACAATTTGCCCAACTGTGATAGCTTGATGGCGGGGAAGGCATTCTTCCCCGATGGACGGCGCACCGCGACGAAGGCACCGCACTGGGCCGCCTTCTCCCTGGCGGAGGTGCCTAGTTTGGTGTAGAAGAATGCTCCCCACAACTCGATGGTGGGGAGGATGCCAAGATAGCCCTCGCACATCGTGACGAAGGTGGACAGCAGCGTCACGGTGTTGGGCGTTAGATGATGCGGCTGAAGATGGTAGAAGTCAAGGAAGGAACTGAGGAATCCACTCGCCGGCAGGCCGAAGCCGCGGAGGAAGTGTGAGCGGAAGATGACCCGCTCGCCTCCTTGCGGCGCCGGCGAAATCTCCCTCTCCGGCGGCACGCGCACCTTGACGAAGCCCGCACCGGGTAGCCGCCATGTGGCACGAAGGAAAGCAAGGTGGTCCTCGATCACGACCGAGCCGTCCCAGTCCCCTTCCTTCTCGCGCGCCATGGGGACCGAGCTAGACGGAGAAATGGCGCTGCGGCGGAGGCGAGGGCCGCGGCGGAGCAAGAGGCTTGGGGCAAAGGGGACCGACGGCGGCAAGCTGCGGCGGCGCCTTGGCGGAGCGCGGAGGTGTGGCGGCAGCAAGGAAAGGAGAAGGACAAAAATGGCGAAGGGAGAGGAGGGCGCGAGTGCTCCGCCGCTCCCCCTCCTCCCCCTACTTATAGCCCCTAGGCTACGAAGCCGAGGGGGCGGGGCGTGGGATCGTGGGATTAACTGCACCCACGACCCCACGGCCCCGCGGTTATCGTGCGGATTACTGCACGTAGTGAACCCGCACGGAATCGCGACCGTCTACCTCGGCCGCAGCGGATCCGCCCGTGCGCCGAGGCCCAGTAGTGGTGGGCCCGGACTGCTGCCACGTCCCATCACGCGCATGACTGGCGGGCTGGCCCGGCTAGCTGGCGCCGCGTGGCGTGCTTGCTGCGGGCGGCGCTCCTAGAGGCTCGACCGGCCCGCCACCTAGTTCCCGCCTCAGTGTTTCGAAGTTATCAGACGAGGCCGCCTGGTCGCGACCGACTCCCAGCAGGCGGCACACCAGGAGGCGGACGAAGCATTCAGCAAGAGCATTCAGAGAAGGAAGCTGCTGAGGCCTCTCGACTTATCGGCCGCGACGCCTCACCAGCTTCGGGGACTACTGTCGGAGTAATGGGCCACGGGTAGCCTAACCCGGGTCCCTGAGCATTTCAAGACATTGGGCCGACTGCGCCCCTCAAGCATCAAGGATGAAGCGCTGCCTTCTGGTGGCCGGCTGGCTCATGAGGCCGGATGCCAGAGGACGGCCAAGCACCGAAAGACGGCCCCAAGACGGGCCGACCCCTAGCAGGCGGCCTCCAGAGAGGCCGGCTCCTAGAACAGGCGGCCCACGACGCCCTCAAAGTCTACGCCCCCATTAAGAAGACAAGACAGGATGTGGCTACAGTATAGCCCATTTCCCCAAATCCAGGGCACAGCGCGGCCACAGTGCTTCGTACAGGCAGAGATCTCCTCGCGACGTGGCACTGTGGCCGCCCCACCCTTGACGTCATTCCTATCAGGCGAAGCCCTGTTCCCACGATGGCCTGTCGGTACGACCTGCAGGCGGCAGGCCCTAGCAGGCAGCGAGAGACTGGAGGGCGGCAGGGCCTGACCAGTCGGACCGGTGGGAGGCCGGCCTCTAGCAAGCGGCCCCTCCTCCCTCGAAGTCCGCACGCCATTAAACCAGAAAAGACACGATGTGGCTACAGTGATCTCCCACCCGACGGCGGGACTGTAGCGACGCCCCCCCGACCAAGCACGCGTCATCTGCATTACGGCTACAGCAACAAGCAGCCGATGAGACCCGCAAGTGGCGGGAGCGGCCTGTCGACTCCGAGCCAGACCAGTCAGCGGGGCCCACCAGGCGGCGGGCCCCAGCAGCTAACAGAGAAGCCGGCGGCCAGGGACGCTGACCGCCGGACCCTACACCCGGCCAGATGACTATTGTACCCCTGGGGGGTAGGCCTATATAAACCCCCCAGGGCACCCATGCAAAGGGTTCGGACCTGTGAAACCTAGACTCATTCAGAGTGAGGAGAGAGTCGGCCCTGCTCTCTTCTACCTCTGGCATACAGCTCGAGGAGCACCTTGTACTTTCTAGTGCCTTAGTGATCATGCGGAGACCCCGCAGAGCAGGACTAGGGGTGTTATCTCCTAGGAGAGCCCCGAACCTGGGTAAAGTACGCCGGCGTTCGTGTCTACGCCTCATCCCGCTTCCAGGCACCGGCGACGTTCTACTAGCTCCCACCATGATAAGCCATCCCTTGGCATATGTCGCATCCAACCCCCGACAACTTGATTTGAATAAACTCACACCTACTGAAATATCTTTGCAAATGGCTGACAAATCAACTGCCATACATATCGGTATTTGTGAGGATGTGCCCGTTGTTGTTGCTAATGTTACTATTTTGACTGACTTTGTTATACTTGAGATGCCCGAGGACGACAACATGTTGATTATCCTTGGTAGACCCTTCTTGAATACTGCATGGGCTGTTATTGATTGCAATAAAAGCAAGGTCACTTTTCATATTAATGGTAATGAGCATACGGTGCACTTTCCGAAGAAACAATTCCAAGTGAATGGTATTAATGTTATTGAAAAATCTCCGACAATCACTATTGGAAGTTTTCAACTACCTCTACCTACTGTTAAAAAGAAATATGAAATGCTTATTGTTGGGGATATTCATATCACCGTTGAGGTAACTTAGTGATTTACAGAAGTTCTTCGGTTTCATGCTAATCAAAAGTGGTTGTTAATAAGACTTGATCAACCTTATTAATGGATCATTTTTTAGAGGTATGAAGTTGATGAATTTAGTGAGCACTACCTTCTGTCCCAACCTTTAGTTTTCTGTTTTTATTAGTTAAATAAAATAAAATGCCATGTTTTGTCTGTTTTCTGATTTTCCTGTGCAATAAAAAATGACCCAAAAATAAAAGTTATCAGAATGCTCTGAAAATTTGATACGATTTTTTTCTGAATATTTAAGAATTTTTGGTGCAAATAATATCAGAGGGAGGTGCACCAGGTGGGCACAACCCACCTGGGCGTGCCAGGACCCCCAGGCGCGCCCTGGTGGGTTGTGGTCCCCACGTGGGCCCCCTCACTTATCTATTCATCCCACATCATCACCTACCTCCAGAAAAAATTCACCATTGCTCTTGCTCTCGTGTTCTTGATCTCAAACCCGTGGATTTCGATCTCTTTGCTCAAAGCTCCGTTTTCGAAACTGTTTCGGGGGATTGTTGCTTGGTATGTAACTCCTCCGTGTGTCCAATTAGTTTATGCTTTAGTTGTTTATATTTTGAATAATTAGCTACTCTTGGTGCTGCTGTAGATGAGCTTGCATGTTGAATTCTTAGAGTTTTTAGTAGTTTGAATGCTTGCTATGGCCTCTATGCTTCCCTATGAGTAGTTGCTATCAATCTTGTTAAGTTTTGTTGAGAAAAATTTTGTGGACTAAAAAATTTCAGAATTTTGCTCATAGGAAAAACATGAGTATCTTTAGGAAGTTTGCTTCCAAAAAGAACTCCAAGGGAGTAATTGGGGAGTCATCTGACAGTGATCTCTACACCCGGAGGTTGGCGGAGTTACGGCCGTATGAATGGCCGCATACCCCATTCATGGAAGGGGCTGGAATCCTCCAAGAGTTTGCACAATTTGCTGCTAATGCCAGCCTCACCGACTTCATCACAGCTGAATGCGAACAATATCATCTCCTCACAAATTCCTTTGTGTAAAGTTTTACTTTCCTTCCTAAGAATAATCCCCCTGAAGTGTAGTTTAATTTATATGCTGAACCCCATCAGATACCGCTTACTGAATTTTGTGAAATATGCTTGCTTCCTTCTGATGGTGGGTTGGTAGAGCCTAGGCCTGCAGAGTTTGAACGTTTTTACCGTACTCTGTCTATGGGGGACAAGAGAGGAGTGTCGAGTGTCACCGCCACTAGCTTGCAATTTCCTGCTGTTCATTATTTTGCTCTTTTCATTGCAAAGTGCTTGCTTGCTAGAGAGAAGGTGGGTGCACTCAGTGCCCTAGACCTTGCTGTTTTACGTCGTGCACTGGAAGGCGACAACACTTATAGCTTGGGAGCTATTGTGGCACGCCGCCTCCACATTAATAAATCCAAGGGTAAAATACATGGTGGTATTTACGCTACTCGCCTGGCAGATCACTTTAATGTTCAGATACGCCAGCATGATTACCCTTTGCCCAAGGTTCACCTAGATCGCGCTGCTATGGAATACCATCAGTTTATTGCTGCCGATTATCCTGACATTCCTCTTCCTTATAATATGGTTTTTAGTGTGAAAACTCATGATATTATTCCACTGCCTGCACCTGCTTTGTTTGATCCCGTTGCCAGGGGTCGATACAAGATTATGCCTGCGGACATCATCGCTTACCGGAACAACTAGGCTGCAGCGCAGGAGGAGCCTCAGCAGTGGGACCCTCAGGTGCCCGCACCTCAGCACTTCAACATAGGACCTCATGGCTTCTACGACTGGTGATTACCAAGTTAGGCCAAAAGCCTAAGCTTGGGGGAGTACGTATTTCCACCGACATTACATTCATGTTTACACATTTCATTTCAGTTGTCGGTGTCCACACTTTTTCATTGTATTATCCATGTTAGAATTATTTTCTTGCTTTCTTCTTGTGTGTTTGATAAACTTTGAGAAAATCCAAAAATATATTTCTTGCTTCTTTTTGATTTTTCTTCCTAGTATAAATTGTTGTAGTACTAAAAAGAAAATTCAAAAAGATTTCCTTGTTCTTCTTTTGCTTGTTGGGAGCTTTCCCGTGTAAATAGTTTTCTTGTTTTTGTTTTTCCCTTTTTATTTGCTTGATTACGAAAAATCAAAAACTCCAAAAATATTTCAGTGTGTTTTTCTGAACTTCTTTTCTTTTATTGAGTCATATCGAGGAGAAGACCACGATGAAAATGTTGAGTGGCTCTCATATGCATTATTGTTAATCTAACAAAGAGCCCAATTTACCTTGTCTTCTCCTTTTGAATAAAATGTTTGCAGATTCCAAGTTAGTCCACGACACTCTTGCACTATTATCATTTTCATATCGTTCGGTTGTGCAAGTGAAAGGCAATAATGACGATATTCGATGAACTGGCCGTGGCAGAGTGAAACGGGTATGAACTCGACTTGTTCTGTTTTTGTAAATATGTTTAACCTAGTATCCATGATTCAACCCATTATGATTAAACATGTTTGCAATGACAATTAGAGATTATAGTTTCTCATGCCATGCATAAGTAGCTAGGAGTGGATAATGATTTATCTTGGATGTCAACATTGCGTTAAAATGATTGTGATGTAGTATGTTGATATGGTATCCTCCTCTGAATGTTCGAGTGGCTTGACTTGGCACATGTTCATGCATGTAGTTGAATCAAAACCAACGTAGCCTCTATGATATTTATGTTCATGGTGTTCATATCCTACTCATGCTAGTATCCAATGTTACTTATGCATAATGCATGTTCATGACCGTTGTTGCTCTCTAGCTGGCTGCTTCTCAACCTAATTGCTAGCCTTCGCCTGTACTAAGTGGGAATTCTGCTTGTACATCAAAAACCTTGAACCCAAGTTATTCCAGATGAGTCCACCATACCTACCTATATGCGGTATTACCCTGCCGTCCTAAGTAAATTTGCATGTGCCACCTCTAAAAACTTCAAATAAATATCCTTTTTGTGTGCCTGGATTGTTCATAGAGCGACAGGAGGTAGTCGGTATCTTCCATGCTAAGAGGGTTATTCTCAGGATGAGTGTTTATTCACTCACCATTGCATGAGAAAGGGGCGATAATAGGGATTCCCAGTACCGGATTCAAAAATTGCAAATAATTAAACAAAACTCCCCCAGGACTGATGTTGGTATGGACTGTACCCGTGGATTCGGCTAGTCGTGGAGTGTGTTTGTTGGTGGAGGGAGAGTAAATCTTTACTTTTATCGCTTGGGAACCGCCACTAATGTGTTTAGCATGGAAGATACTGATAACTGATGGCCCCGAAGTAAACAAGAAGGGTGCATGCCTCAAAATTTTATTTAACCTCTATTTTAAAAACTTGAGCTCTGGCACCTCTGCAAATCACTGCTTCCCTCTGCGAAGGGACTATCTATTTACTTTTATGTTGTGTCATCACCTTCTCAAATAAGTGCCAGAACCTGAGAGCACTGCTGTCATGCTTATGCATTGTGTGTAGCTAATGTTGGGTTCATCATGACTGGATCTTTCCTACCATGAATTACAATGTTTAGTCGCTGCTTGAACTTTGGAGGTGCTCTGCATTTATGTTTTGCAGTCTCAGAAAGGGCTAGCGAGATACCACTATTGTTATATTATATCATGGTTGTTTTGACAACGTGTTGCTGTTTGAGATATCTTATTATTGCTCGCTAGTTGATTATGTCATTGATATGAGTTAATATAATTTTTAAGAGTTATTGTCAACATGGTTAGTTATAATATTGGCTGAAAACCTGGGTGCTGTTTAAGCTTATTTATGCAAACAAGAGCAAAAGAGTTCGTAAAAGTTTTTCTTTTTCACTTTCAGTTTATCAACTGAATTGCTTGAGGACAAGCAAAGGTTTAAGCTTTGGGGAGTTGATACGTCTCCGTCATATCTACTTTTCCTAATGCTTTTCCTCTTGTTTTGGACTCTAATTTGCATGATTTGAATGAAACTAACCCGGACTGACGCTGTTTTCAGTAGAACTACCATGGTGTTGTTTTTGTGTAGAAATAAAAGTTCTCGGAATGGAACGAAACTTTGCGAGGATTTTTTATATAATAAAAGAGAATTTCTGGAGCCAAGAACCATCGGAGGGGGGCACCTGGGTGGGCACAACCCACCAGGGCGTGCCACCCCCTCCATGCGCGCCCAGGTGGGTTGTCCCCACCTGGTGGCCCCGCAGATCCTGAAACCAACGCTATGAAATCACATATTTCCAGAAAAAAATTAGGGAAAAAGAATTATCGCGTTCCGCGAGATGGAGCCACCGCCACCTCCTGTTCTTCATCGGGAGGCCAGATCTGGAGTCCGTTTGGGGCTCCGGAGAGGGGGATCTTTGATCTTCGTCATCACCAACCCTTCTCCATCGCCAATTCCATGATGCTCCCCACCGGGAGTGAGTAATTCCTTCGTAGGCTCGCTTCAGTGAGGATTTGGATGAGATTCATCATGTAATCGAGTTAGTTTTGTTAGGGCTTGATCCCTAGTATCCATTATGTTCTGAGATTGATGTTGCTATGACTTTGCCATGCTTAATGCTTGTCACTTTGGGCCCGGGTGCCATGATTTCAGATCTGAACCGTTTATGTTATCACCATTATATCTATGTTCTAGATCCGATCTTGCAAGTTATAGTCACCTACTACGTGTTATGATCCGGCAACCCCGGAGTGACAATAGTCGGGATACTTCCTGGTGATGACGATAGTTTGAGGAGTTCATGTATTCACCGTGTGTTAATGCTTTGTTTCGGTTCTCTATTAAAAGGAGGCCTTAATATCCCTTAGTTTCCAATATGGACCCCGCTGCCACGGGAGGGTAGGACAAAAGATGTCATGCAAGTTCTTTCCATAAGCACGTATGACTATTTACGGAATACATGCCTACATTATATTTATGAACTGGAGCTAGTGCCGTATCGCCCTAGGTTATAACTGTCTCATGATGAATATCATCCAGCAAATTACCGATCCAATGCCTACGATTTTCCTACATATTGTTCTTGCTAAGTTACTACTGCTACTGTTACTGTTGCACTTGCTACAAAATCACTGCTATCACTGTTACCGTTACTATTGCTGTTGCTACTACTATCAAAACTATCATACTACTTTGCTACTGATCACTTTGCTGCATATAATTAAACTCTAGGTGTGGTTGAATTGACAACTCAGCTGCTAATACTTACAAATATTCTTTGGCTCCCCTTGTGTCGAATCTATAAATTTGGGTTGAATACTCTACCCTCAAAAACTGTTGCGATCCCCTATACTTGTGGGTTATCAGTGGGTATTCCTGGATCTCCTAACTTCTTAGGTACTCCAGGTATGGTGGAAATTTCAGCTTCAGGTATCTTTCTTTTATTAGTGACAATATCTTTCATGTATTTAGCATAAGGAGGCATTTTGAAAATATCAGTCAAACGAGTGCGCAAAAAGATGGGCCTAAGCATTTCAACAAAGCGCTCAAAATCTTCCTCACCCTTATTACTCGGAGGTTTAGTAGGAAAAGGCATGGGTTTTTGAACCCACGGTTCTCTTTCTCTACCATGCTTTCTAGCAATGAAATCACTTTTATCATATCTTTTATTCTTAGGAGGTGGGTTATCAAGATCAACAGCAGGTTCTATTTCTACATCATTATCAGGTTCTTTATCATTATCTAGTTGAGTATCAGCATGAACATTATCATTACCATTATCAGTAAGTGGATGTTCATTACCAGATTGTGTCTCAGCATCAGAAATAGAAACATCATTATGATTCTCAGAAGGTTTTTCTACCACAGGTTCACTAGAAGCATGCAAAGTTCTATCATTTTTCTTTTTCTTTTTCTTCTTAGATGAACTAGGTGCATCTACATTAATCCTCTGAGAATCTTGCTCAATTCTCTTAGGATGACCTTCAGGATACAGAGGATCCTGAGTCATTTTACCTCCTCTAGTCACAACTTTAACAACACGATCATTCAGTTTATTATTCATCTCATTAAGCAAATTATTCTGTGACTTAGTTATTTATTCTAACTAGGTATGAACCATGGATGAATGTTTACTTCAGCCCTTAACATCATTAGCAATTCTAAACATCAAGTCACTCAAATGATCAATCATGAAAGCATTACGTTTCAATTCCTTGCTAACATACATATTAAAATGTTCTTGCTTAACAATCCAATTATCAAATTCATCCAGGCATTGACTAGTAGAATTATTATAAGGTGTTGGAAATATGCCCTAGAGGCAATAATAAAGTGGTTATTATTATATTTCCTTAATCATGATAAAGGTTTATTATTCATGCTATAATTGTATTGATCGGAAACTTAAATACATGTGTGAATACATAAACAAATACTAAGTCCCTAGTAAGCCTATACTAGACTAGCTCGTTGATCAAAAGATGGTTAAGGTTTTCTAACCATAGACATGTGTTGTCACTTTATAATGGGATCACATCATTAGGAGAATGATGTGATGGACAAGACCCATCTGTTAGCATAGCATATGATCATTCAAGTTTTGGTACTGCTTTCTTAATGTCAAATACATATTCCTTGGACCATGAGATCATGCAACTCCCGGATACCAAAGGAATACCTTGTGTGCTATCAAACATCACTTCATAACTGGGTGATCATAAAGGTGCTCTACAGGTATCTTCGAAGGTGTGTGTTGAGTTGGCGTGAATCGAGATTGGGATTTTCACTCCGTATGATAGAGAGGTATCTCTGGTCCCTCTCGGTAATACAGCATCACAAGAAGCTTGCAAGCCAAGTGACTAAGGAGTTAGTTACAAGATGATGTATTACGGAATGAGTAAAGAGCCTTGCTGGCAACGATATTGAACTAGGTATGGAGATACCGACGATCGAATCTCAGGCAAGTAACATACCGACTAACAAAAGGAACTACGTATGTTGTCATAAAGGTTCGACCGATAAAGATCTTCGTAGATTATGTAGGAACCAATATGGGCATCCAGGTCCCGCTATTGGTTATTGATCGAAGAAGCATCTCGGTCATGTCTACATCATTCTCGAACCCGTAGGGTCCGCACGCTTAACGCTCGTTGACGATATGTACTATATGAGTTATGTATGTTGGTGACCGAATGTTGTTCAGAGTCCCGGATGAGATCATGGACATGATGAGGAGCTTCGGAATGGTCCGGAGGCAAAGATTGATATATAGGATGATAGTATTTGGTCTCCGAAAGGGTTTTGGAATGCACCAAAGTATTATCGGATCACTGGAAGGAGTTCCGGAAGGCCACAGGAGCTTATTGGGCCAAACGGGCCAACGAGGGAGAGCACACCAGCCCACATGGGGCTGGCGCACCCCACCTCATGGCCGACGGCCCTAGGGAAGGAAAGGGGGCCGCCTAAGGCAGGCGCCCTAGTGGCAGCCGCCGGTCCCCCTCCTGCCTTCTCCTTCGCTCCTTAGGAAGGAAGGGGGGCGCCTAGGGCAGGCGCCCTAGGGCAGCCACCGGCCCCCTTGGGGCACGCCTAGGGCTGCCTCCCCTTCCACTCCACCTATATATATGAGAGGAGGGGAGGGGACGCCACACACCACGAATCCCCAAGCCGTGTGCCGGCGCCCCCTCTCCCCCTAGTTCATCCTCTGTCCAAAAGCGTTGTGCTTGGCGAAGCCCTATGGAAATAGCTTCACCACCACTGTCATCACGCTGTCGTGCTGCCGGAACTCATCTAGTACTTGGCCCCTCTTGCTGGATAAAGAAGGTGAGGACATCATCGAGCTGAACGTGTGCTGAACACGGAGGCGCCATGCGTTTGGTGCTTGATCGGAACAGATCGTGAAGGTGTACAACTACCTCAACAGCGTTGATAAACGCTTCTGCTTAGCGATCTACAAGGGTATGTAGATGCTCTTCCCCTCTCGTAGCTATGTATCTCCATGGATAGATCTTGCGTGTGCGTAGATTTTTTTTGTTTTCCATGCAACGTTCCCCAACAGTGGCATCATGAGCCAGGTCTATGTGTAGATGATATGCATGAGTAGAACACAAAGGAGTTGTGGGCGGTGATGTTCATATTGCTTACCACCTATGTCTTATTTTGATTCAGCGATATTGTGGGATGAAGCGGCCCGGACCAACCTTACATGTCCACGTACATGAGACCGGTTCCACCGAATAACATGTAACTTGTTTTGCATAAAGGTGGCTGGCGGGTGTCTGTCTCTCCCACTTTAGTTGAATCAAATTTCACTACAGCGGTCCTTGCAGAAGGTTAAAACAACAACTTGATAATCACTATTGTGGTTTTGCGTAGGTAACAACGATTCTTGCTAGTTGCCCATGGCAGCCACGTAAAACGTGCAACAACAAAGTAGATGACGTCTAACTTGTTTTTGCAGGGTATGTTGTGATGTGATATGGTTAAGACATGATATGATATTTGTTGATGTATGAGATGATCATGTTCTGTAATAAGTTCACGACTTGCATGTCGATGAGTACGACAACCGGCAGGAGCCTTAGGGTCGTCTTTAATTTATTGGATGACCTGCGTGTCAATCACTGAAGCGCCATGTAATTGCTTTACTTTATCGCTATGCGTTAGCAATAGTCATAGAAGCAATAGTTGGCGAGACGACCCCGACACAACGATGGAGATCAAGGTGTCGCGCCGGTGACGACGGAGATCATGCAATTGCTTTGGAGATGGAGATCAAAAGCACAAGATGATGATGGCCATATCATGTCACATATTTTGATTGCATGTGATGTTTATCCTTTATGCATCTTATTTTGCTTAGAACAATGGTAGCATTATAAGATGGTCCCTTCACTTAATTTCAAGATAAAAGTGTTCTCCCTAAGTATGCACCGTTGCTAAAGTTTTTCATTTCGAAGCACCTCCTGATGATCGGGTGTGATAGACTCTATGTTCACATACAACGGGTGTTAGCCAGTTTTACACATGCAGAATACTTGGGTTAAACTTGACGAGCCTAGCATGTACAGACATGGTCTCGGAACACTGGAGAACGAAAGGTCGAACATGAATCATATAGTAGATATGATCAACATGGAGATGTTCACCATTGAAGACTACCCCATCTCACGTGATGATCGGACATGGGTTAGTTGATTTGGATCATGCATCACTTAGAGAACTTGACGGATGTTGATTTAAGTGGGAGTTCATAAGTAATTTGATTATTTGAACTAAAATTTAGCATGAACTTAGTACTAATAGTTTTTGCAGATCTATGTTGTAGATCAATGGCCCGTGCTACCGTTCCCTTGAATTTTAATGCGTTCCTAGAGAAAGCTAAGTTGAAATATGATGGTAGCAACTACACGGACTGGGTCCATAACTTGAGGATTATCCTCATTGCTGCACAGATGAATTATGTCCTTGATGCACCACTAGGTGACAGACCTGCTGCAAGTGCTGATGCAGACATTGTGAACGTCTGGCAGGCTCGATCTGATGACTACTCGATAGTTCAGTGTGCCATGCTTTACGGCTTGGAACCGGGACTTCAAAAGCGTTTTGAACGCCACGGAGCATATGAGATGTTCCAAGAGCTGAAGTTAATATTTCAAGCAAATGCCCGGGTTGAGAGATATGAAGTCTCCAACAAGTTCTTTAGCTGTAAGATGGAGGAGAACAGTTCTGTCAGTGAACACATACTCAGAATGTCTGGGTACTACAATGACTTGACTCAGTTGGAAATTGATCTTCCAACTGAGAGTGTTATTGATAGAGTTCTTCAGTCACTGCCACCAAGCTACAAAGGCTTCATGATGAACTATAATATGCAAGGGACGGAGAAAACAATTCCCGGGTGATACATCTCCAACGTATCTATAATTTTTGATTGTTCCATGCTGTTATATTATCATTCTTAGATGTTTTACAATCATTTTATAGTCATTTTATATCATTTTTTTTGTACTAACCTATTGACATAGTGCCAAGTGCCAGTTGCTGTTTTTTGCATGTTTTTTACATCGCAGGAAATCAATACCAAACGGAGTCCAAACGCAGCGAAACTTTTTGTGGATTTTTTTTGGACCAGAAGACATCCAGTGGGCCGGAGAAGCGCCTGGGGGGTGCTCTGAGGGGAGCACAACCCACCAGGGCGCGCCTGGAGGCCCAGGCGCGCCCTGGTGGGTTGTGCCCACCTCGGGTATCCCCCAAACTGCCTCTTTGCTCTATAAATACCCCAATATTCCAGAAACCCTAGGGGAGTCGACGAAAATCAATTCCAGCCACCGCAGAGTCCAGAACCACCAGATCCAATCTAGACACCATCATGGAGGGGTTCACCACTTCCATTGGTGCCTCTCCGGTGATGCGTGAGTAGTTCTTTGTAGACCTACGGGTCCGTAGTTAGTAGCTAGATGGCTTTCTCTTTATCGTTTGATTCTCAATACAATGGTCTCTTGGAGATCCATATGATGTAACTCTTTTTGCGGTGTGTTTGTTGGGATCCGATGAACTTTGAGTTTATGATCAGATCTATCTTTTTATCCATGAAAGTTATTTGAGTCTTCTTTGATCTCTTATATGCATGATTGCTTATAGCCTCGTATTTCTTCTCCGATATTTGGGTTTTGTTTGGCCAACTTGATCTATTTATCTTGCAATGGGAAGAGGTGCTTTGTAGTGGGTTCGATCTTACGGTGCTTGATCCCAGTGACAGAAGGGGAACCGACACATATGCATCGTTGCTACTAAGGATAAAACGATGGGGTCTATTTCTACATAAAAAGATCTTGTTTACATCATGTCATCATTCTTATTGCATTACTCCGTTTCTCCATGAACTTAATACACTAGATGCATGCTGGATAGCGATCGATGTGTGGAGTAATAGTAGTAGATGCAGGCAGGAGTCGGTCTACTAATCTTGGACGTGATGCCTATATAATGATCATTGCATGGATATCGTCATGATTATTTGAAGTTCTATCAATTGCCCAACAGTAATTTGTTCACCCACCGTTTGCTATTTTTCTCGAGAGAAGCCACTAGTGAAACCTACGGCCCCCGGGTCTCTTTTCCAATATATTTTCTTTCAAGATCTGTTTTGCTATTCGCTCTTTTCTTTATTTGCAACTTTTATTTTCAGATCTATTAAACCAAAAATACAAAAATACCTTGCTGCACTTTATTTTATTTGGCGTTCGATCTATCAATATTTACTACTCTCTCACGTCCGTTTGCCAATTTTTGGCGCCGTTGCCCGAAAGGGATTGACAACCCCTTTTACACGTCGGGTTGCGAGTATTTGTTATTTGTGTGCAGGTGCTGTTTACGTAGTGTTGCTTGGTTCTCCTACTGGTTCGATAACCTTGGTCTCATCACTGAGGGAAATACCTACCGCCGCTGTGCTGCATCATCCCTTCCTCTTTGGGGAAATACAGACGTAGCTTCGAGCCGCATCAAAAGGAATTTCTGGCGCCGTTGCCGGGGAGGATCTACAACATATACCAGGTTCCTAATCACAAATCTCATCTCCTCGCAATTTACATTATTTGCCATTTGCCTCTCGTTTTCCTCTCCCCCACTTCACAAAAATTTGCCGTTTTATTCGCCCTCTTTTTCATTCGCCGTTTTCTTGCCGGATCTGTTTTTGAGTGCAATCTTGTTGCGTAGTCACAATGACTCAAGAGAACACCAAGTTGTGTGATTTCTCAAATACCGACAACAATGATTTTCTTAGCACTCCGATTGCTCCTCCCGCCACTAGTGCGGTGACTTGTGATATTAATACTGCTTTGCTGAAGATTGTTATGAAAGATCAATTTTCTGGTACTCGTAATGAGGATGCCGCGTCCCATCTTAACACATTCGTGGAATTATGCGATATGCAAAAGAAAAAAGATGTGGACAATGATGTTGTGAAGTTGAAATTATTTCCGTTTTCTTTGCGAGATCATGCAAAAATTTGGTTTTCTTCTTTGCCTCGTAATAGTATCGATTCTTGGAATAAGTGCAAAGATGCTTCTATCACTAAGTATTTTCCGCCCGCAAAAATTATTTCCCTTAGAACCCAGATCATGAATTTCGAGCAACTTGAACATGAGCATGTTGCACAATCTTGGGAAAGGATGAAAATGATGCTAAGGAATTGTCCAACTCATGGGTTAAATCTGTGGATGATCATACAAAATTTTTATGCGGGGTTGAATTTTGTTTCTCGTAATCTTTTAGATTCCGCCGCGGGTGGTACTTTTATGGAAATTACTTTGGGTGAAGCCACCAAATTTCTTGATAATATCATGGCAAATTATTCACAATGGCATACCGAGAGAGCTCCTACTAGTAAAAAAGTTAATTCGGTTGAGGAAATTTTTCTTTGAGTGAAAAAGTTGATGCTCTTATGAAATTGGTTGCTAGTAAAAGTTCTCCTATTGATTTTAATGATGTGCCTTTGTCTACTTTGATTGAGCAAAATAGTGATGCCGTAGATGTGAATTTTATCTCGCGAAACAATTCCAATAACAATGCTTATAGAGGTAATTTTAATCCTAGGCCTTTTCCTAGTAATTCCTCTAATAATTATGGTAATTCCTATGGCAATCCTTCTTATAATAATAATAGGAACACCTCTGATTTTGAGAATAATATTAAAGAATTTATCAATGCTCAAAAGAATTTTAACACTATGATGGAAGAAAATATGAGTAAGATTGATGATTTGTCTAGAAGCGTTGATAAAATTTCTCATGATGTAGAAAATCTCAAGATGAAAATTTTTGTGCCTAAGGTTGAAGAATCAATTAAAGCTTTATATGTTTCTATGGATGAAAGTAAGAAAAGAACCGCTATGCTTAGAGCTAGAAGAGAATTTTTAGAAAAGGCGTTTTCTAGTGATTGCTTTCATAAAAGTGATGAAGATCTTAAAATGATTGGTGTTTCTTCTATTGATTCCTTGTTTAGTAAAATTAAGACTGATGAAAAAGGGACTGGAGAAGAGTCAACTTTAGCTAGAAGGCGTCCCGATAATTTGGAGGGTGAAAATCTTGTTGAAAAATTTGATAAAAGTGGGTTTGAAGAGGTCAAGACTTTAACTAGTGATGTGCCCACTATTTTGGATTACAAAGACTTTAATTATGATAGCTGCTCTTTGATTGATTGTATTTCTTTGTTGCAATCCATGATAAATTCACCCCATGCTTATGAACAAAATAAAGCCTTTACTAAACATATTGTTGATGCTATGATGAAAGCTTTGGAAGAAAAGTTGGAATTAGAAGTTTCAATTCCTAGAAAATTACATGATGAGTGGGAACCTACTATCAAAGTCAAGATTAAAAATTATGAGTGTTTTGCTTTATGTGACTTGGGTGCTAGTGTTTCTACAATTCCGAAATCTTTATGTGATGTGCTTGGTTTTACCGATATAGAAGAATGCTCTTTAAATTTGCACTTGGCGGATTCTACTATTAAAAAGCCTATGGGAAGGATTAATGATGTTCTTATTCTTGCAAATAGGAATTACGTGCCCATAGTTTTATTTTTCTTGATATTGATTGTAATCCGTCTTGTCCAATTATTCTTGGTAGACCGTTTTTGCGCACTATTGGTGCCGTGATTGATATGAAAGAAGGCAATATTAAATTTCAATTTCCACTAAGGAAGGGTATGGAACACTTCCCTAGAACAAGAATTAGGCCTCCATATGAATCAATCATGAGGGCATCTTATGGATCTCGAAACAAAGATGACAAAACTTAGATCCTTGCATTATGCCTAGCTAGGGGCGTGAAACAATAGCGCTTGTTGGGAGGCAACCCAATGAATACAATTTATTTTTGCTTTTTTGCTTTCTGTTCTTGAGTGTTGGAACAATTATGCTACTGTTATAATTGTGTTTTTTGTGTTTTAATTAGTGTTTGTGCTAAGTAAAGCCTTTAGGATTGATTTGGGTGATAGTTGATTTGATCTTGTTGGAAAACAGAAACTTTTTCGTCCAGTAAAACAATTTTGAATATTCATAGAAGAGACTAAAAATTCTGAATTTTTTACAAAATATTGATATACAAATTTCCTCTGTTTTCCTAATTTTTCAGAAGTTTTGGAGTTTCATAAGTATTCGAAATATTCAGATTGCTACAGACTGTTCTGTTTTTGACAGATTCTGTTTTCTTTGCGTTGTGTGCTTGTTTTGATGATTCTATGGTTTTCTTTGATGAGTTTTTGCCATAGAAAAGTTGGAATACAGTATATATAATGCAATAATAAAAATATGAATTGGTTTGCTACCGAACTTATGGTAGTGATTTGCTTTCTTATACTAACGGATCTCACGAAGGTTTTGTTGAGTTTTGTGTGATTGAAGTTTTCAAGTTTTGGGTTATCTTATGATGGATGAAGGAATAAGGAGTAAGAAGAGCCTAAGCTTGGGGATGACCATGGCATCCCAAGATATTATCCAAATATAAGCAAGCAACTAAGCTTGGGGATGCCCCGAGTGGCATCCCCTCTTTCTTCTAACGACCATCGGTATTTTACTCGAAGCTATATTTTTATTCGTCACATACTATGAGTTTTGCTTGGAGCGTCTTGTATGATATGAGTCTTTGCTTGTTTTGCTTTATGTTATAACTCATGAATCCTTGCTGGACACACCTATTTGAGAGAGCCAAAATTATGCCATGACTTGTTAGAATTGCTCTCTATGCTTCACTTAAATTTTTATGAGCTATGGATTTGCTCTAGTGCTTCACTTATATCTTTTTGAGCACGGCGTGGTTTAGTACTCTTGAAGAAATGCTCTCATGCTTCACTTAGATTTATTTGGGAGTTAGTAAATTTTTAAATAAATTCTCTCTTGCTTCACTTAAATTAATTTGAGAGAAAGAAATATCGTGCTCATGATCTTCACTTATATTTGTTTGAGCTTATCAAAATCAACACATGAAAATTAGTCCCAAAGTGATAGATATCCAAGAAGGATCTAATAAAAACTTTCATGAGGATCATTGGACAAAATAAACTTGATTCCTTGTAATAGTTTTGAGATATGATGATGTGATATGTGAGTTATGTTGGTGAGTAATTGTGCTTTAGTAAGAATATTGGTGTTAAGGTTTGTGATTCCCGATGCAAGCACGAAAGTCAATAGTCATGCAATGAAATTATATCCTACTTGTGGTGCATTATTCGGTGTTAATTATGCTTAATGCTCACTTATGAGATTATTCGTTTTTTGGTTGGTCGCTTCTCAATCTTTTGCTAGCCTTCATTTTGCACTAAGTGTGATCACTACTTGTGCATCCAAAACCCTTTAAACCAGTTTTGCCACATGAGTCCACTATATCTACCTATATGCGGTATTCTTTTGCCGTTCTAAGCAAATTTGTATGTGCCATCTCTAATTTTCAAAATAAACTTCTCTTTTGTGTGTTCGTATCGCTCGCGAGGCGGTGAGGAGTGGCTAATATTTTACATGCTAGATGTGTTATTCTCATGATGAGTGTTTATTCACTTGTCATTGCACGAGAGTAAGGCAAAGGTATTAGGCATGCCCAGTCCCGAAATGAAAAAATGAATTTACTTTATGTTGTCAAATAATAAATTCTTTGGAAAGTGTTGGTATGGAGGGCACCCGTGGATACGACTAGCCATGGAAAGTGAAAGAAATGGTGGAAAAAGGAATAAACTTTATTTTCTGTTTGGGAACCACCTATGATATATCTAGCATGGAAAGTGTTGGGAACTCTAAGTCGTTTTCGTTGGTGGGAAAAGCACACCTCCCAAAGTATTTTTTATATCTCAATTTTCGCTTTGAGCTCTGGCACCTCTACAAATCCCTACTTCCCTCTGCGAAGGGCCTTTCTTTACTTTATGCAATTTTTATTTTTAATTTGAGTCTCCATCTTCTCTTATAAAGCACCAACTAGGAGGCATTATGATCGTACTTGAGCATTGGGTGTAGTTAATATGCGAGTGTGTTTCATAAATGGATCAATGGTTGAGCATGATGGGCTAGGGATAACTTATTTTAGCGTTGATATTTTGAAAGACATAGTCGCTTGTTGATATGCTTGAGTATTTAAGTCATCATGTCAAAACTAGACTATTGCTTTGAACCATATAAAAGTCCAAATGTCCATGCTATAAAAGAAAGAATATGATATGACATGTTAGGCAGCATTCCACATCAAAAATTCTGTTTTTATCATTTACCTACTCGAGGACGAGCAGGAATTAAGCTTGGGGATGCTGATACGTCTCCAATGTATCTATAATTTTTTATTGTTCCATGTTGTTATATTATCATTCTTGGATGGTTTACAATCATTTTATAGTCATTTTATATCATTTTTTGGTACTAACCTATTGACATAGTGCCAAGTTCCAGTTGCTGTTTTTTGCATGTTTTTTACATCGCAGGAAATCAATACCAAACGGAGTCCAAACGCAGCGAAACTTTTTGTGTATTTTTTTGGACCAGAAGACATCCAGTGGGCCGGAGAAGCGCCTGGGGGGTGCTCCGAGGGGAGCACAACCCACCAGGGCGCGCCTGGAGGCCCAAGCGTGCCCTGGTTGGTTGTGCCCACCTCGGGTACCCCCCGAACCGCCTCTTTGCTCTATAAATACCCCAATATTCCAGAAACCCTAGGGGAGTCGGCGAAAATCAATTCCAGCTGCCGCAGAGTCCAGAACCACCAGATCCAATCTAGACACCATCATGGAGGGGTTCACCACTTCCATTGGTGCCTCTCCGATGATGCGTGAGTAGTTCTTTGTAGACCTACTGGTCCATAGTTAGTAGCTAGATGGCTTTCTCTCTATCGTTTGATTCTCAATACAATGGTCACTTGGAGATCCATATGATGTAACTCTTTTTGTGGTGTGTTTGTTGGGATCCGATGAACTTTGAGTTTATGATCAGATCTATCTTTTTATCCATGAAAGTTATTTGAGTCTTCTTTGATCTCTTATATGCATGATTGCTTATAGCCTCGTATTTCTTCTCCGATATTTGGGTTTTGTTTCGCCAACTTGATCTATTTATCTTGCAATGGGAAGAGGTGCTTTGTAGTGGGTTCGATCTTATGGTGCTTGATCCCAGTGACAGAAGGGGAACTGACACGTATGCATCGTTGCTACTAAGGATAAAACGATGGGGTCTATTTCTACATAAATAGATCTTGTCTACATCATGTCATCGTTCTTATTGCATTACTCCATTTCTCCATGAACTTAATACACTAGATGCATGCTAGATAGCGGTCGATGTGTGGAGTAATAGTAGTAGATGCAGGCAGGAGTCGGTCTACTAATCTTGGACATGATGCCTATATAATGATCATTTCCTGGATATCATCATGATTATTTGAAGTTCTATCAATTGCCCAACAGTAATTTGTTCACCCACCGTTTGCTATTTTTCTCGAGAGAAGCCACTAGTGAAACCTACGGCCCCCGGGTCTCTTTTCCAATATATTTGCTTTCAAGATCTGTTTTGCTATTCGCTCTTTTCTTTATTTGCAACTTTTATTTTCAGATCTATTAAACCAAAAATGCAAAAATACCTTGCTGCACTTTATTTTATTTGGCGATCAATCAATATTTACTACTCTCTCGCGTCCATTTGCCAATTTTTGGCGCCGTTGCCCGAAAGGGATTGACAACCCCTTTTACACGTCGGGTTGCGAGTGTTTGTTATTTGTGTGCAGGTGCTGTTTACGTAGTGTTGCTTGGTTCTCCTACTGGTTCGATAACCTTGGTCTCATCACTGAGGGAAATACCTACCGCCGCTGTGCTGCATCATCCCTTCCTCTTTGGGGAAATACCGACGTAGCTTCGAGCCACATCACCGAGCTCTTCGCGATGCTTAAAGCCACGGAGGTAGAAATCAAGAAAGAACATCAAGTGTTGATGGTTAACAAGACCACTAGTTTCAAGAAAAAGGGCAAGGGAAAGAAAGGGAACTTCAAGAAGAATGGCAAGCAAGTTGCCGCTCCCGTGAAGAATCCCAAAGCTGGACCCAAGCCTGAAACTGAGTGCTTCTACTACAAGGGAAATGGTCACTAGAAGCGGAATTGCCCCAAGTACTTGGCAGATAAGAAGGATGGCAAAGTGAACAAAGGTATATTTGATATACATGTTATTGATGTGTTCCTTACTAATGCTCATAGTAGCGCCTGGGTATTTGATACTGGTTCGGTTGCCCATATTTGTAACTCGAAATAGGAGCTGCGGAATAAACAAAGATTGGCTAAGGACGAGGTGACGATGCGCGTCGGGAATGGTTCCAAGGTTGATGTGATCGCCGTCGACATGCTACCTCTACATCTACCTTCAGGATTAGTTTTAGACCTTAATAATTTTTATTTGGTGCCAGCGTTGAGCATGAACATTATATCTGGATCTTTTTTATTGCGAGACGATTATTCATTTAAGTCAAAGAATAATGGTTGTTCTATTAATATGAGTAACATCTTTTATGGTCATGCACCTTTAGTGAATGGTCTATTCTTGTTGAATCTCGATCATAGTGATAAACATATTCATAATATTGATGCCAAAAGATGCAAAGTTGATAATGATAGTGCAACATACTTGTGGCACTGCCGTTTAGGTCATATTGGTATAAAATGAATGAAGAAACTCCATGCGGATGGACTTTTGGAATTACTTGATTATGAATCATTTGATACTTGTGAACTATGCGTCATGGGTAAGATGACTAAAACTCCTTTCTCTAGAACAATGGAGTGAGCTAATGAATTATTAGAAATAATACATACCGATGTATGCGGTCCGGTGAGTGTTGAAGCACGCGGCGGGTATCGTTATTTTCAAACCTTCACAGATGATTTGAGTAGGTATGGGTACGTATATCTACTTGATGAAATGCAAGTCTGAAACATTTGAAAAGTTCAAAGAATTTCAGAGTGAAGTGGAGAATCATCATAACAATAAAATAAAGTTTCTATGTTCTGATCGTGAAGGTGAATATTTGAGTTACGAGTTTGGCCTTCATTTAAAACAATGTGGAATTGCTTCACAACTCACGCCACATGGAACACCACAACGTAATGGTGTGTCCGAACGTTGTAATCGTACTTTATTAGATATGGTGCGTTCTATGATGTCTCTTACCGATTTGCCATTATCATTTTGGGGTTATGCATTAGAGACAGCCACATTCACGTTAAATAGGGCACCGTCTAAATCCGTTGAGACGACATCGTATGAACTATGGTTTGGCAAGAAACCTAAGCTGTCGTTTCTTAAAGTTTGGGGATGTGACACTTATGTCGAAAGGCTTCAGCCTGATAAGCACGAACCCAAAGCGGAAAAATGCATCTTCATAGGATACCCTAAAGAAACTATTGGGTATACCTTCTACCACAGATCCAAAGGCAAGATCTTTGTTGCTAAGAATGGGTCATTTCTAGAGAAGGAGTTTCTCTCGAAAGAAGTGAGTGGGAGGAAAGTAGAACTTGATGAGGTAGTTGTACCTTCTCTCGAATTGGAAAGTAGCACATCAGAGAAAATCGTTCCCGTGATAGCTACACCAACTAGAGAAGAAGCTAATGATGATGATCATGAAACTTCGGATCAAGTTACTACTGAACATCGTAGGTCGACTAGAACATGTACCGCACCAGAGTGGTACGGTAATCCTGTCCTGGAAGTCATGTTGTTAGACAATGGCGAACCTACGAACTATGAAGAAGCTATGATGAGCCCAGATTCCGACAAATGGCTTGAGGCCATGAAATCTGAGATAGGATCCATGTATGAGAACAAAGTATGGGCTTTGGTGGACTTGCCCGATGATCGGCAAGCCATTGAGAATAAATGGATCTTCAAGGAAGACGAACGCTCATGGTTATATCACTGTCTACAAAGCTCGACTTGTCGCAAAAGGTTTTTGACAAGTTCAAGGATTGACTATGATGAGACTTTGTCACTCGTAGCGATGCTTAATTCTGTCAGAATCATGTTAGCAATTGCCGCATTTTATGATTATGAAATCTGGCAAATGGACGTCAAAACTGCATTCCTTAACAGGTTTCTTAAAGAAGAGTTGTATATGATGCAACCAGAAGGTTTTGTCGATCCTAAGTGTGCTAACAAAGTATGCAAGCTCCAGCGATCCATCTATGGACTGGTGCAAGCATCTAGGAGTTGGAATATACTCTTTGATGAGGTGATCAAAGCATTTGGTTTTATACAGACTTACGGTGAAGCCTGTATTTCCAAGAAAGTGAGTGGGAGCTCTGTAGCATTTCTGATATTATATGTGGATGACATATTGCTGATTGGAAATGATATAGAATTTCTGGATAGCATAAAAGGATATTTGAATAAGAAATTTTCAATGAAAGACCTCGGTGAAGCTGCTTACATATTTGGCATCAAGATCTATAGGGATAGATCAAGACTCTTAATAGGACTTTCACAAAGCACATACCTTGACAAAGTTCTGTGACGCCCCCGGCTCAATCATGCACTAATCATACACGCAAATGCACACGATCAAGCCTAAGGACACTACTAGGAAAAGGGCTATAGCTAATATGGACATTAATGGCGCACCATGTGTAGGTGCGCCATTAGTGTCCATATCACTAATGGCGCACCACACCCACGGTGCGCCACTACTAACAATTTTTTTTCCAAAACTAGTAATGGCGCACCACGGCATAGTGCGCCATTACTAGTTTTAACTAGTAATGGCGCACCACACACTCAGTGCGCCACTACTAACAAATTTTTTTTTCCTTTTTTTTGAAAACTAGTAATGGCGCACCCGGGTATAGTGCGCCATTACTAGTTCAAACTAGTAATGGCGCACCACAACCACGGTGCGCCACTACTAACAATTATTTTTTTTATTTTTTTTGCAAAACTAGTAATGGCGCACCACGTAACAGGTGCGCCATTAGTAACCAGGGTTACTAATGGCGCATTGTTAGGTGGTGCGCCATTGGTAACCTGAGAGCAGCTAGATATTTTGGACAGCCACCTACCACACTCACTTTCCCCACTTCATTCTCTCCACCTCCTCCTCCAAGCTTGTCTCGGCTGCCTCCTCCTCCTCACCTCATTTGCACCATAGATTCACCCAAATTAAGTGGTTAAATTTTCTTTTTTTGATAGGTAAGTAAGGGGAAAGCTTTCTTTATGTTGTAGATCTACTTTTTTCTCCCTCCAACAACATGCACATGCACTTTTTATGGCCTAGATCTACATATGTTTGTGGTGTTGCATATGTTTGTGGTGTTGCATATGTTTGTGTTTGCAGGTACCGGTATTTGAAATGCGATAGTTGCCAATATTTTGCCGGAATGTTGATTCATTTCCGTTTCGGCGAGAATTTGGCACTATGCATTCTTTTTGGTCCTATTTTTAGGCAAAGTCATGCCAAATTTTTTTTTGGTTCTAAAATATCATTTTGCTCTACCCCGCAGGCGACCATGGTCCGCACGATGACCGAAGGCATCGTGAATAGGTTTTTGAGCTCCGCGAAGGCCGAGATGCTTCAAAAGAACGAGACGAAGATAAGATGTCCGTGTCGAAGATGCAAGCTGAAGAGCCTTATGGACCCGGATTCCGTACAGGTGCGGGACCACCTGCTCTTGCGTGGTTTCATGGATGGCTATCGGTGGCAAGGTGATGAAGATGATTATGAAGTCGTCCATGGGGGCCGGGCAAGAAATGAGGAAGTGCAGCAAGACAACCGCGGCGAGGGCGGGCGAGAAGACGAAGAATCTCCAGGACATGATCACGAAGTAGATGCAGTACACAGTCATCATGTAGAAGATGCCGGACATGATGATGAGGAAGATCAAGACGAAGGGCATGATCATGAAGATGAAGATGCCGGAGCAGACGACGATGGACCATCGATGGGCTGGGTGCAGGACCCTCATATTCAAGAGCTGCTTCTCAAGCAGACGGATAACGCAAGAGCTGCCGCCCGAGAGAAAGCCAAGCTGGATCAACTGGAGATAGACGCGGTTACTCCATTGTATGAAGGATGCAGGCCCGAGGATACCCGCCTGAAAGTAACGCTCATGGCTCTGGAGATGAAGGTAAAACACAAAATGACCGACGCATGCTTCGACGAGAACATGTCATTCTAGCATGAACGTCTTCCCAAGGGGAACAAGTGCCCGACCAGTTTTGAGGAGGCAAAGAAAATCGTGTGTCCTCTGGATTTACCGCACGTGAAATACCATGTGTGCATGAATGATTGCATCATTTATCGGGACGAGCACGCGGAGTCTACCATATGTCCGGTGTGCGGCGTCACTCGATACAAGAAGAGGAAGAAAGCTCCTCGAAAAGTGGTGTGGTACTTTCCGATCACTCCTCGTCTACAGCGGTATTTCGCGGACCCTAAGGCAGCAAAGCTCCTGCGTTGGCACGCGGATAGGGAGGAGAAGAAGCGAGAAGATGACGGAAATGATCCGTAGATAAATAAAAAAGACAAGATGCTGAGTCACCCTAAGGATGCAAGCCAGTGGCAAGCGTTGAACTTCGAACACCCAGAATTTGGGAACGATCCAAGGAACATCGTGCTGGGCGCGAGCACCGATGGAGTCAATCCGTTTGGCAGCCAGAGAAGCATACATAGCACCTGGCCTGTGTTTGTGTGGATGTACAACCTTCCCCCCTAGAAGTGCATGAAGAGGAAGTACATTCACATGAGTATGCTAATTGAAGGGCCGAAACAACCAGGGAACGACATCAATCTGTATCTGGGGCTGCTGAAAGAGGAGCTAGACACGCTGTGGAAAATGCCAGCCAATACGTGGGACGCCGCAGAGAAAGAATATTTCCCTATGAGAGCCGCACTGCTCACGACGGTGCAAGACTATCTCGGTTATGGATATGTCGCGGGGCAGGTGGTCCATGGATTTCGTGCATGCGTCAGGTGCATGGATGACACAACGTATCGCCAGCTAGATAGAGATCCCGGGTCTTCGAAAACCGTGTTCATGGGACATCGAAGGTGGCTTCGCGACGATGACTCATGGAGAAAACGCAAGGATCTGTTCGATGGTGAAACCGAACCCCGAAGACGCCCGCGTACGAGGAGCGGCGAGGAAATAGACGAGCTGTTGAAAAATTGGAAAGAGTGCCCACCGCCGGGAAAGAAGCGAAAGGCGCCAGAGCCGCTGTTGAAGGTATGGAAAACGAGGTCGGTTTTCTGGGACTTGCCGTACTGGAAGATCCTCCGTGTGCCTCACAGCCTTGATGTCATGCATATCATGAAGAACGTGTGCGAGAGTCTGCTTGGTACCCTGCTCAACATGCCAGAGAGGACCAAAGATGGGCCGAAAGCAAGGGCGGACTTGAAATCAATGGGCATCAGGGAGGAGCTTCACACTATTGATGATGATGATGATGAGGCAAAGGACACGGAAAGTCATCGCAAAGGCAAAAAGGCCAAGAAGATCGAAAATGACTGCCCTCCCACGTGCTTCACTCTAAGTCAGGAGGAGATCGAGCAGTTTTTCACCTACCTAGTAGGAGTAAAACCTCCTTACGGTTATGCGGGGAAGATAAGCAGATACCTAGACTTAGCGAAGCAGAAGTTCAGCGGGATGAAGTCTCACGACTGTCATGTGCTGATGACGCAGATACTTCCAGTTGCAATCCGTGGGATCATGGACGCGCACGTCCGTGAAATGCTATTTGGCCTATGCAGCTTTTTTGACGTCATCTCTCGGAAGTCGGTTGGCGTGAGGCAACTCAGAAGGCTACAGGAAGAGATCGTGGTGATACTATGCGAGCTTGAGATGTACTTCCCGCCCGCATTCTTCGACATTATGGTGCATCTGCTGGTCCATATCGTGGAGGATATCATCCAACTCGGGCCGACATTCCTGCACAGCATGATGCCGTTCGAAAGGATGAATGGTGTCATCAAAGGATACGTTCGCAACATGTCACGTCCAGAGGGAAGCATAGCCAGGGCCTTTCTGATCGAAGAGTGCATCTCCTACTGCACGAATTATCTAGGCATCGAGAACCCCGTTGGTCTGCCCGTCAACAGGCACCTCGGCAGGCTCGCTGGATGGGGTCACCGCGAGGGTCGCCGCGAAATGCATGTCGACTTCGAGGGTCGACTCGCCGACTTTGAAAGAGCAAACCTAGTCGCGCTACAACACATAGACGTGGTCGATCCTTGGGTGGTAGAGCACAAAACCTTTATTGAGAAGACGTACAATGACCGAGGCCAACAGAGGACGGACGGAGATATAATCAAAGAGCACAACTCATGTTTCACGCGTTGGTTCAAGGAGAAGCTTCTGTCGTACCCTTTACATGAGGATTCTTCCGCGGAAGAAAAACTCATATTCGCCTTGTCACAGGGTGCCGAGCACAACCTGATGACCTATGAGGCGTACGAAATCAACGGCTACACATTCTACACCGAGGAAAAGGACATGAAGAGCGATGGTTATCAGAACTCCGGGGTAACGATGGAATCCTACACCGATAACGACAAGGACAGATACTACGGAAGGATCGAGGAGATCTGGGAGCTGAGCTACGCTGGAGAGAAGGTCCCGATGTTCCGTGTCAGATGGGCCAAGAGCGTCCTAAAAGAAGACCGGTATTTCACCACCATGGTTATACCCGAAGCCAAATCCAAGACCGCGGGCGCAAACGTTACCGCGAAAAATGAGCCATGGGTACTGGCTTCCCAAGTGGACCAATGCTTCTTCATTACCGACCCGTCAAAGCCCAGTCGTGTTGTCATGAGGAGAGGCAAAAGGAAGATCATCGGAATGGATGGAGTCACCAATGAGCAAGACTTCGACAAGTACGGTGACCCGAAGATGGAACATGACGACGACGATGAAGTGCCATACACCACAAGAAGAAGCAGGACCACCCTACCTAAAGGACGTCCGTTCAAGAGAAGAACTCCATTTGCGAAAAAGAAGGGCAAGAAGATTGTGAAAAGATAGCTTGCTAAGATCGATTGTATTTAAATTGTAGTCTTCATTTCTCGATTGTATTTCGACATATTGAAATGATATTTCTTCTGTTCTAGTACTCATGAATATTTATTTATGTTTATTCTGGTATACCAATTTTTATTTGATGATATTTTTTGAACTCATGAATATTTTTAAATTTCATGGGCACGTTTTGAATTCATGAATATTTTTTCAAAATTGATGATATTTTTTCATATTCATAAATGTTTTACCAATTCACAAATGAATGGAATTAAAAATCCAAAAAAAACAAATTTGATGATATTTTCAAATAACAAATTTGATGATATTTTCAAATAACAAATTTGATGATATTTTTTCATATTCATAAATATTTTCAAATAACAAATTTGATGATATTTTTTCACATTCATAAATGTTTTCAAATTTGATCGTCATTTTCTAAAAAATTATTAGATGCAACTAAAAATAATAAAAAAAAGTTAGTAATGGCGCACCAGGAGAAGGTGCACCATTGCTTTCAAGGTACTTATGGCGCACCCCTAGGAGGTGCGCCATTGGTATACCAATTTTTATGATATTTTTTCAAATATTTTCAAATAAGAAATTTGATGATATTTTCAAATAACAAATTTGATGATAATTTTTCATATTCATAAATATTTTCAAATAACAAATTTGATGATATTTTTTCACATTCATAAATGTTTTCAAATTTGATCGCCATTTTCTAAAAAATTATTAGATGCAACTAAAAATAATAAAAAAAAGTTAATAATGGCGCACCAGGGGCAGGTGCGCCATTGCTATCACTGTGTTAATGGCGCACCCCTAGATGGTGCGCCATTACTGACCTTCCCCCCTCTATGTAGGTGTCCCTCCCTCACTGTCCCTCCCTCGCCAGATCCCCCTCGCCCCCCGCGCCCGCTGCACCGCCGCCGACGACCCCCCGCACCCGACGACCCCCGCGCCCGCTCCGTCGCCGGAGTCGCCGCCGGAGCACTAGGAGGAGGAGGCCCGCGTCCACCAGGAGAGGAGGCCCGAGCACCTCGCGACCTCCCCGCCGTCTATCCCCACCTCCCCCAAGCTCGCCGTCTCCGCCCTCCGTCGTCTCCGCTCCGGCCACCACCTCATCGTGGTCAGGTAATCTTCATTGCCCTCCTCCCTCTGCCTCTCTTCTCCTCTCTTCCTCCTCTCCTCCCTCCCGGCCATGCCCTCTTCTTCTCTCTTTTGCTAGGTTTAGGTCAAATCCCTCTCGAATTTAGGTCAAGTTAGGTTCAAAAAATTGCTAATTTTGGTCAAATTAGCAAGTGTCCATCTTCTTGCTCTGTAGCAAATTAACCTCTAGTGCAGTATGCTCCACACTGGTAAATATAAGATTGGCAGGTTAGTGTACAGCAGCAGCAATGTTTTCCTTGGCAAACCCTGCCTTCAGATTTTCTTCAGTTAGAGGGCAGGCCAGGCAGTGGACAAGGAATCGGACAAGGGCAGTACAGATTGCATGCTGGCAGAAATCCTGGAGCAGCTTTTCTGCTTTGCACCTTACCTGGAAACACAACATGCCATTTATGTAACATTTAAATAAACCAAGAAACTGCTTCTGAGACTGCAATGGGCATTTAAATAAACCAAGAAACTGCTTCTGAAACCCATGCCTTGTTTTTGTTGCTGTTGTGTACCAAATGTTGCCCATTTTGACCTTATGTTGAGGCTTGTCAGTCCAAACTGCATTGTCTCTCTGGTTTGTGCCTTAAACTGATATATGTTTTTACAACAGCAAGGATAACATTCATCCTCTACTCTTTAGAATGACTGCAACTTAATATCTCTTGCATAGTGAAGTTGGGTGTTGTGGGGTTGCAGCGGGGTGGGGGTGGGATAATGATTTTGCTGGTACCCCGAGAGGCCCTTGAGTTTGCTGGAATGTCGATTAACTTCCATTCCGGCAAATTCGGGTACTCCATATGTCCTATTTTCAGCAAAGGTCATGCTGAAATTTTCCGTGAATTTTAGCATGACTTTGCTAAAAATAGGACATATGGGGTACTTGCGACTAATGCAGTTGATTTGCTGTTCTTATGGAATAAATAATAGATGTTTAACTGAAACCATTTACTGTAGGACTTGCAAGCAGCTGTGCTTGCAAGAAGTAGCCCTTCTCTCTTCTTCTCATTTCTCTCATCTCAAGCAGTTAAAAACTTTATTTAATTAAAACTACTCCACACAAAATTAAATGAAACTTTTCAAACAAAAATGATCATATATATATATATATATATGGAGTAAAGTTTCAGTATAGTTCCAAGCACAGTAAAGTTTCAGTAATGTTATGGAGTACTGAATTTTGCAATTTTGGTTCTCTGTAATTTTGCAATATTGCTTGCAGTCAGTATTGCTTTAATCTGTGAAAATTGGAGTATCATTATTGCTTGCTCTGTAGTGCATTTTTGCTAGGGACCTGATACTCCATAGTGGTGCATTTTTACTGCAACCTAAACTGGAGTAAACTAGAGTAGGACCTGATACATTTAAGCCATTTGCTAGCACTTCTTGACTAAGACAATTCCTAACAATTTCTGTGGATTTCCAAAATTGTTCCTTGACAATTATTGGCAACTAGCTGTATGACACCATGTTTACTACAACCTAAACTGGAGTAAACTAGAGTAGGACCTGATACATTTAAGCCATGACACCATGTTTCCCTCCAACCAATGCACAATAGCCTAAAGCAGATCTTCTGTCATCAAGACAACTCGCCCAATCAGCATCGCAATAACCATCCATATTAAGATGGCCATTCTTCTTAAACCCCTTCCCAGGACTGCATCTTAGATACGACAAAATAGGCTATACTGCATCCATATGTCCACTCCTAGGATCAAGCATGTATGTGTCTACCACACTTGCGGCATAGGTAATGCCAGGTCTTATATGCCTTAAGTATAGGAGTCCCCCAACAAATCTGGCATCTCTTAGTACATTCTAAGAGATTTGCAGATTCCAAGGTAGATTCTATAGTTCCAAACAAGTAAGCATGAAATAGGAATGTAAATATGTGCACCTGATTCAAGTAAAAGAAGATTAATGTTGCATATTCCAATAAAAATGTGATAAAGAGAGCACCACCTATATATATATTGAGTATTGATTCAGCATCACATGCTTTTTTGGAGATTGATATAGCAAAAATATTTGTAGAAGAAGATCAGGGGTACCTAGGCAATATCACAAAACATCTCTCAATTGATCCCAAAACACCTAGGCAATATCACAAACATCTCTCAATTGTTCCTTGACAATAACCAACTTTTTGGCGACATTCCTCGAGAATTAGGTTATTTGGTCAACTTAGAGATCTTGTTCCTTGACAATAACCAACTTTTTGACCAAACTTTTTTCCTATTTAGAGCGAAACATGGCCCACAACGATGAGCCCGGCGGTTCGGGCAAGGCATTCTGGGAGCTGTCCCAGGAGATGGAGGAAGAACCTCACCGCTATGAGGACGCCGCGGAAGACACCGATCCCGACTACACAACCCCTAGTGGCGTCGGGGATGACACCACTGATGGTGCCGCTGAGGATGCCACCACTGATGATGGCAGCGCACGCACAGATGGCAGCCAACCGAAGAGGCAACGAAAGGACCGGCGCCCGAACATGCTCGGCACCGTCAAGGAGGAATTTACTGAAGTGTCCTCCAGTGCGCATCCAACGGCGCCCAAAGAATTAGTCAAGGGGTACTCGGGACAACTCGGGTGCATTCTCCGGAGCACCGTCTCGATCAACACCGAGAACCTAAGGCATCGTGACCGAGGGAATTTGCGCAACCTCCTCTTCACGAAGCTGCACGAACGATACAAGTTCCCCGGTGAGTTCGCAAACACACGCCTCTCAGGGAATAAAGTGAACAGTGCCGCCCTCACGAAGATGAGCACGGCCCTGGCTACTTGGAGAGCCGCGGTGAAGAGAGGGATTCTAAGAGGTGATAGTTATGAGAAGATCAAGGAGAAAAATCCTTCGATCAGCGAAGCTGACTACCTGGAGTTCAAGATCAAGTGCGAGAGCAACGCATCCGAGGAATCAAGTCAGTGGGGGAAAGATATGCGGGACTTGAACTTAGGGGTCCACACACTCGGTCCCGGTGGTTACAGAGTGGCGGAACCTATATGGGACAAGGAGGACGCGGAGCATGCCGAGCAAGGCCTACCGCCCCGCTTCGGTAAATACCGTGACAAGCAGACCAGGAACTATGTCAGGGCCCGGTACAAGGTGGACCCGGAAACAAAGGAGCTTACCACGGATGCGAAGACCAAGGCGCTTGAGCTTGTTCTGGTAAGGAATACACCCCCGCGTAATTAGCTCCATATGGTTGCATTCTAATTAATGAAGCCAAATTTCTAAATGGTTCACGTTCCTTCCGCAGGACACTGAAAGCAGTAGCGCGGGGTCATCTCAGAGCTCGCCTTGGGACACCACTTTAAATAGGGCGTTGAACATAGTGAAACACAAGGATAAGTTCAGTAAGCCATCGTCAGCTGGTCGTGTGGCCGGCAAAGGCTTGTCGACGAAATGGTCGGAATACTATAACGCTGGGCGAAAGGAGAGAAAGACGACCAACTCGGAAAGCCAGGAGTGCGAGGTTCAAGAACTCAAGGCACAAGTGGCGCGGATTCCGGAGATAGTCGAAGAGCAAGTGCGAGACCAACTGGGAGTGACGATCACCGCCATTGTGCCTACCTTGATTGAGGGGCTGCAGGCGTGGATTGCAGGCGGCCAACAGGGGCTGCCCCCGATTCCCAGCTTCATGGGCAGCAACTCGCACAACGCGCCGGCGGCGGCATTGGTGTCTCCGGCGGAGGCGGCATTGGTGTCTCCGGCGTCGGCGCCGGCATTGGAGCTTAATGCACCCGGGTGTGGGAAGAATACGCCGGCCGGCACCTCGGCAGCAAGCGGCCCCTCCGTCACTTGCACGCCCGCCGTTGGCGGTGCCTCGACATTAGCCGAGCTCGACGCCATCACGGTAACTAAGCCTCTCGGCCGATGACTTCATCTCCTTGCCTTTGACTGGGCATCCCTGACGCCCTACATGTTTTCGCAGGGCGCCGCCGACGTTCCATGCACTCTCCTGCACTTCGTGGACAGTGAGTTGATCGATGTCGCCAAGGCCAGAATTGTTCAACCGGGTAACCGCGTGTTCCACGGTATTCCGATGCCACCAACCGTGTATAGGGTTCAACTGGTTCGGGTGCTGCGGGGCTGCGACGACTTGTTACCTCCGTATCGACCCCCTGGGGCCGACGAAGATGACGTGATGACCCTCAGCGCCTGCATAAGCTGGTCCATGCTTTGGCCAAAGAGCCAGATTCGTTTGGGGGCGGGGGACACCACCCCACAGACAACACCGCCAGTCTTGCCGGCGCCAAGCCATGGCAAGACCGCCGCAACGCTGCCGCCGTCAGCTGATCCGGACATGCGTATGGCACAAGATCCGGACGACGATGACGGTACATTTACCAACGTCGATAAGTACTTCAACGAACATGGGTACGATGACGAATTCTTGGGGCCTCCTTCTCAAGAACCCAACCCTGCAAAAGACAATCGCGATCTAGCTGGTACCGCGGAGAAACCCAATTGCAACAGGCGTCGTCTGGTGTTTAGTTCTCAGGAGACGCCTCCAGCTGCCGCCTTCACCGAGCCTCAGATAGCCGAGGTGCGAAATATTATCAGCCCCAACACACTCAAGAAGGTGGTCTCTGAGCAGAACTTGATCCCATTACAACAGAAGAAGCAGAAGGGACGGAAAAGAAAGAATAACAAGGGTGCAAGCCAGCCGGCACCGAGTACGATCCGTGCTCAGGACGGGCCACCTTCACCTAAGGATATCTCGAGAAGGGTGCATGTGGCGGGTAGGCCGATGCTACCGACTAATCTGCTCAATGCTGCAACCGGTGCTATGCGGAGTCTGCATGACAGTGTTCTTTCTTTGGAGAAGCGGCGTCTCTCCGAGAATGATGTGGCATACCTGGTTTTCGTGGCCAATGTGCCAGAGGGCAAGGGCTTTGTCGATAGCACCATCGGGGGTATGATCGTCCTGTGGTTTGATGACATCTTCGCTATGTTTAACCTTCATCCACTGCACTACACCTTCATTCGGCTATTTTCACTGAGTATGGAGATGTGGATCATTAGAGACAAGACCCTGGACATCGTGATAGTCGACCCCTTCTACATGCATGCCAAGATCTTGGGCAGTGCTGGGGACCGGCAAGTTGCGAGTTCATACCTCGAAGGCGTCATTCTGGCAAACCCAGATAAGGATAACTTCCTCGTGCCTTACTTTCCCGAGTAAGTCATCCCCTCACCGCCCCGTAACATATGATTTCTTAGATTTCGATCATTCTTTTTTTTTTCTAACATTCCGTGTTTTGTGCAGTGACACACATTGCACACTCATCCTCTTAAGCCCGAAATATTCCACGGCCACGTATTTCGACTAGGACCGTCAGTCGAAGAAAGACTACACAAATATCAAGAAAGTTCTTGATGAAGCTCTTCCCGGCTATGCCAGATCTAGAGGCACCTTCAGCAGGCCAATTCGTAGGTACGGCAAGCACGTGTTCACCCACAATACGACGTTCCCCTGAGTCAAGCAGCCGCCTGGCGGTCAGAAGGATGCCTACTACGCCCTCCATCACATGCGGGCGATCGTACGGGACCATAATCACCTTCTGCTACCAAATAATCTCAAAGATTGGGCCGCACGCTTGTCGGCAATCCAGGACGCGGACATCAGACAAGAATTCTTTCGCATCCAGTCGAAGTTTGCGGAAATCATCCATCAAGATGTCCTTCGTACCTCGAGGCAGTTCTACCTCAGATATCAACCGTCCAACAGTGAGATAGAAACAACGCTACAAATGCAGGCTGACAACGCCTGCGATTTCATGACCATCACGAACGACGACGGCTTCATCCACGCTCCGGTCCCTGAGTCGAGTCGAAAGTAGTGATGCTATGTAGTTCTGAAATATCGATTAGCTCATGTTGTAATTAAACTTTAATGAACTTGTATGTCTCTTTAGTTTGGACAGTCGTTCAACTTATATGTAATCGATGCTATTTATTAGTAGGACCATGAATCGTGCTATTAATGTGTTGCTTTTCTCTTCCGATCCTTTTGTTGCATACTTATATATTGCTTATGTATTGTCTGTGAATTGCTACTAACATTTTGTTTGTCTAATGCATAGAGATGCCGTCGTATGTCGTGTACAAGGGTAAGGTTCTCAGAGTCTACGACGACTGGGAGGAGTGTCAGAGATAGGTTCACCGTTTCAGCGGTAACAGTTACAAAGGGTACACCACTAGGGCGGAGGCGGAAGCTAGATACGCGCGCTATCTAGCGGGAAAGAGGAGGGAGCGGAGGAGGAACCGGATGAAGACCAGTTTCATCGCGATGATGCTCATCGTGACCGCAGCTCTCTTCTATGTGATGGTAGTTTAGATGATCGATATCGACTTGTAATGTGAAGACAAACTCGCTACTCGCGGTCTTGAGACTTGTAATGTTCTAACTTTGTTCGGTATTTTGAATTCGGAGACTAATATGATGAATTGTATTTGGAGACTAATCTTCTATTGTATTCGATAAATCTGCTGTTTATATGTTGTGCTGTCTATATTCTGTGCAGTAATATATTTTGTAACCTGTGCAAATATCAGAAAAGAAAAAAAATTCCTAATATTCATACTAGTGGCGCACCATACTGCACTTTAGTGGCGCACTGCAATAAACACACTAGTGGCGCATTATCTAGAAGTGCGCCATTAGTAACCCAGAGCACAAGGTAAATATGGCCCCCTAGGAGGCATAGTAATGGCGCACCGTTTGACATATTAATGGCGCACTGCCAGGTGCGCCACTATTGTCTGGTATACTAATGGCGCACCAGGGGTGCGCCATTAGTATTTGTTACTAGTGGCGTGATGATAGTGGCGCACCTATAGTGCGCCATTAATGGCCAAAATAGGTGCGCCACTAACAGGCCTTTTCCTAGTAGTGGGACTCATGGGAAGATATCACAACACAACTCTAAAACATAAATAAAGTCATACAAGCTTTATATTACAAGCCAGGGGCCTCGAGGGCTCGAATACATAAGCTTGCGTACAAGCGTCAGCGGAAGCATCAGATATCTGAGTACAGATATAAAAGAAAACACAGAAAGGCCTTTAGAAAGGCGGGGCAAAAGAAAACACTACGATCGAAAGGCGTAGGCCTCCTGCCTGGGACCCTCCGAACCTACTCCTGGTCGATGGCAAGCTCGAAGTTGTATCCATCCTCTGGGTAGTAGTAGTAGCCGATCGACGGGGCATCTGTCTCAGGGGGCTCCGTCCTCTGGTCACGACAAACTGATATGGGGAGAAAAGGAAAACAAAGCAACCGTGAGTACTCAGAAGTACTCAGCAAGCAAGGATCTACACTACATATGCAACATTTTCAAAGGGAGGCTGTATATGTGGACTGGGCTGCAGAAATGCCAGAATAGAGAGGAAAGCCTAGTCCTATCGAAGACTAGCATCTTCATCGGTCTTGCAGCAATAGAAGAGAGTAGAACAGTACAATATAATGTAGCAGTATCATTAAGTCTCAACCTCACCAAGAGATTCTTTCTCGACTCCCTGCGAGAAAGCAATCCTAGAGCCATACAATCATCAACCTCGTCCTGAGATCCCTTCTCGACTCCCTACGAGAAGCAATCCCAGAGCCATAGTATCCAAGTATCCAGTTCTAATTGTATCAATCAGGATACAACTCCGAGTGTCCTTTACCATAGGACCGGCTATCGATAGAAGTTTTCTTCCCTGCAGGGGTGCACCAACTTACCCAACACGCTCGATTAACTCCGGCCGGACACACTTTCCTGGGTCATGCCCGGCCTCGGCCAAATGATACATCGCA
Organism: Thinopyrum elongatum; assembly: GCA_011799875.1. Taxonomy (NCBI): domain Eukaryota; kingdom Viridiplantae; phylum Streptophyta; class Magnoliopsida; order Poales; family Poaceae; genus Thinopyrum; species Thinopyrum elongatum. The sequence goes on along the minus strand of CM022300.1, from coordinate 85,825,427 downwards.
ACCCTACCTACAGCTCAGCAGAGAGGTCCCCGTCGGTCTACATCCTAAGCGCTCAGAGGTCTTGGGCCATCGCCCTGTGCACTCCGAGTCGTTGCGTGCAGGGGGAAGCCAGGCACCAGGGGGGCGCCGGTCCGTCCCGGCCGCAATGCTGAACGGGACGTCTGACAAAGCTTTCGGCTGATGCATATGATGCAGAGTGCCCATAACTCTTCCCACGTGATGGTTAGTGCTATCAGGCCAGAGGCCTGCTCGGATCAAATATCCAAATCGTTAGTGGACTAGGGGCTTGCGGTAATGAGCATAGACTCACGAAAGATGTGACCCCATCGCCCCGTCTCGAGGACTTGCGGCAAGGGCCAAGAATGCCCGGCCACGCCTCATATTCTCACTCGGGCACCATCCAGGCAACCCGTCTTCACATCACACGCGGGTACCCCTCAGGGTCGACCCGCCTTTCCAAGTAACAATAGTATAGTCCAAGTATCCGTGTGTCCATAACATCAAGGGAATCCGAGGTATCACCCTCGTTGGAATTCCTACTCGATGTATCCGTCAAGGTGAACTCGGAGGAATCACCCTCGATGGGTTCACACTTGATGTGTTGCACGACAGCGTCGTTACCGGAAGTGGTGAAGGAGGAATCACCCTCGATGACCATGACTGAATAGCTACTCTACAGAGTTAACATCAGAAGTGCTACACGGGGTATCACCCTCGGCACTCGATATTAACACTGCAGTGTCGTTACAACTAAGGGGGGTGATGTGCGGTGTCGGGGCCTGGTCTTCAATCCCATTGATCGGGTCTTCGGATAATCCAGTGGGGCAGTCGGGACTAGTGGGGTCACTGATAGGTCTCTACCCAGCCTATACTAAGCAGTTTAGGATATGCAGGTAATTATCAACAGCAGGATACAATAAACAGGCTATGCATCAGAATAGGTAAAGCGGTAGCAGCAACAATTCTAATGCAAGCATGAGAAAATAGAATGTGCGATATCGGGATGATCAAAGGGGGGGCTTGCCTGGTTGCTCGGCGGCAAAGGCAAGGTTGTCAGTGGGGTCGTCGATCTTCAGGACATCGTCAGCGGTCTCGGGGTCTAGCGAATAGGAAGAGGGGGAAGAAACAGTAAATACAAGCAAATAGATGCATGACAATATGATACACGGTGCTAGGGGTGACCTATCGTAGTGCTACACGACATAGGTGAAGGGGGAATAACATCCGGGAAAGTTTTACCGAAGTTGCATTTTTGGACAGGTGAACCGGAGGGGGAAAGTCCCATGTTCAGGTAGTTAGAGACGTGCGACGGATGAACGGACCGCGTATTCGGATTCTTCTCGTCGTTCTGAGCAACTTTCATGTACAAAGTTTTTTAATCCGAGTTACGGTTTATTTTCTATGATTTTCTAAAATTTTAACTATTTTCTGAAATTGCTATAATTAACTAATTCAAAAAATAATCAGAAACGGGCTGGGTGCACCTGGTGCAGTGCACCCAGAGGTGCACCAGGGGCTGACAGGTGGGGTCAAATGGCCCAGTTGACCCAGTCAACAAAGACTGGTCAACAGAGTGAATAGTGTGTGCGGGTCCCACATGTCAGTGACCTAATAATTTCTAAACTGTTTTTATTTAAGTTAAAATAAGGTGGGACCCATATGTCATATACACCTAATCTAATTAATCACCAATCCTAATCTAACAGGGCCGGCTCCAGTGGATGGGCACGCACGCACGCAGGCACCAGGGGGAGCTACGGCGGCCGGCAAGCGAGCGGCGCCGGCGCCGGCAGAGGCGAGGCGCAGCTAGTGCGCGGCGTGAGGCGGAAGCGGCGATGCGCGCGCCGGCGAGGCGAGCAGCGGGCGGGGCCAGAGAGCGGAGCGGAGCGGTCGCGGGCGTGGCGAGCGCGGCCCACGGCGAGGCAGGGCGCGGGCGAGCGGCGGCGCAGGAGTGCGGGGGGGAAACGAGGCAGGGCGCGACAGCAGGTAGTTGCGGTGGCCGCAGCGACAGCGGGGGCACTCGCCGGGGGGGGCGGTGGGATGGCTCGACGGAGTCAATGAGCGGCTGGTCAGGGAGCAACAACAGGACACGGGAGCGGGCAGCAGCACGGGCGAGGAGGTGGCCAGGACAGGGCGACCGCGAGCTCGGCCGGAGCTCAAGCGGCGCGAAACGGGGGGGGGGGGGGGGGGACCCTTTGGACGTAATCCCACTACCTCCAGACTCAACACTCCCAAGTGACGTCACGCATGCCTGGGGTGGCGGTAATCGGGAGGGAGAAGGGGGTAGCAGAGGAGGGAGCTCAAAGCGCATCCGTAGTAGTTGACGGTGAGGTCGAGGAGGCGTTGTGGACGGTGATTCGGCGATGGCGAGCAGAGGTGACGCGAGGTGGATGACGGCTTGATCCAGCTGACTTGGGGGTCTCCAGCTCGAACGCGTGGTCGGGGAGAAAGTAGAAGCCGCCGGCGGTCCTTCTGGCGCTGTCCTAGGCGACGGGGAGGCGACTGGCCGCGGTGGTGGTGCGACGACGGCGGCGAGCGCATCGGGTGAGGGAGAGCGCGGCGTAGAGGATGAGGGAGGAGGGAAGAGGAGCGAACGAGGGTGGGGAGTGAGGCATCTAGGGTTGGAAGGGCGCGCGGGGGAGGCCTTGTGCCCGTCGAGGAGCGGCAGATGGTTGACATCGGGCGATCCCCGTCCACGGACGGGCAGGAAGTGGCCACGGCGCCATGGTGAACAGGAGGGAGGAAGTGGGAAGGTGGGCCTGCTCGGGCGGCCGGCTGGCTTGGGGGTGGCCAGTTGGGCCACTTGGCCCAGGGGAGAGAGGGGGGGTCTTTTTGTTTTGTTTTATTATTTTTATTTTTTACTTTTCTTTTCTGTTTTACAATAGGTAAAACCCACTCCAAAAACAGAGCTGTAAATCCAACTAGTGCCACAAAAAGTTTTACCCCTGAACAAAATAGTTTAGTATTTTATAAAATTCAAAAGGCATTTATTTAATTATTTTACCTGCTGTTTCAATTATTTTAGAGCCTTTAACTACTTTATAAAAGTGTGATTTCTCCACCAATATTTATTATGAATTATTTGTCACATTTAGAACATTTTAGTTTTAATATTTGAAAACTTTTAGTGTTTGACTTAAATTCAAGTTTGGATTTGAATCGGTTTCGAACTAACGCGAGATTAACAACAGTAAATGTGGTGATGTGGCATCATTAACGTGGTATTACTGTAGCCTAGCTACCGGGGTGTTACAAGTTCTGAAGAAGTTCAAAATGGACCAGTCAAAGAAAGGGTTCTTGCCTGTGTTGCAAGGTGTGAAATTGAGTCAGACTCAAAGTCCGACCAGGGCAGAAGATAGAGAGAGAATGAAAGTCATTCCCTATGCATCAGCCATAGGTTCTATAATGTATGCCATGCTGTGTACCAGACCTGATGTGTGCCTTGCCATAAGTTTGGCAGGGAGGTACCAAAGTAATCCAGGAGTGGATCACTAGACAACAGTCAAGAATATCCTGAAGTACCTGAAAAGTACTAAGGATATGTTTCTCATTTATGGAGGTGACGAAGAGCTCATCGTAAAGGGTTACATCGATGCTAGCTTCGACACAAATCGGGATGACTCTAAGTCTCAGACCGGATACGTATTTATATTGAATGGTGGAGCTGTCAGTTGGTGCAGTTCTAAGTAGAGCATCGTGGCGGGATCTACATGTGAAGTGGAGTACATAGCTGCTTCGGAAGCAATGCATGAAGGAGTCTAGATGAAGGAGTTCATATCTGATCTGAGTGTAATAACCAGTGCATCGGGTCCAATGACAATCTTTTGTGACAACATTGGAGCAATTGCTTTAGCCAAGGACTCCAAGTTTCACAAGAGAACCAAACACATAAAGCGACGCTTCAACTCCATTCGTAAAAAGGTCAAGGATGTAGACATAGAAATTTGCAAAGTACATAGAGATCTGAATGTGCCAGATCGTTGACTAAACCTCTTTCGCGGGCAAAACATGATCAGCACCAAGACTCCATGGGTGTTAATTCATTACTATATAATCTATATTACTGACTCTAGTGCAAGTGAGAGACTGTTGGAAATATGCCCTAGAGGCAATAATAAAGTGGTTATTATTATATTTCCTTAATCATGATAAAGGTTTATTATTCATGCTATAATTGTATTGATCAGAAACTTAAATACATGTGTGAATACATAAACAAATACTAAGTCCCTAGTAAGCCTCTACTAGACTAGCTTGTTGATCAAAAGATGGTTAAGGTTTCCTAACCATAGACATGTGTTGTCACTTGATAACGGGATCACATCATTAGGAGAATGATGTGATGGACAAGACCCATCCGTTAGCATAGCATATGATCGTTCAAGTTTTGCTACTGCTTTCTTAATGTCAAATACATATTCCTTCGACCATGAGATCGTGCAACTCCCGGATACTGGAGGAATACCTTGTGTGCTATCAAACATCACTTCGTAACTGGGTGATCATAAAGGTGCACTACAGATATCTCCGAAGGTGTCTATTGAGTTGGCGTGAATCGAGATTGGGATTTGTCACTCCCTATGACGGAGAGGTATCTCTGGGCCCTCTCGGTAATATAGCATCACAAGAAGCTTGCAAGCAAAGTGACTAAAGAGTTAGTTACAAGATGATGTATTACGGAATGAGTAAAGAGACTTTCCGGTAATGGGATTGAACTTGGTACGGAGATAACGACGATCGAATCTTAGGCAAGTAACATACCGACTTACCAAAGGAACTACGTATGTTGTCATAAAGGTTCGACCTATAAAGATCTTCGTAGAATATGTAGGAACCAATATGGGCATCCAGGTCCCGCTATTGGTTATTGACCGGAGAAGCGTCTCGGTCATGTCTACATCATTCTCGAACCTGTAGGGTCCGCACGCTTAACGCTCGTTGATGATATAGTACTATATGAGTTATGTATGTTGGTGACTGAGTGTTGTTCGGAGTCCCGGATGAGATCACAGACATGATGAGGAGCTCCGGAATGGTCCGGAGGTAAAGATTGATATATAGGATGATAGTATTTGGTCTCCGGAAGGGTTTGAGAATGCACCGGAGTATTATCGGATCACCGGAAGGAGTTCCGGAAGGCCACATGAGCTTATTGGGCAAAACGGGCCAATGAGGGAGAGCACATGAGCCCACATGGGGCTGGCGCGCCCCACCTCATGGCCGCCGGGCCCCCTCCTGCCTTCTCCTCTGCTCCTTAGGAAGGAAGGGGGCGCCTCGGGTTGCCTCCCCTTCCGCTCCACCTATATATATGAGAGGAGGGGAGGGGGCGCCACATACCATGAATCCCCAAGCCGTGTGTCGGTGCCCCCTCTCCCTCTATTTCATCCTCCGTCCAAAATCGTTGTGCTTGGCGAAGCCCTGCGGAAATAGCTTCACCACCACCGTCATCACCCCGTCATGCTGCCAGAACTCATCTACTATTTCGCCCCTCTTGCTGGATCAAGAAGGCGAGGACGTCATCGAGCTGAATGTGTGCTGAACACGGAGGTGCCATGCGTTCGGTGCTTGATCGGAACGGATCATGAAGGTGTACGACTACATCAACCGCGTTGATAAAGCTTCCGCTTAGCGATCTACAAGGGTATGTAGATGCTCTCCCCCTCCTGTAGCTATGCATCTCCATGGATAGATCTTGCGTGTGCGTAGAAATTTTTGTTTTCCATGCAACATTCCCCAACATAAAGGATATCACCTTCATCGATTCTATAAAGAGAATTTACCTTTACTACCCGTGTTGGGGTATTGAGTCCATTTATTTCTTCAATAGGTGGTAAATTCTTAACATCTTCAGATTTAATACCCTTTACTTTCATAGATTTCTTTGCCTCATGCATATCTTCAGGACTGAGAAATAGAATACCACTCTTCTTTGGAGTTGGATTTAGTGGTGGTTCAGGAAGTGTCCAATCATCGACGTTTCTGAATATATTATCCAAAAGTTCTTTAGCCTATCCAACAGTTCGGTCACTGAAAACACAGCCAACACAACTATCTAGGTAGTCTCTAGAAGCATCGGTTAGTCCATTATAAAAGATATCAAGTATTTCATTTTTCTTAAGAGGATGATCAGGCAAAGCATTAAGTAATTGGAGAAGCCTCCCCTAAGCTTGAGGGAGATTCTCTTCTTCAATTTTCACAAAATTAAATATTTCCTGTAAGGCAGCTAGTTTCTTATGAGCAGGAAAATATTTTTTAGAGAAGTAATATATCATATCCTAGGGACTATGCACACAACCAGGAGCAAGAGTATTAAACCATTTCTTAGCATCACCCTTTAATGAGAAAGGAAACAACTTAAGAATATAGTAATAGCGAATTTTTTCCTCATGAGAAAATAGGGTGGCTATATCATGCAATTTAGTAATGTGTACCACAACAATTTCAGTTTCATAACCAAGAAAAGGATCAGATTCAACGAAAGTAATAAACTCAGGATCGACAGAGAATTCATAATCCTTATCGGCAACAAAGATAGGAGAAGTAGCAAACTTAGGATGATATTTCATTCTCTGCATCGTAGACTTTTCTTTCAGCTTACTCAGTAATTTCCTAACATCATCTCTATCATTACAAGCAAGAAATTCTCTATCTATCTCCCCATTCATAACATAGCCATCAGGAATATCAACTCTAGTAGGAGAGCTAGGCATAATAGGTGAATCATAATTTTAATCAGTTTTATTAGTTTCAAGTTCTTTAACTCTAGCAAGTTGTTCATCAAGAAATTCACCTAGTGGCACAATACTATCAAGCAGAGTACTAGCATCATCACAAGTTTCATTTATAGCAGAAGTAGTATCACTAATTACTTGCGACATATCGGAATGAATAGCAGGTGGTGGTGTCGCAAGCCTACTCAAAATAGAAGGTGAATCAAGTGCGGAGCTAGATGGCAGTTCCTTACTTCCCCTTGTCTTAGATGGTGTGATCTTAGTTTTAGCGTCTTCCAGATTCTTCATAGTGTAAAATCCCAAGTGAACTCAATAAATAGAGCTATGCTCCTGATACGTCTTCGTCGTATCTATAATTTTTTATTGTTTCATGCCAATATTATACAACTTTCACATACTTTTGGCAACAATTTATATGATTTATTGGACTAACATATTGATCCAGTGCCTAGTGCCAGTTCCTGTTTGTTGCATGTTTTTTGTTTCACAGAATATCCATATCAAACAAAGTCCAAACGCGATAAAAATTTACGGAGAATTATTTTGGAATATATGTGATTTTTGGCAGGTGGAATCAACACAAACGGAGGCCCACGGCCTCCACTACCCACCAAGGTGCGTCGGGCCCCCTGGCGTGTGGTGGTGCCTTATGGGCACCCCGTAAGTCGGTTGGGGCTCTACTTCGGCCGCAAGGAAGCTTATATCTGGAAAAAAAATCATGTTAAAATTTCAGCGCAATCAGAGTTACGGATCTCCGGATATTTAGGAAACGGTTTTCGGCCAGAAAATAGGAATGCAAAACAGAAGATAACAGAGAGATAGATCCAATCTCGGAGGGGCTCCCGCCCCTCCGGGTGCCATGGAGGACAAGGTCCAGAGGGGAAAACCTTCTCCCATATAGGGGGAGGCCAAGGAAGAAGAAGGAGGAGGGGGGCTCTCTCCCCCTCTCTGCCGGTGGCGTCGGAGCGCCGCCAGGGCAATCATCGTGACGGCGATCTACACCAACAACTTCATCGCCGTCAACACCAACTCTCTCTCCCTCTATGCAGTGGTGTAACACCTCTTTTCCCCACTGTAATCTCTACTTAACACATGGTGCTCAATGCTATATATTATTTCCCAATGACATATGGCTATCCTATGATGTTTGAGTAGATCCGTTTTGTCCTATGGGTTAATTGATGACCGTGGTTGGTTTGAGTTGTATGTTTTATTTTGGTGCTTTCCTATGGTGCCCTCTGTGTCGCGCAAAAGTGAGGGATCCCCGTTGTAGGGCTGTAGGGTATTGCAATATGTTCATGATTCGCCTATGGTGGGTGGCGTGAGTGCCAGAAGCACAGACCCGAGTAAGTGGGTTGTTGCGTATGGGAGTAAAGAGGACTTGATACTTAATGCTATGGTTGGGTTTTACCTTAATGATCTTTGGTAGTTGCGGATGCTCGCTAGAGTTCGAATCATAAGTGCATATGATCCAAGTACGGAAAGTATGTTAGGTCATGCCTCTCCCTCATATAAAATTGCAATAATGATTACCGGTTTAGTTATCGATTGCCTGGGGACAAATAAACTTCTTGTTTGACAAAAGCTATTTACTAAACAACTAATTTTATTATCTTGAAATTTACTCGCAGTTTTATTCTTGCAAAGTACTTCTAGTTTTATTCGTGCAAACTATCCTATAACCTACAAAATAGTTTCATACTTGTTCTAGGTAAAGCAAACGTTAAAGTGTGCGTAGAGTTGTATCGGTGGTCGATAGAACTTGAGGGAATATTGATTCTACCTGTAGCTTCTCGTTGGGTTCGACACTCTTATATATCGAAAAGGGCTACAAATGATCCCCTATACTTGTGGGTTATCAAGACCTTTTTCTGGCGCCGTTGCCGGGGAGCAATAGCGTGGGGTTGATATTCTCGTGTGTGCTTGTTTGCCTTATCACTAAGTAGATTTTATTTTCTATTCTAAGTTGTTCTCTATCTTTAGTTATGGATATGGAACACGAAATACCAAAAAAATTAGTTGTACTTGCTACTCATGGAGATGGGGAACCTCCTAAAACCCTCGATGCTCATTATGTGAAATATATTAAACACAACTTTGATAATCCTGAGAAAACCCCATTTAACTTGATAATGGGAGACATGTCGGATCAACGTGAATACTTTATGGATTATCGCTTGACGCAAAAAGGGAAACTCTTATGGGATCAAATTGATTATTTGCAATGGTATGCTTGGAATTTATGCCAGAGATATGATTATACTTGTTGCTCTAGGATGAAGGCTCGACACCTTCCCATCTCTTGTAGATTTAATGATAATGAAACCTTGGCTTCTTATGCTAATGGTAGATATGATTACTATGATGTGAAATGAATAGAAGAATTCGTTGCTTTTAGGGGTGCTTATGAAATTTAATCTTTGTTTGAAAAGTATGAAGATTATGATGATGCTGTTTACAGACCTGAAAATTTGGCTATACTTAAATATTGCTATGAGAATTACGAATATAATGCTGATATTAATGCATTTACTGAGAAAGTCTCCGTTGTCCAAGAAGAGACTAATATTTTGCAGCAGTCTATGGAAGAAGAAGTTGATGAAATTGTGGGCTCATTAGATGAAAAAGATGAGGAGGAGAGCGAAGAACAAATGGAGGAAGAACAGATTGATCACCCATGCCCACCTTCTAATGAGAGCAACTTTTCAACTCATACATTGTTTAAATTTCCTTCGTACTTACCGAAGGATGAATGCTATGATCCCATTGATTCGTTTGAGATATCCCTTTTTGCTGAACTTGATGCTTGCTATGCTTGTGGGCAAGATGCCAATTTGAATTATGCTTATGGAGATGAACTTGCTATAGTTCCTTATGTTAAACATGAGATTGTTGCTATTGCACCCACCCATGATAGTCCTATTATCGTTTTGAATTCTCCAAACTACACTATATCGGAGAAGTTTGCTCTTATTAAGGATTATATTGATGGGTTCTGTTTTACTACTACACCTGATGATTTTGATGGATATAATATGCACTCCTACTTGCAATTATTATGAGAGAGGAACTACATCTCCGCCTTTCTATGTTTCCAACACAATAAAATTGCAAGAAATTGTTTATGCTATGTATTGGCCTTTACTTGATGTGCATGAATTGTTATTTTATGACATGCCGATGCATAGGAAGAGAGTTAGACTTCGTCATTGCATTATATATGTTTCTTTGTGCTCACTACTAAATTACAAATCATTGTTAATTAAAATTGGCTTTGATATACCTTGGGATCCGGGTTGATCGATTACTTGAGCACTTTATGCCTAGCTTAATGGCTTTAAAGAAAGCACTGCCAGGGAGACAATCCAGAAGTTTTAGAGAGTCATTTTATTATATTGTGTGCTTTTATAAAGTTTAAAAACAAAAAATATAGAGGGGAACCCAAAACTTTTTCAAAAAGAAAAGTGAAAGTGAGAGAGACGAGCATTGTTAAAGTGGGAGCTTGCCTTGAACTTTGTTCATGCCCATGGAAACTTTGTGAACCTTGATTACAAAAACTTTTCAGAAAAATTAATTATCCCCTTGTACAAATCCATTGTATTATAAAAATAATGTGCCAAGATTTTCCTTTAGGATGATTAGATTGCTTGCTGGTATGTGCGGTGCAAAAACAGAAACTTTTGACATAGTGCATGAATTTACATTTTTTACTTGAACATGCAAAAATTATGAAATTTTTACACAGTACTTCAATGCAAATTGTTTATTTTGTCCTTATTTTTCATAATTTTTGAAGTTACATAAGTATGGTCAAAGTTCAGATTACTATAGACTGTCCTGTTTTTGACAGATTCTATTTTTGATGCATTATTTTGCTTGTTTTGATGGAACTATGGATTTTATCGGTGGTATAAGCCATGGAGAAGTTAGGATATAGTAGGTATAATGTAAAAATAAAATATGAATGGGTTTGCAACAATACTTAAAGTAGTAATTTGCTTTATTATGCTAACGGATCTCATGAGTTTTCTGTTAAGTTTTGTGTGGATGAAGTGTTCGATCGAGGAGGTCTCAATATGAGGAGAAGGAGGAGAGGCAAGAGTTCAAGCTTGGGGATGCCCTAGGCAGCCCAAGTAAATATTCAAGGAGACTCAAGCGTCTAATCTTGGGGATGCCCCGGAAGGCATCCCATCTTTCTTCAACAAGTATCGGTATGTTTCTGTTTTCGTTTTGTTCACATGATATGAATAATTCTTGGAGTGTTGTGTGCTTTTTATTTTTATTTTAGTAATGCACCATGCTGGTATGAGATAGTCCATGGTTGATTTATAGAATGCTCATTGCACTTCACTTATATATTTTGAGTATGGCTTTATAGAATGCTTCATGTGCTTCACTTATATCATTTGAAGTTTGGATTGCGTGTTTCTCTTTACATAGAAAACCGTTATTCATAGAATGCTCTTTTGTTTCACTTATATTTATTAGAGCATGGTCTTTTTTAGAAAGAATTAAACTCACTTGCTTCACTTATATCTATTTAGAGAGTCAATAGGAATTGGTCAATTGCATAATTAGTCATAAAATCCTACATAAACTTATGGATCACTAAATATGATGTGTTTGATTCCTTGCAATAGTTTTGCGATATAGAGATGATAATATGTGGGAGGTACTAGTAAATGGTTGTGGTTAGTAAGAATATTGGTGTTGTTTGTGATTCCTGAAGCATGCAAGTATAGTCTCTCATTATGCTATGAAGTTGGAGCATGATTTATTATTGATTGTCTTCCTTATGAGTGGCGGTCGGGGATGAGCGATGGTCTTTTCCTACCAATCTATCCCCCTAGGGGCATGCATAGTAGTACTTCACTTTGAGGGCTAATAAACTTTTGCAATAAGTATATGAGTTCTTTATGACTAATGTGAGTCCATGGATTATACACACTCTTACATTTCCGCAATTTGCTAGCCTCTACGGTACCGTGCATTGCCCTTTCTCACCTCGAGATGTGGTGCAAACTTCACAGGTGCATCCGAACCCCGTGATATGATACGCTCTATCACACATAAGCCTTATTATATCTTTCTCAAAACAGCCACCATACCTACCTATTATGGCATTTCCATATCCATTCCGAGATATATTGCCATGCAACTTCCGCCGTCCCATTTTTTATGACTTGAGCATTCATTGTCATATTGCTTTGCATGATCATATAGCTGACATAGTATTTGTGGCTCAGCCACCGTTCATCATTTTTTATACATGTTACGCTAGATCATTGCACATCCTAGTACACTGCCAGAGGCATTCATATAGAGTCATACTTTGTTCTAGGTATCGAGTTGTAATTTTGAGTTGTAAGTAAATAGAAGTGTGATGATCATCATTATTCATTATTAGAGCATGTCCCAGTGAGGAAATGATGATGAAGACTATGATTCCCCCACAAGTCGGGATGAGACTCCGGACAAAAAGAAAAAAAAATAAAAGAAAAAAAGAAAAAAAAGGAAAAAAGAAAAAAGAAAAAAAGCGAGAAAGAGAGAAGGGGCATGCTAATTCCACACTTGTGCTTCAAAGTAGCACCATGTTTTTCATATAGAGAGTCTCCTATGTTGTCACTTTCATATACTAGTGGGAATTTTTCATTATAGAGTTAGATGCACACCCACTTAGTTTTCAGTTTGAGCTTTCATACACTTATAGCTCTTAGTGCAACCGTTGCATGGCAATCCCTACTCCTCGCATTGATATCAATTGATGGGCATCTCCATAGCCCGTTGATTATCCGCATCGCTGTGAGGCTTTCTTACTTTTTTGTCTTCTTTATATTTACCCCTATGATCATACTCTATTCCACCCATACTGCTATATCCATGGCTTGCGCTCATGTATTGCGTGGAGGTTGAAAAAGCTTAAGCGCGTTAAAAAGTATGAACCAATTGCTCGGCTTGTCATCCGGGTTGTGCATGATAAATACTTTGTGTTAAGAAGATGGAGCATGACAAGACTATATGATTTTGTAGGGATAGCACTCTTTAGCATTGATATTTTGAAAGACATGATTGTTTGTTGGGATGCCTGAGTATTGATGTATTTATGTCAAATAATAGACTATTGCTTTGAATCACTCATATCTTAATATTCATGCCATGATTAGACATATGATCAAGATTAAGCTAGGTAGCATTCCACATAAAAAAATATCTTTTTTTACCATTTACCTACTCAAGGACGAGCAGGAATTAAGCTTGGGGATGCTGATACGTCTCCATCGTAACTATAATTTTTGATTATTTCATGCCAATATTATACAACTTTCACATACTTTTGGCAACAATTTATATGATTTATTAGACTAACATATTGATCCAGTGCCGAGTGCCAGTTCCTGTTTGTTGCATGTTTTTTGTTTCACAGAATATCCATATCAAACAAAGTCCAAACGCGATAAAAATTTACGGAGAATTATTTTGGAATATATGTGATTTTGGGAGGTGGAATCAACGCAAATGGAGGCCCACGACCTCCACTACCCACCAGGGCGCGCCAGGCCCCGCTGGCGCGCGGTGGTGCCTTGTGGGCACCCCGTAAGTTGGTTGGGGCTCTACTTCGGGCGTAAGGAAGCTTATATCCGGAAAAAATTGTGTTAAAATTTCAGCGCAATTGGATTTATGGATCTCCTGCTATTTAAGAAACGGTTTTCGGCCAGAAAACAAGAACGCGAAACAGAAGATAATAGAGAGATAGATCCAATCTCGGAGGGGCTCCCGCCCCTCCGGGTCCCATGGAGGACAAGGTCCAGAGGGAAAAACCTTCTCGCATCTAGGGGGGAGGCCAAGAAAGAAGAAGAAGAAGGGGGGGGGGGCTCTCTCCTCCCTCTCCCGTGGCGCCGGAGCGCCGGCGGGGCAATCATTGTGACGACGATCTACACCAACAACTTCGCCGCCGTCAACACCAACTCTCTCCCCCTCTATGCAGCAGTGTAACACCTCTTTTCTCCGCTGTAATCTCTACTTAAACATGGTGCTCAACGCTATATATTATTTCCCAATGACATATGGCTATCCTATGATGTTTGAGTAGATCCGTTTTGTCCTATGGGTTAATTGATGATCGTAGTTGGTTTAAGTTGTATGTTTTATTTTGGTGCTGTCCTATGGTGCCCTCCTTGTCGCGCAAACATGAGGGATCCCCACTGTAGGGTGTTGCAATATGTTCATGATTCGCTTATGGTGGGTGGCGTGAGTGACAGAAGCACATACCCAAGTAAGTGGGTTGTTGCGTATGGGAGTAAAGAGGACTTGATACTTAATGCTATGGTTGGGTTTTACCTTAATGATCTTTGGTAGTTGCGCATGCTTGCTAGAGTTCCAATCATAAGTGCATATGATCCAAGTACAGATAGTATGTTAGCTCATGCCTCTCCCTCATATAAAATTGCAATAATGATTACCGGTTTAGTTATTGATTGCCTGGAGACAAATAACCTTCTTGTTTGACAAAAGCTATTTACTAAACAACTAATTTTATTATCTTGCAATTTACTCGTAGTTTTATTCTCGCAAAGTACTTCTATTTTTATTCATGCAAACTATCCTATAACCTACAAAATAGTCTCATACCTGTTCTAGGTAAAGCAATTGTTAAAGTATGCGTAGAGTTGTATCGGTGGTCGATAGAACTTGAGGGAATATTGATTCTACCTTTATCTCCTCATTGGGTTCGACACTCTTATTTATCAAAAAGGGCTACAAATGATCCCCTATACTTTTGGGGTATTAGCTCCCCGGCAACGACACCAGAAAAAAGTCTTGATAACCCACAAGTTAGGGGATCGCGACAGTCTTCGGGGGTAGTATTTCTCCCATGTTATTGATTCGACACAAGGGGAGCCAAAGAATATTTATGAATCTTAGCAGTTGAGTTGTCAATTCAACCACACCTAGGAAATTATATTTTTGCAACAAAATGTTTAGTAGCACAGTAGTATGATAGTTCTGATAGTAGCGGTTACAGTAGCAATAGTAAAAGGAACAGCAATAGTAGTAACTTAGCAAAGATCAATATGAGAAAAACATAGGCATTGGATCAGTGATGGATATTTGTGTTGGATGACATTCATCATATAACAGTCACAACCTAGAGCGATGCACAATAGCTCCAATTCATCTATGTAATTTAGGCATGTATTCCGTATATAGTCATACATGCTTATAATAAGAACTTGCATGACATCTTTTGTCCTACCCTCCTGTGGTAGCGGGGTCCATAAGGAAATCTAAGGGATATTAAGGCCTCCTTTTAATAGAGAACCGGAACAAAGCATTAACACAGAGTGAATACATGAACTCCTCATACCATGGTAATCATCGGAAAGAATCCAAATTATTCTCACCTTGGGGTATGCGGATCATAACACGTAATAGGTGCATACAACTTGCATGATAAGATCAAGAACTCAAATATATTCATGAAAACATAGAGGGTTCAGATCTAAAATCATGGCACTCAGGCCTTAGTGACAAGCATTAAGCATATCAAAGTCATAGCAACATCAATCTCAGAACATAGTGGATACTAGGGATCAAGCCCTAACAAATCAACTCGATTACATGACAAATCTCATCCAACGCATCACCGTCCAGCAAGCCTATGAAGGAATTACTCACTCCCGGTGGTGAGCATCATGGAATTGTTGATGGAGGATGGTTGATGATGACAACGGCGTCGAATCCCCCTCTCTGGAGCCCCAAAAAAGACTCCAAGTTAGCCCTCTCAATGAAGAACAAGAGGTGGCGGTGGCTCCATATTGTAAAACATGATCATTCTTTCTCTCTGTTTTTTTCTCCATGAAATGGTACTTATGGAGTTGGACTTAGGGGGCAAACGGAGACTCCAGGGGCCCACAAGCTCACAGGGCGCGCTTCCTGAGCTTGTGGCTCCTGGGTGGCCCCCCTCCAGTAGTTCTCTTCGCCAATATTTTTTTATATATTATGAAAATATTCTCCATAAATTTTCATCTCAATCCGAGAACTTTTATTTCTGCACAAAAATAACACCATGGCAATTTTGTTGAAAACATCATCAGTCCGGGTTAGTTCCATTCAAATCATGCAAATTAGAGTCCAAAACAAGAGCAAAAGTGTTTGGAAAAGTAGATGCATTTGGACGTATCACCTTCTTCCTTGGGGGCTTCGCCCACGCACTGGCGGGGCCGATCGAGGCGGTCTTCTTCCTCTTGGACGGGGCAAACGGAGTGGGGGTGATACTCAGTGCTACCACGCAGGCTGCACTGGCTTGAACGAGATGGCTCCCTTGCCGCCTCCTCTTGATTGTGGCAGCGGCGGCGGGAGGAATTGGAGCGGCACGAGAGGAGTTGGAGTTGTGGGATGCTCGGGCGGACGGACCGGCGGCGGGGCATGGTATGGCGCACCCGGGGCGGCGGTGGCTCCATCTAGCTGAATTTCGGCACCGCGAGGCCGGACGGCATGGTCGGAGGCCGCATAGGAGGCGACAGGGCAATAGGCGGGAACAGAAGTGGGCAGAAGTTGCTTTTTGCCAACCAAAAGGGGATCTAATAAATTCTGGTGGATTCCCACAGATATGGAGGAAATGGGCTCGGGAATGCGGGATCCCGCAAAAAAAAAAAATCAGGGACGGCGTGATTTCGCGGATCTGTTCGGACCACGGATACGGGATGGATCCCGCAAACCGACGGTTATTATAGCAGACGACCCGGTTTGCGGAATCCACAAGAGATGCTCTTAGACTAGCAGATCCCGTAAAAGGGTCATCCTAATAACCGTCGATTTAGCGGATAAGAGCATTTTTTCACCCCGAATAGATGCCGTAAAATCGGCCATTGTCAGTGTCAAAACTGGCAGACCTCGGGGTAGGGGGTCCCGAGCTGTGGATTCTCGGATCAATGGTAACAGGAATGAAGGACATGATGTTTTACCTAGGTTCGGGCTCTCTTAATGGAGGTAAAACCCTACGTCCTGCTCTTGTTTATATTGATGATGGGGTATCGAGTACAGAGTTGATCTACCTCGAGATCATAAGTTGTGGTCAAACCCTAATAATATGATGGATGTCATAATGATCTAGCATATCCCTATCGACTAGCCTGTTCTCGGCTTATATAATGTATCGGAGACCTACAATAACAAGAGTCCTAGTCGGCTACGTTGGTGGAGAGGAATCCTTGTCTTGATCACCAAGTCTTGTGGAATCTTCCTTGTATGCGGCATGGGCTGCCCGAGGTGGCCCATGAGAGAACCGCCATGGGGGTCCTCGGCCCGATCCAGCTGGTTGGGAGATGACATGGTGTGTACCCCCTAGTCCAGGACACCGTCAGTAGCCCCCTGAACTGGTCTTCAAGTTGGGGACGCTCCTCGGTTCTTCCAAACTATTCCTTGTCTTCGGTCATCAGTCTTGAAAACTGGTTCAACAAATCTTCCCATCTTCGATCCTGAGGATTGCCGAGCTAAATCCGAAGAGTTCACACATTGGGCATCCGAGGAGCCCTTTAAGTGTTCGGCCTTTATCAATGCCTTGTTATCTTTTACACCACACCTCGGGTTTCAAGTGTTTCCCATGCGGCGGTGTCCTCTCGCGTCCCAGCTCCAACACCGAACTGTATCCAAGCTCCAACGCCGGACTATATCCGAGGTGTCTTTTTGCAGCCGAGCTCCAACGCCGGACTGCATCCAAGCTCCAACGCCGGACTGCATCTAAGCTCCAACGCCGAACTGTATCCGAGCTCCAACGCCGAACTGTATCTGAGGTGTCATAGATCACCTTGGCTCGAAAAAGTTGAAGGAGTTTAGCTGAGCTTAATGCCGGAAATGCCCTCTACAGGGCCAACCATTTTTATCCGAGCTTTATGCCGGACTACATCCGAGGTGGTGCAATTTATTTGCTGACGAGATGTATAGCCAGTAGCCCTCAAGGTGTGTGGGCCTAAAATTTGAGATGCACATTAGAGGAGATAGTGATAGGCGGACATGCCCTTGAGAGAGGGTTTTGAGAAGTCACCGTAATATATTAGCTTGATGCTGGCTAAGTCCCAGATGGTACCTATTGTTGTCTGAAGACACGTTTGCCCATAGTTCGGTCAAGCCGAACACTAGGCACTTTGAATTTTCTGCATTGAATAGGCAATGCAGTAGCCCCCGAGCCACTGGTCGATTGGCAACACCATATCAGGGGATCGATGTGCCCCTTTAATATTTGTAAATGATAAGCTCGAAGCCCAGTAGCCCCCGAGCCTTAATGTGGGCACGGGTGGACGAATTAAGGATCAATATCTGGAGTAAAATCACAAATTATTTGTAATGATTCTATGTATCCAAGTACTCTACATCATTAATGCTCGGATCCGCATTGTACAAAACTTTGTTGACCGACCATCGGCTTCAACCTCCTCGGCCAGTAGCCGGGGAGTGTTTGTCCTACTTTATAAAGCCTTTATAAGGGCAAAGATTTACGACAAACAAGGCAAACCGGCCATATGGTTTTATAAACAAAGGTACACGGAGAGATATGTTATATTAATTTTTAAAGTAAGAAACATCTTCTGGGAAAAATAGTTCCTTTATAGGTTCCTTTTCCCAGGCTATCATGTTGACCATGATTGAGAAACCTCAGATCCGATCATTGCGGGAGGAAAATATTGAGGATTTAGTTTGGGGAAAGTTCCCAAATTATGTGGTCTTTAGCAAACCTAAATTTTTACTTCCGTCATTGCCGACCAATTATATCCTTTACGATGGCTAGCTTTCGGATTCACCCAGTCTGAGGTACTAACTCGGATGACCCGGTAGTAACAATCACAGAGGTGCTCCCTTTACTGCCTAGCCGAACGATCGGGAACGTAGGGGTAAGCACAGGAGCTAGGCAACCCAGCTTGGCCAAAATCTTAAGTCAAATTGATGCATATTTATGGCTTTATAACGATAATTAAGGAACACAGAGCTCGTATATTGAATACAAACCCTAATGATATATATTTTTATTTTGACTCCATTGCGACCGTTTATAATCTGAAAGTGGCCCATCGTCGGCTTCTACCCCTTTGTAGATGCTATGCAGGGTGTTTCCGTACTAACAAGACAACCCTTAGCCGACGTCTCGGTGCCCGGAGGCGGTTGTGTTAGCAGAAACAAGGCAATCAGATATCTAGGCTTTATAATTTTCACTTATTCATAGGAGCTTAAAGTTGGGAGGCCAGTTACTAGCCCCCGGTTAGTGTTCGGCACTGACCGAAGTCTAGCCATTAATACTTCAAACAATGTGATGAAAGTCCCAACATTTAACATGGGGTAATCGCTATCGATCTATAGTTTGACACCGTCATCGGATCGCTGACCAGTTTACGCCCATTGTGACAGTTAGTTTTCGGCTTTCTCCACTGAGGCGCTTAACCATTCGAGCTGGAAGCACAATCGCAGTGGTTCTCCCTTTGCACACCTAGCCGAACAAAGCGGAACGTAGGAGGAAAGCATGGGAGCCGGGCAACCCAACTATTGACCGAAGACACAATTCGAAACTGATGCATATAATGCAATATCCGAGAATGTTTTGCCGAGGAGTCCATGGAGTACCTTGGCTTTTGGTGGGTTCGGCTGTAGTCGTAATCCGCGTTGATATTGGCAAAGCTTTAAAGGTGTCCAGAATTGTACTGTGAGACTTATGCTGGAAACACACAAATAGGTTAAAAGTGCCATAAGCTCGGAAAACCAAAAAACTTGAGTGAAAACTTTACGTTCGAACTAAAACAAGTTTTTTGTGCCAATCCGAAACTGGTCTTAAAATTTTTTTTTGTGCTTTTGTCGTGCGTTAACATGACACATCCGATCTCTAAACTTTAAGTAGGCCAGCCTTCGGCTTCAACCTCCTTATCCTGAAGGAGGAGTGCTTCTTCAAGGCCAGTTTAGCGAACTAAACTCGAGCGGCTTTAGAGAGAAACCAGGCTATCCGGCTATTGACGACACACTCGAGTCGAAAAAGGAGTGGTGGAAAAAGACTTTGCAACGACTAAGAAGAAAACACTTATTATAAAATGGCTCATATAAATTTTAAGAGCCCCCAGTTAGCCTAGGAAAAGAAGTGTTTCTAACAAACAACGTATGTGAGCATGGTCGAACCAAACACAAATTAAAAATGTAAAAACTTTGAGCATGAAAGAGACTTAGCTGGTTAATGTGTTCGGCGTTGATGACGTAGGCCGAGCTTGCGGTGGATCGAGGTCCCAGCCCCCAAGCCGGTCCCGAGGTGCCCGAGCGAAGAGCTCGGCTTGATGAAGTGGCGATGCCGCACGATCTATGTGGCGAGCCGAAGCCCTTGGTCCAGCCGAGGTGACGAAAAAACCCTCATGACCGAGGTGACGAAGAGCTCGGCGGAAAAAAAGTAGTGTTTTTAACAATCAACGTTTGAACGAACAACTTTTTTTGTTTAACACAAATATAATGTTTGGTTTAACCGAACAAGAATTAATTTTTTTAAAGAAAAAACTTAGCATGGAGGCGACTTAGCTGGTTAATGTGCTCGGTGTTGATGACGCGGTCCGAGCTTGCAGCGGGATGAAGACGTAGTCCTTGGCCTAGCTGAGGTCCCAGCCCCCAAGCCCGAGGTGACCGAACGAGGAGTTTGGTTTGACGAAGTGGCGACGCAGCATGGTCGATGTGGCAGGGCGAAGCCCCTAGTCCAGCCGAGGTGACGAAGCTGGTCGGTTGGTGAGGCCAAAGTCCCCACAGTAGGTTGACAAAGAGATGACGAAGCCCCCGGTCTAGCCGAGGTGTTGGGGCAGGTCGGCTGGTGACGCCGAAGACCCATGCTAGCCGGAGTGTCGAAGCAGGTTGGCTGGTGACGCCGAAGACCCATGCCAGCTGGAGTGTCGAAGCAGGTCGGCTGGTGACGCCGAAGACCCATGCCAGACGGAGTGTCGAAGCAGGTCGGCTGGTGACGCCGAAGACCCATGCAAGCCGGAGAGTCGAAGCAGGTCGGCGTGGTGGACATCGGCCTGAAGAAGCAATGGCGCGGTGATGCCGACGCGGGTCGGATCTTGTGACGAGGTCGATGCTGGCTTGATGGAGTGACCGTGCGGCGATGCCGGTGTGCCTGCTCCATGTAATACGTGTGGCGATGATGTTGCTGATGATTTAGCCTTCACGATGCCGAACTATTGTTCGGCTTACCGAGATGATGATCCGATAAGGTTGAGCTCGGCTCGATGAAGCGACGACCTGTCTGGCGTAGGTCGGTAGCCATGGAGCAACGTTGTCGGGCAGGTTTGACACCGGGGCAACGATGAAGATTACCTCCGAAAAGGAGAAAAATTTGTGAGCATGTGTTCGGAAACACAATACCCTAGAAAGAAATTCCTCCAAAAAGGATGGCCAATATCCCGTTCATGAAGAAAGATGAACTCGGGTGGATTCGTATTCGTGGAGGAAACAGATCCAAAAATTGATGCGCTCATCGGAGGTTTCCCGAAGTTTGAACGGTCGGATCGAGCTGAAATTTTGAGGGGTGGTTAGTATAGGAATTCTGCAGTGGATCAAAGGTTGGATCTTCCAAAAGATTTTCGACCTGAACGCCGGACTCCTCGCCCTAAACTCGTTCAGATTCCCGTCCAGATTCGACATGGCTCCGGTATATCGGAGATCGGCGGAGATTGCTCCATCGGAACGCGACGAAATTTTGGAGGGTTGTTGTAGAATCAATTCCACACAATTCCACCAAAGGAATTGTCAAAGCGACGCTCGAGGAGGTGGTGGAGGTGAATACAAGATTAATGTCCAAAAAAACAGCACGGTCGCTCGAGGGCAATGTTGACATTGAGCCCCCGAACTCCGTGGATGATTCCTCCATGATCATGATAGAGATCGGAGTTGATGTTAATGGAGGCCCTCGTACGAACATGGCGATCTGAGATGGAGCGCAGTCCTCTGTTGAGCCAAGGTGACTAGTTGAGCCGACGACGAAGATGCAGACGTCGTAGTTGATCTGCAGGCGAGCCATTGATACTTTGCCGATCACACAGCGGAACTCTCAATGAAAGCACCATTGTCGGTGTCAAAACCGGCAGACCTCGGGGTAGGGGGTCCCGAGCTGTGGATTCTCGGATCAATGGTAACAGGAATGAAGGACACGATGTCTTACCCAGGTTCGGGCCCTCTTAATGGAGGTAAAACCTCCTACTCTTGTTTATATTGATGATGGGGTATCGAGTACAGAGTTGATCTACCTCGAGATCATGAGTTGTGGTCTAAGCCCTAATAATATGATGGATGTCATAATGATCTAGCATATCCTTATCGACTAGCCTGGCCTTGGCTTATATAATGTACCGGAGACCTAGGATAACAAGAGTCCTAGTCAGCTACGTTGGTGGAGAGGAATCCTCGTCTTGATCACAAAGTCTTGTGGAATCTTCCTTGTATGCGGCATGGGCTGCCCGAAGTGGCCCATGAGACAACCGCCATGGGGGTCCTCGGCCCGATCCACTGGTCGGGAGACGACGTGGTGAGTACCCCCTAGTCCAGGACACCATCAGCCATCCTGTAAAATAATTTGCGGGGATCCTACGTAACACAAACCTCGTCCCATAGATAACCAGGATTGGAGCCCTTTTTTACAAGGACTTGTAAAATAAAAATGGTTGGCGAGAGGGAAGTTTCAGCTCCCGCCACGGCCTTCCGGCCATCGCCGCTTGAGCTGAAGCTACCACCCGCGAGCTGCTGTTGCCGCCACCCCCGCGAGGCGCCGCCGCCACCCGTGAGGCCATCGGTTCTGTCCGTGTCGGCGGTATTGGAAATATGCCCTAGAGGCAATAATAAATTACTTATTATCACATTTCCTTGTTCATGATAAATGTTTATTATTCATGCTAGAATTGTATTGACTTGAAACTTAAATACATGTGTGAATACATAAATACACCGTGTCCTTAGTAAGCCTCTACTAGAATAGCTCGTTGATCAAAGATGGTTAAGGTTTCCTAACCATAGACATGAGTTGTCATTTATAACGGGAGCACATCATTAGGAGAATAATGTGATGGACAGACCCAACCGTAAGCTTAGCATCATATCGTTTAGTTATGTGCTACAACTTTCTTCATGTCAAGTATCAGTTGCTTAGACCATGATATCATGCCACTCCCGGATGCCAGAGGAATACTTTGTGTGCTATGAAATGTCACTTCATAACTGGGTGATCGTAATGGTGCTCTACAGGTATCTTCGAAGGTGTCTGTTGAGTTGCATTGATCGAGACTGGGATTTGTCACTCCGTGTGGCGGAGAGACATCTCTGGGCCATCTCGGTAATACAACATCGCAAGAAGCTTGAAAGCAAGCTAAGTGACAAATGAGTTTAGTCATGGGATCTTATATTATGGAATGAGTAAAGAGACATGCCGGTAACAAAATTGAACTAGGTATGGAGATACCGACGATTGAATCTCGGGCAAGTAACGTATCACCAGATAATGGGAATTGCATACGGGATTAATTGAATCCTTGACATCGTAGTTCAACCAATAAAGATCTTTTTTGAATGTCTGGGAATCAGTATGGGCATCCAGGTCCCGCTACTAGTTATTGACCACAGAGGAGTCTCGATAATGTCTACATGTTCTGAACCCGTAGGGTCACACGCTTAACGTTCGGTAGCGCTAGGGTAGTATTGAGATATTAATAGCGGAAAGTCTGAAGGTTGTTCAGCATCCCAGATGGGATCTGGGATATCATGAGGAGCTCCGAAATGGTCCAGAGGTAAAGATTTATATATGGGAAGTCCTATTTTGGTCACCGGAAATATTTTGGGATTTGCCAGTATTGTATCGGGAGTGCCGAAAGGGTTCCGAGGGTCTACCGGGGGCGTCCTGTTGGAAATATGCCCTAGAGGCAATAATATCATATTACTATATTTCCATATTCATAGTTAAGTGTTTGTATTTCATGCTATAACTGCTATGATCCTGATATGCAATTCAGTGGAAAACTCATATGCACATGTGAAATCACAAACAGATAAAATAAAGGTTCCTAGTCTCGCCTCTAAGGCTACCTCAAGTGTTGTTCATGATCTTAGGACATCATTAAGTGTAACAATGATCCTAAAATAACATTGAGATTATGACGTTAGAAGAACGATCATATTGAATCGACCCAGTCTTGTTTGTTATGAATTGAGTTAATATTGTCTACACTCAATTGTAATAACACAGAGTGCTAATGTGTGATATTGCTACTTAGACCATGAGAGTATCTTGGTCACTTCTTACCGTACGATGGGCTTTGGGTTGCTCAAACGTCACCTGTAACATAGTGATCATAACGACAACTTACAAGTTCATCGGAAAGTTTGACAAGTGACCGGATAGCTCAGGAGTGGGATTTGCTCCTTCGACTACGGAGAGATATCCTTAGGGCTCTCTCGGTGTGACGGCATCGATCATCATCTGGCCAGACACACGTGACTTCATCACGGAGATGCCGGAACACAATAACGAGAAAGAACAACAAAACCTGTAACGAGGATTTTGGAATAACGAGCATAGTGATGACTCGGGAGGATACTGATGCATCTCGGGTTTTGTGAAGTATTAAAAAGCAAAGGGGACATCAGGTGATAACGAAAGGTTCACTCGAATATCATTCTTGTGCTCATAGGGACCGATACAGATGTCCATGGTCCCGCTGCCGATCATTGAACGAACGGTTTCGTTCATGTCTATGGGTTACCGAACCTACGGGGTCACAAGCTTAAGGCAATCATGATATGTTGTGTATTAGTAGGACAGGAGTCATGAGAATATATTTGTGGAATTGTTTCACAAACATTTGGAATAGTTCCGAGAGGATCCGGAAGCATTTCGGTGTCACCGGAAGGGTTTCGGAGAGTATCGGGTAATACCGGGTATTAGCAATAAATTATATATAGATGGAAAATGTTTCCAGAGATGTTAAAAATATATAAAATGGTCTAGAGGTATTTATAACATTTTATATTTAATTTAAATTGAATGGGCCTTAAAAGGCCAAGAGGTGGAAGGCAACTTGGGCCACAAGGGCTGAAGTAGGAAGGCGCCCACGTTCCTTGTGGGGGGGGGAGGGGCGAATTGGACTTGGGGAGAAGTCCTACTCCTCCCTCTTTGGTGAGCACCCCAAGGGGGACTTTCCCCCCTTGGTGGCTGCCCTCTCCTCCTCCAACCTATATATACTAGGTTTGTTTGCTCTATTGGACACACAAGTTTTGGAGCCTCCTCTAGTTCTAGTTAGTCCTATTTGACTAATTAGAGCGTAGCTAATCCTCTTGTCCTCATAATTAGAAGCCCAGTGTGGTTCTATTCTCCTCCCCCTAATTCTCCGGTGATGATTAGCTCTGGACGGCGAAGCGCTGCTGGATCGTGAAGGCTGCACACTTGCAACCAAGTAGAGAGGCCATGGTTTCGGTCTTCAGTTCGAGGGACTGTTTGTGGGTGGTACAAGGGATCATTCATCTACGGTTTGAGGGACTCCAAGTACGATCTACACCCACACATTCTTCTTTCACTACAACTCGGTGACGGTAACAATCATGATCCCAACCCGTTATGCATCTTCATATTGATCTTGGATGATCGTAGGCGCGATTTTTTTTGTTTTCTACTATGTTTTCCAACAGTGGCATCAGAGCGGTTTTATGAGTAGATGCAGGTTGCGATCTATATCACATGTAATTGTGAGGGTTGATGTTCTTGCTATGCTTCCCTCAAGTGTTCCTTCGGTTCAATTCATCGACGACATGGTGTCGCTCCTTACAAGGATCTGACAATCGATCGGCTCTGGCTGTTGACGATCTTCTAACCGTTCCTTGGGCTTCACCATAGTTGAGAATAGTGAACTGCCGTGTACACAAGAGGGTGCCGAAGATGGATGATCTTCTAGGGGGTTGATAACCCACAAGTACAGGGGATCGCAACAGTTTTCGAGGGTAGAGTATTCTACCCCCAAATTTATAGATTCGACACAAGGGGAGCCAAAGAATATTTGTAAGTATTAGCAGCTGAGTTGTCAATTCAACCACACCTAGATACTAAATATCTGCAGCAGAGTGACCAGTAGCATAGTAGTATGATAGTTTGATAGTAGTAGTAACGATAGCAACAGTAACGGTAACAGTGATAGCAATAATTTTGTAGCAGTTGTAACAATAGCAGCAACAGTAGTAACTTAGCAAGAACAATATGTGAAAAACTCGTAGGCATTGGATCGGTGATTTCATTGGATGATATTTGTCAGATTCAGGTTTCCGCAAACCCAAGAAGGTTTGAACTCTGGGGCGTGTGCAAAGATCTCAACCTCTCAAGCGTTCCAGCTCGTCGCCCTATAGCCTAGCCTTGCCGAATTCACGTGAGCGGGGAAGAAGATGAACACGGCAGTTTACCCAGGTTCGGGCCACCTTGCGGTGTAAAACCCTACTCCTGCTTTATGGTGGATTGGCCTCACGAGGAGGTTTGAGGATGAACCACTACAATGGGTGAGCTGCCTCGCGAGGGGTCGGGTGGTGAGAATTAGTCGACCCCCCCTACGGTGGTGCCTAACCCATATTAATAGTGGCCTTGGTCATCTTCCCCAAAGCTTAGGCAGGAAGGGATTTCGCAACGGCCAATTTGAAAGGGGACAAGTAGTACATCTTATCCTGATGAAAGGTGGTCTTCGCCTGCAAAGCTTCTGGCCATGACGCAGCTGTGGGCTCGACGATGACATCCGTCCTGCCGAGCTCGTGGTCTTGGTCTCGTTGCACTGGAATGGAAACCTTTGGAGGTTTCCTTGGTAACCCGCGTCTGTCCTTGCCTCTTTAACACCAAAGAGGAAACTGCCTCCTCTGCGCCCGCTGGCGCCCACCTGGCCTTGGTCGTCATGGCTTATGTCATCGCAGCCTCGGGAGGCTGGGTACCTACATAGAAAACTCCGCTCCTCGGGAGGCAGCCTGGGGAGGCCGCTCCCTCTGGAGGTCTTGGTGTCATCTGCCTCGCGAGGCCAGGGCCCTCGCGAGGGTCTTGTCTTGGTAGTCTTGTAGATGGGCCATACCAGGCCGTCGAGCGAGCCACGTTGTGGGCCGCAGGCAGGAAAGTCTGGGTACCCTGGTTCCCAGAACACCGACAGTAGCCCCCGGGCCCAAGGCACGCTCGCGCTTGGCTTCGGGGCGAAGCCAAGGGGCAAGGGCGAAGCGCCATGGGCCCCAATCTCCTACGGGCCAGGCTTGATGCGTGGCGCTTGATAGGACGCGGACGCCTCCATTTCCCCACACCGCCTCGAGAACTGCCCAGGCTAACAAAAGGCTGGCGTTCACCGCTGAGCCACCATTGCTTCCCTTTGCCTTGCTCCAGATCCCCTTTCTCCCTGCCGAGAGCTTCTCCAGATCCAACCACACCTCGCCTCCTTCCTCCTTCTCCCTCGGTGTAGGGACCGCGCAAATGGTGCCCGGGAAGTCGAAGCCCGCGATGCAGGCCACAAGTTGCCCCTCCTCACCTGCACCGGCACTCGGCGCATCCTCCATTGTTGAGGCGGGGCAGCTCGCCCCCGTACTCCCACAGACGGCGGGCAAGGGCAACGAGTGGGGAGAGACCATCATCTGGGCTGGCTCTTCCGAGCAGTGGACCTTGGTGAAGACAGTCTACCCCTTCTTCCTCCACAGCGTCTTTGCGGGGCTCGTCCCGCCCCTTTCAGAGTTCTTCTGCGCCGTCCTCACACACTACAACATCAGGGCCCTTCACCTTCGGCCCAACTCCATCCTCCTCCTGTCCATCTTTGCCTTTTATTGCGAGGCCTTTGTGGGCATGAGGCCCTCCGTGCCGCTCCTTCGCCACTTCTTCTGCCTGCGGCTGCACGACTCGACTCAGCGCTCCGGCTGCATGTCTTTCGTCGCGGTCCACAAGGGCAATGTGCTCATGAAGGTAGGGAAGAAGGTGGAAGGCTTCTGGCACCGCTGGGTCTTCCTGGACAATAAGGGCCTCGATCCGTGGCTGGAGCTGCCGATGGAGCTACCTGAGAAGCTCGATAGGTGGGGCCATGCCAAGCTCACCGACCCCCGAGCGGCGCCCGTCTTGGCGAAGATAGACTCGGACCTGGAGGCCAAGCGGCTGACGGGAGGCGTGCTGGTGAAGGAGTTCCTAACGCAACGCCTAGCGCCGCTCCAATCACACTCGAGGCCCATGTGGGAGCTTCAGGGCGCGCAGGACGACATCAGGCTCTGCCCCACCAGCCTGACAAACAAGGAGCTGGTGAAGGCCATGGCCATTCTACTCGGCGGCGACCAAGGGGACCTCCGCGCGGACTACGTCCCGCTGTATGGGCGCGACGACAGGGCGGACCTGGTGGCCGCCATGCCCACTTTCGATGAGCTGGGGCTCCTGCCGCCCGAGCACCCCGATGCCCCGGTGCCGGTGTCTTCCGGCGACGGCGGCGGTGACGAGGACTTAGAGGTGACCAAGGATGACAACGTGGAGGAGGTGTCCCCTACGTTGCACAGCAAACTCCTCCACAGGCTCGACGACGATGATGTCGACAAGCCTCCGGCCGCGAACTCCCCGCGCTCCACCAAGGCCCTCAAGAGGTCGGGGCCCGTTCCTCCGATCCCATGTGGGCCGGACCAGGTGACTCCGAAGAAGGGCACGGCGGCACCCCCTCTGGAGGGTGACCCACACCCTGGCGGGGCGGCTGAGACAGTTATGTCCCCGTTCGACCCGCAGGTGAAGGGCGAGGCGGTCGCTTCTGGGGCAGACGCAGTGCCGCCGGTCGTGGCCCCTCAGGACGACCCCTCGGCCCCTCCAGGCGGCAGCACCGTGCCCGGGCCGCTCGAGGAGCGCCCCACCGGTTCCTAGAGCACAACCAAGGCTGCGCCAAGGATGGGCGGGGGCGCCTTGGCTAAGGAGAAGAAGAGGACGTGGATCGCCCCTGACGAGTAAGTGATCTGCCTTACCTTTGAATTAAGCATAAATTGCCTCTATGCCCACAGCGCTTCTCCCCTGACACCCAGGCTGGGCGTCACAACGAAGAAGAGAAAGGAGAGCGCAGAGCCGAAGGGCCCCCCGCGCGAGCGGAAGTGGCAATCCCTTGTCGCCTCGCGATGGAGCACGCCCCCATGGACGTGGTGATGCGGCCTCAGGAGGAGCCAGCCCCCGCAGGTCTGCAGGTCGTGGAGACATCCGCCCCTGTCACGTCTGAGGGGAGCTCGGAGCCTCCGGTGCCCCAAGCCATCCATGCCGCCGCTTCCCTGGCCATGACGCCGGTCGACGCGCCTGCGCTGCCCCCTGCAAGTCCCTCGTGCTGGCGAACTCTGGCCCCCTCGTCAGGCCTGGGGCCCTGGAGGAAGCCTTTGTCGCGCTTGGCCAACTCCGGGCCGACCTCCAAGACGCCGATAGGTGCCTCGCGAGGGAACACCTGGGGCTGGTCTCGGGGTGGCTCCAGGCCAACACATCCACCAAGACGGCCTGGGACCGGGCTGAGGCCGCCATCGCGGAGAGAAGAAGGGAAGCCAGCGAAGCCGTGGGGGCTCGCAATGCGGTGCTGGCCAGCGCAGCGTCCGTTGAGAAGCACTGCAACGAAGCAGAGGCCGAACTGAGGACCCTCCGGGAGGAGCAGGTCGCACACACCCAGCGGCTCCAACATCAGGAGGAGGGCCTCAAGGCCCGTGAAGCAGAGCTCGCTGATCGCGACGCCAAGCTAGCCCAGGTGACCACCGACCAAGCCCCGGAGCACGACCGCCTGACCAAGATGAAGGCGGAGGCGTACGAAGCCCAAGCATCCCATGACCGGCACGTCACCAAGGCGACAGCCCAGCTGGAGGCCAGGGAGAAGATCCTTGTCGCCGCCGAGAAGAAGGCGGCTGCGGAACACGAAGCCTTCCTCTCCCTCGCGCATTAGTCTCGCAAGGCGTTGCGTTCCATCTGCGGGGGAGGATATGAAGAGCCACTGGCGACCCCTGAAGAAGGCCTTGCAGGGCTCTTCCCCAAGCTTGCCGAAGTGCTTAAGGGTGCCCCCGCTGAAGTGGACTCCATTTTGGAGGAAGAGTGCCGCTCGCTCTTCACCGCGGCTGCTACGCGCGTCTTCAGCCATCTCTACCTCCAGGACCCAGGCTTCAACCTTGATGCATTGATCCAGCCGGTGGCTCCTGAGTCTCGCGCCACTGCCGCGAAGGCCGTGAAGGATCAGGTGGACGCGCTGCTGAAGAAGTTCCTCTGCATCCCCGACCCCGAGGCTCCGGCAGCGGAGGTCGGCGGCGGCGATGGCGGCGGCAGCGACGTCGACGACGGGCTCCCAGCAACCGGGACAAGCGGCGGTAATGGACAAGGTGGTGGTGGCGCTTCTTCCTAGTCTTATCCTGCAACATTTAGAGTGCCTCCTGGAGGCGTAAAAACTTCTGCTTGAATTTGTGGAACACTATGTGTTTTGTAATAATTGTTAGGGCTTCGTAACTTCCTTATTATGCCCGGTTTCCTTCTTGTTTGCTTTTGTGCTCTACGTCGGCAGGGCCCAGCCCCGTGCATACCTCGACCGCCGTTGGGGCGTCCGAATCACCATGACGACACCAAGGGGCAAGGGGCTACGTGACTAGTGAGGCCCCTGAGTCGCGATGCTGAGGAGGCCCCCCTTGACGTGTGAGCAGCCCTCATGAAGGAAACGTGAAAGCTGCGGCATACCCCTTCTTGCTCTGCGTCGGCAGGGCCCAACCCCGCGCATACCTCGACTGCCGTTGGGGCGTCCGGATCGCCAGGACGACACCAAGGGGCGAGGGGCTACGTGACTAGTGAGGCCCCTGAGTCACGATGCTCAGGAGGTCCCCCTTGACGTACGAGCGGCCTTTGTGAAAGGAGCGTGTGCGGCAGCAAGGTTAGTCCGGAGTCCTCCATACCTTTCCTCGCCAGCTTTCGCCTGGGAGGGACGCGAGAAGACCAGGTAACAGAGACCTAGTGAGGTGGCGTGCGCCAGGCCTGGCCTGAGCGTAGCCCCCGTGTCCAGCCCCCTCGCGCGTACCTCGCAGGGGAAAACTGCACGATGTAGATGATGTAAGAGCCGAGAGGCTATCCTGAGGTTGGTGCAGCCCCCTGAGGCACCCTCAGTTGTTTATCCACCAGCGCGGAGCATGGGGCTTCCACTAGGAGTGGGCATAGCCGCTCCTCGGCCGTGTCGTCCGCCAGCGCGGAGCATGGGGCTTCCACTGGTGCGTGGGCATAGTCGCTCCTTCACCGTGTCGTCCACCAGCGCGGAGCATGGGGCTTCCACTGGTGCGTGGGCATAGTCGCTCCTCGACCGTGTCGTCCGCCAGCGTGGAGCATGGGGCTTCCACTGGTGCGTGGGTGGGAGTTCCCTCAGGGGGAAACTCCGGGGCGTGTATATCCCCGTTCGTACACGTGGCTAGCACGACAGAACTGGAGGAGGTGTATATGGGCACCCGTGAGCCAGCGCGGGACTCATGAGGCCCTACTTCAAGGCGGGTTGCGCCTGATTTCTCTGGCACGAAGCGCACATGTAAAACCTACGTGGTGGGGGCAACCTGCGCCGAGTGAATCTCCGGAGGCCATCGCACGAGAAGGCCAAACACCAACGACCCCAGGAGGTGACGTGAATGGGGCCGGCCTGTCAGATAGAGCTCAACCATTGGGTTTATCAGCGCTGCAGGGACGGACCCGAGCACAGACACCGTGTCCAGTCTTCTCATGCAACAATCCCGAGGAAAAACAATCGGCGCGTGACTCCCGCGACGACGAAACGCCGAACTGGAGTTGAACGAACCATGTTGCGCACCCTGACTCAGCCACTACCGATTAGCTCATGCAAGAACAAGGCACCAAGGACCCCGGGAGGTGATGTGCGTGGGGCTGGGCCGCGAGACAAAGCTCAGCCGCTTGGATTTGCCAGCACTGCAGGGACGGACCCAAGCACAGACGCCATGCCAGTCCTTAATCATGAGGCGGTCGAGGGCGGGGTTATGAGGGCGTGATGACTCATGGTGACGAAGCACTGGGCGCGCAGTTTAAAGTACTTCAGAAAATCTATAAACGGCAAAGCCAGTTCTGATACATGCGCAAAACGATACAGCTGCAGGGGCTGGCCCTGACAGCTTGAGGATGATACAGCCCGAGGGGCGCCCTCAACTGAACAAACCAAAAAATCACATGGAACCAGCGTCGTAGTAGCATCGAGGTAGCTGAAGGCACGTGCCGTGGAGACCATCCCTCATGAGTCAGAGGCCTGGGGGGCTTCGCGAGGCCCAAGCAGGTCGCACGAGTTTGAAACCTCCTGAGCCATCACTGCCCGACGCCGAGCCTCCTGAGACACGTGCACGGCCTTCGCAAGGCGCTGGTATGTGGCGCCTACGTTCATGAGGCTGAAGGGCATGCGGACGTAGTAGAAGGGGTAGCCGCCGCTCCGGCCGACACGCGACGACCATAAGAGGTCCCGAGAAGCGGCCCTGTTGAGGCCCAGGATGTCGACGCAGATGCGCAGCTCACCACCCATGTCGGTGGGCGCGGCTGCACTGGGTAGTGCGGGGTGACGCCCGCCACGCATGGCTTGCGCCTCCTGAAGCTCCTCGATTGCGTTGCTGATGAATTCTTGCGCCTCGGGCGCCTCGCACCTTGCTTCCTACTTGTGGGGGTGCGCGCCAAAGCACGCCTCCAAGTGGTGCCCGAACGCCTCCCTCGTCGCACTGGTCAGAGGCCCCCGAGACGAGAGCCCCCGAGCCCGTCCTGAGGGGGGCGCCGGGTGCACCTTCCTATGCAAGAGGGAAGGGTGCCCCAGCAGTGGGCGCGGGGCTCGGGGCACCGCCAGCGGGCGCTCCGGGCTCCTGACCGCTCTTGGGAAGGAGTTGTTTCTTCTTCTTGGGGGTGGCCTCAGGAGGCAAGATGACACCTTCGTCGTCAGAGTTTTCAGCCACCATAGCCTGGTAGGCGCGCTCGAGGGAGCACACCACATCTTTCTCATCGCAAGCGACCATGATGATGCCGCTGCACCCTGGCATCTTGAGGACGTTGTATCCATGGTGAGTTGCTGCCATGAACTTGGCAAGCACGGGATGCCCAAGGATGGTGTTGTATGGGAGGCTGATGTGGGCAATGTCGAAGTCGATGAGCTTGGTGTGGTAGTTGTCGCGTTTGTCGAAGGTGACTGGGAGGCGTCTCTGCCCTAGGGGGACGGTGGAGCCATTGGTCACTCCTGAGAAGGGCTTGGTTGGCAGGGGCTGATCATAAGGCACTTGGGGCGTCTCGAACGTCTTGACAGAGAGGACATTGAGCCCCGCACCACCGTCGATGAGGGTCATGGTGAGGACGACATTGCTGATGGTGGGCGTGCATAGCATGGGAAGGGCGCCTCCGGTGGCCGAGCACTTGAGGTGATCCTTGGAGTCGAAAGTGATAGTGTACTGCAACCATTTGAGGGGATGCGTGGCCTCGAGCTTCGGGAGGGCCGCGTTCACCTCGCGAGAGAACTGCTTGAAGATGCGGTGCGAGGCTGGGGCCTGAGCACCGCCCAGGATGCAGGCGATAGCGTGGGGTTCTAGTGGTGTTATGTGAACGTCGACTACATGACACTTCAGCATGATTTGGACCTAGGGGAAGGCATTGGGAAGTAATAAGTAGATGATGGGTTGCTAGAGTGACAGAAGCTTAAACCCTAGTTTATGCGTTGCTTCGTAAGGGGATGATTTGGATCCATATGTTTCATGCTATGGTTAGATTTATGTTAATTCTTCTTTCGTAGTTGCGGATGCTTGCGGGAGGGGTTAATCATAAGTGGGGGGCTTGTCCAAGGAAGGGCAGCACCCAAGCACCGGTCCACCCACATATCAAATTATCAAAGTAACGAACACGAATCATATGAGCATGATGAAAACTAACTTGACAACAATTCCCATGTGTCCTCGGGAGTGCTTTGCTTTATATAAGAGTTCGTCCAGGCTTGTCCTTTGCTACAAAAAGGATTGGGCCACTTTGCTGCACCTTAGTTACTTTTGTTACTTGTTACCCGTTACGAATTAACTTATCACACAACTATCTGTTACCGATAATTTCAGTGCTTGCAGACAATACCTTGCTGAAAACCGCTTGTCATTTCCTTCTGCTCCTCGTTGGGTTCGACACTCTTACTTATCGAAAGGACTATGATAGATCCCCTATACTTGTGGGTGATCAATACTTTTTTCTTGCGCCGTTTCCGGGGAGTGAAGCGCCTTTGGTAAGTGGAAATTGGTAAGGAAACATTTATATAGTGTGCTGAAATTTACTGTTACTTTTTACTATGGAAAATAATCCTTTAAGGGGTTTGTTCGGGGTATCTTCACCCCGACCAGAAGAGCAAAGAGTTTCCCCTCAACCTATGCACCTACTAAAAATATTTATTATGAAATTCCTTCGGGTATGATAGAGAAACTGCTAGCTCATCCTTATACAGGAGATGGGACACTACATCCTGATATGCATCTAATCTATGTGGATGAAGTTTGTGGATTATTTAAGCTTGCAGGTTTGCCCGAGGATGAAGTCAAGAATATGGTCTTCCTTTTATCTTTGAAGGAGAAGGCATTGACATGGTATAGGCTATGCGATGATATTGGGACTTGGAACTACAACCGATTGAAATTGGAATTTCATCAGAAGTTTTATCCTATGCATCTGGTTCATCGTGATCGGAATTATATTTATAATTTTTGGCCTCGTGAAGGAGAAAGTATCGCTCAAGCTTGGGGGAGGCTTAAGTCAATGTTATATTCATGCCCCAATCATGAGTTCTCAAGAGAAATTATTATTCAAAATTTTTATGCTCGGCTTTCTCATAATGATCGATCCATGCTCGATACTTCTTGTACTGGTTCTTTTATGAAGAAGGATATTGAATTCAAATGGGATTTATTGGAAAGAATTAAATGCAACTCTGAAGATTGGGAACTCGACAAAGGTAATGAGTCAGGTATAAACCTTAAGTTTGATTGTGTTAAATCTTTTATGGATACCGATGCTTTTCGTGATTTTAGCACTAAATATGGACTTGACTCTGAGATAGTAGCTTCTTTCTGTGAATCATTTGCTACTCATGTTGATCTCCCTAAGGAGTAGTGGTTTAAATATCATCCTCCCATTTAAGCTAAAGTAGTTGAACCTATTAAAGTTGAAGAAGAAACTATTACTTATAATGTTGATCCTATTGTTCCTACTGCTTATATTGAGAAACCACATTTTCCTATTAGAATAAAGGATCATGCTAAAGCTTCAACTGTGGTTAGTAAGTGTTATAATAGAACACCTAAACACCCTGAACAAATTAAAGTTGAACCTAGTATTGCTATGGTTAAAGATCTGTTGGTTGATAATATTGATGGGCATGCTATTTATTTATGTGATGAAGCCGCTAGAATTGCTAAACCCGATATTAAAGACACACATAGACCCGTTGTGGGCATGCTTGTTGTTTCAGTTAGAATAGGAGATCAATGTTATCATGGCTTGTGTGATGTGGGTGCTAGTGTAAGTGCAATTCCTTTTACTTTATATAAAGAAATTATGAATGATATTGCACCTACCGAGATAGAAGATATTGATGTTACTATTAAGCTTGCCAATAGAGATACCATATCACCAATTGGGATTGTTAGAGATGTTGAAGTCTTGTGTGGGAAAACAAAATACCCCACTTATTTTCTTGTTCTTGCCTCCCCACAAGATGACTTTTGTCCCATTATATTTGGTAGACCTTTCTTGAATACCGTTAATGCTAAGATAGACTTCAAGAAAGATATTGTTACTGTTGGTTTAGGGGATATGTCTCATGATTTTAATTTCTCTAAATTTCGTAGACAACCCCATGATAAAGAATTGCCTAGTAAGGATGAAATTATTGGTCTTGCTTCTATTGCCGTGCCTCCTACTGATCCCTTAGAACAATATTTGCTAGACCATGAAAATGATATGTTTATGAATGAAAGAAGGGAAATAGATGAAATATTCTTTAATCAAGGGCCTATCTTGAAACACAACTTGCCTGTTGAAATCCTTGGGAATCCTCCTCCACCCAAGGGTGATCCCGTGTTTGAGCTTAACCAATTACTTGATACTTTGAAATATGCTTATCTTGATGAAAATAAGATATATCCTGTTATTACTAGTGCTAACCTTTCAGAGCATGAAGAAAAGAAATTATTGAAAACTCTGAAGAAGCACCGTGCCGCTATTGGATATACTCTTGATGATCTTAAGGGCATTAGTCCCACTCTATGTCAGCACAAAATTAATTTGGAGCATGATGCTAAACCAGTTGTTGATCACCAACGACGGTTAAATCCTAAGATGAAAGAAGTGGTAAGAAATGAAATACTAAAGCTTCTGGAGGCAGGTATAATTTATCCTATTGCTAATAGTAGATGGGTAAGTCCCGTTAATTGTGTCCCTAAGAAGGGAGGTATTACTGTTGTTCCAAATGATAAGAATGAATTGATTCCACAAAGAATTGTTACAGGTTATAGAATGGTAATTGATTTTCGCAAATTAAATAAAGCTACTAGAAAAGATCATTACCCACTACCTTTTATTGATCAAATGCTAGAAATACTATCCAAACATACACATTTTTGCTTCCTAGATGGTTATTCTGGTTTCTCTCAAATACCTGTGTTAAAAGATGATCAGGAACAGACTACTTTTACTTGCCCTTTTGGTACCTTTGCTTATAGACGTATGCCTTTTGGTTTATGCAATGCACCTGCTACCTTTCAAAGATGTATGACTGCTATATTCTCTGACTTTTGTGAAAAGATTGTTGAGGTTTTCATGGATGATTTCTCCATTTACAAAACTTCTTTTGATGATTGCTTAAGCAACCTTGATCGAGTTTTGCAGAGATGTGAAGAAACTAATCTTGTCTTGAATTGGGAGAAGTGCCACTTTATGGTTAATGAAGGTATTGTCCCGGGGCATAAAATTTCTGAAACATGTATTGAAGTTGATAAAGCTAAAATAGATGCTATTGAAAAGATGCCGTGTCCTAAAGATATCAAAGGTATAAGAAGTTTCCTTGGTCATGCTGGTTTCTATAGGAGGTTTATTAAAGACTTCTCTAAAATTTCTAGGCCTCTCACTAATCTCTTGCAAAAAGATGTTCCTTTTGTTTTTGATGATGATTGTGTAGAAGCATTTGAAATACTTAAGAAAGCCTTGATTTCAGCACCTATTGTTCAATCGTCTGATTGGAATTTACCCTTTGAAATTATGTGTGATGCTAGTGATTATGCTGTTGGTGCTGTTCTAGGGCAAAGAGTTGATAAGAAATTAAATGTGATTCATTATGCTAGTAAACATCTAGACAGTGCCCAGAGAAATTATGCCACTACTGAAAAAGAATTTTTAGCAGTTGTCTTTGCTTGTGATAAGTTCAGATCTTATATTGTTGATTCCAAAGTAACGGTTCACACTGATCATGCCGCTATTAAATATCTTATGGAAAAGAAAGATGCTAAACCTAGACTTATTAGATGGGTTCTCTTGTTACAAGAATTTGATTTGCACATTATTGATAGAAATGGAGCTGAGAACCCCGTTGCAGACAACTTGTCTAGGTTAGAAAATGTTCTTGATGACCCACTGCCTATTGAAGATAGCTTTCTTGATGAACAATTAGCTGTCATAAATGCTTCTCGTAATACTCCGTGGTATGCTGATTATGCTAATTACATTGTTGCTAAATTTATACCACCTAGTTTCACATACCATCAAAAGAAAAAGTTTTTCTATGATTTAAGACATTACTTTTGGGATGACCCACACCTTTATAAAGGAGTAGATGGTATTATTAGACGTTGTGTACCTGATGTCGGTGTCAAAACCGGCAGACCTCAGGGTAGGGGGTCCCGAGCTGTGGATTCTCGGATCAATGGTAACAGGGACGAGGGACACGATGTTTTACCCAGGTTCGGGCCCTCTTAATGGAGGTAAAACCCTACGTCCTGCTCTTATTTATATTGATGGAGTATCAAGTACAGAGTTCATCTACCTCGAGATCATACATTGTGGTCTAAACCCTAGAGGCATGATGACTAATGTCATAATCCTCTATCGACTAGCCTGGCCTCGGCTTATATAATATACCAGAGGCCTAGGATAACAAGAGTTCTAGTCGAATACGTCGGTGGAGAGGAGTCCTTGTCTTGATCACCACGTCTTGTGGAATATTCCTCGTATATGTCATCGGCTGTCCGAACTGGCCCATTAGTGGATCGCCATGGGGGACCTCAGCCCGACCCACTGGTCGGGAGACGACGTGGTGAGTACCCCCTAGTCCAGGACACCGTCAGTAGCCCCCTGAACCGGTCTTCAAGTTGGGGACGCTCCTTGGTTCTTCCAAACTTTTCTTCATCTTCGGTCATTGGCCTTGAAAACTGGTTCAACAAATCTTTCCAACTTCGATCTTGAGGATTGCCGAGCTAAATCCGAAGTGTTAATACGTCGGGCATCCGAGGAGCCCTTTAAGTCTTCGGCCTTTATCAATGCCTTGTTATTTTTAAGCCACACCTCGGGTTTAAAGTGTTTCCCGTGCGGCAGTGCCCTCTTTCATCCGAAATCCAACGCCAGTTTGCATTCGAGGTATATCTTTTTGCATCCAAGCACCAGCGCCGGACTACCTCCAAGCTCCAACTCCGGACTGTATCCGAGCTCCAACGCCGGACTATATCCGAGTTGTCATAGATCACCTTGTTTCAAAAAAGTTGAAGGAGTTCAGTCGAGCTTAATGCTGGAAATGCCCTTTATGGAGCCAACTACTTGTATCCGAGCTTTATGCCGGACTGTACCCGAGCTCCAACGCCGGACTGCATCCGAGGTGGTGCACCACCTCGGCCATGGGCTGATTTTTATGAATTTATTTCCGATTTGTGCAATGTATTCTCTGTAGAGATATATAGCCAGTAGCCCGCAAGGTGTGTGTCCGTTAAATGTCCGGCATGCACCTCAAGGATAGCATAAAATCACAGATCCTAGTAGCCCCTGAGACTCAGGTCGATTCATGAAATCAGCCTGAGGATCAATTCCCAGCTCGACAGCATACTTAGGAATAGAAACGTGGTGTAATATATTAGAGGAAATAGTGATCGGTAGACGGACCCTTGAGAGAGGGTCTTGAAAAGTTGCCGTAATATATCAGCTTGACGCCGAATAGGTCCATGATGGTACCTATTGTTGTCTGAAGACGCGTTTGCCCATAGCTCGGACAAGCCGAACACTGAGCACATTGAATTTTCTGCATTGAATAGGTAATGCAGTAGCCCCCGAGCCACTGGTCGGGTGGCAACACCAGATCAGGGGATCGATGTACCCCTTTAATATTTGTAAATGATAAGCCCGAAGCCCATTAGCCCCCGAGCCTTAATTTGGGCACGGGTGGCCGAATTAAGGATCAATATCCAGAGTAAAATCACAAATTATGTGTAATGATTTTATGTTTCCTAGTACTCTACATCATTAATGCTTGGATCCGCATTGTACAAAACTTTGTTGACCGACCATCAGCTTCAACCTCCTCGGCCAGTAGCCGGGGAGTGTTTGTCCTACTTTATAAAGCCTTTATAAGGGCAAAGATTTACGACAAACAAGGCAATCCGGTCATACAGTTTTATAAACAAAGGTACACGGAGAAATATGTTATATTACTTTTTAACGTAAGAAACATCTTCCAAAGAAAATAGTCCCGCTATCGGTTCCTTTCTTTGGTTGTCATGCCGACCATGATCATGAAACCTCACCTCCGATCATTGTGGGAGAAAAATATTGAGGATTTAGTTCGGGGAAAGTTCCCAAACTCTTTGGTCTATAATGAACCGAAATTTTCACTTCCATCGTTGCTGACCAATTATATCCTTTAAGATGGCTAGCTTTCAGCTTCACCTAGTCTGAGGTACTAACCCGGATGACCCGGTAGTAACAATCACAGAGGTGCTCCCTTTACCGCCTAGCCGAACAATCGGGAACATAGGGGTAAGCACAGGAGCCAGGCAACCCAGCTTGGCCAAAATCTTAAGTCAAATTTGATGCATATTTATGGCTTTATAATGATAATTACGGAAGGATGCGCTTGTATACTGAATACAAACACTCATGATATATGTTTTTTTGACTTCGTTGCGACCGTTTATCAGTTGAAAGTGGCCCATCGTCGGCTTCTACCCCTTTGTAGATACTACGCAGGGTGTTTCCGCAGTAACAAGACAACCCTTAGCCGATGTCTCGGTGCCCGGAGACGGTTGTGTTAGCGGAAACAAGGCAATCAGATATGCGGGCTTTATAACTTTCACTTAGTCATAGGAGCTTTAAACTGGGGAAGCTAGCTATGAGCCCCGGGTTAGTGTTCGGCACCGACCGAAGTCTAGCCGTTAACACTTCGGCCAATGTTATGAAAGTCCCATCGTTTAACATGGGGTAATCGGTATCGATCTATAGTTTGACACCGTCATCGGATCGCTGACCAGTTTATGCCCATTGTGACAGTCAGTTTTCGGCTTTCTCCACTGAGGTGCTTAACCATTCGAGTTGGAAGCACAATCACAGTGGTTCTCCCTTTGCACACCTAGCCGAACAAAGCGAAACGTAGGAGGCAAGCACAGGAGCCGGGCAACCCAACTATTGACCGAAGACACAATTCGAAACCGATGCATATATAGCAATATCCGAGAATGTTTTTTCCGAATCTCTAAAGGTGTCCGACGTTGCACAGCGAGACTTATGCTGGAAATGCACAAATAGTTTAAAAGTGCCATAGGCTTGGAAAACAAAAAAAAACTTCAGTAAAAACCTTACGCTCACACTAAATCAAGTCATTTGGTGCCAATCCGATAATTGGTCTTACTTTTGTGCTTCTCTCGTGGATTAATATGACACATCCGATCTCAAGACTTCAAGCGGGTCAGCCTACGGCTGCAACCTCCTATCCCGAAGGCGGAGTACTGCTCTTTAGGCCAGTTTAGCGAACTAAACTCGAGCGGCATTAGAGAGAAAACAGGCTATCCAGCTATTAACCACACACTCGAGTCGAGAAAGGAGTGGTAGAAAAAGACTTTACAACAACTTAGAAGAAGAACACTTATTATAAAACAGCTCATATAAATTTAAGAGCCCCCAGTTAACATGGGAAAGGAAGTGTTTTTAACAAACAATGTTTGTTGACAAACTAAGTTTTTAACACAAATATAATGTTTTTAACTGGGCATGGAAGCGACTTAGCTGGTTAATGTGCTCGGTGTCGATGCGCCGCCCGAGCTTACGGCGGGACGAGGTCCCAGCCCCCAAGCCGATCCTGAGGTGGCGGAGCGAAGAGCTCGGCACTCCAAAGTGGCGACATAGCGCAGCCAATGTGGCAGGGTGGAACCCCCAGTCCGACCGAGGCGACTGAGTAGGCCGGCAGTATGACACCGAAGTCCCCGGTGTGGGTTAATGAAGTGATGGCGAAGCCCCTGGTCCAGCCGAGGTGACATGGTATGTCGGTACGCCGAGGTGACATCGCTGCCCAACCCGGATCATTTAC
Source organism: Thinopyrum elongatum (assembly GCA_011799875.1). NCBI lineage: Eukaryota > Viridiplantae > Streptophyta > Magnoliopsida > Poales > Poaceae > Thinopyrum > Thinopyrum elongatum. The sequence goes on along the minus strand of CM022300.1, from coordinate 85,784,137 downwards.
CTGTGCATAGAAAATAGTGCAAGCCGGAGATAATAGTAATAATAATAAATTAAAAAGTTCATTGCATAATTAATAATTTATGCAAAGTGAGTAATAAAGAAATATGGCCCGTGTGCCGAACACTCGATGAGGTAGAGCTCTCTCAGCGATGCCGAAGTCCCCGAGGCAACCGAACATGTCGGTATGGCAATTCGACCAACAAGGTGATCACGCGAGCCGATTTATGCCGATTGGGACGACGACGTAGGCCTGCCGAAGTGACCGCGTGACGCAGTCAAAGTCGATTACCTACACATGTAAAATAGTGCAGTCATAAAAATTATAATATAAATATATAAAAAATCCTTGCATAATTAATTTACGCAATTTTTTTTAAAGAGATGTGGCCTGGCGTCGAAGCCAATGTCGATGCGGGTCGTCGGCGTGACAAAGCCTGAACTCGCAAGGTGGTCTGAGTCCCCGATGCGGCGTTTGCCGAACTGCGGACGGGAAGCTGACCGAACCGTCATGCAACCATCGTTAATGCGGCCACCATTTGACAGTCCTATGTACAGGGGATGGAACAAACCAGAGTAATATTCCTCGGGAAAAATAAACCCATGCAAGCAAAAAATAGTAGGATTAATAGCACCTGGCTTATTTGTTATAGCAATCCAAAGAGGCATATGCGGGCGTTCATGGATTTGCATCTAGTAATAGTACTAGTGCCAGCGCTAGCTTGATGTTGCGTGCGCGTGCTCGGCTGGGACACAGCCGTTCAGGATCTCCCATGATGCGTAGCACGTCCTCACAAGTCGCGTCTGCTGCTAGTCCGTCATAGCGGACCTCAGATCCGATGTGTAGCACAAAAGAACAGAAAATATTCTCTATATATTAATTTATGTGCTAAACAAATAGCTAAGAAAAATAAAACCTGGACGGCGATGATCGTGGAGGACCAGAATAAATAAAGAAACATTGGTCGAACTTTGATTGTTGATGAAGAGGTCCAGGCTTGCGGCGGGATGAAGAAGTAGTCCTCGGCCTGGCCGAGGTACCAGCCCCCAAGCCCGAGGTAACCGAGCGAGGAGTTCGGCTTGATGAGGTGGTGATGCCGCACGGTCGATGTGGCGAGGCGAAGCCCCCGGTCCAGCTAACGTGACGAAGCTGGTCGGCGTGGTGGACATTGGCTTGGTCAGCCGGATTAGTATTTGGGATTTCTTCAGAATCGTCCTCCGGTACTATGGTGCGAGGGGCGAGTCCGGCCAGGGTTGACTCCTGATGTTCGGACGCCGAAGTCGCGTCCAGGATTGAAGCTAGATACGGGATAAGAGAGGCGAGTCCGGCCGGAATTGACTCCCGATCTTCGGACGCAGAGGTCACATCCAGGCTTGAAGAAGCAATAGTCCGGCGATGCCATCGCGGGCCGGATCTTGTGACGCGGTCGATGCCCGCTTGATGAAGTGACCATGCAGCGATGCCGGTGTGCCCGCTCCGTATAATTCATGGGGCAACAATGTTGCTGATGATTTACCCTTCACGATGCCGAACTCTTGTTCGGCTTGCCGAGATAATGATCCAAAGAGGTTAAGTTTGGCTCGATGAAGCGACGACCCGTCTGGCGCAGGTCGGCAGCCGTGCAGCAAAGTTGTCAGGCTGGTTTGACACCGGCGCAACGGTGAAGGTTACCTCCGAAAAGGAGCAAAATTTGTGAGCATGTGTTCATAAACAAAACACAATACGCTAGAAAGAGATTCCTCCAAAAAGGTTGTCCAATATCCCGTTCATGAAGGAAGATGAACTCGGGTCGGATTCGTATTCGCGCAGAAAACAGATCTGAAAATCGATGCGCTCATCGGAGGTTTCCCGGAGTTTGAACGGTCGGATCGAGCTGAAATTTTGAGGGGCGGTAGATATGGTAATTTCTCAGACGATCAATGGTTGGATCTTCCAAATAACGTCCAAGCTAGATACTGGGCACCATGCTCCAAACTCATCCGGATTCTCATCCAAATTCGACAGGGCTCCGGTATATCGTAGATCCCCGGAGATTCCTCCTTCAGAACATGATGAAATTTTACAGGGTTGTTATATAATAAATTCCGCACTATTCCACTGAAGCAATCGTCAAACCGACGCTCGAGGAGGCGGTGACGGCGGATACAAGTTCGCTGTCCAGAAAAACAGCACGGTCGCACGAGGGCAATGTTGACTTTGAGCCCCCGGGCTCCATGGATGATTCCTCCATGATCTTGATAGAGATCGGAGTTGATGATGACGAGGACATATGTCCGATCTTGACGATCCGAAGAGGAGCCTGGTCCTCGGCCCAGCCGAGGTGACCAGTCGAGCCGGCGATGAAGACGCCGATGTCGCAGTTGATCTGTAGACCAGCCATTGATCCATTGCCGATCACACAGCGGAACTCTCAATGAAAGCACCATTGTCGGTGTCAAAACCGGCAGACCTCGGGGTTGGGGGTCCCGAGCTATGGATTCTCGGATCAATGGTAACAGGGACGAGGGACACGATGTTTTACCCAGGTTCGGGCCCTCTTAATGGAGGTAAAACCCTATGTCCTTCTCTTATTTATATTGATGGAGTATCAAGTACAGAGTTCATCTACCTCGAGATCATACGTTGTGGTCTAAACCCTAGAGGTATGATGAGTAATGTCATAATCCTCTATCGACTAGCATGGCCTCGGCTTATATAATATATCAGAGGCCTAGGATAACAAGAGTCCTAGTCGAATACGTCGGTGGAGAGGAGTCCTTGTCTTGATCACCAAGTCTTGTGGAATATTCCTCGTATATGTCATCGGCTGTCCGAACTGGCCCATTAGTGGATCACCATGGGGGACCTCGGCCCGACCCACTGGTCGGGAGACGACGTGGTGAGTACCCCCTAGTCCAGGACACCGTCACCTGAGCATGAACAGGAACAGATCCTACGCAAGTGCCACTCTGAGTCTTACGGAGGACTCCACGCTGGAGATAGGACTGCACACAAGGTATTACAATCTGGTTTTTATTGGCCTACTCTCTTCAAGGATGCTCGTAAGTTTGTCTTGTCTTGTGATGAATGTCAAAGAATTGGTAATATTAGTAGACGTCAGGAAATACCTATGAATTATTCACTTATTATTGAACCATTCGATGTTTAGGGCTTTGATTAGTTGGGACCTTTTCCTTCCTCTAATGGGTATACACATATTTTAGTTGCTATTGATTACGTTACTAAGTGGGTAGAAGCTATTCCAACTAGTAGTGCTGATCATAACACTTCTATTAAGATGCTTAAAGAAGTTATTTTTCCGAGGTTTGGAGTCCCTAGATATTTGATGACTGATGGTGGTTCACATTTTATTCATGGTGCTTTCCGTAAAATGCTTTCTAAATATGATGTTAACCATAGAATAGCATCTCCTTATCATCCTCAGTGTAATGGTCAAGTAGAACTTAGAAATAGAGAGATTAAATTGATTTTGCAAAAGACTGTTAATAGATCTAGAAAGAATTGGTCTAAGAAACTTGATGATGCATTATGGGCTTATAGAACTGCTTATAAAAACCCAATGGGTATGTCTCCATATGAAATGGTTTATGGAAAGGCTTGTCACTTACCTCTTGAACTAGAACACAAAGCTTATTGGGAAATCAAAGAGCTCAACTATGATTTCAAACTTGCCGGTGAGAAGAGGTTATTTGACATAAGCTCACTTGATGAATGGAGAACCCAAGCCTATGAGAATGCCAAGTTGTTTAAAGAAAAAGTTAAAAGATGGCATGGCAAAAGGATACAAAAGCGTGAGTTTAATGTAGGTGATCATGTTTTGCTATACAACTCTCGTTTAAGATTTTTTGCAGGAAAGCTTCTCTCTAAATGGGAAGGTCCTTACATTATCGAGGAGGTCTATCATTCCGGTGCCATAAAAATCAACAACACCGAAGGCACAAATCCGAAGGTGGTAAACGGTCAAAGAATCAAACATTATATCTCAGGTAATCCCATAAAAATGTTGAGACCAATATAATTGACACCGTAACACCGGAGGAGTACATAAGGGACACTTTCCAGAATGTTTCAGACTCCGAAAAGGAATAGGTATGTAGTGCGGTAAGTAAACCGACTCCAAAACGTTTCCAATGATAATTTTTCTCCATTTTGGAATATTTAAAAAATTAGGAAAATTAAAAGTTGTCCGAAAGTTGCACGAGGAGACCACAAGGGTGGAGGGCGCGCCCTACGCCCTGGGCGCGCCCCCCTGCCTTGTGGCCACCTTGTGTGCCCTCTGGACTCCGTTTTCTTGCACAATACTTCTTTTGGTTGGTAAAAATTCATTATATAATCTCCCGAAGGTTTTGACCACCGTACCACGACAAAATCCTCTATTCTTGTTTCGAGCTATTTTCTGTCAGAGTTTTCAAGGCCAGGCATCATGTCGTCTCCCTCCTCTAACAATGGTGGCGACGATGCTTGGCAAATGAAGATAGAGATGAAGAGAGAAGAACTTGGGGAAACCAATGAGGGTGGCAAGATCAATAAGGTCGCGGGAGATCAAGTTCCGGCAGCAGAAGAAGAAGAAGACATTCTTCAACCATACTACAATCATCTTACCCCTACTGAAATTGAAGCTTTTAATATCATTGAAATAGTTCGTGTGCAAAATAAATATCTCACTCATGAAAATATTCTGTTGCAAGAGCATATCATCACCCTCCAGAGCATCATTCGTAGATTGGAGTATCTCCTGCGCTCGAAGTGTGGCACTACTTCATCAACAACTCCATCATCATCACCTCCGAAGAAAGAAACATAAATACATGGGTATGGGCACTCCCATTAGCAACTGCCAAGCTTGGGGGAGGTGCCCCGGTATCTTAACACTATCACACCTTTACTTTTATCATTTTTTTGTTCGATCGTTTTAGTTATATCTTGATCTAGTAGAATAAAGTTTTTAGTATGATCTAGCTTTGAGTTTTGTTTTGAGATCTATCTATGTAATCGAGTCCTTGAGTTATATATATAATAAAGAGTAGTTTTGAGTTGAGGGCTTTGCTTTCTTTCTATGATCTTGAGGGAATAAAATAAAAGAAAGAAATAAAAAGAAATAAAAAGATCATATATTGATCCTATGGAGAGCAATGACTTCACATATAAAGAGTATTATGAATAAAATTTGTTGGAAGTTGACAAACATAGTTTTGGTCATTGTTGCAATTAATAGGAAGTAATAAAGAAAGAGAGGTTTCACATATAAATATACTATCTTGGACATCTTTTGTAATTGTGAGCACTCATTAAAATATGACATGCTAAAAAGTTGATGTTGGACAAGGAAGACAACATAATGAATTATGTTTTCTTATATCCGAATAGAAGTTATATTGTCATGAATCCTCCAACATATTGAGCTTGCTTTTCCCTCTCATGCTAGCCAAATTCTTTGCACCAAGTAGAGATACTACTTGTGCTTCCAAACATCCCTAAAACCAGTTTTGCCATGAGAGTCCACCTACCTATGGATTGAGTAAGATCCTTCAAGTAAGTTGTCATTGGTGCAAGCAATAAAAATTGCTCTCTAAATATGTATGATCTATTAGTGTGAAGAAAATAAGCTTTATACGAACTTGTGATATGGAAGAAATAAAAGCGACGGACTGCATAATAAAGTTCTTTATCACAAGCGGCAATATAAAGTGACGTTCTTTTGCACTAAGATTTTGTACATCCAACCATAAAAGCGCATGACAACCTCTGCTTCCCTCTGCAAAGGGCCTATCTTTTACTTTTATCTTCTACGCTTATACAAGAGTCATGGTGATCTTCACCTTTCCTTTTTACACTTTTTTCCTTTTGGCAAGCACTATGTGTTGGAGAAAGATCCAGATATATATATATATCCACTCGGATGTAGGTCATCATAAAGTATTACTATTCACATTACCCTTGAGGTAAAAGGTTGGGAGGTGAAACTATAAGCCCCTATCTTTCTCTGTGTCTGACTGAAGCTTTGAACCCATAAGTATCGCGTGAGTGTCAGCAATTGTGAAAGACTAAATGATAGTTGAGTATGTGGACTTGCTGAAATGCTCTTAAATTGACTCTTTCCAATGTTATGATAAATTGCAATTGCTCCAATGACTGAGATCATAGTTTGTTAGTTTTCAATAAAGTTTCTGATTCATACTTTACCTTGTGAATGAATTGTTACTCTAGCATAAGAAATTATATGACAATATATGTTGTTGTTCTAAAGATGATCATGATGCCCTCATGTCCGTATTTTATTTTATCGACACCTCTATCTCTAAACATGTGGACATATTTTTCGATTTTGGCTTTCGCTTGAGGACAAGCGAGGTCTAAGCTTGGGGTAGTTGATACGTCCATTTTGCATCATGCTTTTATGTTGATATTTATTGCATTATGGGCTGTTATTACACATTATGGCACATTACTTATGCCTTTTCTCTCTTATTTTACAGGATTTACATGCAGAGGGAGAAGGCTGGCAGCTGGAATTCTGGGTTGGAAAAGGAGCAAATATTAGAGACCTATTCTGCACAACTCCAAAAGTCCTGAAACTTCACGGAGAGTCATTTTGGAATTAATAAAAAATATTGGGCGAGTAAAACACCAGAGGGGGGCCACCAGCCATCCACAAGGGTGGACGGCGCGCCCTACCCCTTGGGCATGCCCCCCTGCCTTGTGGGCCACCTGGCAGGCCCCCGATGCCCATCTTCTGCTATATGCTGTGTTTTGACCTGGAAAAAATCAAGAAGAAGCTTTCGGGATGAAGCGCTGTCGTCTCGAGGCGGAACCTGGGCAGAACCAATCTAGGGCTCCGGCGGAGCTGTTCTGCCGGGGAAACTTCCCTCCGGGAGGGGGAAATCGAAGCCATCGTCATCACCAACGATCCTGTCATCGAGAGGGGGTCAATCTTCATCAACATCTTCACCAAAACCATCTCCTCTCAAACCCTAGTTCATCTCTTGTATCCGATCTTTGTCTCAAAACCTCAGATTGGTACATGTGGGTTGCTAGTAGTGTTGATTACTCCTTGTAGTTGATGCTAGTTGTTTTATTCGGTGGAAGATCATATGTTCAGATCCTTAATGATAATTAATACTCCTCTGATTATTAACATGAATATTCTTTGTGAGTAGTTATGTTTGTTCCTGAGGACATGGGAGAAGTCTTGTTATAAGTAATCATGTGAATTTGGTATTCGTTCGATATTTTGATGAGATGTATGTTGTCTTTCCTCTAGTGGTCTTATGTGAACGTCGACTACATGACACTTCACCATGATTTGGGCCTAGTGGAAGGCATTGGGAAGTAATAAGTAGATGATGGGTTGCTAGAGTGACAGAAGCTTAAACCCTAGTTTATGCGTTGCTTCGTAAGGGGCTGATTTGGATCCATATGTTTCATGCTATGGTTAGATTTATCTTAATTCTTCTTTCATAGTTGCGGATGCTTGTGAGAGGGGTTAATCAGAAGTGGGAGCTTGTCCAAGGAAGGGCAGCATCCAAGCACCGGTCCACCCACATATCAAATTATCAAAGTAACGAACGCGAATCATATGAGCATGATGAAAACTAACTTGACAACAATTCCCATGTGTCCTCGGGAGCGCTTTGTTTTATATAAGAGTTCATCCAGGCTTGTCCTTTGCTACAAAAAGGATTGGGCCACTTTGCTGCACCTTAGTTACTTTTGTTACTTGTTACCCGTTACGAATTATCTTATCACACAACTATCTGTTACCGATAATTTCAGTGCTTGCAGTGAATACCTTGCTGAAAACCGCTTGTCATTTCCTTCTGCTTCTCATTGGGTTCGACACTCTTACTTATCGAAAGGACTATGATAGATCCCCTATACTTGTGGGTCATCAGCCTACTTCTGTCTGGTCCATTTAGGCCCACGGCCCATATGAGATGTGCCAATACGGGCCGTCAACGGCCCGTTAACTATTTGACACCGTTGCAGCCCATCGTCAGTTCGCGCCCGTTAACAGCCCGCTATATATATGGGCTCAATATCAGCCTGGCGTAGTTTTGGCTTGTTAACAGCCCATCCAAGGGATGGTCCAATTTTCAAGATGTACGTCTTTCAGCCTTTTAGCAACCCATTTAAGTGTAGCGCCAATTTCCTGCCTGGTGTGTCTTTCAGCCTGTTAACGGCCCATAAACGAGTTGAGCCATATGCAGTCCGACCTGAGTTTTGGCCTCTTAACGGCCCATGCTCTTCATGGTCCAATAACAGCCCTGTTTCGCTTTCGGCCTGCTAAAGACCCACAACACAGTTGGGCCGTATACAGTCTGACCTTACTTTCGGCCTCTTAGCGGCCCATGCTCTTCATGGTCCAATACCAGCCCAATGTCTCTTTCGGCCTGCTAAAGGTCCACAATACAGTTGGGCCATATACAGCTCGACCTTAGTATCGGCCTATTAACGGCTCGTGAAATCGAATGGGCCCACTTATTGCCCGCTTCGATTTCGGCCTGTTAACGACCCGAGAGGTAACTGGTCCAAGCATTAATTATTGGCTCATTTCAATTATAGCGGCCCAATAGAGCTTTCGGCCTTGTTACGGCCCATCAACTTATTGGGCCTGCTAAAGTTCGAACCTGTTTGGAGGCCCAATTATAATTTGAGCCCATTACGAGCATTTATGAATAGGACAAAAACCGATAAATCAAAGCCCGAAGAGAATTTTGGCCCATGCGAGCCCATTAGGGGGCCCATTATGGCAATGGGTCGCTATCTTTCACCAAGGGCCCACGATGGTTTGTGTTAGCTATTAATTTCATAGTTTTTTGGCTTCCTAGCGACCAGTTAGCTGGAATGCGAGGCGCGCTAAGCAAATGTATGACATAATGGGAAAACGTAGCACATCCAGCATATATTACAGGAAATTACATCCACTGGGAAATCAAAGATTGATGCCAGTGCAAATAAATGAACAGAACTTAACGATCTACAACCTCACAATCTGCAACCTCAGCGCGGATGACGCCCATAAGCATGTGAGCAAGTTCTTCCTTTTTTGCTACATTGTCTCTGAAAACATTGATCAGTTGTTGTTGCGCAAGAATGTGTACCTCTGATACCTCCACGATTTCCATCATTGCTTCAGCTAGTAATTGGTTCACAAACTTACATTTTTTCCGTTGGATTCGAGGCAGAGGAAACTGAACAGATTCAGATGGTGATTTTAGCAGGCTTGTATTATTGATAGTAGAGAGTGTCTCGGCCACTGCATCATAACATAAATTAGGAGGGGAACCGAACAGATTAATCAAGAGTTATTGCCATATTACCTACCCTAGATTTATTGAAAAGAAACAATGGGGTTGCCTTGCTGTTTTCAGAGTTTGCCTTCTTATCTTCAGCAGCCTGCACTAAATTAACACACTAGCATTGCTATCATTGGCTAGGTCACATAATAGGAAAGCAACATTGACACAATGAACGTTTGGGCAACCAGACCACATCAGGCTACACCAAATTAACACAATATGGCACAGCTATCATCAGCCAGGTAAGATAATAGGAAAGCAACATTGACACAATGAATGATTGGGTAACCAGACCACAACACTACAATTTAGTAATGTGCATGATATGAGATAGTACACTCATGCAGCTCAGTATGCAAAACTACCAGGCAGTTTTCCTTACAAAAATCAACATTGTCGCCTTTAATTATACATTTTGCTGCAAGTAAATTTAGATCAGATATAGGTTGGATTCATGCCGATTAACAAAATACATGTTGATGTAAAAATATAGTGATATACAACAGGTACATACATCAGCATTGGAGCACAGAGAATTACCGCAAGATACTTTCCTCGAACACGATCCCAGTATAGAAAGTCTTCTATCCTTTAAGCTTGTTTTCTAAGAGAGAGATGGGAAAGAAACATGTAGAAAATATGATCTGAATGCTATAAAATTTCATGATGCGAGGATACACACACGCTTCTTAGAATGGAGTTGACATATTTTTGCTAGCCTGGAGCAGACTAGTTCTCTGGCCACTGGAATCTGCTGATTATTAGGAGGAGTTGGGTTTATCTGTGCTGTAGTAGTATCTACAAACACTGGAGTTGGTTTACTATCTCTATGCGTTTGGATCTTTTGCAAAGACCTTGTTTGTAGCCCTTCAGATTCTAACATAGCCGTCTTCCCCTTGCATGCCTTATATAGAAGAATGGTGCTTCAATTATAAAACATACTATGATAGAGAGATGGAATAGGTACTGAAGAATAGAAAGGCATGACATATTGACACATATTCCCTCCATCCCGAAATAAATGGATGTGTTTAGGCATATTTCAGTTCTAGATACATCCATTTTTATCCATTTCTGCGACATGTAAACTGGATGGAGGGAGTATGATGTAAGAGCTAGTGATACGACATGACAACAGAGTAAAAAAACACTAGTTGAATGTAAAACTGCATGGTAGCTGAATAGGTACAGAAAAACACAAAGGCAACATATGCGTGTATGATTGGGAAACTAAGATAGCATTGCAACAGACCAGTAGAACAGCACTTCAATGTAAAAAAACATGGTATGGTAGACGCAGTACATACTGATGAATAACAATGCATAAGATATTAAAAGCATGATATCCAGACTAATTAGATGGAATTGCGACACATTAGAATGACAGTACTTGAATTTGAAAACATGTTATCATGAATGGAATAGGTACTGAAAAACAGGAAGGCATGACATATTTACATGCATGATCGGCAAGCTAAGCACATGGCATTGCAACAGAGTAGATGCACTCCAGGACATTATATGCATGATGTACCCATATCAAGGGCCAAGTTAGAGCAAGGACCTTGTGGTGTGAATAGGATTCATTATCTTTCTACAAGTCTTCTGAAGAACTGCCTTTAATTGTTCCATCATATTGGGTATCATTAACGTCAAGTTTGTTGGCCGTTACATTGCTCCGCGAGGTTCTTGTGGATATATCAGTGTGTGCAATTATATATGACATGCATGGAAGACAACTAGTAGTTAGATTATGTAATGAGTGCCTGTAGGAGATGACATAAATACTATAACTGGACTTAACTAGCAGCAATAAGTCTCAAAAACTAAAGGGAGAACACAGATGAAAGCTACAAAATATGTATTGTTTGTACTCGAGATTAACTAGATGGCACACAAAAGTATTAAAGAAGAACAACATAGGTAATATTAGAAGTGGTATAATCACCAGCCTGTGGGATAGCATTGGCTGATGGATGATAAGTATGGAACATCGTTAACACCTGAACAAGTCTCTTATCTGAACTATGGAACAACGTTAACTCCTGAACAAGACTCTTAAGACATTAGCATGAATATACAGTGACATGTGATAATCTATTTTCCATGCTTAGATGAATAACGAAGCCATAAATGTTGCACACAAGTAAGATGAGGGTACAAACTATCTGGCCGCCATCCATAGGAGTGAGCATCATCTGCTGACTTGTCGATGGCCCTGTGGTTGTTGTGGCTGTTCATGTCGGGCACGCACATTCGAGGCAGGGAACTGTTGAGTGGGGACTATAGCTCCCTTCTGGTGTATGCTTCCCTTGTTGGAGTAGCTGCGGTGAGAAGGAAGACGGTGTGGCTGAAGATGCAGAAAACACATAATGTTAAGAACGACACATATCTCTGATCTGAAGAAATACCCTAAGAGAGCAAGAATAAGGTACGAGACTGGTGACACGTCTGGTGACTGAAAATTAAATTGGGGTCACACAATTTTTAATTTTTTTGGTACTGTCTGATCTACACCGGATGGCCGTCTTGTGCCTCCCGGCTGCTACTTCTTGAGCTTGCGTTGGTTTTTCCCTTGAAGAGGAAAGGGTGATGCAGCAAAGTAGAGATAAGTATTTCCCTCAGTTAGAGAACCAAGGTATCAATCCAGTAGGTGGTACAAGCAAGTCTCCAATCTATGCACCTGCACAAACAATCAAACACTTGCACCCAACGCGATAAAGGGGTTGTCAATCCCGTCACGGTCAATTGCAAGGATGATATCTGATAGAGATAGATATAAAAGATTTTTAAAACGTAGAACAAAGTAAAAACAAATAAATTGCAGGAAGGTATTTTTGGGTTTTTTGGTTTATAGATCTGAAAATATATGATGGAAAATAGACCCGGGGCCATAGATTTCACTAGAGGCTTCTCTCTTGAAAGAAAACATACGGTGGGTGAACAAATTACTGTCGAGCAATTGATAGAAAAATGCAAAGTTATGACGATATGCAAGGCAATGATTATGAATATAAGCATCACGTCCGTGTCAAGTAGACCGAAATGATTCTGCATCTACTACTATTACTCCACACATCGACCACTATCCAGCATGCATCTAGAGTATTAAGTTCAAAAGAATGGAGTAATGCCTTAAGTAAGATGACACGATGTAGAGGGATAAACTCAAGCAATATGATGAAAACCCCATCTTTTTACCCTTGATGGCAACAATACAATACGTGCCTCGCTACCCCTACTATCTCACTGGGTGAGGACACCGCAAGATTGAACCCAAAACTAAGCACCTCTCCCATTGCAAGAAGAACCAATCTAGTTGGCCAAACCAAACCGATAATTCGAAGAGAAATACAAAGATATCAAATCATGCATATAAGAATTCAGAGAAGATTCAAATAATATTCGTAGATAATCTGATCATAAATCCACAATTCATCGGATCTCGGCAAACACACCGCAAAAGAATATTACATCAGATAGATCTCCAAGAACATCGAGGAGAACCTTGTATTGAAGATAAAGAGAGAGAAGAAGCCATCTAGCTACTAGCTATGGACCCGTAGGTCTGAGGTAAACTACTCACGCTTCATCGGAAGGGCAATAGAGTTGATGTAGAAGCCCTCCGTGATTGAATCCCCCTCCAGCAGGATACCGAAAAAGGCCCCTAGATGGGATCTCACGGGTACAGAAGGTTACGACGGCGGAAAAGTATTTTGGTGGACGCTTCTGGTGGTTTGGGAATATTTCTGAATTTATAGGCCAAGAATTAGGGTTGGAGGACTCCTGAGGGGCCCACAAGCCAGGGGGCGTGCCCCCTAGGGTGCGCCCTGAGGGCTTGTGGAGCCCCCAGGACTCTTCTGCCTTCCTCTCCAAGTCCTATGTGTGTCTTCTGGTCCAAGAAAAATCACTGCGAAAGTTTTATTCCGTTTGGACTCCGTTTGATATTCCTTTTCTGTAAAACTCAAAAACAAGGAAAAAAACTGGCACTGGGCTCTAGGTTAATAGTTTAGTCCCAAAAATAATATAAAATAGAATATTAATGCATATAAAACATCCAAAATAGATAATATAATAGCATTGAACAATCAAAAAATTATAGATACCTTGGAGACGTATCACCGGTTGACACTGTTCAGAATCTTCCCCGAAGAGCCAGCGACACCGGCAGAGCAGCCTGCCTCCGGCGTCCCTGGCTACGAGAGCTCCGACCAAAACCCCGCCCCCGCCCCACCGCACTGCCATGGTTGCGCCGCCCCAGGCCAAACCACAAAGACTCGTCGTCATCCAGATCCGGCGGCGGCAGTACCTTCAACCCACGCAACTCTACGATAGCCACCTAAGCGCTGCTTCCGCGGCGAACTTGCGCCCCCGCTCCCCTACGATAGACACCGAGGCACTGCTGCCCTAGCCAACCGGCAGCCTAGGAGCTCCGCCGCCTCGAGGGGTGCTGCTTCCCATTGGGAATCAACTGGCCCAGCATAAAAGTTCGGGCAACTGACGCCTAAATAAAGTGATTTAAGATGAGTGTACGACCTATCTTGCAGCCCGATGAAGTAGGCAGCTCCAGCTGCTGAGTTGGTGAGGCCAACGCGGTTGCGGTGTCTCCCGGCGGCAGCAAAGCAGATATGTCGCGATGGTCGACGGCTACGGGGAAGCTACGTCGGGGCCCCGGATGCGTCCGAAGTTCGAGCCACTCCGGCGCCGTGCACAATGGCGCGGGTGAATCGGCTCTGGGACGGTTCACGCGGTCGTCGTCGAGGCAGCTTCGGCAGCACGGAGTCAGAGCCACATGGCCCAGTGCATGACGGCAAACGGACTGCGGCTCCGGCATTGGGGTGGAGGGCGACGGTGAATTTGGTGTGGTGGGGTGCGCCATGGAGGAGGGGCTGAGGTCTCGCGGCTGGGGAGAAGGTGATTTGGCACCCACGCTGTATGAATGGGGAATCGGGAGGGGGAACCATGTCTTACAGATGCATTTGTCTGAAATGTGGGGGAAGTTATAGTTCTACCCCTACCTTTTGGCTTCTGGGCTTGGGTCTGTGTCTTGAGGGTTGGGGATAGTAGGGTAACTTTGCTTCTCCCAAATAGTGGGCGCGAGCGATTTCGAGCAATGAGGGCATGTTTTGAAATAGTGGGCGCGAGCGATTTCGGGCGAGGAGGGCGTGTTTTGAAATAGTGGGCGCGAGCGATTTCTGCCGAGGAGAGCATGTTTTGCCGCCCATGGTTTATGAATTATTCGGTGCTTGCCATTTCGGCCGAGGAGGGGGCGCGCTTGGATGAAGTTACAAACCTACCCTCGATGTACAATAGGCCGGTAATTTCGCGTCTCCCATTTATTTGCTCGGGCGAATTCCAGCGAGTAGAGGGTGTTTAGCGGTTCGTTCAAATTTTGGGAGAACGAGCATCCACGTCTACCTTACCAAGTCGATTCGAATCAAATTTATTAGCTTGCCACTTCTTTTTTAGATGGTGAGACGATGCTCAGGACTAATGTGCTTTTACATGCTCGTTGCCAATGATTTACTATTTCACAAAAAGTTGACCCACTCAAAAATGGGAATCAAACCCAAAATGAAATACCTCGATTCAATGAAATAGTTCGTTCACTCGGTCAAAATTGTGGACTAAATCCAAAATTGAAAACCTCAATTGAGTAGCATGTTGTATTATAGTACTCCATGAACATGCTGAAAGTCAAATTAATGAACTTGTTTGATACGCATATCTCCGTTCATGTGTGGATTGCAAACACGATGTTCTCCAATTAGAATATTTGAATGCAAATTTATATCGAAACATGGTTTATATCAGTTTTCGATGCATAAACGTGACCTCCCCCTCTCCCAAACTCTTGTTCTCTCTCCGACAATCTTCGTTTCTATCGCACGCATACAAACACAAACCTTGTCGGTCCTCTCTCTCTCTCTTTCTCTGTCTTTCTACTTCGCATGCACACTCCATGTATAGGTCTCTCTGGCACAAAATGTATGATTTTCTCTAGTCCAAGCTAAATATCTAGTGTGCACTCATCGTACGCACACAAATTCCCTAGCTCGTTGTCCGTAACTCTCTCACACACCACTCCACCGTCTCGGGGCTCTTCCCTCTCTCTCTCTGTCTCTCTCTCCATCTCCCTAGGTCACACATACACATGCATATCTCACTCGCACGAGATAGACCCTTCTAAAACTCTCTCTCTCCCTCCCTCATTCTCTCTCCATCTGACACACACACACACACACAATCTCACACGTAGCAAAGTATGACTGTCTCTCACTCCATTGTAGGCACACGCAGTCCCCCCTATGTATATGACTATTTCTCAATCTCCATCACAAACATACACTTTGCCTCTTTCCCTCACTTGGTGTATCTCGATTTCTCTTAGGGCATCTATCTATCGCACACACACCTCGTCCCTTGATCTCCCACCCATATAGTCCCCTCACAATCTCGAGGGGATCTCTCTATCACAAACACACCCTCTCTCCCTCCCCATGCGTCCATCTTCTCCATACGTCCCTCTCGACCTCTGTCCCTTGTTGGCCACACCTCTATTGGACAGGTGCTATAGGGGGGTCTCTCTCCGTTCCAAACAACCACGCACTAGATATCTCCGTGTATCTCCTCACCTCGCTTTTCTATCTCGAAGATGCATGTGTGATATGTTTGTATAAGACATGCACACACTCTCTCTATTTTATCGTTTGTTGTCCCCTTCTCTTTCACACACACACTCTTTTTGCACACTCACTCTTTCTCCTTCACATGCACTTGATCTCTCTCGACTTAGGTACTCTCTTCGGTCCATAGCACATAGATTTATTGAAAATTCAAACTTCATAAAGTTTGACCAGGTACGTGGAGAAAAACATTTACATCTAGAACGGGAAACGTATATCATTAGATTCATCGCAAGATGTAGTTTCATATGATGTATCTTTGGTATTTTAGATAAAAATAATAGTTTGTGTAAACCTGGTCAAAGTTTCCAAAGTTTGACTTCTAGAAAATTTATATGCACTGCACTATCGAACGGATTGATGGAGTATCTCTTTCCCTCTCAGCTATCTGACGTACCACTCAGCCGTATCGGGGCTCCTCTATCTATCTCGAACTTTATATCTCTCTCTAGTTCACACATACACATATCTCGCTCGCACTACATAGACCCATCTAACAATCTCCGCCCTTGTTCTCTCGCTATGTGACATGCACCCCCCTAAGTACCATAATCTCTCACTCCATCATAGGCACATGCACTCCCGCCTAAGTATGACTATCTCTCACTATCCATCAGGAGCACACGTATTGTCTCCTTCTTTCATACGTATATCTCGATATCTCTCAGGGTATCTTCTATCATGCACACACCTTGTCAGTCGATCTCCCACCCATGTAGTCCCATCACAATCTTCAGAGGATCTCTCTATCACAAACACACACTATCTCTGCCCCATGTCTGCATTTTCTCCATACGTCTCTCTCGACCTCCCTCCCTTGTTTGCCAAACCTCTCTCCCTTGTTTGCCAGACCACTCTTGGCCACGTGCTAGGGGTCTTTCTCTCTCGGTTGCAAACAACCACAAACTATCTCCTCACCTCGCTTCCGCTGTCGAAGATGCATGTGTGATATGTTTTCATAAGACACACAAACACACACTTTTTCTCTACTTTATCATGTGTTGTCCATGTCTATTTCACAAACGCACACACACTTTTTTCACTCACTCTTTCAATCTCACACACACACACTCTCTCTAGTTAGGTACTCTCTCACGTCCATAACGTATGGATGTTTTGAAAAGTCAAACCTCAAAAAAGTTTGACCAGGTATATGTGGAGAAAAACATTTACATATGGAACGATCATTAGATTCATCACAACATGTACTTAGTTCATATTATCATTTATCTTTTGTATTGTAGATATAAGTAATTTCTTTATAAACTTGGTTAAAGTTTCAAAAGTTTGACATCAAAAAAATATAGGCACTACATTATTGAACGGAGGGAGTAGCTCTTTCTCTCTCTGTACTATCTCTCTTTTTTTCTTTGGCATGGCTCTCTGTACTCTCACTCGATCTCTATTTACCGAGGGATTATACGCTCACTGTGTCAGCGTATAGCTCCATATATTGTTTAGTTGACCGGGCAACCAGTCCACATGCTACCTTGTCAGCTCGTGTTCTCTATCTTGGTGTGCTGGCCCATGTGGCAGTGGGTGAAAATAAATAAACTAGAGGCCCATCTGACATGCGGTGAAATAAGCAAAGTTGAAACCACTCATGGTAGCACCCCGCACGCTAGTAAATTGAGGGCATAGTTTTTCCGCATGAAGGATGCACTCGTGCACACCACACCACTGCGCGGCGGCATGCAAACAAGGACACACTCGCGCAGACCCAGCACACAATACACACCAGCACACGTGTACACCGGAGTCACCGCCGGCTGAGATGGACGGCGAGGCAGCCAACAAGCGGAGGTGTCTCAAGCCAAAACCGTATCCAGCGAGCCTGGACTTCATCAGCAGCGTCCCCGACGTCATGTTGCTCGTCATCATCGCCCTCTTCCCCACCAAATCTGTCGTGCGGACCACCCTGCTCTCCCGGTGGTGGCGCCCCCTCTAGCGCCACGTCCCCCTCAACCTCACCATTGATAGTTGCCTCTACGACAGGGATTGCAAACGCATGGCCACAGTCTCCAAGATCCTTGCATCGCACCTTGGGCCAGCCAAACACCATGACATCCGCATGTTCAGTACCAACAGCAAGGTCCAAGCCAAGTTCGACGAGTGGTTCTTATCCCCCGCCCTAGATCAGCTCGAGGAGCTCAGCTTTGAAGCTGGACAATGTCGCTGTCTGCCACCGTCCGCGCTCCGCCTCACGCCAATGCTGCGCCACGCCAGCTTCAACTCCTGCTATTTTCCCTAGATTAATGTCGCGCCCGCCCTTCTTCTCCCTCAACTCAAGCAGCTCGACATCTTCGACATTGGCATCTCGAAGAAGGCTATGGAGCACCTGCTCCGCGACTGTACTGCGCTTGAGTACCTTGGTCTTCAGCAGATCCACGGGTTCATTAGCCTCCACATCGCCTCGACGAATCTCCGATGGATTTATGTGTCTTGTTGGCCCCGCAACAAGATATCAATTGGGAAGAGATCACTTGAGCTGTTCCATGTTATGGTCATTAAGAATGCGCCTTTCCTTGAGAGATTGCTTGTATCTAATCTAGAAGGTCCAACAAAAATCAGGGTCATTGACGCGCCGAAATTGATAGCGTTGGTGTACTCGTCTGCCAAATTCTCTGAACTCTTTATTGGATCCATAATCATTCAGGTACAACACTCATCTTCTTCTCCGTCTTCTTGAAATTCACATTTTTAAATTTCTTCTTGATGTATTTACTACTATCTTCCAAAAAATGATTCCCACAAGCTTGACCCAGTCTGTGCGCACAGTGAAGATCTTGGCAATAAAATCTATCGGCCCCAATCTGGATCAAGTTGTTGGATTCCTTAGATGCTTTCCGTCACTACTGCAGGATGCTGCTAACGCGACACTACGATCAGAGACCCTTCGACGAAACTGTGTGTGATGCATTAATCGCAAACGGTGATGTAAAAAAACCGTCAAAAAAGATGCAAAACGTTTGCAATGGCGGATACATCAAACACGGTTCAGAATTTAGTTGCGTGTGTGATGAGGGGCATACAGTTCTGTTTAGTGAACTATTTGCGATGAGTCATAAGAACAGAAACGGGCAGCCAGATGAAGGTGTGTGCGATATACGGCATACGGTTCACTCAGATGAACTGTTTGTGATTAGGCGAAACAAAAGAAACGGTCAGCAAGATCAAGGTGTGTGCGATAGAGGGCAAACAATTCACTCAGATGAACTGTTTGCGTTGAGCCAAGATAACAGAAATGGTTCAATTTAACAAGATGTGTGTGATACGCGGCAAACAGGTCTGTAATCAGAAATGTGTGCGAAGACCGATAATAACACAGACGATTGCTGCTAATAAGACGTGTGTGTTGTGCGTTGGGATTGCATACAGAACAACAACATATATATATATACACACACACTTATAAGGACATGGTTGCATAACCAAATTAAACATCCAATTACATAGGTGGCTACTACACACATGCCATTTGAACACACCAAAGTAAACTATTACATGCATAATTATATAGGTGGCTACTACACACATGACATTTCCACACACCAAAGTCAACTATATATTACATGCATAATTAACTAGGATAAACGATCATCTTATCATCATCTACTTCTTGTGACGCTTGCCGCTACTGCTCTGCTTGTGGCTCGATCCGGCCTCGTCGATTTCGGTAACGAGGCACTTCCTCATGTCAATGATCCGTCTGTGCATCTCGTAGCATGTGTACACGCTCTTGGCCACGAACTTAAGGTGAGGTTCATCCGGTTGCCGCATCCAGGCCCCGTGCCAGGATACGGGACATGTTCTGTTGGCATCCTGCTTCATCTTTTCGTAGTATGGGTCAATGATGGACGAGGCGAGTTCAACCAGGGAGTCCTTCTTCATGCTGCCCCAGACCCTGTTGTGCTCACGGATTTTGACAAGGTTCTTGCAAGCCAAGCCTGTAAACCTGAGCGCTTTTACATCGTTGGTGGTTTCCACCGTAGCAAACTTGTAGTCAGTGCTATTGACAAACCTGGTGAAACGGTCGCAAGGCTCTGTGTCCATGCGGTAGTGGTAGATGAGGACATGATGGCGCACGCACAACTGGGCCACAACAACCTTCTGATCTTTGCCGAGAAGACCGGCGATGTACTGGAGGTCGATGCCGACCACCTTGTACTTGTCTCCAGCAAGCAACTGCTCCACGGTGTTGATGTAATCCTCCACCACGGCCGGGTCGATGGTGTACACCACCGTGAGATCCGTCTCCCTCGCGTGGGTCTCGACTTTATGCTAGCCAAACTCCATTGGAGCGCTGCTAGATATCCTCTCTGTATGTGTCGTCGTGTGTGTGCTTGTTGTGTTGTGGGGTGAGATCGAAAGGTTGAAGAGACTAAGGTTATAATGGCCGCGAGAATTAATGGGGAAGCCGGATGGACTGGAATATCCGCACGCCCGGATGGCAGTTCTAATTTGCAGTGCGTAACTCCATCGTGCTGCACATAACTGCATCGTGCCGACGCGCGCGGCGTAACCGCATACATATGGGCCCCCAACGTGATCTTGCTCAGGCCCCAACCACTGGCAGAGCACGCGCGCATGGATGCGAGCAGAGCTCTCCGCGGCTCCTCAACAGCGAGCAACCATATATATGCATATAGCAGTTGAACACGCAAGGAAAAGTTGTCCACAAGCCGAGCGCGTGGAGGTATGCGAGCAGAGCGCACCGACGGACACGAGCAGAATGTGCCGTGGCGCCTAACAGCAAGCACAGTGCGCTACGGCGCCTAATAGTGAGCAGAGCGCACTGAGGGACGCGAGCAGAGGCCGGCACAGTGATACGTGGCAAATAAGACGAACTGTGCGAGCGATGGCGGAGACATCAAGCACGAATCAGATTAGAGTTGCGTGTGCGATACGTGGCATGCAGTTGATCCATCTGAGCTGTTTATCATGGAATAATCCGTGTGTGTTTTGGGCAAACGCTTGCTGGTATATAACCATTTGCGATTGATGAATTCATCACCGACGGGTTACCTAGTGTGGTCCGTGTGCGATGTGATATGCTTTGTCTGCAGAACATCTATGCTCTGTGTACAGAAGAACAACATATATATACTTGTAACAAGACATGATTGCAAGACCAAATTAAACATCCAATTACGTTATATAACAAATACCATAAATATTGCAAGGTTCAAATTCCAGCATTACAAGGCCCAAATTCAAAGATTACAAGGTTCAAACTATTCAAACACATAAAATTCATCTTCTTCAGAATCTTTTTCATGCATTATTTCTGCGAAAGGATCAGCCACCGAGAAGTCATATAGCGGCTCGATACAGTGAGTTCTGAATAATCTTTCATATGAAGTTACAAACTGAAAATTCAGCTTGTGCAGAGCCTTTTCCATTCAGCTGTAGACGCCTGCGCTCTTTAGCAATCCATTCACTTATGCGCAGTAAATATAGGGCAAACCTCATTACCTTGAGCAACCTTGCTTTGTCAACAAAGAACCTGGCGAATTTAATTTCTGGTGTGGTGCCTCAGTACTCGTTAAAAGTAATTTCTGTGAGATGAAGATCAAGGCATTCAATGGGATTGTTATATTCCCCAACATTTTCTACTTTCGGGCCTGCTAGTATCTGCAAATGAAGACAACATATTAGTGCATAGCTGCAGATTTGAACACTTCGGGCCTCTTTGATTTGCAGGATTTCTAAAATACATGAAAAGAGTGAAATGCCACATTCAATCTTTTATGATAAACTTTTATCATGAAATCATGTCGGGCGAAGGAATAAAACGTGTACAACACTAGCATCTCAAAAAAAATATGTATTGAAATCCTCCAAATTTCCTTTAGAAATCATTCTACATTTCTCAATGTAATCATGGGTAAAAAGTAACAAAAAATTGAGCTCCGTTGTGGTTAACAATTAACAGGAAAGGAGCATCACCTCGATGTATAGCTTTTCTATGCAAGGAAAGCATCTAAGGAATCTAACAACTTCATCCAGATTGGGGCCGACAGATTGTAGTGCCAAGATATTCACTGTGCGCAGAGGCCGGGTCAAGCTTGTGGGAATCATTTTCTGGATGACAGGCAAACATATAGATCAACAACAATTAGATAAAATGTGTTGTCCAATAATATATAAGAAGGAGAAGAAGAAAACTGTTGTACCTGAACGGATAATGATCCAGTAACAAGTTCATTGAATTCAGCACACGAATAGCCTAGCACTGTCAATTTCGGTGCGTGAATGACCCTGATTCTTGCTGGACCTAATTTATCAAGTACATACAATCTCTCGAGGAAAGGCGCATTCTCAATGACAATATCATGAAACACCTCAACTGACAGCCTTGGGTGGCGCCAGCAATGCACATAAATCGCACGAACATTCGTCGAGGTGATGTGGAGGCTACTGAGCCCATCCATCGCATGAAGACGAAGGTACTCGAGCGCTGTACAGCCGACGAGCAGGCGCTCCAAATCCTCCTTCGAGATGCGGAGGCAATGAGCTCGAGGTGCTTAAGTTTAGGGAGATGAAGAGCACGCGCGGCATCGATCCGGGGGAAAATGCACCGCCTGAATGTAGCGCAGCGCAGCATGGGCACGAGTCGGAGCACGAATGGCGGCAGCAAGCAAGGACGTCTAGCATGAAGACTGAGGTCCTCGAGCCGATCCACGGCTGGGTATAGGAACCAGTAGTGCAACCTGGGTTCGGTCTTGTTGTGGAGATTGAGCCTATCGATAGCAAGGCGTCTGAGCGGCCCAGGGTGCGTGGCGAGGACGTGGGACAATGCGTCCAGGCGTTGCTGCTCCCCACTGCAGAACTCGTGGTCGACGATGATGTCCAGGGGGGTGGTGTGCGAGAGGGGGCGCCACCGCCACGAGAGGACAGTGGTCCGCACGCCATATTTGATGGGGAGGTGGGATATGATGGTTACCAACATCTTGTCGGGGAGGCTACTGATGAAGTCCACATTCACCGGAGGCTCTTGCGGTTCTAGCTTGACCCGCCCCCGCTTGTTGGTCGGCTCGTCCTCCATGTCGCAGCAGGCAGCGATCCTCGGCGGCGGTGCTTGTAGATGAGAACGGAGGACTATTCTACGTACCTTCCTGAGGCGGCCGAAACAAAAGTCCAAAACCAGCAATAAATTGCAGCGCTCGTGGCGTGCGCGGCGGACTGCTCACAGTCGTCCCGTCTAATCAAACAGCTGCCTGCGGTAGTAAATGGTTAGTTGAACACCCACGGTTGGACTAATACGACCGTGGCGATAATAACGTGGTGGCTATTTGTTAAAAATGCCTAGGAAAATCAATGTATAAAAAGGCAAAATGAACCCTGCATAATTTCATATGTTTAGCATAGTTGCATGTTGCCTCTGTAAAATAAATCAAGGCGGGAAGATACAGCGTATGTCGTTTCCGCTGGCCAAAGCCTCATCTATGTAAATAGCAATCTGGAAGAAAAAAAGGCAGAAACATACATGTAGGACATTCAAAATCAATTCTCAAGATCTGAAAGAAAAAATGGCACAAACATATATGTACGACATTCAAAATCAATTCTCAATATCTGGATACGAATTATTAGCACGCACGCTAACCCTAGTCGGATTATTAGCAAAAACATTATTTGTACAGAACAAACAATTAATCACTATTCATAGATACCATTCAAACAATCAATACACTACACGGATCTAACAAATCTTACTCTGATTTCATGGACTGGGTGAGCATAACCAAGGGTTTCTGTTCCCAACAAGGGGGAGGGGGACTAACCGGTTTTCCGTTGGAGTTGGAGTCATTGCCGGAGTAGCTGTGGACCTCCAGCTCCGGCTGGGGAGGCACTACGACGGCGACGAAGTCAAGGTCGCGCTGCTGCCCGCGCGAGACCTCGTCAGCAGCGACAACAACCTCTGCGCCCAGCTTCATGCGTTGCGCGGGTGCTTCACCAGCCCCGGCGTCGCCACTCCCACCGATGGTGCACTTCGGCAAAATCCTAATACACTCCATGCAGTGGTGACAACTATGGACGAGGTGTGCGGCCGCCTATTATGACCAGCGGATCGGGCGCGCCATTAATATGGAGCAGTGGGAGTGAGGTGGGCGGCGGTCAAAGGGCTAGCTTGCCTCCAAGTGAGCCTGCGCAGCGGACTGCTGGCACGCCTACCATCATTTCACACTGCTACTAGCACGCCCCACGGTGAGTGCGTAGTGAACACGCGCATGCCTCGGCCTCCCGGTCTGCCTGCTAGCATGCGTCTCGTCAACTCACGCATGCTCGTACGGCACACGGGACGCGTGCGCGGCACGTATTATATTGATTTTTTCTTTTTGATGATTAATTCTGTCGCTTTATTGCTTAACCGAAGCACGACACTTACATTGTTGGTCTAACGCACACAGTTCGAATAAAATAGTTCGTTTGCGATATTGGTTGGTAATTATTTATAATTTCCTGTATGTAAGAAGATTATATCAAAATTTGTCTCAAATTTAAAAAAAAAAATCACAGTCTATTGGTGTCCATATGACAGCACGATAAGTTTCATGAATTTCAACTTAGTTTTGGATTTATTGGATTTTAAAATCAAGATTCTCGATGTTAGAAATTTCTTGCATGGGGACTAAACATGCACCCAGGGACACGTACACATATGATTTTGCAATCAATTTTCGTGCACTATCACGGGTCTCATGTAGATCAAATTTGATTTTTGCACATTTAAATCCCTGGGAAATCAATCAATGTATAAAAAACGGACAAATGCTATCTATTTTTTTTTCAATTTTCAACACTAAACTCCTTTGGTCGTATGTTCGCTGCAGAAAAAGTTTGACATATGCATCTTTGGGCCACATGCACGCGGTGGTCCTAGGACACTCACTCGCATGGGCCCGCGAGGTCGCCGTCCAGCACTATGACATGCGATGAGAGAGGTTAATTTTACCAACAAGGATGGTCATTTTTTGGTTTTTGTTATACGTACGGTAGGAGTATATATATAGTGCTCGTTGAAGAGGGTGGCTGGGGGCAATACTACGCGTCATATAGGACACTCACTCGCGTGCGATGCTTCCATCCATGGGCCCGCGAGGTTGTCCTCCATCACTTTGACGCAGCAAGGAGGTTTCTTTTTGGGTTGTGTTACGGTAGGAGTATATAGTACGCATCAAAGAGGGGAGGAGGGGGCCGGGGCAGCACATACTACACACACGTCATGAATCGATCTCGCTCCGTGTGGGGACTTTTCGGTTTCCGAGGCAGGTGCCGCAAAGAAGTTGTGCATATTGGGTACTAAAAACATCACCAACACATTGGGCCACGTGCAGATGATGGTTGTCACTCATTCACCTGTGACTCTTCCCTCCATGGGCCCGCGAGGTCGTCGTCCACCTAATATATGACACAACAAGAAAGTTAATTTGATGAACAAGGAGGATTATTTTTGGGTTGTGTTATGGTACGTACGAGTATATATTACGCATTAAAGAGGGGAGGGGGCAACATATATATACTACGTGTCATGAACCTCGGTTCGTGTGGGGGACTTAAAGGTTTCCGAGGCAGGTGCCACATCAAAGTTCTGCATATATATTAGGTATTCAAACATCACAACCACACATCTCCATACATGTGTTTGGCCCACAAGCAAGCGATGGCGGTTGTCCTCTAGCACTCACTCACGGGGTTATCGGCGAGATGCTTCGTCCAACTTTGTGTGCCCGCTTGCTCAATCACTTCGACTGACAGCGATAGAGGTTAATTTGACCTATAATTAGGAGGGGATTAAATTTTGGTTCGTCTTATATGGTTCGGTACATGCAACTATACTTCACGCGCATGTGTACGCACGAATCCCTCCCACTGGGTCGAAATGGGGGGGGGCGGGGGGCGAGCACGCGATGCGTCATGAACCAGATCTTTGTGGGGACTGTGTGATTTTTGACGCATGCATGCGCCACGTCATAATGTTGTGCTTTTGGTATTCAAACATATATGCATGCATCACGCATGTGCATACATATGTTTGGGGCGCATACATGCAGTGGTTGTCTTTGAACACTCTCCCTCGCTTGGTTATCATCGACGGCCTTTATATTCGTGGGCCCGCGTGGATGTCCATCACTTCGACCAACAATGCGAGAGAGGTTACCAGGGTGGATTCTTCTTCTCTTGGTTCGCGTTACCCTATAGTCGTACGTCGATCATGGTGAGATTCGAGACCTAAGTTCAAGGGCTCGCATACACATGAATCCCTATATATATATATAGTATACACGCGTCGTGAACCCTCACTCCCGTGTGGGGACTTTCCGGTTCCAAAAGCACGCTGCCACATCAAAGTTGTGCATTGGGTATATTCAAACACCACATGACACTTTATGTTTGGGCCACATGCACACAGTGGTTGTCTTCAGGCACTCCCTCGCGTGGTTATCGGCGACAAGCTAGCCTATTTTGTGGGGCCACGTGTGGAACGTCAATGCATGACTTTGACCCAACAAACAAGAGAGCTTATACGACCAAGGTGGTGATTCTTCTTGGTCGGTCTTACAATACGCCTTGGTGAGATGCCCACTCCCACCGACTCAAAGTGTTTGTGTGGGGGGGGGGGGCAGTACTACTTCGTACTAGATGAACCTCCGTGTGGTCGGGGATGTCCGGTTAATTTGCGATGCACATGTGCCACATCAAATTTGTGATTTGGTTATTTAAATATCATACCACATCGTTTTCACACACACACACATCGGGCCACCCATAGGTGTGGTTCGTATGTGGTCTCACCCATCTAACGCTAGAAGAACACATCTATGGGCCCGCACACGGTCCACATTTGATCGGAAGCAAAGAGGGGGAGGGGGGTTGACCATGATGTACTCCTTTCGGTTTTGTGTTACGGTAGGGTGAGATGTCTTACCTAGCTATTTGGGGGCATGCGTTCATAGCTAGGATTCCCCTCCTAGCAACACGAAGTGTGTGTGTGTGTGTGTGTTTGCGCCGGGGGGGGGTGAGTGCGGGGCCTAGCAATAATAACATGCGCTTTGTGCGACAGGTGACACATCAAAGTTGTGCATTGGGTATTTGAACATCAAACCACCCTTTTCATACATATATTTGGTCCACATGCAAGTGTGTTCGTGTTCTGACCCTTTCTCGTGTTTTTTTGGCCAAATTTATAAACAGCAGACGAGTCGGACACAGCAACCGTCTGCGATCAGGTACGAAACAGACACGGTTCCCTAGGACTACCCGTGTGCCGAGCCCCTGCCCCTGTCACCCACATGATCCCAGTAGATTGGGCTCCACGAGGCTTCCCTCCCCCTCTCAAAAATATCTACTCCCTCGCAATCTCGAAAATATCTACCCGCGTAGATGGTTTTTCTGTTTGATAGCACACGATTAATATGTCTGGACCGCGTGTGATGTCTGTTACTCCCGCTCTGCTTCAATCAGTAGATCCAAATTTTCAGTAGCCCCGGCATTTTACTCCTGCCTGCATCCCTCGCAATCTAAAAAATATCTACTTGGCTGGAGTGTTTTTCTGTTTGATAGCACATGATTATTATGTTTTAACTGTGTGTGATGTTCGTTACTCCCGCCCCGCTCTGCTTCAATCCCTTGATCCAAATTTTCGGTAGTCCCGCCATTTTACTCCCGCCTAGTAAAATTTTCAGTACCCGCGGCATTTCCTCAAACACCACCTTGGACCCCCTCCACACACACCCCAAATCCCCCGCTCACACACATACACACCACCCCTCCCTCGCTCCAAACCTAGCTATGTCGTCGCCGTCGCCGCCGCCGCCTCCATCATCAACCTCTGTCGGTCTGCCCCTGCAGTTTACACACCGATATACATACCCTTGTCGCACTGAGTTTCTTAGATGACGCCTGCGAAACGCCCCCTTTCCCAGAGATCCCCATCCCCACCCCCTCCCCCACTCCAGAGCGTCGCAGCCTAAGCCCGGCTACGCTTCCCGGGGAGCTCGAGGAGCGAATGGCCCAAAAGAGCTTTACCGCAGCCTCTTCACTCGACGTCGGCGAGGTGGCCGCTGAGGAAGCTGACGACGATGACTGGACCTGGATTGAGCCTTTCAATCAGTGGGCTAGATTATTCTGGCATGTCGCGGTCGCCGGCTACGACATCGAGGTCATCGACACTGACGGCTTGACGTGGGTTATGTCACAGGTTAAGTTGCCCACCCCCAACCCTTCGGGTTCGACAGCCATCGATCTCATCGATGGCCCTGCCGCTGATCTCCTGCAGCTCATTATGAACAATTTGCCATCCTTCATAGCCATGGAGCCCCTTTTGTCATTTCTGAAGGACACGTTCTGTGATGCTGGCTTGGGATCCTCAGCTGGCAAGTCAGACCTCATCGACGGCGACCACGACGAGGAGCCAATCTATGACAAGTGAGGAAACCCAAGATTTGTTTTCTCGAACCCCTTTTGTAGTGAGAACCTGTCCAGTATTTATTGCTATATTTGGTTGTTTGCATTACGCCTTGTTTATTTCTACGGTTGATGGTTGTTCGGTTGTTTGTAGTTAGCATATGTCTAGTTTCAATTGCCATCTTTGGTTGTTCATAGTATGCCTTGTTTATTTCAGCTATTAACAGTGTGATGTTCTATATGTGCTAGTATGAACTGTGCAGTTCAATTTCATCAATACCAAATTTAACAATAGCTCTATGAATGGCTATATTTGGTTGCTGTTAAGCATGTTGTACTCCCTCCGAATCTTTTTAGTTCGCATATAAGATTTGCCTAAAGTCAAGCCTCATAAAGTTTGACCAACTTTATAGAACAAAATACCAACTTTCACAATATGAAATAAATATCAGTACATGTGACATGACTTAAATTTTCATATTGTATAACTTTAGCATGGTAGATGTTGATATTTTTTCATATAAATAAGGTCAAACTTTATGAAGTTTTACTTCAGACAATTCTTATATGCAGAGTAAAAAGGACTGGAGGGAGTATTTAACACGCCTTTCCATTTGATTTAACAATGGCACTGTTTGGATACTCTAACTTAGCTAGAGGTTAGAGTTAGTTTCTAGCTCATGACAGTTAAAAGGGAGAGAGATTGGTGGAATAGTTGATTTTATTGCTTGAGCCTCGTGGGCATATATATATGAGTACATGGTCATGTTGGAGTACAAGTCAAGGTAGAATAAATCCTACGCTATCCTACGTTTCCTAAATAACAATGATACTCAACAATGACTAACCCTGAACTAACTCTAGCCAAAGAGGTGTTTGGATGACTGTGTTAGATTGACAATAAATGCACTAGGAGAACTAGCCCCAATCAGCACCTCTTGGGTGGGATAGATGTTTTGCGTGGGTTTGACGCAACTAGCTCAAAATAGCCATCATGTTTGGATACTTTAGGGCTATTTGAGCCCAAACTAGCTCAAACTAACTCTAGCACAATACAAGTTTGAATGACTACGTTTGCTTGTTTTTAAATATTAGGCATGTTGCAGTTAATAACACACATTTCCACTTCTTGTTTTTAAATATTAGGTTTTTAGAAATTTGGTCTTGCACAGGTAGGTCCTGCTGTCAGAGGTTTTGACCCACTGTTTGACCCTTTTTGCATATGTGGAAATGAGTTGTCCATGAATATCAGTCAAGTCAAGAAACTCAGAAAGATTGTTACGATAAAGAAATTAGCGACAAAAACCAACAAGATCTTTGTCTGCACAATGAAGAAGACATCAGTTCACTACAGGATGGTACTAACTGTTATACCTTGTCTTTTTAATTCCGTTGCGCCATTTCAAATCTAGAGAAGATATTTATGCATATCCTTGTTTTCAGGCCTTTCCGAAGTAGTTCACTGATGATTACCTCTCAAACCACCTGTATTGTCAGGAGGCGAGGAAGGTATTCATACAACACCCATGGTTCAATATTGAAGTGTTCCTGAAGAGGACGAAGGATGGACAAGCATTGGCCTAAAATTGCAAAGACCTTCAACATCAATGAAGGCTCAATATTCGCCTTCCGCTTCAGCAGTTTTCCAGATGAGATCCATCTGTCTATGTACCATCTATGATACTAATTTCGAAAGGTTATAGATGTTGCATGTGAAACTTGGTGCTGGTGCAGTTGTGTAAAGGGGTAGCTGAGTGCCGAAGCTATATGATGTTGTACTCTGACGTATTTCAATTATGAAATCCTGCTTCCTTAATATGAAAATGAAATATATTATGTGCTTAATATGAAATGTCAGTTAGATTAATAAATGGATTATTAATAATAGGGCAATTAGCCTGCTATTTTTCTATTGCAAACGGTTATTGAGAAAACACCGTGGGCGATGACCTCAGGCAACACACACAGTTTCTCGGAATAAACCGTGTTGGATCAATGAACAATCACACACGACATCCTCTTGAAAACCGTTTGCGTTAGGCCACCTTGCGCAAACGTTTACCACATAAAAAGTGTGTGTGATGGATAACCTTCGCCACACAGTTTCTTCTACGCACCGTGTGTGATGCATTCAATAACGCAAACGATAAAATTGTTAATATCGTGTGCAGTAGCGACGCTATCACAAACGATTTAATGGGGAAAATTGTGTGTGAGTTACCTGCGAACGGAAACATTTTCCTTGGAGTGACTGTGTGGGATGTATATACGAACAGAAACATACTTCTTAGATTAACTGTGTGGGATGTACATACTAACGGAAATGTATTCCTTGGATTGACTGTGTGGAATGTACATACGAACGGAAACGTTTAGCCGGGACTGACTGTGTGGGATGTACTTACGACCGGAAACGATTTGGCCTGTATAATTGTATTTTTTAGCACAACTGTACGTATAACTGTATTTGATTGCTCGTCCGTCGCACACGACCTCATTTTGCCGAGCGTGTGTACCAGGAGGGCCTATCCCCGAAGGTTTCTGGGTCGTGTGGGAAGGACCCCCCTATCGCAGTCACTCACTTGGCGACGGTTCAGAACACCGTCGCGGAAAGGGGTTAAAAACCGTTTGTATAGCACCTCGTTGTCCCAGTGCGTGCACGGAGAAGCTACTCATCGAGGTGAAACTTCTTTCCTATTAGTAAACCGTAATCACAACGTAGCTCAATTTTTTCGTAATTTTCCCATATTACGATGACAAGTGTAGTGTTCAAAACTCATCTACGCACTGCACCGAAAGAAATGTTTTTAGTATTTTTTCTCACGTGATCACCTGCATCATTTTTTTGTTGTACTAGTAGCCTAGGCTACTCATAGTGCCAAGTAACTTAGATTAGTAACTCTATGGTTAGCCTAAGAGCAAGTACTACCTCCGTCCTGGTTTACTCTTCGTATTTTGTAGTATCAAAATTTGACCATAGATTAACTGACAAAATGTTAATGCATGTCACTAAAAATTATATCGTTGGATTCGTATTTGAACATAATTTTACACTAAATACGAGGTAGTACAAAAGTGGGCTATAACGGCCCTCCACTCTGTCGTGCCAAATTCACTTCTGATGCATTTGGCATCGATGCCCTCCATTGCTCACCTGGTGCCCCAATCTGGATCACCTACTTTGCTCCGGTGCCAAATTAACTCACGCAATGAAAAAACACTTTCGTGGGAGAGGGAGAGGACTGGGACAATAAAAAACACTTGTTTGGGAGAAGGAGATGCTGGTGTTGTTGGTTTGATTGATTTGTTTATACATGTGGGTCTGTGTGCACAGCGGTGCCAACTCTCTTGCTAGAGCGGTGCCAAAATATTTTGATTTGACATCGATGCGTATTATGTGGCATACTTTTGAGAAATATGGTATCGGCCACATAGTGGAAGGCAACAAATGCCCAAGCTCTTCACGTGCTCCTAGGTAAATGAGAGGAAAGAGAAAGAGAGACACATTGAAAAAATATCACTAGCCTTAGAGCCAACCCTATCGTATGAGCGAATGATATTGGTACCTCTTGATGACACGGCAATCTTATACAGCCAGCTGCTCTAATATGTTCTCTTCTTTTGTAGATAAAAAAAGACTCGAAAGTAAAAAATGAGATGCACTCTAACAATCTCATCGAATGCCTTGATCTCCATCTTACAGAAATTGATTTGATTGACTACCGAGGCAACACATCTAAGATTAAATTGGCCAGGTTCTTTGTGCTGGAGGCAAGTGTGCTCAAGGTAATGAGGTTTGGCGTTCTCTGGCGTAACAATGAATGGCGTGCTGATCACCGCAAGCGTCTAAGCCTAAATGACAAAGGCTCCGCATAATCTGAATTTGTTTTTGAAGCATCAAGTCGCAAGAGACTCAAAACCTTATTTTCCCATTAGTGACTTGTCAGGGCGGTGGATTTTAGTTTGTACGATAATGCTGCATCCACCTAAAGTAATGAAAGTTCTTACGTAAACTACCTAATAATTCCCTCTTTGTAGGTGCAGCATTACTCCTAGCATTTGTAATATCAGTTTGAAACTTGTAATATCACGACTATCCAGCACGAGGTACTATGTTACGATGAATGTTCGCGTGCATAGGTGCGGCAATGATATACTCATTACTCGAGTACAATATTTATTATTACTCATGGCAACGCACGGGAAATTATGTCGAACATGGCTAGTTGTAAGCAGGCTAGCTCTACAGCCATGATGATAGTGACTGCACACGGGGAGGCTAACTTTGGTATGCCGAACATGGCGCCTACACTTCATTGTGAGGAGAAGCACGTAATAATTTGACCAACGGGTAGTACAGTACTACTACTACATTGGTAGTACTACTAGTACTAGCACCACCGCCTGGATTTAGTAGTACTAACACCTCCATCTGGATTTAGTATTTGACTAGCAATACTCCCTCCTTTCCAGTTTATAGGGCATAATTTGAAAATCTCTTCAACCACGGTAGATGATGAATGGTGGAATTAATTCTGTAGTTTGCAAAAGTACTTAATTAGTACTCTCATTTTTCTGAAAAAATTTTGTAAACAGATGCATTAATTACACCACATGCATGCATGACCACTTAATGACCAAGAACTTCTACATGCATTGGTGAGTTTTTTCTTCATCATTGCATGCAGTGATTTAATACACCTTGAAATCTGAACATGTTATGGTAAGTAGTAGAATTGAGACTTATAAAATGGAAAAACAAACTTTTTGAGATGAGCCCTATAAACCGAAAAGAAGGGAGTGTCTAGTAATGCATGTCACAAAATATATACTACTCCCTCTGTAAATAAATACATGGAGTATTGCTTTATTCGGTTTTGAATGTAGTTCCTGATGATATTATACAATTTCCCTTGTGGTAGATGGCTCAAATCTGAAATCTCATCAATCAGACTACTATTGTACTCCCTCCGTACCGGTGCATTAGTCACGTTACAAAAACCAAATAATCCCAAAACTTTTAGGCGCGGTGCATTAACTACCCACCTCGTTCCCGGTCTTTTGCCACGAAAAAAGAAATCAGCCAATAGGAGACGTGGGGTGTGTATGAATTCAATGACTTGAGACTACTTAGCACAACATGTGGTGCTCCATTCTCTGCATGCAATGACGTTAATTACAAAAAAACATCAAGTTCTCTCGATTTTTTCCCAACTTGGTCTCGGTAAGATGACTATATATAGTGCACCGGTACGGAGGGAGTAAGGGCCGAGGAGTAGATGGCCAACACACATGTGAATGCAACGCAGTCTGCACTTCTCATATAAAGGCTCCCCACTAGTCCAATCCATCTATGAAATCCTACGCACCTACGCACCCTGCAAGAGTGATCACTCCAATCGCAAGCTTAGTTGACCAGAAGCTAGACCCATGGAGGCGATGAGCGCGAGCATGAGCCGGCTGTGCCAGATGGTCCACGACGCCGGCCTGCGGCCCGGCACCGAGGAATGTCTCTAGGTCGTTCTCGAGGAAGCCAGGGTGAGAGGCCTCTTGGATGAAAACTTCGTCTCCTTGTTCGACGAGGCCCTCGTCGGCTTCCTCGACAAGTTCACCATCGTGAAAAAGCTCGCGGATGTCCTTGACGTACGCCTCCATCCCACTCGCCTAGGCTCTGCGATGCCCGCCACCCTAAACGGCCTATATGGTGACAACCTCTTCGATGCACTGGTGGCCCTGCGACTACTCGCCATCGTGTCGGAGAATGTCCACCTCAAGGTCGCGCTCGCCGCGCAGCGCCTGGCTCAGCAAGACACCATCAACATAATCACCCACGTCTACGAGAAAATTGTCCACAAGGACTACTACGTGCCAGAGGAGGACGATAGGACGCTGGCTTTCTTCGACCGCAGGGCAACCTTGGACGGCATTGTTCAGAAGCATGTTGAGCTCGTCGCCAACGCCGCTGCTTCTCACCCGTTGGTTGGTGACCTGGCGCACTAGGGCGAGAGGATGTCGTTGATGGATCCGTATGCATCTTTATTTTTGTGTCAATTCCAAGTATACTGTAATTTTCTTACCTTTTGCATCAACTTCATAACTTACGTACGTACCATGCATGAACCGCGCCACAACCAAACTTCTTATATATTAATATTGACGTGTAATGGGAATGTGTAGGTCCCATGCAAGAAATGGGAACGGATTTCAAACTTCTGGGTGTGGTGGTTCAATTTGCGAAGGCACACACATAAACAACCAAAATAGAAGTCATTTTGGAACAAAGAGCTGCCACATTATTATCGAAAGCAGAAGTAGTATTGAAACCATGGGCGTTCTACTAACCATTTAAGTGATGCCACACGTCCCTCTATTAATTGGCTACTAGGAGACGTCGTGCGGGTGGTACTACCTCCGTCCTGGTTTATTGTTCCCCTTAGTGTTTTGTGCCATATTTTGACTATGAATTCAATTTACAAAATGTTAACGCATGTCACAAAAAATAGTATCATTGGAAACTATGTTCAGATACAAATCCAACCATATAAATGTTTATAACATGCATTAAAAATTTGTCAATTAAATCTATGGTCAAAATGATGGAGTCTTTGAGTAGACCGGAGGCGTGCGAGCAGACCGCTGCGCAGGATGACCCCAGACGGGCATTCCGGCCCGCCCCTCAACGCACAGTGGCTAGGCATATCACGTACATGTGGGACCACTTGTAAGGAAAGCGATGATGGCCGAAATTGGCAAAACTCCCCCGTTTATCACGCTAGAAAAGACCAGCGCTAGCGTTTTGAATCATTATTTCTATTTTTTGAGGGAAAATCATTATTTCTATTTTTTTAAAGGAGCAAAACCAAGTGTTACTGTATAACATACTAGTAACTAGTACAAGTTCAAAAAGAAAATCCTGCCGTGTTCACGTCGCACCCCCACACGGTTGGTCCGGCACGCCGCTCAAGGGGGGAACGCGTGCTGTCTTGCATCTTCATGGGACCGCAGTTGAGGAAACCGACTATCTCCACCCCGCCCGCCGCGTGATGGCTAAGTTAGAGAAACGAGGAGGAAGAAGAGATAGCTATAGCACGGACTCCAAGAAATATGGTGTCAGATGGGAGTCGTGCTGGTGGCGTGTGCCGTACTCCTGGACGTGAATGCTTGTTCTGGCCCATGCCACCCTATTATATATCGAGGATTCGAGGTGCATGTTACGTACAGCTAACACATTGACATATGGCCCACCTCACACTGTGGTCAAATTTCTTGGAGTCTGTGCTAGGCTCAATGTTGTTTGTGAGGGTGGATGGCTGGTCTCAAGTTTAAAACTTGTTGTATTACGTATACATAGACGTAGATAGAGATGGTGTAGTAGTTTTCAAAGTTTGAATCCACACATCAGAATGGAATTTCTACCGTTGATTGGACTCATCCGACGACCAAGGATGATGGGATTCGTAGCTACAGTAAAAACACCCGCCCGCCGCGTGAAGCATGTGAAGCTAATATAACTAGTAGGAGTAGTACTATTGTTGATTGGACTCATCCGATAACCTGTTGCAATGCATGTACAATTATGTATTCGAGATTTTTTTGCCTCGTCGCAGCACCCACTCTGAGAAGCTACTCGAAATCCATTCATAAGTTTAGTAAGTTTATCACAGGCATATCATTTAGTATTACATACAACTGGTCATCAACGAACAACGACAACGAGGATACATTATAAATACTAAAGTTTTTCTCACACAACAAATAACAAAGCGATGAAATAAGCTTCAGGTAAACCAATCCTTGGCGTTGGAAACGCTTGCTTTGAACCATAAGTGATTCTCTGGGCAGGGCCAGCTATTGTCAATATCGAGACCAACACAAGACTCATCATCCAGGCTGAAGTGGCCTATATCAGGACGCATATTGTGATAGCCAGGGTAGGGAACCATAGCAATGTCCAAGGTATAGATACAGTTGCTTCTCATAAATGGTAGTAACATTGTGCCAACAGTAGCTGGATCACCTTTCACCATCATTGGATAGTTTTGTCCAAGGAAGAGCGAGTTTTCTCCAAGATTATCAATACTGAACCAGGCAGAAGGTGCTGGCGCTAGCACACTAGTATCCATCCCGAATACCCTGCAACGGATGTTGGAATAGGTCCGGAGAGTGCGACCATGGGAGACAACACCTGCTTCCTTAGTAACATCAGCAGTGTTCTGTATACAGACAAGAAGAGGTGATCCATCGGAATAAGTTGCCAGGCACCACTGAGTATGTAGGTCCTGCTTGTCTTCATGCTCGTGATCATCACCATTGTCGTCTACCCCTTGGTTATAGTAAAAAATTCCAAGTATCGGTGGGGGAATGTTGACAGGACCTTGGAAACAAAGAAGGTTAATTAGTACGGGGATACTAACTCACATGCATGGTGAATGAAACAATTATAATTATAGTGGAAGACAAACATACCGAAACAATAAGGATCCCATGCGAAAACAGTGCCAGAAGTTGTGGCAACAAACACAAGACCCTCATATTGAATTGCATCACAGTACACAGCCGTGTACAGAAACTGGTTTTTGAGCAATATCCATCAAGTCAAAGTATTAAGGACGGCAGCAAGCTTGTCGAAGATAGTGACAACACAAGCATTCCTATAACCCCAAGAGCGAGTGGGAACTCGACAAATTGCTATCTTCTATAGACGACAATCACCATGATCGTATTTGAATGTACGTAGAATACCGGTGTGCTCAACCTCAGGGCAGTCTGAGATTTTTGGAAGTGGAACCCGGTGATGAGTGTACACATTCACAAGTTCCCACTCGCAGTTGTACCCAATATAAACAATCCAATCTCCATTTGCGCCTGCCTAGGCCTTACCCTCAAGTGATGGCATCTTAACATCACACGTAGCATTATCAAGCGACATCAACTTGCACAAGGCGAGGCTTCCATCGTCCCCGCGCCAGCGAGCAGCGTCATGGCGAAGAAGATAGGGGAGATTAAACCGCTCCTGAAACCTTGGGTTCTTTGTAACGATGTTATTTGTCGAGTCGAGAATGGTCTTGAATGAACCTGCCATGCTAGCCGTGGTGATGACGTCACACCGATCAATGAGTTCCTCCATCACGTCATCTTTCAGATCGGGGCAAGAATAACAGGGCCGTTTCCTGCCTGTTCCCTCCATCGAGAAGATGAACAATGGCAGAAGGAAGAGTCAAGGAAAATGGAGGGAGGAAGAGCCTGGGACAGCAGTTCCAAATCGAGAGGGAAAGGCGAAGAGGCGGTGGACGGTTGCCACGGTATAGGAAGAGGCTAGTGGGGAGTGGACGGTCGCCACGGTATAGAAAGAGGCACCCCGGCCTACATAGATGTCCGTTCAGAAATTATACAAAAGGAGACTGGCCATCGTCTCACTGACATGTTGGAACGGGACCACATGTCAACGAAATATCGTGTGTCATTTCTCGTGCAAAATGCGATCTGGCCGCGTTGGCCCGAGGTGCCGCATTATTTCTTGACTTTATTCTTTTAATGGCGCCCCGTTCAATTTTGAAGCACACCTAATTGGTACTGTATGCAGAGAAAATACAAACTACTCTACCACTACTCTACCTCTAGTACTTACTAGTACTAGTAAAGTAGTATATAGGCTGGAGCTTTAGCCCTTGCTTGCTAACGGCTGCCCACTTGCTTCTCACACTATCACCCTCTCTCCAGATCTAAAAAAGATGGCGGTGGCCCCTCTCTCTCCCTTCTCACCGGTGGTCACAGATCCGCCAAGATCCCGTCCGCCGGGGAAGAAAAGGACGTGCAACATTGACGCACTCGTCATCGGCGAGCGAGGTCACACACTGACGACAAGGCCGTCCTCTCAGACCTAGCGCTGGCGCGGGATGGCCTCCGTCCCCAAGCTTGCTGTCGTAGTGTGTGCGGAGGATGACGACCACGAGCGAAGCCACTTCGCGCCGACCCTCAGGTATGCTACCTCTTTTTGAACTATACCCTTGTTCTATTGCCCCGTCTACCACATCACTGCATGTGGATCTTTTTCCACTCCCCCATCTCCCCAATTTACTATCCTCTGCTCTTCTGGTCACACAGACGAAAGCCTTAATTTGCACTATTAAAGGAAACCCTACTTCATGCAGACTAATCCATGTCTGGGTTGAATAAGGAAAGAAAGGGAGAAAATACTGTCGAAGAGACTAGGTATCGAACCTGCATCTTAGTTGAAAAGGGAAAAATCAGTAGCTATGGAACAAGTCTCTTGTCTCTTTGTTGAAAAAGGTTAGAAAGGCATGACAGCGTAGTAGAGAATGACCAGGTCGATCGGTTTGTTGTCCTCACATAGGAAAAAGGTGGATAAAGAGAACAAAAATGGGACGTAATCCACATATGTTGCCTGGATATTTGTTGCTCTGGGTAACCATCCCTCCCTCACCACTCTATGCGTCCGTGGAGGTACGTCGTACTGGTGCGCCCACTGTCCGAATGGGCCTCTCCATGCTCTTATTGCCACTTTTTTGATGTTTGTATAACGCCACAGGTAAAATCAAGCAATGCTACTGCTAAAGTGATGCCACATTTAACTAATGTCGCAGTCAGTCCATATTTCAGGGTTAGCTATTGATTGTGGATGTATTAAAGATTTTTGAGCTAAGGCATTCTAATGCTGTTGCACAGCCAGTATACCAACAATGAAACTTGTTACTACCTTCAGATTTTTGCACTGTTAATGCTTATAGATTACATACCTCACTTCATGATGTTATGATAAGTCAAAAAAAATTGTACAGTGTCACCAAAATGCCAAGGTGGTGATGGCATTTTATTTCAGTTAAACTGCACAAAAAATTATGAAGAGAAGAGGAAAGGTCAAGAGTGGGCACCTCCTCCTCCTGCTGTTTTCTTGATTCGTTTGATCAAGTTTTTATGTTTTATCGATTATCAAGATTGGGATAGCAATTTTTTAGGTCCCCTCAAGTTCGAAATGATATTTACCTTGAAGGTACATGGTTTGCAATTTTTTATACTATCATTAGTTAATAATGCTAGTTACCTTCAGACTTTTGTATTTGGTCTAATGCTGTTGCACAGCCAGTATACTAATGCTGAAACTTGTTACATTTAGATTTTGTATAGTTAATGCTTATAGAAATCTTCCAGTGCTAGCTTATGGAAATATGTTCAGTAAAACCATTGGACTGTACCCCATAATAAAAAAAACTACTCTACTATTGCACTGGCCACTGGATTAGTGTATATTTGTACTATTTGACTGGTGTTGCATTAGCATATGGACATATATAAGGTGTGGCAAGCTTTCCCAGATATGTGCTCAAGAAAACTACTACCTATTTTTCTAAATACTAGATGTTTGGGTACTTTAAATTGAACAGCGAAAACGTCTTATATTAAGTAACCGAGGGTGTAGAGTTCATTCAAATTATGCCGCCAAAGCTAGTCACACCTTTGTTAAAATTAATGTTCATTATGTTATAAGAGGAGGTCTGCATGTTTGTCTCTATTGCCTGTCGATTACATACCTGACATCATGATGTAATGGTAAGTTTTTTTTGTATAGTGTCACCGAATTGTCAAGGTGGTGATGGCATTTTATTTTAGTTGAACTGCATAAAAAATGTTTAAAAGAAGAGGAAAGGTTAGGAATGGTCCAATCTTTTAGAAAATACTATGTATGCCTTCCTAACATCGGCCGATGTTGCCTTATTTATTCCTTCAAACAGGTGGTTAGAAACAGTCTTGCTACCTTTTCCCATTGAGAAATTGGAATGCTTATATTTGTGAGTCTATGCTTCAACTAGTGCCACTTTTATAGTAATCACACTTTCAATATCTGTGCAAACAGGGATGCTCGATTTTAGTGAAACTGCACAATAAGTCCAAATGGTTCAATATTATGAGCATTTTTTCTTCCAAACAGTTATATCCAATTGGTGGCACTATGAGCTGTGTCATTACCAAGGTACATAGCTTGCTACTATCTTGCTACTGTTTTTGTACTATCATTAGATAGTAGTATTAGTGGTTTGCATGTAAATTTATTGCTAGGGTGGACCTACATTGGTGGTGCAGGACATGATTCAATGATTGGATGCTCAATTTCGGTTGTATGGATTTCACCTCTTCCATCACTGCAAACATGGATATCCTTGGTCTGACGAAGAATAGGCGCTATATTTCTGCTCTGTACCAGCAAATCAGTTCAGTACCAAATTGTACAGTGCAAAACATGACAGATGCTAAGCGAAAACGATTAGCAGAGGTGTGTTTAAACCGAAAGTACAAGCTGGGGTTTATGTTAACTAGCTGGTTGATATTTGTGCAAACAAATGTCTGACCGTTGCTATTTGGCGAACAAACAAAGTGACCTCAATTTTTGTGGAACTGCACAAGAGGATAGTATAGTCACTGCATGCAGTGCCATTTGAAAATAGACACAGAAAGATTGGATAGTCACTTCATGGACTGCACAAAAGTAATACTGTACTATTTATTGGCCAACACTAGGTGCTTCATTGCTTTGTTCTAATTATCCAATGGGCATCCTTTTGCCAAAGTTAAAGTTGTATTCTGAAAATAGTCTCGCCGTCAGATTGATAGATGACCAACTCATATTTCAGTGGATGTTCCTCCATCATGTGTGGTTCACTCTCATGGTTCCATATTTTGGTGAAACCACTTACTGAATGTTGGCCTAGAGAAGCATCCATGTTAGTAGGAAGAACAGATGTTTTTTCTTGATCTTTGCTTTTGGAGCTACATATTGTATATGATCTGTGAATCATTGAGATGCATTAACATGTTGATCTTATGCATGGGAATCGTACTAGTTGGTGATGAATTTGGGCTATTAATGGGAACATATTACAGAGCCAGGCATGTGAGTCTCGTATGAACATTTCGAACAGATCGACTCTTACTACTGTGCACAGCATGATCTTTATTTCTCTCATTTAAAAAAAAAATGATCCTTATTTCTGTGTGCTCAGTGTTTACAAGTTACTAGCAGTTCCTTATTTTTGTTCGCTCAGTGTTTACAAGTTACTGATGGATCACAAGCTAGCCTACGACTCCCTCCTTTCCGGTTTATAGGGCTCATCTCAAAAAGTTTGTTTTTCCCTTTTATAAGTCTCAATACTACTACTTACCATCAAAACCATTCCCGTGATGCCTACACCAACTGGAGAGGAAGCTAATGATGATGATCATGAAACTTCGGATCAAATTCCTACTGGACCTCGTAGGTCGACCAGAGCATGTTCCGCACCAGAGTGGTACGGTAATCCTGTCCTGGAAGTTATGTTATTAGACCATGGCGCACCTACGAACTATGAAGAAGCTATGATGAGCCCAGATTCCGATAAATGGCTTGAGGCCATGAAATCTGAGATAGGATCCATGTATGAGAACAAAGTATGGACTTTGGTGGACTTGCCCGATGATCGGCAAGCCATTGAGAATAAATGGATCTTCAAGAAGAAGACAGACGCTGATGGTAATGTCACTATCTACAAAGCTCGACTTGTTGCGAAAGGTTTTTGACAAGTTCAAGGAGTTGACTACGATGAGACTTTCTCACTCGTAGAGATGCTTAAGTCTGTCCGAATCAAGTTAGAAATTGCCGCATTTTATAATTATGAAATCTGGCAAATGGATGTCAAAATTGCATTCCTTAATGGATTTCTTAAAGAAGAGTTGTATATGATGCAACCAGAAGGTTTTGTCGATCCTAAAGGTGCTAACAAAGTGTGCAAGCTCCAGCGATCCATCTATGGACTGGTGCAAGCATCTCGGAGTTGGAATATATGCTTTGATGAGGTGATCAAAGCATATGGTTTTATACAGACTTACGGTGAAGCCTGTATTTACAAGAAAGTGAGTGGGAGCTCTGTAGCATTTCTGATATTATATGTGGATGACATATTGTTGATTGGAAATGATATCGAATTTCTGGATAACATAAAAGGATACTTGAATAAGAATTTTTCAATGAAAGACCTTGGTGAAGTTGCTTATATATTGGGCATCAAGATCTATAGGGATAGATCAAGACGCTTAATAGGACTTTCTCAAAGCACATACCTTGACAAAGTTTTGAAGAAGTTCAAAATGGATCAGTCGAAGAAAGAGTTCTTGCCTGTGTTACAAGGTGTGAAATTGAGTCAGACTCAAAGCCCGACCACTTCAGAAGATAGAGAGAAAATGAAAGTCATTCCCTATGCCTCAGCCATTGGTTCTATCATGTATGCTAGACCTGATGTGTGCCTTGCCATAAGTTTGGCAGGGAGGTACCAAGTAATCCAGGAGTGGATCATTGGACTGCGGTCAAGAACATCCTCAAGTACCAGAAAAGGACCAAGGATATGTGATGTCTACTACACAACTTGTTCTTGTAGACTCGTGTCGGGCCTCCAAGCGCAGCGTTTTGTAGGACAGTAGCAATTTTCCCTCAAGTTGATGACCTAAGGTTTATCAATCCGTGGGAGGCGTAGGATGAAGATGGTCTCTCTCAAACAACCCTGCAACCAAATAACAAAAAGTCTCATGTGTCCCCAACACACCAAAAACAATGGTAATTTGTATAGGTGCACTAGTTTGGCAAAGAGATGGTGATACAAGCGTAGTAATGATAGTAGATATTGATTTTTGTAATAGGAACAATAAAAAACAGCAAGGTAGCAATTGATAAAACAGAGCACAAACGGTATTGCAATTCTTGAAAACGAGGCCTAGTGTCCGTACTTTCACTAGTGCAATCTCTCAACAATGTTAATATAATTGGATCATATAACCATCCCTCAACGTGCGATGAAGAATCACTCCCAAGTTCCTATCTAGCGGAGAACATAAGAAGAAATTGTTTGTAGGGTACGAAACCACCTCAAAGCTATTCTTTCCGATCAATCTATCCTAGAGTTCGTACTAAAATAACACCAAGCTATTCTTCCCCATCGATCTATTAAGAGTTTGTACTAAGATAACACCAAATAATTTCAGATTCATAATACTCAATCCAACACAAAGAACCTCAAAGAGTGCCCCAAGATTTCTACCGGAGAAACAAAGACAAGAACGTGCATCAACCCCTATGCATAGATTACCCCAATGTCACCTCGGGAATCCGCGAGTTGAGTGCCAAAACATATATCAAGTGAATCAATATGATACCCCATTGTCACCGCGGTATTCATAGCAAGACATACATAAAGTGTTCTCAAATCCATAAAAGTATTCAATCCGATAAGAACGAAATCTCAAAGGGAAAACTCAATTCACAACAAGATAGAGAGGGGAAAACACCATATGATCCAACTATATTAACAAAGCCCATGATACATCAAGATCGTGACATCTCAAGAACACGAGAGAGAGAGAGAGATTAGACATATAGCTACTGGTACAAACCCTCAGCCCCGAGGGTGGACTGCTCCCTCCTCATCATGGTGGCCGCCGGGATGATGAAGATGGCCACCGGTGATGATTTCCCCCTCCGACGGGGTGCCGGAACGGGGTCTAGATTGGTTTTCATGGCTACAGAGGCTTGTGGCGGCAGAACTTCTGATCTAGGATTATTTCTGATGGTTTCTCTATTTATAGGATTTTTCAGTGTTGGAATCACGCGAAGATGGGCCTCGAGGTGACCACAACCCACCGGGGTGAGCCAGGCCCCTCTGGCGCGCCCTGGTGGGTTGTGCCCACCTCATGGCTCTTCTGGCCCTCCCACAAAGCTTCTAGTTCCTCTTTTGTTCCAAAAAAATCGTCAAAAAGCTTCGTTGCATTTGGAGAACTTTTATTTTTGCACAAAAAACAACACCACGGTAGTTCTGCTGAAAACAGCGTCAGTCCGGGTTAGTTCCATCCAAATCATGCCAAAACCATATCAAATTGTTGTAAACATGGCATGAATACTTCATAAATTATAGATACATTGGAGATGTATCAGCATCCCCAAGCTTAATTCCTACTCGTCCTCGAGTAGGTAAATGATAAAAGAAATAATTTATGAAGTGTGAATGCTAGCAAAGTGCATAAGTTTGATCAATGATAATTTCAATCAATTTTCCTAGCATCATAACAGCAATTCTTTATCATAAAACTTCACATGTTAAAGTAGCAA
Source organism: Thinopyrum elongatum (assembly GCA_011799875.1). Classification (NCBI taxonomy): domain Eukaryota; kingdom Viridiplantae; phylum Streptophyta; class Magnoliopsida; order Poales; family Poaceae; genus Thinopyrum; species Thinopyrum elongatum. The sequence continues at coordinate 85,739,600 of CM022300.1, read as the reverse complement.
CCAATTCACATGTTAAGGTTCAAACAATGAATTCTCTTGAAACTCAACAACCTATATTCTTAGTCACCAAACAATTGCAATTCAACTTATTCAACAGAGTCTAAGTAAGAGCTCCACATACTCAATCATCATATAGTGTTCTATGATTGCTAGTACTCAAAGCATATTTTTAGAACAAATGGCATCCATCGAACACAGAGAAAGATAGGGGCTTAATGTTTAGCCTCCCAACTCATTTATCATAGAACAAATGGCATCCATCGAACACTTCTATGCAAATATACACAACCATAACTCATTACGTTGTCTTCCTTGTCCAACTTCAACTAATTTGCTCAAGTTTGAAAATAATAAATGGGTGTTCACAATCATAGAAGATGTCCAAGATAATATATTTGTATGTGAAAGTTCTCTTCCTTATACTAATCATTCATGAATTGCTTGTATGACCAATATTGTGATTGTCCAGCGTCAAAGGATTTCACTTTCTAAACCCAATGTGAAGCTACTACTAGGCATGATATGAACATATAATTTTAACTTCATGATATTCAATTCATTCAACAATTTACTCATAGGATATAAGTGAAGCACAAGAGTAAACAACAAACTACTCCAAAAGGATATAAGTGAAGATCAAGCGAGTAGTTAAATAAATGGGTAGCTATTTGAGGACTCTCTCTTATTTAAAAACTTTCAGATCTAAGTGTTTTATTAAAACAGCAAGGAAAAAAATGACATTCCAAAAATAGCACCCATCATGTGAAGAAGCAAAAACTTAGGCTCAACCGAGGCTAACCGATAATTGTTGATGAAGAAAGGTGGGATGCCTACCGGGGCATCCCCAAGTTTAGATGCTTGAGACTTCTTGGAATATTAACTTGGGATGCCTTGGGCATCCCCAAGCTTGAGCTTTTGTGTCTCCTTAATTCCTTTTATATCACGGTTTCCCTAAATCTTAAAAACTTCATCCACACAAAACTCAACAAGAACTCGTAAGATCGTTAGTAAAATCACTGCAATAACCTTATCATTCTCTACTGTAGCAAATCACTAAAATTATAATTTAACATTGCATACTAAATTCCTCTGCATATTTAATAATCATATCCTCAAATAGAATCATTAAACAAGCAAACATATGCAAACAATGCAAACATAACAGCAATCTGCCAAAACAGGACAGTCTGTAAGGGATGAAGAAGTATCCATACTTATTTAACTCAAAAAACTCTTAACATTTACCACACTGTAGAAAATTTATCATAGCTTATTGTTCAAAAAAAATTCAACATTTTATCACATTCTGACTTTTCTCGGGAATTTTTGCAACAGCGACAAACTTTCTGTTTTGAAACAGCAACTCATATACTTGCAAAATAAGCATGGTGAAGGCTATCCTTGCCACTTTTATTGAAATAAAAGATGCAAAACATTATCCTAAATAAAAGCAAGAAAATCCTCACAAAATAAAATGACGCTCCATGCAAAACTCATATCATGTGACGAATGAAAATATAGCTCCAAGTGAGGTTATCGATAATGTTGAAGACGAAAGAGGGGATGCCTTCCGGGGCATCCCCAAGCTTAGTTGCTTGGATCTTCCTTGAATGTTACCTTGGGGTGCCTTATTCTTCTCATATCGGTATCTCACCCAAAACTTGAAAATTTCAATCACACAAAACTTAATGGAACTTCGTGAGATGGGTTAGTATGATAAAGACAAATCATTCACTTTGGTACTATCAAGATAAGATTCATAATTGTTCTCACACAATGCCTACTCTACTCTACAATTTGAACAATTTATATTAAGCAATATAAGCCATAGAAACTATAAAAACAAGCAAACTATGCATTGAAAAACAGAATCTATCAAAAACAGAACAGTACATAAAGATCTAAATTAAGGTCATACTTATGTAACTCCAAAAATTCTTAAAAATTAGGAAAACGTAGAACATTTGTATACCCATAGGCTGTAAAACATTCAGAATTTTTCATATTCCAGTAAAAGATAGAAATTTCTGCACTGGACGCAGAAGTTTCTGTTTTTGCACAGAATCAAGTCAACTATCATCCACACTATCCCAAATGCTTTACTTGGAACTTTATTGAAACAAAAGCTATAAAACATGATTACTACAGTAGATAATCATGTGAAAACACAAAAAAAGTAGGGGTAAATGTTGGGTTGTCTTCCAACAAGCTCTTTATTTAATGCCTTTTTAGCTAGGCATGAAGATTTCAATGATGCTCATATAAAAGAAAAGAATTGAAAGATAAAGAGAGCATCATGAATCACAAGTTCCTCTCTCATAAAAAATTTCAGTAGCATCATGAATGGATTCATCAATATAACTATCACACAAAGCATTCCTTTCATGATCCACAAGCATAGTATATTTACTACTCTCCACATAAGCAATTTTATTCTCATTCATAATAGTGGGAGTATCATATGAAACTCGAATACTATAAATTGTTTCCACATTAAAAGAGTAATGTTCTGTAAAAGGATATTCAAAATTATGAAAATAATTATCACTACTTTTTATAACATAGGTATCATCACAATAATCATCATAAGTAGCAACTTTGTTCTCATCATAGTCAAATGAAACCTCTTCTGAAATAGTGGAATCATTACTAAATAAATTCATGACCTCTCCAAATCCACTTTTATCATTATAATAAAATTCAACACCCTCCAAAATAGTGGGATAATAATTATCTAAAGTTGACACTCTTCCAAACCCACTTTCATAAATATTGCAATCGTCATAAATAGGAGGCATGCAATCATGATAACAAATTTGATCATTCAAAGTAGAGGAACTAAAAAGATCATCTTCATTAAGCATAAAATCCCCAAGCTTGGGACAAACATTAATTGCAGCAAATAAATTCTCAAACATGTCATTCTCATCAAACATAGCATCCCCAAGCTTGTGGCTTAGCATATCATAAGCATAATCACTCCCATCATTAATAGTATGAATAGCACCAATAGTATAACAATTATTATCATAATAATTTCCCAAGTTGGTGGCAAAAAGATTTTCAAGGTTATAAGAAGTATCATTTCTTCCCAATCATAATCATCACAACAAGCAATAGGCATAACAAAATCATCATGAATAGTTCTTTCGGACATTGTGCCATAAGAGAAAGAAGCAATATCATCATCAAGTGCATCATCTTCCACAATTATTTTTGATTCATTTTAATGAGGCACAACAATAATAGGAGCAACATTATTTGGGAGAGATACCTTTTTACCTCTACTCTTTCTTCTTTTCTTCTTCTTCACCACATCATGTGTGGGTTTAATTAATTTTTCCGAGCTTCTTATTGGTGAGATTGGTTGAATAGGGAGCTCCTTCTCGTCACCTATTTCATCCTGAGAGACAATAGGAGGGAAAGTAGAAATATTTACCCTTTCATTAGTATTCCTTTTATATTCTATTGGTTTTCACATCTTTCTATAGTTGGCAATATTAGCATTCTCATTGCAATTTACCATGCAAAATATATAGATATTTTTTAGATTAGTTTCAATGTCGTCCGTGAGAATGAATACTTCAAACCAACTATTTTTATGTGTCAATTCTTCACTTACCAAAAATAGACAAATCTCACTATAAAGTTCAAGTGTGATCAAGTCATTACAATATTTGGCCATGATTCGATCATGAAAAAGTTTGCATTGGAAATTAAGATGACTAACCTTATTGCAAAGTTCATGAGTAATAGGACAAAGAGAACATAATTTTGTAGCAAATTCATCTATCACTTTGAGCAAAAAATTGGTTCTATCATATTTATGCTTCTTACAAAATCTATCATCCCTATAAGTCATGTCTTCACAAAGTCTTTCCACTCCACAAAAATTGACATGCTTATAAGAAACATTTTTTCCTGATGAGTGCAATCATCATTAGCATTTTGGATACTCATAGAATTCATACTAACAACATTGCAATCATGCTCATCATTCATGCCAAACATTTTATTGAATTCTTCTTCTATCAATTGAGCACAATTTTTCTTTCCATCATGTTCAAGAAAGAAATGATAAAGACGAATAATATGAGGCCACCTCAATTGCATTTTTTTGTAGTTTTCTTTTACGAACCAAACTAGTGATAAAACAAGAAACTAAAAGATTCAATTGCAAGATCTAAAGATATACCTTCAAGCACTCACCTCCCCAACAAAGGCACCAGAAAAGAGCTTCGTTGACGGGGTGTGAGTGCCGCTTACCTAACCTCCCCGGCAATGGCACCAGAAAAGGGCTTGATGTCTGCTACACAACTTGTTCTTGTAGACTCGTGTTGGGCCTCCAAGCATAGAGTTTTGTAGGACAGTAGCAATTTTCCCTCAAGTGGATGACCTAAGATTTATCAATTCGTGGAAGGCGTAGGATGAAGGTGGTCTATCTCAAACAACCCTGCAACCAAATAACAAAAAGTCTCTTGTGTCCCCAACACACCAAATACAATGTTAATTTCTATAGGTGCACTAGTTTGGCGAAGAGATGGTAATACAAGCATAGTAATGATAGTAGATATTGATTTTTGTAATAGGAACAATAAAAAACAGCAAGGTAGCAATTGATAAAACGGAGCACAAACGGTATTGCAATGCTTGAAAATGAGGACTAGGGTCCGTACTTTCGCTAGCGCAATCTCTCAACAATGCTAATATAATTGGATCATATAACCATCCCTCAACGTGCGATGAAGAATCACTCCAAAGTTCCTATCTAGCGGAGAACATAAGAAGAAATTGTTTGTAGGGTACGAAACCACCTCAAACCTATTATTTCTGATCAATCTATCCTAGAGTTTGTACTAAAATAACACCAAGCTATTCTTTCCTATCGATCTATTAAGAGTTCATACTAAGATAACACCAAATAATTTCAGATTCATAATATTCAATCAAACACAAAGAACCTCAAAGAGTGCCCCAAGATTTCTACCAGAGAAACAGAGACAAGAATGTGCATCAACCCCTATGCATAGATTACCCCAACGTCACCTCGGGAATTCGCGAGTTGAGTGCCAAAACATATATCAAGTGAATCAATATGATACCCCATTGTCACCACGGGTATTCATAGCAAGATATACATAAAGTGTTCTCAAATCCATAAAAGTATTCAATCCGATAAGAACGAAATCTCAAAGGGAAAACTCAATTCACAAAAAGATAGAGAGGGGAAAACACCATATGATCCAACTATATTAACAAAGCCCGTGATACATCAAGATCATGACATCTCAAGAACACGAGAGAGAGAGAGAGATTAAACACATAGCTACTGGTACAAACCCTCAGCCCCGATGGTGGACTACTCCCTCCTCATCATGGTGGCCGCCGGGATGATGAAGATGGCCACCGGTGATGATTTCCCCCTTCGATGGGGTGCCGGAACGGGGTCTAGATTGGTTTTTTGTGGCTACAGAGGCTTGAAGTGGCGAAACTTCTGATCTAGGATTATTTCTTATGGTTTCTCTATTTATAGGATTTTTCAATGTTGGAATCACGCAAAGATGGGCCTCGAGGTGACCACAACCCACCGGGGCGAGCCAGGCCCCTCTGGCGCGGCCGGGTGGGTTGTGCCCAACTCGTGGCTCTTCTGGCCCTCCCACAAAGCTCTAGTACCTCTTTTGTTCCAAAACAAATTGTCAAAAAGTTTCGTTGCATTTGGAGAAATTTTATTTCTGCACAAAAAACAACACCACGGTAATTCTGCTGAAAACAGCGTCAGTCCGGGTTAGTTCCATCCAAATCATACCAAAACCATATAAAGTTGTTGTAAACATGGCATGAATACTTCATAAATTATAGATACGTTGGAGACGTATCAATATGTTTCTCGTTTATGGAGGTGATGAAGAGCTCGTCGTAAATGGTTACGTCGATGCTAGCTTCGACACTGATCCGAATGACTCTAAGTCACAAACCGGATACATATTTATATTGAATGGTGGAGCTGTCAGTTGATGCAGTTCCAAGAAGAGCGTCGTGGTGGGATCTACGTGTGAAGCAGAATACATAGCTGCTTCGGAAGCAGCACATAAAGGAGTCTGGATGAAGGAGTTCATATCCGATATGGGTGTAATACCCAGTGCATCGGGTCCAATGAAAATCTTTTGTGACAACACTGGAGCAATTGCCTTAGCGAAGGAATCCAGGTTTCACAAGAGAACCAAACACATCAAGAGACGCTTCAACTCCATTTGTGAAAAGGTCAAGGATGGAGACATAGAGATTTGCAAAATACATACGGATCTGAATGTAGCAGACCCGTTAACTAAGCCTCTTCCGCAAACAAAACATGATCAGCTCCAAGACTCCATGGGTGTTAGATTCATTACAATGTAATCTACATTATTGACTCTAGTGCAAGTGGGAGACTGATGGAAATATGCCCTAGAGGCAATAATAAAGTTGTTATTATTATATTTCCTTATTCATGATAAAGGTTTATTATTCATGCTAGAATTGTATTGATCGGAAACTTAAATACATGTGTGGATACATAAACAAATACCGTGTCCCTAGTAAGCCTCTACTAGACTAGCTCGTTGATCAAAGATGGTTAAGTTTCCAAACCATAGACATGTGTTGTCACTTGATAACGGGATCACATCATTAGGAGAATGATGTGAGGGACAAGACCCATCTGTTAGCTTAGCATATGATTGCGACGCCCCCGGCTCAATCGTGCACTAATCATACATGCAAATGCACACGATCAAGCCTAAGGACTCACGGGAAGATATCACAACACAACTCTAAAACATAAATAAAGTCATACAAGCTTTATATTACAAGCCAGGGGCCTCGAGGGCTCAAATACATAAGCTCGCATACAAGCGTCAACGGAAGCAACAGATATCTGAGTACAGATATGAAACAGAAACAGATAAGCCTCTAGAAAGGCGGGGCAAAACAAAAGCTATGATCAAAAGGCGCAGGCCTCCTGCCTGGGACCCTCCGATCCTCCTCTTGGTCATCGGCCAGCTCGTAGAAGTATCTACCCTCGGGGTAGTAGTAGCGATCGTCGGCGGGGGCAGTTTTCTCAGGGGCTCCCTCATCTGGTTGCATCAAAAGGATATGGGGAGAAAAAGAAAGCAAAGCAACCATGAGTACTCATCCGAAGTACTCAGCAAGCAAGGATCTACACTACATATGCAACATTATCAAAGATAGGCTGTATATGTGGACTGGGCTGCAGAAATGCCAGAATAGAGGGAAGGCCTAGTCCTATCTAAGACTAGCATCTTTAGCTGTCTTGCAGCATTAGAAGAGTGTACAGTAGTACAGTATGGAGTAGTAGTATCATTAAGTCTCATCCTCACCCAGAGATCCTTTCTCGACTCCCTGCGAGAAAGTAACCCCAGAGCCATAATATCCAAGTATCAACCTCGGCCAGAGATCCTTTCTCGACTCCCTGCGAGAAAGTAATCCCAAGCCATAGTCATCACAAGTATCCAGTTCTAGTTGTATCGATCGGGATACAACTCCAAGTGTCTGTTACCGTAGGATAGGCTATCGATAGATGTTTTCTTCCCTGCAGGGGTGCACCAACTTACCCACCACGCTCGCTTAACTCCGGCCGGACACACTTTCCTGGGTCATGCCCGGCCTCGGCCAAACGATACACCACAACCCTACCTACAGCTCAGCAGAGAGGTCCCCGCCGGTCTACAACCTAAGCGCTCAGGGGTCTTGGGCCATCGCCCTATTTACTCCGGGTCGTTGTGTGCAGGGTGGATACCAGCACCGCCTCGGATGGTCGGTACGATCCGACCGTGCCACAATGCTGAACTAGATGTCTGACAGAACTTTCGGCTGATGCCACGGTGCAGAGTACCCATATTTATTCCCGCGTGATGGTTAGTGCTATCAGGCCAAAGGCACACTCAGATTAAATATCCAAATCGTAGTGTGTTGGTAGTGCGGTAACGAGCAGAGACTCATGATCGATGTGACTTCGTCGCCCCATCTCGAGGACTTGCGACAAGGGCTAAGAATGCCTGGCCACGCCTCATATTCATCACTCGGGAACCATCCAGGTCATCCTGTCTCCACCTCACTCGCGGGTACCCCTCAGGGTCGACCCGCCTTTCCAAGTATCAGTAGTACAGTCCAAGTGTCCGTGTGTCCATAACATCAGGGGAATCCGAGGTATCACCCTCGTTGGATTCCTACTCGATGTATCCGTCAAGGTGAACTCGAAGGAATCACCCTCGAGGTTCACACTTGAAGTGCTGCGCGACAGGGTCGTATCGGAAGTGGAGAAGGAGGAATCACCCTCGATGACCACGACCAAATAGCTACTCTACAGAGTTAACATCAGGAGTGCTATACGAGGTATCACCCTCGGCACTCGATAGTAACCCAGTAGTGTCGTACAACTAAGGGGGTGAGGTGCGGTGCCGGGGCCTGGTCTTCGATCCCGTTGATCGGGTCTTCTAATAATCCAGCGGGGCAGTTGGGATAAGTGGGGTCACTGGTGGGTCTCTAGCCAGCCTATACTAAGCAGTTTGAAATAGGCAGGTAAGGTAACAATAAGCAGGTTACAAAAGCAGGCTATGCATCAGAATAGGATCAATCAATTACAGTAGCAAAATCTAATGCAAGCATGAGAAAATAGAATGGGCGATATCAGGATGATCAAAGGGGGGCTTGCCTGGTTGCTCTGGCAAGAAGGAGGGGTCGTCAACACCGTAGTCGAACGGGGCAGCAGCAGTGGCGTCAGTCTCGAAGTCTAACGGAGAGAAGAGGGGGAAGAAACAATAAATACGACGCAAATAGATGCATGACATGGCAATAAATGGTGCTAGGTGTGATCTAACGCGGTGCTACGCGATACTGCTGAAGGGGGAAAACATTCGGGAAAGTATCCTCGGTGTTTGGCATTTTTGGACAGATGAAACGGAGGTGGATTGTTGCATGTTCGCTATGCTAGGGACGTGCGGCGGACAAACAGACTGCGTATTCGGATTCGTCTCGCTTTTCTGAGCAACTTTCATGTACAAAGTATTTTCATCCAAGTTACGGATTATTTTATATGAATTTTTAAAGATTTAAACAATTTCTGGAAATAACAGATTTAATTTAATTTGAAAAATGTTTATTGCGTCAACATGACATCAGCATGATGTCAGCAGTCAACAGAGTCAGTTGACTGGGTCAAACTGACATGTGGGGCCCGCTATCATAGACTGTTTAGTTAATTAACAGTTAATTAGCTAGCTAATCAGATTAATTAGGTTAGGTTAATTAGCATGATTAATTAGGTTAATTAACTACTAATTAATTAATTAATTAAATTATTTTTTCTTTTTTAAAAATTTCCTTTTTTTTACACAAGGGCGTGGGGCCCTTTTGGCAGTGGCCCAGCCTTGCCTTAGCGGGCGCTGGGCGAAGCGGGGCGGGCGAACGGGCGCCCGACGGGGCGAGCCCGGGCGCTGGCCATGGCGATGTGCGGGCGCGGCGAGAGGCCATGGTCAGCGCGGGGGCAGAGCGGTGGCGGCGGGGCCGCGCGTGGCAGTGGCGGGCGCCGGTCGCGGCAGCCAGTGGTGCGGCACGAGGGGAAACGGGGTGAGGACCCAGCAGGGCGGCGCGTGCGGGCACGGCGCTCGGTGGCCGTGGCCGTGGCCTGGGAGAACAACAAGGGCCGTGGGCGCGCGGCGAGCGACGGGGCCGAGCCGCGGTGAGCAGGGACGACCGCGGTGGCGATGGCGAGCGCGGGGCGTGGCGCAGGCGAGCGGTCTGGCGCAGCGGCGGGCCGGTACGGAGGCGGGCGCCTCGCGGCTAAGCGGTGAGCGCGCAGACGTGGACCGGAACGTGAGGGAGCGGAGCGAGGGCGGACGAGGCCTCACCGGGGCCCTGTAGTTGTGCAAAAGCTGGCTCGGGGCAATGGTGGTCGACGACGGGATGGCGACGGCGCGGTGAGGTGGCAGCGTTCGGCGACGGCGTCGGCGAGGTGAGGCAGAGGCCTCGGGCGGTGACGCGCGGGGCGAAGGAGGGGCAAGGAGGCGACGGGCGAGGCGAGGAGGAGGCGGGGATCGGCGACGGGGTCGGGGCGCTGTGCCCCGATCCAGATCGGGCAGACGGGGCGAGGAGTGAGAGGAGTGGGGGATCGTGGGGATTTAGGGTTAGGGGGTCGTGGGAGGCCGGCTAAGTAGGCGGGGCCGCTGGGCCGGCCTGGTTGGCTGAGGCCAGCTGGGCCAAGGCCCAGTTGGGGGAGGAGGTTTACTTTTTTTTAAGGTTTTCTGCTATCAATTAGTTTTAAAACAAAAACAGACTTATAAAATATAAAACCTGTTCCTAAATTAGTATAATAAATATAGGCCACTGACATAATTAGTTTAGCGTTTAAATAAAATAGTTTAGCATTTTTATAATTTAAATAGCATTTAAATTATTGTTTAGACCACTGTTTTAATTACTTTAGGGCATTTAAACACTTTGCAAACATGTTGGTTCACCACCAATATTAAGAAGTGAATATTTGTCACATGACCAACATTTTAGTTTTCAGGTTTGTGAACTTTTGGATTTCACTTAGTATTTAAATTTGAATTTGACCAAAATTTGAAATGAGATAGAAGTAAAGATGATCATGCACTGTTTAGCAAAAATAATTAGCTTAACCCCAGGGGTTAATGTAGCTCATCAGTACAGGGGTGTTACAACTCTCCTCCTCTAAAAGAAATTCTCGTCCCGAGAATTAAGAGGTAGAAGGGAAAAGATCAGGGTATTCCGCACGAAGATTATCCTCTGATATTCATCCACTGTCATTGTGCCCTGTGTGAGTTTGCGGAATTCCTGCTTCTTCTGGTCCATCAGACCTTGAGGAATGTGCCGTGCACGGAAAGCTGACTGAAATTCCTGCCAAGTGGTTACAGTTTCAGCAGGCAACATACCCTTGTGGCTTTCCCACCATTGAGCAGCTGGGCCCTTCAGGTGGAATGTCGCAAAGGTGACGTAACTGTCAGGAGCAACATTAGCTGATTCCATCTCAAACAGAATGTCACGAAGCCAATCATCAGCATCCATAGGATTGGTGGAGTTGCGGAAAACAGACGGGTTGAGGCGCACAAATTCTTGCAGTGTTATTGGGGTAGGCTGTTGATGAGCATTCTGGTTTGGGAACAGAGCCAATATCTCGGTCATAACCTGACGGTTCAGTTCAAACTGTTGCATCATTGCGGCAATATAGGGTGTAGGTGGAGGATCGTCAGCCATCCTGCCAATTCAACAGGGGCAGTTTAGCAAGAAAAACTGCATGTGTATGGAGTTATTCATGATGTAACACGGGAAATGAACAAGAAGGGCATTAGATACATGATAGTAGTCGTTAAAGACATACCAATCCATGCACAGAGTTAGATTCAAACGGATAGTACGCGCTCGGGAACGCTCGCAGCTAGACCAACTAGGCGGCGCGCAGGCACGCGGTAAGGAAGTACACAACGAGACATAGCAAAGGCTATATCATGTCGCAGAAAACTATTGGAGCGAGGTATCTGCAAGTGACAACACAGGGTGCCCTCGATAAAAGGATCCTGCAAGCAGAACCTGGCCCACAATCTTGAAGAAAGGAGGGGTAATTTCAGAACTCCGGGTGGATGTGATCACCAGAACCTAATGTTGGAGTTAGTAAAATTATTTAACCCGAATAGAAGAGAGATCAAAGTCCCAGAGTATAGACGAGGAATAAAAGATCCTAATACCACCCATTCGGCGACGTGGGCCCATAAGCCACACAGCCATGTTTGTAAAAGTTTTTCAATGACTAGACTCAACTTCGGCCAAAGAGTTGGGGAGGGGGGTTCCTATAGACAGACGGCTCTGATACCAACTTGTGACGCCCCTAGCACAATCGTGCACTAATCATACACGCAAATGCACACGATCAAGCCTAAGGACTCACGGGAAGATATCACAACACAACTCTAAAACATAAATAAAGTCATACAAGCTTTATATTACAAGCCAGGGGCCTCGAGGGCTCGAATACATAAGCTCGCATACAAGCGTCAGCGGAAGCATCAGATATCTGAGTACAGATATGAAACAGAAATAGATAAGCCTCTAGAAAGGTGGGGCAAAACAACAGCTATGATCGAAAGGCGCAGGCCTCCTGCCAGGGACCCTTCGATCCTACTCTTGGTCGTCGGCCAGCTCGTAGAAGTATCCACCCTTGGGGTAGTAGTAGCGATCGTCGGCGGGGGAAGTTGTCTCAGGGGCTCCGTCATCTGGTTGCATCAAAAGGATATGGGGAGAAAAAGAAAGCAAAGCAACCGTGAGTACTCATCCGAAGTACTCAGCAAGAAAGGATCTACACTACATATGCAACATTATCAAAGAGAGGCTGTATATGTGGACTGGGCTGCAGAAATGCCAGAATAGAGGGAAGGCCTAGTCCTATCGAAGACTAGCATCTTCAGCGGTCTTGCAGCATTAGAAGAGTGTACAGTAGTACAGTATGGAGTAGTAGTATCATTAAGTATCATCCTCACCCAGAGATCCTTTCTCGACTCCCTGCAAGAAAGTAATCCCAGAGCCTTAATATCCAAGTATCAACCTCGGCCAGAGATCCTTGCTCGACTCCCTGCGAGAAAGTAATCCCAGAGCCATAGTGATCACAAGTATCCAGTTCTAGTTGTATCGATCGGGATACAACTCCGAGTGTTCGTTACCGTAGGACAGGCTATCGATAGATGTTTTCTTTCCTGCAGGGGTGCACCAACTTACCCACCACGCTCGCTTAACTCCGGCCGGACACACTTTCCTGGGTCATGCTCGGCCTCGGCCAAACGATACACCACAACCCTACCTACAGCTCAGCAGAGAGATCCCCGTCGGTCTATAACCTAAGCGCTCAGGGGTCTTGGGCCATCGCCCTGTGCACTCCGGGTCGTTGTGTGCAGGGTGGATACCAGCACCGCCTCGGATGGTCGGTACGATCCGACCGTGCCATAATGCTGAACTGGACGTCTGACAGAACTTTCGGCTGATGCCATGATGCAGAGTACCCATATTTATTCCCGCGTGATGGTTAGTGCTATTGGGCCAAAGGCCCACTCAGATCAAATATCCAAATCGTAGTGTGTTGGTAGTGCGGTAATGAGCAGAGACTCATGATCCATGTGACCCAATTGCACCGTCTCAAGGACTTGCGACAAGGGCTAAGAATGCCCAGCCACGCCTCGTATTCATCACTCGGGCACCATCCAGGTCAACCCATCTCCACCTCACTCACGGGTACCCCTCAGGGTTGACCCGCCTTTCCAAGTATCAGTAGTACAGTCCAAGTGTCCGTGTGTCCATAACATCAGGGGAATCCGAGGTATCACCCTCGTTGGATTCCTACTCAATGTATCCGTCAAAGTGAACTCGGAGGAATCACCCTCGAGGTTCACACTTGAAGTGCTGCGCAACAGGGTCGTATCGGAAGTGGAGAAGGAGGAATCACCCTCGATGACCACGACCAAATAGCTACTCTACAGAGTTAACGTCAGGAGTGCTATACGAGGTATCACCCTCGGCACTCAATAGTAACCCAGTAGTGTCGTACAACTAAGTGGGTGAGGTGCGGTGCCGGGGCCTGGTCTTCGATCCCATTGATCGGGTCTTCTGATAATCCAGCGGGACAGTTGGGACAAGTGGGGTCACTGGTGGGTCTCTAGCCAGCCTATACTAAGTAGTTTGAAATAGGCAGGTAAGGTAACAATAAGCAGGTTACAAAAGCAGGCTATGCATCAGAATAGGATCAATCAATTACAGTAGCAAAATCTAATGCAAGCATGAGAAAATAGAATGGGCGATATCGGGATGATCAAAGGGGGGCTTGCCTGGTTGCTCTGGCAAGAAGGAGCGGCCGTCAACACAGTAGTCGAATGGGGCAGCAGCAGGGGCGTCAGTCTCGAAGTCTAACGGAGAGAAGAGGGGGAAGAAACAATAAATACGACGCAAACAGATGCATGACATGGCAATAAACGGTGCTAGGTTCGATCTAACGCGGTGCTACGCGATACTGCTGAAGGGGGAAAACATCCGGGAAAGTATCCTCGGTGTTTGGCATTTTCAGACAGATGAAACGAAGGTGGATTGTTGCATGTTCGCTATGCTAGGGACGTGCGGCGGATGAACGGACTGCGTATTCAGATTCGTCTCACTTTTCTGAGCAACTTTCATGTACAAAGTATTTTCATCCGAGTTACGGATTATTTTATATGAAATTTTAAAGATTTAAACAATTTCTGGAAATAACAGATTTAATTTAATTCAAAAAATGGTTATTGCCTCAACATGACGTCAGCATGACGTTAACAGTCAACAGGGTCAGTTGACTGGGTCAAACTGACGTGTGCGTCCCGCTGTCATAGACTGTTTAGTTAATTTACAGTTAATTAGCTAGCTAATCAGATTAATTAGGTTAGGTTAATTAGCATGATTAATTAGGTTAATTAACTACAAATTAATTAATTAATTAAATTATTATTTCTTTTTTTAATTTCCTTTTTTTTTACACAAGGGCGTGGGGCCCCTTTGGCAGTGGCCCAGCCTTGCCTTAGCGGGCGCTGGGCGAAGCGGGGCGGGCGAACGGGCACCCGACGGGGCGAGCCCGGGCGCTGGCCATGGCGATGTGCGGGCACGGTGAGTGGCCATGGCCGGCGCGGGGGCGGAGCGGTGGCGGCGGGGCCGTGCGTGGCAGTGGCGGGCGCCGGTCGCGGCAGCCAGTGGTGCGGCGCGAGGGGAACGGGGTGAGGACCCAGCAGGGCGGCGCGGCGGCGCGTGCGGGCAAGGCGCTCGGTGGCCGTGGCCTGGGCGAACAGCAAGGGCCGCGGGCGCGCGGCGAGCGACGAGGCCGAGCCGCGGTGAGCAGGGACGACCGCGGTGGCGATGGCGAGCGCGGGGCGCGGCGCAGGCGAGCAGTCCGGCGCAGCGGCGGGCCGGTACGGAGGCGGGCGTGTCGCGGCTAAGTGGTGAGCACGCAGACGCGGACCGGAGCGCGAGGGAGCGGACCGAGGGCGGACAAGGCCTCACCGGGGCCCTGTAGTTGTGCAAAAGCGGGCTCGGGGCGGCGGTGGTCGACAACGGGATGGCGACGGTGCGGTGAGATGGCAGCGTTCGGTGACGGCGTCGGCGAGGCGAGGCAGAGGCCTCGGGCGGCGACGCGCGGGGCGAAGGAGGGGCGAGGAGGCGACGGGCGAGGCCAGCAGGAGGCGGGGATCGGCGACGGGGCGGGGCGTCGTGCCCCGATACAGATCGGGCAGAGGGGGCGAGGAGCGAGAGGAGTGGGGGATCATGGGGATTTAGGGTTAGGGGGTCGTGGGAGGCCGGCTAATAGGCGGGGCCGCTGGGCCGGCGTGGTTGGCTGAGGCCAGCTGGGCCGAGGCCCAGTTGGGGGGAGGTTTACTTTTTTTAAAGGTTTTCTGCTATCAATTCTTTTTAAAACAAAAACAGACTTATAAAATATAAAACCTGTTCCTAAATTATTATAATAAATATAGGCCACTGACACAATTAGTTTAGCGTTTAAATAAAATAGTTTAGCATTTTTATAATTTAAATAGCATTTAAATTATTGTTTAGACCACTATTTTAATTACTTTAGGGCATTTAAACACTTTCCAAAAATGTTGGTTCACCACCAATATTATGAAGTGAATATTTGTCACATGACCAACATTTTAGTTTTCAGGTTTTTGAACTTTTGGATTTCACTTAGTATTTAAATTTGAATTTGACCAGAATTTGAAATGAGATAGAAGTAAAGATGATCATGCACTGTTTAGCAAAAATAATTAGCTTAACCCCAGGGGTTACTGTAGCTCATCAGTACAGGGGTGTTACAATGATCGTTCAGTTTATTGCTATTGCTTTCTTCATGTCAAATACATATTCCTTTGACTATGAGATCATGCAACTCCCGGATACCGGAGGAATACCCTGTGCTATCAAATGTCACGACGTAACTGGGTGATCATAAAGATGCTATACAGGTATCTCCGAAGGTGTCTGTTGAGTTGGCATGGATCGAGATTAGGATTTGTCACTCCGTGTATCGGAGAGGTATCTCTGGGCCCTCTCGGTAATACACATCACAAGAAGCTTGCAAGCAAAGTGACTAAGGAGTTAGTTATGAGATGATGTATTACAGAACGAGTAAAGAGACTTGCCGGTAACGAGATTGAACTAGGTATGAAGATACCGACGATCGAATCTCGGGCAAGTAACATACCGATAAACAAAGGGAATTATGTATGTTGTTATAAGGTTCAACCGATAAAGATATTCATAGAATATGTAGGAACCAATATGGACATCCAGGTTCCACTATTGGTTATTGACCGGAGAGGTGTCTCGGTCATGTCTACATAGTTCTCAAACCCGTAGGGTCCGCACGCTTAACGTTCGTTGATGATATAGTGTTATATGAGTTATTTGATTTGGTGACCGAATGTTGTTCGGAGTCCCGGATGAGATCACAGACATGACGAGGAGCTCCGGAATGGTCTGGAGGTAAAGATTGATATATAGGACGATGATATTTGGACACCGGAAGAGTTTCGGGAGGTACCGGGTAGTCATCGGATCATCGAAAGGGGTTCTGGGAAACCCCGGGAGATTAATGGACCATATGGGCCAAAAGGGGGGAACACACCAGCCCACAAGGGGCTGGCGTGCCCCTCCTAAGGCCGCAACCCTTGGGGAGAGAAGGAAGGGGGGAGTCGACCTCCCCCTTCCTTCCCTCTCCTCCCCTTTCCTTCCCCCCTTGTGCAAACAAGGTTCCACCTCCTGGCTGCCTCTCCTCCCCCCACCTGTATATATGAGGGAGGGGGTGCCACACAAAGGCCACAATAATCTCTTAGCCGTGTGCGGCACCCCTCTCCATAGTTTCGTCCCTCGGTCATATTTTCGGAGTGCTTAGGCGAAGCCCTGCGGAGATAGGATCACCACCACCGTCACCACACCGTCGTGCTGCCGGAACTCATCCACTACTTCGCCCATCTTGATGGATCAAGAAGGCGAGGACGTCACCGAGCTGAACGTGTGCTGAACGCGGAGGTGTCGTACGTTCAATACTTGATCGGTTGGATCGCGAAGAAGTTCGACTACATCAACCGTGTTAATAAACGCTTCCGCTTACGGTCTACGAGGGTACGCAGACACACTCTCCCCTCTCGTTGCTATGCATCTCAATGGATAGATCTTGCGTGTGCGTAGAAATTTTTTGTTTTCATGCAACGTTTCCCGTGACACACTGGTTCACCTACCTTCCGCTTAAAATTACTGGTTCCCGGCATTCTCCTGTGGCACCATCACCCAACTCGCCCTATCCTCATAAGCCCCCACCGACCCGACGTCGCTCGCCACTTGCCCTCGCTCTCGCCACGTCCGTCATGCCCCCGCCCATCCGCAATAGGCGATGCCGGATGTGGTCACCGCTGGAACTAGTGTTCGGTTTTTCACCGAAAGGCAGAAGGAGGGAGGAGGCATTCTATCGGTCTTTAGATGGCAACGCGGAGTATGAGGACTTGTTGGAGCGCGACCGCCTGGCAGAGGAGCAGCGTATTGCCAATTTGCGCCGCCAGCGGGGCATGGAGCAGCAGGGCACCGACGCTCTGAGTCGCAAGCAGAGCGCCTGCAACTGGGCCAACTACATGGAGGCCGGCGCCCGGCAAAAAGCCCCCGAGGCTGTCGGGCACGCACGTGTTCGCGACGCCAAATTTTACTACAAGCTCGTCAAGTGGGTTTCCTGCTTAGAAGCCAAAGCTTCGGTGGACCACGCCGGCATGGAAAGGGCCAACGCGCGTGAGCAACGAGCCCTATCGCACCTCTGGCAAGTATGAGGCGAGGAGGAGGATGTCGGTGCCAGTGTTTAGCGTGTACCACAGATGGCGGTCGGCATCGTCTAGTTAACTAAGAGTAAGTTAGTACTTGTACACTAGAGTATTAGTGGGAGTAGATAGTTAACTTGGCTATGATGGTTGTCAACATGGAAGTTCAGTACTCTATATCTGGATCAGACCTATTACTTTGCTCTGAATGTTGAACTTTCCGTTTGAACGTATGGAATGGGCTGTTATTTTTTTTAAATGGGCTGTATTTGTCTGCCACGGGTTTAGAGGCAGACTTGTGGGCCTACTAGGTGGACGCATACACAATCAAGAGATGATTGTACGTGGAGAGGATGACAGCAGGGACCCACCAGGGTCATGGCAGTACGCAAGCTAGTGCCTCCTTATTTCAAGCCAAAAAAATGGTTCCTCCTAATGGATTTCTGACATCTGGGTCCCATGTCATTGTCAACGTAGTCAATAAAAGAGAGAATTGCACAACGAGCGGCTGACACCAGGGACCCAGCAGCTCGCCCAGTTCTTTTTGTTTTTGAGATGGAGCAGGGTGTCAACTGGGCTGTGCGGGGCACTCTGGCCTGTCTAGCCAGCCTTTTTTTATGTTTAACACAAGACCAACCCAGTAGTTTTTTTTCTTTCTGAAAATGGCTAGCCCAGTTTTTTTGTTCTTTTGCAGAATACCCAACCGAGGCCTACTTGCTTTTGTCAGTCCTGCTGGGCTGCAAATCTTTCAAGATGAGGAGAGTTTCATTCGGCTTGCGCAGAAAATGGGCTATCAGTAATGAGAAATGGGATGTACATTTTTAAGACACAGCAAACCGGCAATTTGTTTCAAATTTCTTTTTTTTCATTTCAAGATTTTAAATTCCATTGATTTTTATGCATGGACAATTATTTGGATTTTATATTGATATAAATTTATTTTTCAAATTAGTTTGAATGTGACTCGAAATTGTGGGATTAAAAACAGTTCGGACCGCACCGAAATATGCAAAATTTCGTAGTATTTTTTAACCGTGGCCACAATATGGGCTGTAATGCTAACAAAAGGAATATGGCCTCCAAAAAAATCCTTAAGAATTAGCAAATGGGTTGTAAATTATTAGAAATAATGGCAGATGGGTTGTATGTTGTTTTCCACAGATTTCAGGCTGACTTGTGCGCCTACTATAGGTTGAGGCGTACGCTTTCCTAAAAAAAGGTTGATGTGTACGCAAGGCTGTGCCAACAACACTAGAGAGCAATGACTGTTGGATGTCCATCCAACTGCCGTCGTGCTTCTTCAATCTCTGATCTTCCTGCTCCAGCCGCCCAAACCAGCGCCGGCGGGACTGCCTGCTCCCTCCTTCCGTGGCCGGTTGTGCTGCCGCGCAGGCCTCACCAGCCCACCCTACTCCCACCGCTGGCCAGGCCATCCCTCTACCCACCCGCACCTCCTATTATTTTCTGGCGATGGAAGCCTCACCCCGCAACCGACCAGTCAGCCCTCGTACTACCCTAAGTGTGGGCATCCACTGTTGTGGCTTTGCCGGCTTCGAGTCATTCCCTTCCTGGGCCTCGCCGTCGTCCATCGCGTTGGTGCTCTCGATGCAGCGTGGTCAACATGGTCAACAAATGACAGCCATCGGAAGAGGGATGTAAGTGGAGAGGCTGACAGTAGGGACCCACAGAAGCAAGTGCCTCCTTATTACGTGAAAAAAATAATTGCTCCAGCTGACAGCTGGGACCCAGCAGCAAAATCTTGCCACAGAAGGAAGTGCCTCCTTATTATGCAAAAAAACTATTCCTCCCAATGATAGCTAGGACCCGGCAGATTTGGTGGCTGACTTGTGGGCCTACTAAGCTAACGCGTATGCATGGCTTTGTCAACTTAGTCAACAAAGATTCTAGCAGCTAGACCGTTGGATGTTAATCCAACAGCTGTGCTACTTCTTCAACCTCTGATCTTCTTGCTCCAGCCGCCCAAATCAGCACCGGTGGGACCGCCTGCTCCTGCCTCCTGTGGGCGGCAGTGCTGCCGCACAGGCCTCACCGTCCCACCCTAATCCCACTGCCGGCTAGGCCTTCCCTCTACTCACCCACACCCCATGTTATTCTCCGGCGATGGCACCTTCACACCGCAGCGGAACCAGTGAACCCTCCTACAACCCTCCGTGTGGGCATCCATTGCCTCATCTTCCTTGGCTCCGCATCGTTCCCTTAGCAGGCCTCGCCGTCGTCCACCGCCTTGGTGCTCATGGCGCGGCGTGGTCAACGTCGTCAATGAACGACGACCATTGGAAGACGACTATACACCGTGAGGCTGACAGCTGGACCCACCAGCTACATCTTCGCGCGCAAGGAAGTGCCTCCTTATTACGCGCAAAAAATGATTCCTCCCCTGACAGCTGGGACCCACCACATATATTTTTGCACGCAAGAGAGTGCCTCCTTGTCCTCCCTGACAGCTGGGACCCACCCAGTCGAACCGTACGTAGGGTTGTCTGTTTGGTCACGAATGTGTACGTATATACTGGTTAATCGGTATCTCTGCAAGGATGAACCATGGCCGAGTAAGTAGCGGCACGTGTCGTAGTAGAGCCCCCGACGTAGCAGTTCAGGCAGTCCCCTCTAAATCATGTACGCGTACCTACAGCCACACGGCAAAAAATACGGCCACGTACGTACATACGGGTGAGGTCTCAAACGCCTACTCGCGCATATGTACGGCCAGGGCTCATGTACATGGAGAGGCAACGGACGGCAGCAACGGCGTCCTGTTCATCGAAAGCCAACCGGCTGGGTCGAAACGGAGAAACTGTGTCATGTTCATCGGGAGGCAACGGAATGTGTCGTGTTCATCGGGAGCCAACCGGCTAGGTCGAAACAGCTGAAATGAGGCCTGGCGTACCGCAGAATGGAGGAAATGGCCTTCTGTTCGACCACGCACGGTTGAAACGGGGTCCTGTTCATCGGAAGGGTCTGGCGTACCACAAAACAGAGGAAACAAACTTCTGTTCGCGTGCCTAAGATCGAAAGGGTCCTGTTCATTGGGAGGGGTGTGCCGTACCGCAAAATGGCGAAAATGAACTTCTGTTGGAGCGCCTACAATCGAAACAGGATCCTGTTCATCCACCGTCTACTGCCTCACTCCAGCCTCCACGGGCTACTGTTCATCCACCGACGACCGCCTCGCTCCAGCCTCCACCTGCTACTATTCATCCACCACATCATCCTCCTGCCTCCACGGGCTACTGTTCATCCAGCCTCCATCGGCTACTGTTCAACCAGCCCTCCACGGCATCCTGTTCATCCACCCCCAACCGGCTCGGGTGTGGCGGCCTCCTCGATCGGGGTCCTGTTGATCCAGCGGCAATGGCCTACTACTACCACGGGGGTCCTGTTCATCCAACCCCCACCAGGAACTATTCATCCAACCCCCAACAACGGTCACTGTTCATCAAGAGGCAGCTGGGTCGATCGGCTTCAGTTAGCAGCAGTAGTGAAGGAATCGCTCGAATTCAGTTAACAGCCAAGGGATCGATCACTTGGGTTCAGTAACGTAGCTAGTGGAATCGCTCGGGTTCAGTAAGGAAACGCCTCCCTCGGGTTCAGTTAGAGCCAACGCCTCGCACACGCACATGCCTATGTATGAGAGAAATGCGCAAACCACAGTGCATCGCTCGGCCCCGATCACCCACCGTAATCGGGAACTCCCCGAAATTTTCCTCGCCCTCGCTTCTACCACAATTTTTTCCGTAATGGACGTCCCAAAGAATGTCATGCAGGTGCGTCCCCGGCCCGCCTAGGATGAAAAGCCCATTTTCTGTCATGATTTTTTGTCATAGAAGTAGGAGGCCACCACATCTATGATGATACGTGGTTTTGTCACAATTATCGTCATAGTAGTGTCATAAGCATGACAGAAAAACTTTCGTTTGGGCCAAAATGTCATGGATGTGTCATTTTTTGTAGTGCATGACCCTGTATCTATTCCTGGCAATAGAATCAAATAAAGCAGGTGCAGGCAATGGGATAATATCATGGGTATCCTACCTGAAAACCAAGTTATAGCGGAGAGGGTCAAGTAGCTCAATGTTATCAAGAAATTGGTGGTCCACCATTGACTGGCGGTCCAGATAAACTCTAGACAACAAATAATCATGCTGGCGTAGCTGAATGTTAAAGTGTCTCGCCAAGCGAGTTGCATAAATACCACCATGAATTTTACCCTTAGTTCTATTACTGTGCAGACGGCGTGCGATAATAGCCCCTAGGCTATAAGTGTGATCATCATGAAGTGCATGGCGTAAAATGGCAAGGTTAGGTGCACTGAGTATACTGCCCTTCTCTCTAGCAGTCAAGCATTTTGCTATAAATAAGGCAAAATAGTGCACAGAAGGAAACTGCAAGCTAGTGGCGGTGGCTTTTGACACACCCCTCTCCTCACCCACAGTTAGGGTGTGGAGGAAACCATCAAACTATGCTAGTCTAGGTTCCCTTAACTCCCTATCAGAGGGAATTAAGCATATCTCAGAAAATTCAGTAAGCGGTATTTGACGAGTTTCAAAGTATAAATTAAACCACACCTCAGGAGGATTGTTCCTATTTAAGAAATGGAAATTTTTCACAAAGGAATTTGTAAGAACATGGTGTTGGTCACACTCATCTGCGAGGAAGTCGGTAAGCCCAGCATTTGCAATGAATTGCGCGAACTCTTGGCAGAATCTAGCTTCATCCATGAAAGCAATGTGCGGCCACTCGCACGGCCGGACCTTCGTCCATCGCGGAGTGTTGATATCACCATAAGATGATTCACCGGTGACTCCCTTGGCATTCTTCTTAGATGAACTCCTTCGAAAGAAATCCATTTTCCTAACAAATTTCTGAAAATTTTTGAGACACAAAATGATATCAACAAAACTTCACCAGATTGATAGCAACTACTCATATGGATGTCTAGAGGCTATATCAAGCATTCAAACTACTTGGAACTCAAAGAATTCAACATGCAAGCTCATTTACAGCAGCACCACGAGTAGCTAATTACTCAAAATATAAACCACTAGAACAAAAACTAATTGGAGCAATGGAGGAGTCACTTACCAAGTAGCAATCCCCCAAAACATTTTCAAAAACGGTGTTTCGAGCAAAGACATCGAAATCCGCGGGTTTGAGAGCAAGAACACAAGAGAGAGAGAGCTATGGTGATTTTTTCTGGAGGTAGGTGATGAAGTGGACTAAAGGGATAAGTGAGGGGGGCCTTGTGGGGCCAACTACCCACCAGGGCGCGCCAGGTGGGTGTGGCGCGCCCTGGTGCCTTGTGGGCACCAGGGGCACCCTCTGTGTTGTTTTTTGCATCAAATATTCAGAAATATTCAGAAAAAATCGTGTCAAAATTTCAGGGCATTCTGAGCACTTTTATTTTTGGGCACTTTTTATTGCACGAAAAATTCAGAAAACAGGATAAACATCGCATTTTTATTGTATTTAACTAAAAATAACAAAAAATAAAAAGTGGGTACAAAAGGTTGTGCTTACTAAATTCATCAACCACATGCCTCTAAAAAATAATTCATTAATAAGGTTGATCAAGTCTTATTAACAACCACTTTCGATTAGCATGAACCCGAAGAACTTTCGTAAAACACTAAGTTACCTCAACGGGAATATGCATATCCCCAACAATAAGTATTTCATATTTCTTTTTGGCAGTAGGAAGAGGGAGTTGAAAACTTTCAATAGTAATTGTCGGAGATTTTTCAATAACAATAATACCATTCACTTGAAATTGTTTCTTCAGAAAATGCACCGCATGCTCATTACCATTGATATGAAAAGTGACTTTGCTTCTGTTGCAATCAATAACAGCCCCTGCAGTATTCAAAAATGGTCTACCAAAGATGATCGACATATTGTCGTCCTCGGGCATATCAAGTATAACAAAGTCTGTTAAGATAGTAACATTTGCAACCACAATGGGCACATCCTCACAAACACCGATAGGTATGGTAGTTCATTTGTCAGGCATTTGCAATGATATTTCAGTGGGTGTGAGTTTATTCAAATCAAGTCTTTTATATAAAGAGAAAGGCATAACACTAACACCAGCTCCCAAATCACATAGAGCAGTTTTGACATAGTTTCTTTTGATGGAGCATGGTATAGTTGGTATTCCTGGATCCCCTAGTTTTTTAGGTACTCCATCCTTAAAAGAATAATTAGCAAGCATGGTGGAGATTTCAGCTTCAGGTATTTTTCTTTTATTAGTGATATTGTCTTTCATGTATTTAGCATAAGGGGCCATCTTTAAAACATTAGTCAAACGAGTACGCAAAAATACTGGCATAAGCATTTCAGCAAAGCTTTCAAATTCTTCCTCATCCCTTTCTTAGATGGTTTAGGCGGAAAAGGCATGGGTTTCTGAACCCATGGTTCTCTTTCCTTACCGTGTTTTCTAGCAACAAAGTCTCTTTTATCAGAACGTTTATTTTTGGGTTGTGTGTTATCAAGATCAACAGCAGGATCAATTTCAACATCATTATCTGGTTGGGTGTCTTCATGAACATCATCATTATCATTTCATTTTCACTAGGTGAATTTTCCTTACCAGATAGTGTTTCAGCATCAGAAATAGAGACATCATTATTATCCTCAGAAGGTTTTTCTATTTCAGGTTCACTAGAGGTATGCAGAGTCCTATCATCTTTCTTTTTCTTTTTCCTTTTAGAAGGACTAGGTTCATCAGTATTAATTCTTTGAGAGTATTGTTCAATTCTTTTAGGATGACCTTCATGATAAAGTGGTTCCTAAGTCATTTTACCTCCTCTAGTTGCTACTCTAACAGCATAATCGTTCATATAATTATTCATTTCATTAATCATCTCACTTTGAGATTTAGCAACTTGTTCTAACTGGGTTCGAACCATAGAGGCATGTTTTCCTACACCTCTAACATCATTTGTGATTCAAAATAACAAGTCACTCAAGCGAGCAATCATATCAGAATTTTGTTTCAATTGTTTCATAACATTTGCATTGAAGTGATCTTGTTTTCTAATGTAGTTATCAAATTCATGAAAGCATTGACTAGGATGTTTATTGTAAGGAATATCACCTTCATCAAACTTTAATAAAGAATTTACCTCTACAACCTGTGGTGGTGGTGTGTCAAGACCATGTATTTCTTCAATAGGTGGTAAATTCTTAACATCTTCATCTTTAATACCTTTTTCCTTCATGCATTTCTTTGCCTCTTGCATATCTTCGGGACTGAGAAATAATATACCCCTCTTCTTTGGAGTGGGTTTAGGAGGTGGTTCAAGAAGTGTCCATTCATCATAATTCTTCAATATATTATTCAATAATTCCTCGGCTTGTTCAACAGTTCTTTCCCTGAAAACACAACCAGCACAACTATCTAGGAAGTCCCTAGAAGCATCGGTTTGTCCATTATAGAAGATATCAAGTATTTCATTTTTCTTAAGAGGATGATCAGGCAAAGCATTAAATAATTGGAGAAGCCTCCCCCAAGCTTGTGGGAGACTCTCTTCTTCAATTTGCACAAAGTTAAATATTTCCTATAAGGCGGCTTGTTTCTTATGAGCTGGAAAATATTTTTCAGAGAAGTAATAAATCATATCCTAGGGACTACGCACACAACCAGGAGCAAGAGTATTATACCGAGTCTTAGCATCACCCTTTAAAGAGAAAGGAAATAACTTAAGAATATAGTAATAATGAATTTTTCCTCATGAGCAAGTAGGGTGGCTATATCATTTAATTTAGTAAGATGTGCCACAAAAGTTTCAGTTTCATAGCCATGGAAAGGATCAGATTCAACCAGAGTAATTAACTCTGGGTCGACAGAGAATTCATAATCCTTATCAGTAATAAATATAGGTGAAGTAGCAAACTTAGGATCATATTTCATTCTAGCATTCAAAGATTTTTCTTTCAACTTAACTAGTAATTTCTTAAGATCATCTCTATCCTTACAAGCAAGAAAGTCTCTAGCTACTTCTCCATCCATAACATAACCCTCAGGTATCTCAAAGAATTCCTTATTTGGCCCTTTCTTAAATTTAGTTTCCCCATTTGGCCCAAAAAAGTTTTTTCTTCCCTATTTGACACTAAATTAAATATTTGTTCCCTATGTGACACTTCCGTCTATTTTGACAACTAAAGGTGTTAAGTGCAGTGTGAAAAGACAATTCTAGCCCTAGTGTTATACATGGCGGAAGAAAGAGTGTCTGTCAACACAGCCAAGACGATGCCATGGAGCTCTAATAGGTTTTTAAACTTTTGTATCTCACTTTATAAGTCAACACATGTCACCTCACACGCTTGCAACAGCGCCGCATGAAGATGACAAGTGCTAGTACTTCAAATATAAACAACGGCATATGCATTCACATGCATGCACATGGGACTTTACAGGCACCGTACCTTTCCTGTTGTGGCTGTCGTCGAGCTCCTCCAGGCACACGAGGCCAAAGATGGCTGCCAGGATGACCCCGCGAGACCACGCCCAGGGAGGCATAGCACCGTGATGCGGCCGTCGCCGTCGTTTGGGTGGCATGAGCAAGGCGGGGAGGTCCATGAAAAGATCAGGAGCAACACGAACTGAGCACTTCGCCATGGATTTAAGTTAGCAATTGCAAAAAAAAAAGCGCAAAACAGGTTGCACCAACTCCACTAGGTCGCCGGCGAGCTTCCCGCTGATACGTCTCCAACGTATCTATAATTTATGAAGTATTCATGCTGTTATATTATCATTCTTGGATGTTTTACAATCATTTTATAGCAACTTTATATCATTTTTTTGGGACTAACCTATTGACCCAGTGCCCAGTGCCAGTTGCTGTTTTTGCTTGTTTTTTTACATCGCAGGAAATCAATATCAAATGGAATCCAAACACCGCGAAACTTTTTGTGGATTTTTTATGGAACAGAAGACATCCAGTGGGCCAGAGAAGCACCTGGGGGTGCCCCGAGGGGGGCACAACCCACCAGGGCGCGCCTGGGGGCCCAGGCGCGCCCAAGTGGGTTGTGCCCACCTCGGTGGCCTCCCACACCGCCTCTTCGCCCTATAAATTGCCAAATATTCGAAAAACCCTGGGGGTAGCCCTAGATCAGAAGTCCCGCCGCCGCAAGGCCTCTGTATCCATGAGATCCAATCTAGACCCCGTTCCGGCACCCTGCCAGAGGGGGAAATCATCACCGGTGGCCATCTTCATCATCTCGGCGGCCACCATGATAAGGAGGGAGTAGTCCACCCTCGGGGCTGAGGGTTTGTACCAGTAGCTATGTGTTTAATCTCTCGCTCTCTCGTGTTCTTGAGATGCACAATCTTGATGTATCGCGGGCTTTGTTAATATAGTCGGATCATATGGTGTTTTCCCCTCTCTATCTTGTTGTGATGAATTGAGTTTTCCCTTTGAGATTTTGTTTTATCGGATTGAATACTTTTATGGATTTGAGAACACGTTATTTATGTCTTGCTATGAATACCCGTGGTGACAATGGGGTATCATATTGATTCACTTGATATATGTTTTGGCACTCAACTCGCGGACTCCCGAGGTGACATTGGGGTAATCTATGCATAGGGGTTGATGCACGTTCTTGTATTTGTTTCTCTGGTAGAAATCTTGGGGCACTCTTTGAGGTTCTTTGTGTTGGATTGAGTATTATGAATCTGAAATTATTTGGTGTTATTTTAGTACGAACTCTTGGATAGATCGATCGGAAAGAATAGCTTCGAGGTGGTTTCGTACCCTACAAACAATTTCTTCTTATGTTCTCCGCTAGATAGGAACTTTGGAGTGATTCTTCATCGCACTTTGAGGGATGGTTATATGATCCAATTATATTAGCATTGTTGAGAGGTTGCACTATCGAAAGTACGGACCCTAGGTCTTGTTTTCAAGCATTGCAATACCGTTTGTGCTCCGTTTTATCACTTGCTACCTTGCTGTTTTTATTTATTCAGATTATAAAAATATATTTCTACCATCCATATTACACTTTTATCACCATCTCTTCGCCGAACTAGTGCACCTATACAATTTGCCATTGTATTGGGTGTGTTGGGGACACAAGACACTTTTTGTTATTTGGTTGCAGGGTTGTTTGAGAGAGACCATCTTCATCCTACACCTCCCACGGATTGATAAACCTTAGGTCAT